>JAEOAD010000003.1:82935000-83535000 GCA_036365145.1 Orientallactaga sibirica | reverse complement strand
CCATCTTTCTCTGTAAAATGCTGGACATCCTGGGCTTCTGACTCTAATTTATTTTTTTATTTTTTATTTTTTTAAATCTAATTAATTAATTTATTTATTTTTGTTTCTTTTATCCTCAGTCCATTGGCCTGCTAGGTCCTGTGGTTCCTGAACTGTATTTTCATGTCTCTTCTCTCTCTTTGGTTCTCCTCGTCATCTTTCCACCGGAAGGGCTCCTCTAATTTTAGCTTCAAATTAATTTACATTTCCCATAAACCTGATATTTGCCTTATGCCTCTTATAAATTATTTACACTGGGAAAGCTGAGTCATGAAATTGAAGCTAAAAATAATGTTATTTTCATGTGTCAAGTTTCAAGTGAACACGCTGGTCATATTTTGCTGTCTGCATGTTTTCCCCTTCAGTTTGCTTTTGCCCAAACTGACTCCCTGGCCATTGTATGTGACTGGACAAAGTATGTCATTCTCTTTTCTTTACAAACATCCATCATTTTCTAATTCAACAATTAATCATTGAATGGCTACTAAGGGCTATGCCATCTCTATTCTGTTTTCTTATCTGCCAGATTCATCCTGGATCTACTCATTTATTCTGGTTTCCTGCATTCAAGATCATGGTGAGATGTTTAATTAAGGGCTGGGCAGGGAGACAGGCTAAGACGTGACAAAGATTAATGATGTGTATCTGAAGTTTCCTTTTTTTCCATCCATGTTTTGGCTGTATAAACATGTGGAAATTGTGTAATTAAAATGGCTGCCATTTGTCAAATGCTTTCTTAGCCCTAGCATGAGGCTCATCTGTGGTGTGTGCATTGGGGTCATGAAGATGAAAAGGAGCTCCAAGGCCATAACAAGACTTTGAGTAGAGGCCACAGGATTGGTCCTTTCCCTAGAACTGGACCATTTGCAGTAGGATGGTTAGTGGACATTATCCAGCTTTCAGAATTCTCTATCTCTGTTTGCCTCCCTCCCTCCTTCCCTGTGTCCGTCCCTTCTCTCCTTTTTCTTTCTTATTTATTTTCTTTCTTTCTTCTTTCTATTTTGCCTTTCTCCCCCTTCCTTCCTTTCTTTCTTTCTTGCTTCTTTCCATCTTTCTTTCTGTCTTTATCTCTCTTTCTCTACCCTTCTTCACTCCCTCCTTCCCTCCTTGAGTTTGTTTGATATATATGCATTCATGTGTGTTAGTACAGATGTGTGTGTACTACAGACTGAGTGTGGCAGTCAGAGGACATCCTTGGGTGAATGATGTCCCCAATCTCACCTTTTATTACTATACTTTGTTTGAGACAGAGTCCCCCTGGTCTTATTGTTTTTGACCATTGTGTTTGTATGCTTGCTGGCCTTCAAGTGTGCTGTGTGACCTTTTGGCTGAGAGTTTTGCTCTGTGTGCTGTGGTGGCTGGTTGGCCTTCCCTGTCTCCCTGTGAAGAAAGGCCAACTTCTGCCAGTATGGAACTTTCCCTGGATCTGTAAGTTTTACCTGAGTCCATTTGTGCCTGGTCTGGAAGTTCATCTCAGCGAACCTGAAGCTGTCTGCAACAACATCCTTGGGTGCTGATTCTCACCTTCCACTTTGTTTGAGACAGAGTCCCTCATTGTTTACCACTGTGTTTGTCAGGCTTGCTGGCCTGCAAGCTTCTGGGAGAGTCTCCTCTCATTTCCTCCCATGTCTCCCTAAGCTCTTTACAGTGTTAGGTTTTACTCCAAACTCAGGCACTCATCCTTGGCCTTTTATCAACTTCAATCTTCCTTTTGCCCCTTCCTTCCTTCCTTCCTTCCTTCCTTCCTTCCTTCCTTCACCTTCTCCTTCCCTCTTCTCCCTTCCCCTTCCTCCTTCCCTCCTTTCTTCCTTCATTTTTTCTTTTCTTTTTGGCACTGGTAATTGAACTTAGGGCCTTATATGTACTAGATACTCTACAACTAAGCTAAATTTCTTGCCATTTAAAACTTTTGTTTTTAGACAGGGTGTTGCCAATTTACTAAGGTAGACCTTGAACATGTTATATACTCAATGGAGGCCACAAAATTGTGATCCTCCTGCTTTAGCCTCTAAAATAGCTGGTATTACAGACCAAACCACCAGGCATGGTTCAGCTCTTAGAGTTTTTGTCACCATTTCTATCATACAGTTTTTAATATCACCTTCTTCTCTAGGAATTTCAAGGCATATCTTCCTTTGTAAAGTCACAAAGTTCTATGGGATATTAGAAACTATACTGACTAAAATAATAATAGTAGTATATTCATATTTTCAATTCCAATTTAAAAAGGAAAAGTGACATACACCTTGTATGTGGTGTCATGTTTTATTTTAGAGTACATGACTTACATTACTTTACAGTTTTTTAATTTCATGTTTGCTTTCAAATAAGTATAGGATATATTTTTTAAAAATATGAATGTATTTCAAACTGATCTAACACTCAGCTGGTTGCACTCATAGTTGTACAAGTTATATGTGACTCTAAAATAAGACAAGACTTTCCATAATGCTTTTCAAGTGGAATGTTAGAAAAAAATTCAACAAAACATACTAGGGTATAAAAATATGTAAGGATGTGGTTACCCTGAAACATAAATATCTTGTCTTAGACAATAACTTACTCATAAAAAAATGTAGAAGGTCATCGTTTCATCCATGAGAAAAAATAACCAGCTTGAAATTATTTCAACTGGGGGAAGTTTCTCTGAGTTAGCCAAGCTCAAAGCATTTGGATCATAAGGTGGTTAATTTCTATAGGGAACTACTTTTTTTAAATGTAAGATTCCTTTTTCAAAAGGACCAATTTTGACTATATGAACTGATCAGTAGCATATTCTTTGTGTGATTATATTTTCACACTGGGAAAAATTACCCCCCAAAATAAAATTTTGAACTATATTAAAATTTTGAATTCTTCATTATATACTGTTAAAATTTTTTTTGATAAGCCTGTAAAATATTTGTTACCTAAAGACAGCATTGTGACCATATGAGAAAGATGAGAGCCAGTGAAAGGTGATGATACCAGGCAGGTATTTAAGCATACAGCAACATCACACAGTACCATCTGTCTAGCCTCTATACTGCCCTGTGTGTAGCAGGACCATTACTTGTATCTTCTTGAGCTGAGCTATAGTTACACATAGCGATGCCACAGAGCCCGGTGAGGTGTCAGTTCATTAGGGCATAAAAATATTGTGCAAAGATGTGCTGGTTGCAGGACAAGAGAAATGAAGCTGGAATTGAATTGGACATTTCTTCCCTGGTGGTTATATTTAAATATTTTCCTGAAGGAGCAATGCAGGTTGCCTGGGTAGCATTCATTGATAGTCTTACTCAACTGTGGACTCTACATGCTACATTAAGATCTTTCTAGGCCAGGTGTACTTACTAGTGTAATAATGGCATAACAGATTTCTGTCAGGGTACTTGATGACCAACCAAAGGTTACTGGTTAAGACCCTTTGCTGAAGACACCATATGCTGTTTGGACCAATCATGGAGAGACCTGGCTGGAATATGGATGAAAGTCAGTCCCTAGACAGTTAGCTTGTCTAGTGCCAGAAGGTACTACCTAAGTGACTGGGGGAAAATGACAAACATCTGTCTATGCAACTTGTGGTCTAAGCTACTCAGGACCAAACTAACTGACGTGATGCTCACACAACTGCAGTAGTGGCACACAGTCATGGAGGGTTACCAACTGCTCTAGATTTGGCTAACAGATCCACTCAGTGGAATGGAACCCATACCTGGAAACAGGAAACAAGTCAGAAGCATATCCAAAAATGAGCCCACTCTCCAATATCAAGCTCCCACCAATAGTGGGATACAAGAGGGCCTACACCTATTAAATTCTCTCTAAAATAATAATGGTTATCCATGTATCTTACATTGACCTCACTCTCCTTTGGAGGATCTGCTTTTCTCTTTCAGATGGTTGCAGAACCTGAGGAAAGAATCATCCTATAGCACCTCAACAGGGCACCAGCTGAAGCCATAGAGTGATAGGGGATATGAGCAAGAGGGCTGCTTTCTCGATGAACATGGTACCAGAACGAGGGTGAAGGAGATAGACACAAAGAACACTCAACCCCTACCAAAACAGATATCCAGAGACACAGAGACTCACAAAACATTGTTACTGAAATAGACCTAAAATGAACCCAACATGACTCAGGGAAATTCATGGAAGAGGGGGGTGGAAAGATTGTTAGAGCCATGAATTGGGTCATTATACACAGAGTCATTGCCTCTCCCGCATAACTGATGGCTACCCCCTTAAGGCAAGACCCACATTACCCATGGGGGGAGGACAGGGAGAAGGTTAACGATGGTACCATCATGGCTGTATATATACTTTATACATAACTAATAAAAATATATTTAAATAATATATATTACTTTCCATAGTGGTTGTACCAGCTTACATTCCCACCAACAGTGAATGAGGGTTCCTGTTTCTCCACATCCTCCCCAGTATTTGTTTTCATTTGATTTTTAATGTTTGCTCTCCTTACTGGGGTAAAGTAGAATGTCATAGTTGTTTTAATTTGCATTTCCCTGATGGTTAGGGATGTTGAAAATTTTCTTAAGTGTGTGTTTTCCATTTGTATTTCTTCCTCTGATAACTCCTTGTTCAGTTTTCTGCCCCATTTTGTGAATGGGTTATTTGATTTTTTATTGTTTAGGTTTTTGAGTTCTTTGTAGATTCTAGAAATTAAGCCTCTGTCAGTTATATAGCCAGCAAAAATGTTCTCCCATTCTGTGGGTAATCTATTGGCTCTGCTTATTGTATGTTTATCTGTGAAAAAAACTTTTCAGCTTTTTGAGATCCCAATAGTTGAGTGATTCTTTAAGTTCCTGATCAGGAACTTAATCAGTTTTGATCAGGAAGTCTTTTCCCACTCCTGTATCATGGAAAGTTTCTCCTATTTTTTTTCTTCCAGTAGGAGCAGAGTTTCCAGTCCTATATTGAGGTCTTTGATCCATTTGGACTTGATTTTTTTGCATGGCAAGATGTGTGGATCGAGTTTCATTTCCATGCATATGGTTATCCAGTTTGTCCAGCACCATTTGTTGAAAATACTGTCTTTTTTTTCAGTCTACATAGTTAGGGCCTTTGTCAAGTATCAAGTAGCTGTAGTTACTTGACCCAAGTCTGGGTCCTTGATTTTGTTCCATTGGTCTATATTACTGTTTTTATGCCAGTACCATGTTCTTTTTATTACTATTGCTTTGTAGTTTGGTTTTAGACCAGGTATGGTTATGTCTCCAGAGGTATTTCTTTTGCTGAGGATATTCTTGGATATCCAAGGCCTTCTGCAATTCCATATGAATTTTGAGATCATTTTTTCTATTTCTGTGAAGAAAAATGTTGGGATTTTTATTAGATTTGTATATTGCTTTTGGTAAGATTATTATTTTCAAAATGTTAATTCTGCCTATCCAGGAGCATGGGAGCAAGCAATTCATGATCTAAGCTACTCAGCAGCAAACAACCTGACATGATACTCACCCAAGTGCAATAGTGGCACACAGCCATGGTGGGTAACCAATTGCTCTTGAATGAGCTAATAGATCTGTTCACTGGAACAAAACCCATACCTGGAACTTGGAAACAAGTAAGAATCATACCCAAAAAACGAGTTCACTCTCCAATATCAAGGTCCCACCAATCTTGGGATACAAGAAAGTGAACACCTATTAAATTCTCTCTAAATTAATAATGATTATCCCATTTATCTGGTGCTGACTTCACTCTCCATTGGAGAATCTGCTTCTCTTTTTCAGATGGACACAGAACCTGAGGAGAGAATCAGCCCATTACACCTCACCAAGGCTCCAGGTGAAACCATTGGGGAAATGAACAAAAGTGCTGCTGTTTTTTGGTGAACCTGGTATCACCACAAGAGTGAAGGAGATAGACATAGATAACACTCAACTCCTACCAAATCAAAGATCCAGAGACACGGAGTCTCCCAAGACCACATCACTGAAGTAGACCTAAAATGAACCCAACATGGCTCAGGGAAATTCACAGAAGAGGGGGTGGAAAGATTGTCAGAGCCACAAGTTTGGACATTATGCACAGAAACATTGCCTCTTCCCCATAACTGATTGATACCCCACAATGCACGACCCATAATCCCCATGGGGATAACTGGCATCCCCAATGAGGAAGGTCCCTTCAGAGGGGGAGGACAGGGAGGATGCTAAGGATGGTACCAACATGTGCTATTTACACACTAAGTATGTACATAACTAATAAAGAAAAAAATGATACATTAGAAAACATATATTTGTGAATATTAACTTAATTCTTAGTCATACGTTCTAACAGGTCCCTTAAGAAATTCCTTATATAACTAACTTATTCTATCTGTCTAGCTTCCTCCCTTTCTCTGTACTATGACCTCCAACCTTTATCAAACTGACTATGGGAAGGGCCTGAATTTGGTCTAATTCTGGTCTGAGTCAAATATGCATCCACAATGGACATATATGTAAACAAGTGCCTGTGGGGTAGTCTTTGTTTTTACTGTGTGGATATTAATAGTGCACTAACTATGTCACTTACGTTTGCTGTACTTAGAGTTTGTATATAACATGAAAACTAGTCAGACAGCTGTGATTCTGAGTATGTTTTTGACATGTCAAACATATAAAAAATGTCAAACACTTGTTATTTCTGGAATAAAATTCTTACTTGTTGCATGTTATCTAGATTTTCTGTTCATAATAATTTCTCATGTTGTTGAAAATATGTATTGCTGTTAATTCTATAAGAATTAATTCAATTCCCTCTTCTCTATATGTTTTTGCTATCTTGACAAAAAAAAAAGAACATCATCAACAACAAAAATGTTTCTTTCTAAGACAACCTATAGAAACTTGCAACTTTATTAGAAAATGTAAGGGTGCCTAAGACTATTCTTTGCTACCAGCTCCAGGAGAATACTCACATAACAGTGCTTCAACTCTAACACAGTTCCAGTCCTCCAAACTAATTTCACCATAGTCTCCACGTTCCACAGTACTTGTCCAAGTCTGTTGAAACCTGCTTTTGACAATGCATTTTTTTTTCTCTTTTTTTCTTGGTATTTGCCAGAATGAACAAAAGTGATTTTTGTCAGCTGTCAAATGGAGCAAGATGTCAGAGGGGGAGGAAAAAGAGCTTTTCCATACTTTCAATTCTTGTAACAAAAACAAACGATTAGGCCATCGGTTGCCTGCTCTGGGAGAGGTTTATGTTTCCAATATTGCAGCGCACACTCCTAACGGAGCAGATTGGAAGTGGTGCTAGAGTCAACAGGAAGGTTGGCAATTTTGCTTGATTCAGATGGAGCCAATAAGCTTTTGGCACCTTGGAAACAGCAGCCTGAAAATCCTAAATCCTTAAGTGCAGCCTTCCTCTTAGGTGGTATGGAGCGATTCTAACAGGCTCTCTTGGCATTTCCAGATGAAATGGGGGATGGGCTGTTTTAAATTCCAGGTCATGCTTGTGAGTGAGGGACACAGATATAACCCAGTGTACCAACACTTAGCTGTCTCTGCCAACACATTTTAGCATTGCCCTGCTAAGTGATTCAGACTATTTATTTAGTCACAGGGCTGAGTCTCCTTTAAGCTAAAAAACTACCACTTAGGCAAAACATGGCAGATCACAGAGTGGTTTATAACCATCTTAGCCTGTAAATTCAAACCAATATATATATATATATTTATCAGAATTAGATCAGTCTTGCCAGCTCAACTTTCCCTTAGCAAATGTTATTTCTATGACACTCTGTTTTTATTTCCACTGAAATTGACTCAGACTACATAAAGCTACAGTACCTCAGTACACTTTTGATATGAGGGGCATTTTCCCTCTCTTTTAGCAGTCTGTGCTTCATCTGTGTTTTCATTATACCATACACAAACATAGTTTCACACCCCAGAAGGGTCTCCTCCCTCCACTACCCAAGGAACAAAAATGGGCAGTCAATGGGAGTCAAATGGACTCAATTGGGGCAAAGATTAACCTGGAACAAAAGGCAAGTCAATCTGCTATTGTTTCCCTACCTTTCACTTCTCAGAGATCATCATGTTTATCTAGGAAAAATGGACTCCCAGATTCTACCCAGTTATGTGCTGAGTGTGAGGCTCATGGTTTTGACTGTCCTAAGCAGGCAGCCCCAGACACTTGTGTAACTTCAGAGTCACCTGAGTTCAGGTGTTGTGTTCTTGGCATGGAAGTTGGGTCCTTTTTCTGCTCTGATCTCATCTATGAGACTTCCACTCAAGACACTCTCCAAGGCTAATGTATTTTTGTGGTAGGACACTGACATACACTAAATGTGGGAAGGATTATATATAAGACACATCAGTTAATTTTAATTTTAGAAGCAAAGAAAAAAAACACTTAAAAAGGTAATCAATTTTTTTACCTAACAACAAGGATTATACAACCTTTTTTTCAACAAATGACATGCAGGTCAAGATGAGGAAGCGCTAAACACCCCAAGGAAGTAAGGAAAAGCCAAATGAATCATGTCAGAATAAGACATTGGGAGAAAATGTATGTAAAGATGAAAAGACAAAGACATTTAAATCAAGTAACAATGGCATAGGTGGAGAGAGCAATAAGCAGAAGAAATGGAATGCAAAGGTGGACTGAAACAGGAGCCATTTTTCTAGTTATCTCAGTGGGCTGACTTTCCACCAAGGAATTCTTTCTTCCTCCAGAGGAATTCTTTCTTCAATCCTTCTCTGTCTGTCCTGCCTATTTCCCACCAGTTGTCAGTGTGAATTTATTGCCTCAAAACAAACTCCATCTAAGACTGCCCATCTGTGTTTCAGACAGCCACTTTCAGGATCCAAATTAGGTGTAATTCTGTCCCCTTTTGGATGCTTGAACACCCTAGTGACTGGGTTAGTTTAAGACTTTTGTTATCCTAGATTATCCAACATAAAGAGTGTATTGTCACTGGAACAACAAAGGCTTCTTTGAAGTTGGTGAGGGAATTTGATGGGACACCATAACTCTTCCATTAATAGGAAGAGTTCCACATAATGAAGTTTCCTCCAGCATCTATTATATCATCACATTTTGCTTGTTACAGAAAATTTCTCATTTCCTTACCACTTAGCTCTTCTATGCTTAATTTCCTGAAAAACTCATATAAGAAGTTACCAAATGCTGGGTTTATAAGATCAATGCTCACAAAGCCCTACAGTTGTTTAAATGTATTTAAATTTTCATTTTTGCACATGTAAATAGCCTCAAGCTAGTAAGTATCTGAAAGCATTGAAGAACAGGGAAACATAATAAAATGTAATATGGCTGTCTTAGCTGACCCTGCCATTTTTGTGAAAATTAAAAGGCTTTGGATTTATGAATTGGGCTTAAAGATGAACCATCAACTTGGAGTTTCTTTTCGTTGTAGGATGTGGTTCCTTTACTGTAAAACATGAAAATCATTCTGAAAATTTACATAGACTCAGTCTATGTTATGGCAACTGAGTTCGACTCAGATTGATACTCAAAACAAAAATTTGGTGACAAAACAATCTAAGCTAGTATACTGGCTTTATTTAAAGTCACTTGCTTAAAAATATAAAATTACTATCTTCATTAAAATGGGGTGACATTAAAGGAGAGATTATAATTTAGATTGTACATGTCTAATAAGTTTGATGGCTAATATTTTTCAATCAGAACTAAGTTCATAGGTAAACATACACTTAGAGAGTTTCTTCATCTTTTGTTGTGTGTATGTCTGATGTGTGTATGTGTTTGTGTGTGTGTTCATGTGTATATGTAGACATATGCATGCCATGGTTTGCATGTGGAGGTCAGAGGATAACTTTGGCTATCGGTCTTCAAGTCTTACCTTGTTTGAGGCAGGGTCTGTTTTTGCTCACCGTTGCATTCATTCACCAGGTTAGGTGGTCCATGGGATTTCCAGTATTTCTCCTGTCTTTCTTTCTTGCTGTATGTTCACTGGTTACAAACTTATGTTTGAATATTTTTTAAAATAGCATACCTCAGGGACACCACAAGTTTTAGTTAATTCATATTATATGAATAAAATTATTGAAATAATATTTTGTTTAGTTAGATAAGGGAGAAAGACACATGTAAAAGCACTCAATAGTATGTTAGACACAAAGTGATTTGTGATGGATTTTATCTAGGAGGGAGTGATGGAGAGGGATTATGATGGATAACTCCTTAATTTTTGGTTTAAAAATAAAGGTAGATGTTGGTGCAACTTAATGAAATGAGAACTATTATGGAAGAATAATTTAATAATAAAGAACACTGAGGATGGTTTAATGAAAACCAAAGATCAAGAAATTAATTTACATATGAAGTTTTAGTGATCAGTTTGTTAACCATGTGTCATATACTTCGTATAGCATTTACTTCATTTACTTTCATCATTTTCCAATTATATCAGTAGTTCTTAGAGCTTGATGAATTTTCTTCTATATAAAACAGGACATCAGGACTTAGAGCAGTAAAATTCCTTGTTTGATGCTAGTAAATGATGAACTAGAATTCACATTCAAATTTGACTGCCATCAAAACTATTTATGATTAAACTATGACAGTGTACTATACTACTCACTTATTTTAGCTTCATGATTATGAAGAGAAACATAATTTTCTTGAACTAATTTATACAAAGGAAAAAGATATATTTTATTGCACAGGAGATCCATTCTAGTAGTTCAGGACAGAGAGGCACCACTGCTAGCTAAACCAATGCTTACAGAAAATTTAACTGATGCCAGTTACATATCCTGTGCTCTAACTTTGTGAAAAAATAGTTCATAGAGTTCGAGGACTATCTTCACTCCTTTGACTATGCCAGCACGCATGGTTGTGCTTTAGGATTATTCACAAGCAATTAATTTTAAGGCTGTTTAATAAAACATGTCACTTATTATTTAAGTATTTTGAGTGCAATCTGAATAATTCTTCAGAAAATAATTTTAGTTTTCACTGGAATAAAATCATGAAACCAGATTGACAAATTTCAAATCCAGTAGATTTGACATTCAGCTCTTTGCTAAAACTAGTAAACAAATTTGCTCAAACTAATAAAGCAATATTTAGTGTCGCAAAGGATTTAAGTCTGGTGCAAAAACAGTTGTGAAAATGCCTCATGCCTGTAGGAATTGTAGGCTATGTGGCAATGGACAATTAATTTACTTTTTTTGAGTCTTTACTAAATGCTTTGCAAGATAATAATGACAACCATCTCTTGCTGCATTTGTTAAGAGAGAGAGAGAAAGAGAAAGAGAGAGAGATAACAATGAATGGTAATATGATTACCATTAATAGTTGTTCTTGCATCTGATGATGAAAATGAGAATAATTAGATTGACAAAATTATTCTCATCTCATTAGAAATGTGCAACATGAGCTTAGGAATAAGTATTTTTATTCTCAATTCCCTCTGTCCACTAGATCCTCAAAAATGGTATTGATAGCTTGTACCTCATAGGATTATTGCAAAGCTCATGTGATTGAATCAATGAGTGATTCAAGTGATGCTTAACACCAATACGACTACTCCTGGTGCTTATTGTGATGTTACAAGTAATGATCAAGTTATCAACCACTTGTCATATACTGTAGTATTTTACACTCATTCAATTATGTCAACAGTCTCATAAACCTGTTCTCATTTGTCATATAAACCAGACATCAGCAAGAATGTCAATAGTAATAAATCTTAATAGGAAACATTGGAGCCTGCAAAAAAAAATTCTGATAAAGATAAATAGTGGGCTGGAGAGATGACTTAGCAGTTAAGACACTTGCATGTGAGTCTAAGGACCCAGGTTTGATTCTTCAGGACCCATGCAAGCCAGATGCACAAGGTGGTGCATTCATCTAGAATTTCTATTCTCTCTTTCTTTAATAAACAAATAAAAATAAAATATTAAAAAAGACAAATAGCAAAGCTTTTTTAAGAAGTGTCTTAACCTCTTAAACATCTCATCTGTGTTAGCAAATGTTTTATTTCTATATCTAACATTTACTTTGAGTTATCTTTAATTAAATCATGTAAAGGAATATATATGTGAAAGTGCTATTAATGGTCTAAAATATCAAATAAACATGAAATAAGAAAACTTTAATTATGATGTAACATTCTTCTTTTCTAGTTACTTCTCTATCTATGTATCATGTATGTCTCTTTTTGTTTGTCTGTATTCTTTTTTAAAATATAATTTATTTATTGGTTTCTTTGAGAAAAACAGGCGGGGGGGGTGTGGGAGAATGGGCACACCAGGACCTCCAGCCACTGTGAATGAACTCCAGACACACGGGCACCCTTGTGCATCTGGCTTACGTGGGTTCTGGAGAATTTAACTGGGATCTTTTGGCTTTGCAGGCAAACACCTTAACTGCTAAGGCATCTCTCCAGCCCCTGTTTGTCTGTATTTTTGAGGCAGACTTTCATTCTCAGCTAAATTGACCTGGAACCCAGGCTTGCCTCAAACTTACAGAGTCTCCTACCTCAAACTCCCAAGGACTGGGATAAAAGGTATGAGTTGGAATATTTTATTTTTGAAAATATTTTTTGGGCTGGGGAAATGGCTCAGCAGTTGAGTGTCTGTTGCTCAAACATGAAGGTCTGGGAGGGCCTGAGATGGCTTGCTTGAGTGTGACTTTCTAGGACCCAGTAAAAAGCTGCACATGACCACACATGTTTATAATCCTGGTTTACAGTGGACTGATGAATCCCTAGGTTTCACTCCAAGTCAACTCCAGGTTAAAGGAAAGACCCCCATCTCAAGGAAAAAGATGTTGTATATTTCCCAAGCTGCAGTATAGAAATCCTTCCCTAACATATGATGGTTTTTCTCTGTCTAGCATACATGCATTACTGCAAGGCCTTTTGATTCCGGAGTTTCTATCTCCTGCTTCAAAGAGTCCATAATAGTTGACTAGTCTTTTGGCCCATTGTGTAATGAATTTTCTTCCCCTTCTTCTTCACCTCCTCCTCCTCCTTCTTCTTCTTCAATGTGTTTTTCAAAATCAATGTGACAATTCTGATAATAATGCTGAGGAATATTACCCATTCATTCAAGTTGTCCAAATGGTACAAGTTTCATCAAAGTCTGAGCATTTCTTTATAGATCACATTATTAAAACTAGCATGCACATGCTTGCACTGCTGGTCTGATCGACACTGAGGACACTCAAACTCATCAAAATTCAGAGTTTGCAGAGAGAATATTAGTAAAGGTGACTTATAATACACCACCGAGTCTCCCAGAACATTGTGAAAGAAAGAACAGGAAGACTGTAAGAGCCACAGAGTGAGAAAGAGGACTTTGAGTGACAGGTAGATATACTCATGACCCCACAGTGAATTTCAATAACTTCACTGAGTAGAGGGTCCTTGGTGGAATAGGGGTGAGGGGATATAAGAGTATTACCCAATGGGAACATGACCACCTTGCAATATTATTATACAGTAAAGTACATAATAAAACAAAATTTTAGGAAAAGAGAAGATAATCATGCACATATTTCCCATAAAAGTTATGCAAGTTCTATCTTACCCAACATCTCATGAGTTCCTTGGTCATCATACCAACAATAACATAGTAAGTCTATGTTAGCATCACTTAAGATATTGTGGACCCTTTGACAGCAGAATCACTCTCTGCCTCATTTACAAATGTGTGTATGCACACATACATACTTAATATTCTTATCAACCTGTCTCTAATGACATCTAGTCCTTAGTAGTAGATTTGTAACAAATGCTTGTTGACTTTCATATTCTATTCAATCATTTGTTAACCAAATATCTGCTGAAAATCTATATTAAGTCTTGTAGTTATCTATGTGCTAAGAGTATACTGTTAAGAAAGCCAATCATCTTTATGTGGAAGTTAAGCCTTTCAATGAAGCCTTATAAGAATAATGTCATTTTATAAATAATTTTTTGTTATAAAGGTTTATTTTAAGGGGAAACAAGTCACAAATTCAGAAGTGTTATATTTCTGTAATGTTTCCAAATCCTGTTAACAATAGTGATTTTGAAGGTGGTTCTCAAATTTTGAAAAGTTAGTCATACACTTTGGATCTCCATGTCTGCTATTTCTAATGGCTTTCTGCCAAAAGCAGCTTTGCCTAATAGGGAAGGGATGTGCCCTTTACTTGATAAGTGAATAACTCTCATGAATGATAATAGGAGTTACATGTGAACATGAAGAAAATCTTTACTCTATACTGTGTGTTGCATAACAGCTTTGCAAAGGCTGCCTATGCAGGTGATTCTTTTACTAACTGGCTTCCATATATCACTGTGATTTGATGAGGAAAGAACTACTTTTTTATCCTGGATAAGTCTTTCAAAACAAAGACCAACTAATTATTTGAAAATTCCAAAACACACGTTAGGATAGTGTTATGGAGTGAGAACACTCCCATTTGGACATCCCATAGGAACTGCCATTCATGAATGTTTAAAACAGATGCTTCAGTGAGCAACATATTTAATTAAATCCAAACCTGTTGTTATTATTCCAGAAAATATTATTATTAGCACAAGTTCCAAATGGAACTCAACAGCAACTTCTGGTTGGGGTTTGGGGAAAATATTTTAATGTAAAAGGAATTCAAAGTAGAAATCACAGTTATCAAGATGTGTTTTACACCACTTAAGGTCATTATAGTTGTGAGCTATTAGTTGCTGAGTGTCATTGCTCCTTTGATAGAGTGACTGAGCCAACCAGCTGGCCAGACAGACCACATACATCATGGGAAAATGCTAGAATGTTCACATGAAGTAGTCATTTCTACTTCTAAAAGAAAAGAAATGAAAAAAAATCTTCAAATTTTATAAGATGAACTTATAAGATTGGCAGATATGTCACTAATTACATAATTGCTTTCTTATGTGGTTATAATAAAATTATTTAAAGCTGAAAATGTCTAGCATTGAATTATTTAATTTAATACATAGTTATAACAAAAATAATTAGTAATTACTTTAAACTCCAAATTGTCAACAATAAACCTCAAGCAATTATTTTCAGAGTGCTACATAATGAAATAAATGTGTAATTAGTGACAGATGGGACTTTTAAATTTTAAGACAGAAAAAAATCATATCACCTGTTTTGATTACTTTTTTTTAACATGAGTGAAATTTGAATATTTGAAAATGAAGCACAAAGAGAGTGAGAAGAATTAACTACATCTAAACTAATATATTGGTCTTTGTAAGGCTTCCCAAAGTCCTGGGAACCTTCATTAAAATGTCTGTTTTTGAAGAGCAAAGATTGGCTCTAGCCATGCTGTGTCAACTATTTCACACTGTTTTAAAGTGATCCACTTGGAGGCAAAGATCTTTTTAGTCTTATAAGCACCATTTTATTTGAGGCCAAGTTTAAATGGTGGGATGAAATTTTAACTTGAGTTACCAGCAGTTACTTGTTTTGCATGTCAGCTTCTTTATTTATTCTGAACTCTTTTTCTGTGCCATTCGAGGACATTTATCTTCCTGTGGTCTATAAAATAGCTAGGACTATGCCTAAACCAATCAATAAGATCTTGTCTTTTGATTCTGCAAGGTAAGCACAGACTGCTGTAGTTCTGGTGGTTATTATGCTACGTGCCTGTGCTAAACATGAATGTCCACATACTTTTCACCAACTCTCACAATATGGCATGCACTGCTCTCCTTTCACTTTAACATATGACATAGATCACGTGGGAGCTAGGGTGTCTTATACCTCATGCCAACAAGTGTAAGTATGGAAATTTTGGGGTATTCATAAGGATACAAATGATTCCAGAGGTAAAATTTCCTTCCCAGTTGAGACTGAAATCCATCATAAGAAACACACAGAAATCAGATGAATAACAAAATATTTTTATTATTAAGAAATACAATATAAATGGTACTTGCATGGCTGGGGTGATGGCTCAGTCAGTAAAGAGCTTGCTGTTTAAGTGTGAGTCCCTGAATTTGGATATATGGCATCTACATAAATGCCAGGTATAGCAGTGTGCATGTGAAAATTCAGTGTTCAGGCAACAGTGAGAGGCAGATCCCCACACCTTACTGGCTAGCTAGACTAACTAGATTTGGGTTCAGGGAGAGACCCTAAACCAATAAATGAGGGGGAAAACAATTGTGGAGAACACCCAGCAGTGACTTATGGTCTCCATGAACACGGACACACACATGCATCCCCACACATATATGCATGTGAAAAACGTTATGTGTGCAACTAAGTAAATATGGTACCATTCCACTGTAGTGACCAGGAACCCCAATGTGAAACATCCTCCAGAGATGAGTTTCTTCCTACATGGAGACTGTGGGCTTCTTCTCTGCAGATAGATATCTGGATCCAAGGCCCAAGTTAGAGAAATGGCTTGGAATCTAGTCTGTCCTTTGAGAGTCATCAATGGGTGACTTGATGCTCTGTCACTGGAAAATAAGGGCATGAAGAAAGATCCAAAGAAACAGATTAAGGAGTTTGTCCCCAGGAAATAGGAATAGGAATCACATTTTCCTTCAATGTTTTCCAACTTTTTTGTTTGTTTGTTTTCCACAGACAGGTGTGCAGCTTTCTTATCAAATGACCCTTGTAGAAGTGAAGTCAGGAAAGTGGCTATCCGATTGCATCTCCATAACTTTATGCTGCTAATTTTAGTTTGTGTAGCATGGTTTGGATTTGTGGTCTGCTAACATTCCAAATTCTTTTTACAACTTCAAACTCTCCTATGAAGGCAGTGACCTGCCACCTGGCTGGAGAAGAGCTCAGAATGCCTGTCTCTGAAGTCAGAGGAGGATTCAGAAGAGGCTGACTCTTCAAAGTCAAAGTTCAGTATGAACACATGAGTCACCCATCCTTTCTTGTCAATGAGGGAAAATGAGGTAAAAATTAGTCATCAGAGTTATATTAGTTTCCATTCTACTACAAGAAAACACGAGGAAGAGATGTAAGCATTTATAGCAAGAGTGAATGAAAGTTTTAATTATGATTGCATACAAGTTGTACAAAGCTGTCCCGGAAGAATATATCTTAGGACAGACAGTACTTACAGCTGGAAGATAGACTAACAGGCAAGTAGTGATGGAAATCTCAGAATTGGATGGGATGACCTAGAAGAATAAAAGAATGTACAAGTAGATGAAGCCCCAGGAAATGCAAATATTTAGAGGAGCCCAAGAAAACTGAGGAAAACCGGCCAAGAAAGTTTGAAGAAAAAAACAAACCAGAAGGGAACTGTATAAAGGACAGTGTGGCCAATACTGGGAAATGCTCAATGGTCAAGTGAGATAAGGACTGGCAAATTTCCCTGGGCTTGAGCAACTGTGGAGGGAATTGGAAACATCTGTAGAAACAGTGTCACCAGCAGAATTAGATAAGAAGCCACATTGCCTTATACTGAGAAGTGCATTCAGGCTGATAAAGTAGAAAGGGCTTTGAGAAACCTGAGGACAAATGAAACTGAAACACGATAGCTGGATAGAATCTTGAAGCTCAAGCATCCTCAGTGCTAAATCATATCCCTGACAGTCTACGCGTGAAAGTGATGGTCAAACTTCTTCTGACTTGGATGTTAGCTACAAACTATGGTGGGGGTCAAGGCTTTGGGAAGAATCATGTACTTTGGCACTTCCAAATTCCAGCAAGCAAAGAGTGAATATGGGTTGAAATAATTTTTGGGAGTGTGTGTGTGTGTGTGTTTTTGTAAGAGACAAAAAAAAATAAGGGGTTTCAATCTCAGGGCTATTGGCTTTTCTTTGAAGTTGGATACAAAATTAGCTACTGGTAGACATAGGAGAGATGGGTCAGGTAAGAGGTTAAAGGAAAGTGATGGATTCAGAAGAGATTCTGTGTGAAAAGGAAAATGGAAACTGACCAAGAACAAACAGAATTTCTCCTTACTATAAAGCATCAAATTAAAGATATTTTTAACCGTGGATTTCTAGTGGAACCAGTGAGCATAAATTGGGAAATGCCTCAAATTCAGTTAGCTTTCCAAGAGGAATACAATTTTGCAACTGAAATGCTTGGCTTCTGAAAATCTGCTTTTTCCTTCAGCTCTTTTTACCAATATAAGCAGTCTTTTGCAGTCCTCTTGTCATATAATGGCAAATCTTTATGTACCCTTGGGATTCATCACTAACCTTGTACTGTGTACTCCTAATGGATCTCTTCCATGCCTGTGGCTTCCTTCTAAATGCAAAACTTACACCTAACATTCTGACCATACTGGTTAAATGCCACAACAATACACAAGTTCCTGAACTCAGTAATTTAAATTAACAAGTTATCAGTCTTGTTCTCTAACTCAGTTACTCTGACTTCAAAGGTCTTCTATATCATAGCTTAGATCAGAGTGCTACTAAAGTCATCTTAGTTAGCTTGTTAAAACAGAAAAAAATTAAGCCGGGCGTGGTGGCGCACGCCTTTAATCCCAGCACTAGGGAGACAGAGGTTGGAGGCTCGCTGTGAGTTCGAGGCCACCCTGAGACTACATAGTTAATTCCAGGTCAGCCTGGGCCAGAATGAGACCCTACCTCAAAAAACAAAAACCAATAACAACAACAAAAACACCAAAAAATAAACAGGAAAAAATTAGCAACAACTTCTGGGCAATGTGAAGTAAAAATATAAATATTCTCCATTACATTTTGGGCAGATAAGTCATGTCATGTCATGTCATGTCTTGGCATGGCATGGCATGGCATGGCATGTTAAATTTTCTGTTGTGTATGGCTGTAGATTCTGAGATTTGCTAATCAAAATTAACATTAAAATGTCTTGTTGATAATCTTATACTAATGGTATGTTAAAATTATAATATTTTGAATGTATTAGTTTAATATATTATGAAAGTTGATTTTATCTGTTTATTTTTGTCTTTTTTGCATAACTTTAAAAATAGAAAAATGTATATGTTACTCATTGTACCTTTCTATTGTAAAGTACCGATTTAAATGACCATACATGTATAAAAGGCTGTTTCCTAACCCCACTACC
The DNA here is from genome assembly GCA_036365145.1 of Orientallactaga sibirica. Classification (NCBI taxonomy): domain Eukaryota; kingdom Metazoa; phylum Chordata; class Mammalia; order Rodentia; family Dipodidae; genus Orientallactaga; species Orientallactaga sibirica. The sequence goes on along the minus strand of JAEOAD010000003.1, from coordinate 83,515,990 downwards.
TCAACATTCTTATTCTATTAGGTCAATTTCTTGATAAATTTTTCTGAATTTGAGGCCTCCCTCCAAAGTGAGGTCAACAATGATTCACAAAGTGGAACATGCATCTGGAGTTTGTTTGCAGCAGACAGAAGCTCTTGCATGGCCATTCTATCCCTATCCCTGTCTCTCTCCTTGAAAATAAATAAATAAAATATTTTTTAAAAAGAAAGACAACTGAAAAGTTCTCCCTGACAAAGCTCGATTTTTTTTCTTTCTTTTTTTTGTTTGTTTGTTTGTTTTTTGTTTGTTTGTTGTTTTTTCAAGTTATGGTCTTGCTCTAGCCAATGCTAACCTAGAATTGATTATGTAGTCTCAAGGTGGCCTCAAATTCACAGTGATCCTCCTACCTCTGCCTACTGAGTGCTGGGACTAAAGGTGTGTACTGCCATGCATGGCTGAGAGAGCTTTAAATGTACAGATAAGAGTCCAGTGCCAGGCTTTGTGAGGAAGCACAGGACTTTATAAGGAGCAGTGGTATGGAAAGTGAAACACACATACTGAAGGGAGAGAAGCAAAGTTTTGGGTAAAATCACAGTTGCATCCCCTTCTAGGACTTTCCACTGTTATACATCAAGTGGGACAATTATAATGTTTATATTAAAGATAGATTGTTTTATCCTCTCAGAATGATGTGGTCATAGATAAAGAATACCTGGTTAATAGAAATTTAAGCCTTAAGGGTGCATATGGTCTTAACAAGAACTCTAAACACTGTCAGTGTAATTTGGTTCTTTGGGTCAATGAATCCATGATGTCATCCCACCCTGGGCTCTTAGCCATCTTCCTCCCTCATCTTCCTCTAGTGCTGGCTGGTATGTTCTCTGGCTGATGTTTCCTGGTTGGTTATTCAGTGAATCCTACTTCCCCCAAACACCTAAATTATGAAGGGAAAGAAAGCAGTAAGCTGCTAATTTTAACTGTCTTTTGTTGGGGAGCAAAGCCACTCTCAGGACTCCATAGCTGATGCCCCCTTACATTTACTGGAGAGAAACAAGATACTCTACTGACTGAAAATGATTTTGAGGAAGTAAATATCTGATAGCAACCAAACAAAAATGAAACTTAACTCCACCATGTATCGGTCAGGAGCAACTGGCCTTCTCAAAGTGGATCATTTAAAAACAATTTATCAAAGCAAGTATTTACAGAGATCTGACTAAAGAGTAGGGAAACACAAGATAGAGATTTTGCTGAAGGCTGGTAAGAGTAGAGGCTAACACTCTAATTGTTCCCTGAACGAATGGAAGAAACAGCTTTGAAGACATAGAGAACCGTATGTAGAGGATGGATGAGGAGAGACAGACTGTGGTCACATATGATAGCCAGTGCACAGTGATTCCATAAGACAAGAACCAGGAATGAAAATATCTAGACCTTCCTAGGCTTGCTTTGTCTGACCAGCAGCTCAATGACTGAATGAAACTCAAGCCAGGTAACAAGTGTACCCGCTGGTGTTATCCATAGAAGTCGAGCTCATGGTGTTTACAACATTGGGAAGAAGTAGAAGTAGGGAAATAGTTTTGGATGGGTAAATGGAAACAGTCAGGCAAACTGACTTGTCCTGGACACTTTAATATTTTTCTTTATTTATTTACAAGGTTATGAGAGAGAGAGAGAGAGAGAGAGAGAGAGAGAGAGGAGACAGAAAGGGAATGGGTGGACCAGGACCCCTAGCTGCTGCAGACAAACTCCAAATACATTTGTTCCTGGCTTTATGTGGGTACTAGGGAATTGCTGAACCAACTCTCCAGCAGCAGAAATGACGTTTTGATGGAAGGAAGAAGAAATTGTTTCTGATACAAAAAATCATGTTTACCATCATGACAGTTTGTAGATGGATCAAAGAGGAGAGATTTATTAGGCTAACTTGCAAGAGATACCTAAGGTTCTAAGAAGACACCCCCATGACATTAGAAACTGTGTTTTTATGTGGATGCGTCTTCACAAGTTAAAAATATTTGCTAGATTTAGAGAATCCAGTCCCATTTCACAGGAGTACATCTTGGCCCATTTTAGTAAACTTTGTTTATTTTTATTTTCACAAATTGAGAAATTTGAAAATTCTTTACATTTCCACAGACCCCAGTCAATCATCTGAACCATGTTAGGTAGAAACAGAGAATTTAATTGGAAATAAAGTTAACTCAGTATTAGGATTAATGGAAAGGTAACTGGGTTGTTTACAGAGGCAAAAAAATTGAATTTTGTCACATTTAATGCCTGGGACATTGTATTGGACTTTCATTTTCTAGCTCATCAATCCATATTCATCTTCTGGTGTAGAACCTGTGGGTAATCACACACATCTTCCTCCCACTCCTCCATCTTCTCCTCTCCCTTCAAAACACCAACCTGCCCTTTGATTCCAAAAATCATTGTTTAACAAATGTTACATAAATGTGTAAGTGGAATCAAATAGCATGCAACTTTGAGGACTGAGTTTTCCAGTCAGCCTAGCATCTTGAAAAATCCATCTAACACTGTGTGTATCAACTTTTTATTGCTGAATAAAATTTTATTTCTGAATATCTTTGCAGTTATTCTTGTCCATAATTAAATGTACTGAGCATTTGTGAATGAATTACTTAGGTGAATTACCAGAAAACTACCTAATCTCTTGCTATTCACAGCACCGTAAGCAGACCGGCTGCTTCAACATCATGTATAGCTTGTTACATGTAGACTCTCAGGTCACATCCCAGAACTCTAAATTAGACTGTGCTTGAACAAGACACATGGTGATTCATAGAGCAATTAAGTTAGAGAAGCCTTGATCTAAATGGAAGACAGCATTGGCATATTTGCAAGACTTTTGTGAGGGAAGTTCGCTCCAGATTTAAAAGAAAAGTTGGGTTTCTATTATGCCCTTTGGAAGCAATTGAATGTCTTTTCTCCGAGTTTTCAGACCATCATTCACTTTGGGGTAAAAAAAAAAAAAGGTAACTGGATTAATTTCCCCGAGGTTTCATCAGTCACGTTACCAGTCTCTGTGAAAATATCCTCTCCCTTAGCCAACCTGGCAAATCCACTGGAGAAAACTGGGAACTGGCTCATGTCCATTTTGTGTGCAGAGTCCCACCATGTTCACTACAGAAAGCCTCATTGTCTAGAAATAATGGTGAGGTTTTGCCCACAGCAGAAATCTGCATTCAATCCTGCTATCCCAGGAGTGGAATTTTGCTTAGAGCCAAATTCTCAAGTCTTCTTAATTTTGGTGAAGATATGTGTTTTTGCAAGTGCAAATTCATGAAATTAAAGTTGGACTTTTCTTAGCTTTCCTCTATCCAATGTTTTATGACAGGAAGGACCTTTGAGTATTTTCTCAAAATAGCAAGTGCCAGCCAAGCTAAGCCAGGTCTGCCGTTAAGCTCACCACCCAAGTCTTTGTAAAAGGTTGGCTGGAAAACAGAAGGATATCACTGTGAATTTTAACACTCTTCTATGTGTTCAACCAGGTGTGGACAGTGCTCCAAAGGAACATTCCCCTGGAGAGAAGCTGACACCTGAATCCCTTGGGCCAGCAGGATCCCTTCACCTTCTGGTCCCTCAGTAATGTACTCATATATATGGAATTTTAGATAAATAATCCAGCCCAGAGAACTACTGAAAACTGCCAAGTAGTAAGACTTTTCAAAAACCTTTCCATTATAGATGCAAAATGGCTTCACCGAGTAGTAACTGCATATCCAGCCAGTGGTACATGTTGCCATTTCATTACTGCAGGCAGCAATTCGATTGAAAAGGTTTATTTCCACTATTGTTTTAGTTGGAAGGATGCTTGCTTTCATATTCCCGGTTGCTACATGCAGACAGTCAGTCAGAATTTCTAACAATAGCCACAGTATGTGGCTGTAATAGCTGAATTCTTGCCTGACATAGGTGGCATCAAAATAGCTGAAATCCCAAAGGTAATTATCCTGTTCCATCACACACACTGTGCTTAATGCTCTGATGCAATTGGCGCAGGCAAGACAAAGTGCATTTCACTCCACTGTGTTATTTAAACTGGAAGTGTGTTTGAAAACAGCACAGTGTAGGAGGGATAGAGACTTTTGTAATGAAATAGAAATGTTTATTTGTGGTAAAAAAAACTTTAGTCTCATTATTGGCCTCTGACAAATTTCTGTTAGGTCAAAGATATTTTGTTTGTAAATGATAGCTAACTGAAAGCCAAATAATCATTTTTATTCACATCATAAGAAAATGATCTAGTCTGGCGATTAGGAAAAATAAGTTAAGTAAATAAAGTAAATATACTAGGATTAAGAAGTCATCTCTTAACAGTGTAAGAATTCCGGTGTGTAGATTTTGTCTATTCAAGGTTGATCTCCATTGTTCTTCACTTCTTGATTACATCAAAAAGTATTTCTTTAAGACACTCATATTGGTGCACAAAACACCTTAATCTAGCTTTTGAATGTTCTTTTCTGTTGATACATTCTTGAGCTCTTGTATTTTAGAACTATTTGAACTTCTTGGCTTTCTCTTAAATCACATCTGTTTCCTGTCTGTATCTTCATACTACTTTTAAATTTTAAAATTTTAACTAAAATTTTACCTTTTGTTTTGCTGGGTTTGGGTTATTTTTACCTACTATTATTTCAAAGTTACTCCATTTGTGTATGAAAAGGAGAATGACAATATTGCAACTGATTATCTAAATTTATTCACAATATGATTCAAATTCTTAAACTATTGTGTGGGGCAGAGCTTCCAAATATTACATAGTAACAGAGATAAAAGTTCAGTTCACAGAAACCCAATAGCTTACTTGTAAGACAGAATTTTCATTTTTATTTATTAATTTTATTATCATTATTGGCTCTTTATCTCATTGTGGATTTCCAATAAGAGAAGGCCCAAATACCCAAACAGTACTTTTCTTCATATGCACATTCAAAAATTGTTTTTCTTTAAAAATTTTTATTTATTTATTTATTTATTTGAAAGAGGAAAGGAAAGAAAGAGAGAAAGACAGAGTGAGAAAGAGAGAATGGGCATGTCAGGGCCTGCAACTTCTGCAACATATTCCAGATGCACATGCCACTTTGTGCACCTAGCTTTACCTGAGTAGTGGGGAATTGAACCTGGGTCCTTAGGCTTTGCAGGCAAGTGCCTTAACTACTAAGACTTCTCTCCAGCCAGCCCTACATTTGTTTCATTATTGCTTCATTTTCCCCTCCTTTTCCAAATATCAACAATTAATCACCTCTTTTCCCTGCTAAGTTAAATACTACTGATGATAGTGGTATTGGTCAGAGGAGGTGGGAACACATGACCCATGCCAAGAAGACAAATGGACAGAACATAACACAGAGGAGACTAGTTTGATGTGAGGGCAGAGAGAGGGCCATGGAACAATCTAGAGACAAACAACATCTGAAAGCCAGTGGCTTTCCTCGAGCAGAGGCAAGCAAGTGAAGTCAGGTATTATGCAAGTCTTAATAACATCTGGATCACCAAGATACAGATCCAAAAAGAAGGGCAGAGGAAAAGAGTAGTCATTTATTTCCCTGCTTTCTAAACACCCCAAGAATCCACCAGGAAAGGGAGCTTGAGAAGCGCAACTTATGAGTGTTTGCCACCTCTAGTTAAGAAGAAAAGTGGAGGACGGTGCAGGAAGGGGTCTGAGAGTCAAGAGGTGGATGGTTTTGTGCATTGCTGGCAGAGCTGATGTGCTTTTATTCTGGGCACAGGTTTCTTGACAAACTTTAGTTGTAAGAGTTTTACGTGCCCTATGATGAGCTCTGTAAATGTGACTGACAGAAGAATTGAGAAACATCTATGCTCAACTGAGATGTTGAGGTTATATCTTATGCCAGAAATGTGATGGATTGTGAAAGAAAAGTTTCACTTTGTTTTTTTTTTTTTTTGTATGAATCACTGTGAATAATGGATTATATCTATAGGATGTCTACAAAAGAATTAGAAGATTTTGTCAGTGGATATTCAACACTGTTCAGAGAAGGGGTGATGTTGACCCTTTGATCTGTAATGTCCAACATCTAAAATTGTCATACAACCTCATGCATACATATGTGACACAGTCTCTCTAACTTTGGCCAATTTCAGATGGAATAAGTAAGACCAGATATGTTCTAGGAAACATTTGACTCACTACTAGAAATAGATGTGGGGTTGGCGAAATGGCTCAGCCCTTAGAGACTCTTGTTTGCATTGCCTGTTGGCCTGGGTTTTATTCTCTAGTACCCATGTAAATCCAGAGGCATAAAGTGATGCCTGCATCCGGAGTTCACTGGCAGCAGCAAGAGCCCTCCCTCCACTCCTCCACTGTCTCTTACTCTCTGTGTTACAAAAATAAATAAATATATTTTTAAAAAAATAGATTGAGTATAATCAGATATAACCCGGTTTGGTTGCCTTTTCTGTTTACTGATCAATAGTGACTCTGGGAAAACTGCTTAAGCTTAGGAAGCTCCAGTATCTCCAGGAAAAATCAGGAAGCACAATTGACTCTTTGTAAGGATGCCTCTAGCAATGTGTACAGTAGATTAGTGTCATTTCCCATAACCTCTGGGCCTTGTCACTGGCAGAGATAAATGCTGAAACTAGACATAATATCAGTCACCATTCATACATAAAGTTGTTTCTTTATTTTGTTTAAGAAATGTACACATCTGAGAGAATCGGATGTCTTACAGAAGTAGAAAGTGCCATGTGTTCATTTACCCAAGTTTCCTTCCTTGGAAATCACACACAAGCAGGCTACCTGGCTTTCTCCCCACTGGTTGTTACAGCTGAAAAATTCCAGAGACCACAAGAACTCACAGCCTTGTTAGAAAACATCTAAAACTCTGGAAGTCATGATGGCAGAGAAGGGTGGGAGGCAGATAACAACTGTGCCTTCCGTGGGTAGTTCTAGGAAGGATGAGGGTGCTGCTTTGTAATGGAGATGGTGGCACTTGATGTCCTTACCAGTCCAGTTATCTGAGGTTTGGGGCACCTTCTGTCTTATGTATTGTCCTAACATTACTTGTTGATAATCCAGCAAACAATCAATTGCTTTAGTAAATTTCTATTCTGTGAGAAATAAAAAGTCACAGCTCATTTCAGTTTGCACTGAGAATGCTGCTTTGTAGAACCTTAATATTTGGAATATAGTAGCAGCCAAGAACTGGATGGGACTGTGATTCACTTGTTCCTTCCCTATACCCATTAAACAGCCTTCCCATATGATTTTACTTCTACAGATTTGTATTCTGAAGGGGTAACAAGCCTCGCAGCTGATATAACTTCTACAGAACTCTGAATACTTACAATGCTGTTTGTAACACATTCAGTGACTTTCTAGTCAGTATTCCATGGGCATGTTTAGCCATCCTGGGGAAGCCGATTTCTTTAGAGTGGCCAACACAAGATCACATTTCTGGTGATACAAAACTGAGGTTAGCCTTGGACTATGAAAATACCACCCTGTAAGGTATCCCTGATGCCTATTTCAGTGACGTTTCCAAATTAAGAAAGTTCTAACTTGAGCAATACCATCTGTATCTGTTACATTTTCTCATTATTTTTCACCCATTTTCCCACAAACATTTTCCTTTTCACTTTTACCACTCTTTGGCACAAATAGAGTTGGAGAGTTGGGGAGATAAAGACATATTTGTCTTCAAATTGCATAACAAAACATTGAGCTGTTGCAAACACTTGAAATGTTCATTGCTTTGACTGTAGAAGGAGATGGATTCTATAAGAATTTTAAAAAGGGGGAAAAAAGAAAAAGGAAAAAAACAATAGGAAGGCAAATATGCCCTGACTCTAAAGTACCATATAAAAAAAATCATCATGAATTTCTCTGAGTATCCATTTATATGTGGATGTGTTAATCACAAAGGAAAGAAGAATAGGTAATTTAGATTTATCCTTCTGAGATTGAAGCTAAACATTCTGGTACTAGGAAATTTTGTTTAGAACCTAGTAGTTGGTTTTTGTTTGTCTATTAACGGCTCTATAGACTTTTGTAGCCCAGTTTTGTCTTGAACTAGGCAGGAGCTGCTGAACAGATTTTTATGACCAAAATCTTCTTGTCTCAGCTTCCTATATTCTGAAAATTTAGCCATTTAAAAATACTTTATCTTTATTTGAGGGCGAGACAGAGAAAGAGAGTGAGAATGAGCATGGGTGCCCCAGAGCCTCCTGCCATTGCAAATGAACTCCAAACTTTATGTGGGTACTGGGGAATTGAACCCAGGCCATCAGGCTGTGCAAGCAAGTGCTTTTAACTGCTAAGCCATCTCTTCAGTCCCAATTAGCCAATTTTAAAAAACCTCAAGTTTGCAAAGAATTTGCATTTGCATTTACTCATATAATCTTCACAGTAACACATGCAATAACTAAGATTATTAGACAGTCATAACTGACTCTCACTCACTTCGTAGTGTGGTGGAAGATATAGGACTCAAGATAGCATCTTTTCACAGTGTTCTATTTTTATGTATCTAATATTCTTAAGCATTCTAAGTAGAAATGGATTATTTGGTTTTATGCTTGTATGCTATCACATATTAAATATAAATCTCTTCAATTTGCAGGATAATTTCACCTTAACTACCCTTTCCTAGCTTAATACATGCTTTCTTTTTATACCATGCTTTACTATTTTACAAAAGGAAATAGTGACTAACATGAACATTTGACCACATCCAGCATTTAAAACTACTTTTAAGCCATAAAGGAAAATTTTCTTTCAGTTTAACAAAGCATGGATGGTGTGTGTGTTTTACACTTGGTTGTGGGACTGAGAAAGCAATAAATCACTGAGCAATAATTAACTAAGTTGGTAGAAATTTGATGGAATATTTTAAATTTATAAGTGGAGTCTTAAGATAAAAGATGAGAAAAGCAAAATGTTTAGGTTCAAAAAATGTCACACAGTCAGAAAATGATCATATAAAAAGGAGCCAGGGCTGGAGAGATGGCTTAGCAGTTAAGGCACCTGCCTCCTAAGCCTCAGAACGCTGGTTCAAATCTCCAGAGATTCCAATCTCCAGGTCCCATGTTTAGCCAGATGCAAAGTGACACAAGGGCGCAATGCCGCACTTGACCACAAGGGGGCTCACACATCTGGATTTTGTTCGCAGCAGCTGAGAGGCTGCTGGCATGCCCATCTCTATCTGTCTTCCTCTCCCTCTCTCTCTGTCTCAAAAAAAAAAAAAAAAAAAAAAAAAAAAAAGGAGCCAGTGTGGAGCTGGGGAGATGGCTCAGCAGTTAAGTTGCTTGTCTGCAAAGACTAACAACCCCGGTTTGATTCCTCAGCACCAACATAAAGGCAGATGTATAAAGTGCATGTGTCACTTTGTGCATCTGGAATTCATTTTGCAGTGGCTGGAGGCCTTGGCACACCCATTCTCTCTGTCTCTCTTCTGTATATCTCTCTCTGGTTGCAAGTAAATAAATTTTTAAAAAAGAAAAGAAGGAGCCAGCATTATGTAAAATAACTTTGCCTAAAGTGGTATTTCTGGCCAAGGGGAATCTATCATCCAACCATTTCCTAATTGAGTAAAAGCAAATCATAATGGTCTCCCATGGCTGACGAAGTGCTTAAACATGAATATGTCCCTTAAGGGCTGGGTTTATCATGGGAAAAAAATATATATAATGTCTGGCAGGTTGGTTATCTTAGAAAAAGGAGCCAAATTTATTATTATTCAGTTTTGAGAAACCGTGAGGCTGCTGATAAGCCAAGTATCTTGATTTTAAAGTTAATTATAGTTTTTGTAGCTTTGAAGATCCCAAATTTCATAAACTAGATGAAATGAAGTCAGGCCAGTATATGACACAGCCCAAAGAAATTTAGTTTGGAATGAAACCCTCATGATAATACAGAAAAGAAATACTGAAGCTCTGATATTAAATTGTCAAGTAAGTAATCTTTATAATTTTAAAGGCAGTTTACTTGCAGCTAATAAAAAATCAACCTTCTGAAGACTTTATACATATTTTATATAGATTGTGATCAATACAGGGATTCAAGGATTATATTTTTTAATAAAATCCTATTCATATCTAAGAATGAGGCATCATAAGCATAAAACCATATCCAATGTCTTTATTATCAATATTTATTAGATATATTCAATAGCTGTGGTGGTGAATATCCTTACCACTAGAGGTGTGAGACAAGAGGATCACAAATTCACATCCAGGTTGTGCTACATAATGTGTACTAGGCCAGCTTGGAATACATAACTGCATAATTATGTAGAAGTTAGACCTGTATCCAAAATTGAAAAGAAAAATCCTAGCATGTTTCATGCAGTTAAAAATATTTCATGATATAAAGCATGTAAATAAAAACCAAAGAACACCAAAATCATTGGCATTGAAAGCATACATACAAATTTTACTTTTTATTAACCTTTCATTTATACAGTTATATTACTTAAGTTTCTTTCTGAAGTAAAATGATATAGTCAAAGCAGGTAAGAGGAATCTACTCAAATATCTGGCTTTGACAGTAAAAGCAGAAGGATTTAGAAGGAGGGATTTAGCTGCCTATAGTGAGTAAAGCATGCTGATTATGAGGTATCTGCCATATATTGGTTTGTGGTCTGCCTCTATGAGCCTTACACTGTGGAAAGAGAAAGATATGTTTCCATGAAAGCCCACATTATATATATATGTCAGTGTCATGCCCAAAAGGATATTCTTCCCTCTTTTGTGAAGTATGTTATGACTCCAAGTTCTCAAGGAACATATAATACATCCCATGTCAGGTCCCTTTAGAGACGTTTAAAACTTCATTAGTGAGATTTTATGTGAAGCTAGAAGCATCGTGGACATATAAGGAGAGGAGAGGAATAACTAGACTTTTAAAAATCTCCCATAAATTTGGGAGACCTGGGGAGACATAAAAAAGTGAGAAAACCTGAGATAGAGTCTAATCGTAGAAAGACTATGATTTAGATACACATGGTATATCATGCCTGTTATCTCAGCATTCAGGAATGTGAGGCAGGGGAATCATCAAGAGTGTGAACCCACCTTTGTTACACTGTAAGGCTGTCTTAAGAAAGATGGAGGGCTGGAGAGATGGTTCAGCAGTTAAGGTGCTTTCCTGCAAAACCCAAGGATCCAGGTTCAATTCTTCAGATCCCACATAAACCAGATGCACAAAGTGATGCAAGTGTGCAAGGTTGCACATGCACCCAAGATGCTGCGCAAAGCTGGAGTTCAGTTACCATGGCTGGAGGCCCTGGCATACTAACTTACTTTCTCTCTCTCTCTCTCTCTCTCTCTCTCTCTCTCTCTCTCAAAAAATACAAAAAAAGGGCTGGAGGGATGGCTTAGTAGTTAAGGCATTTCCCTGCAAAGCCAAAGAACCCAGGTTCAATTCCCCAGGACCTACGTTAGCCAGATACACAAGGGGCTGCCCATGTCTGGAGTTTGTTTACAGTGGCTGGAGGCCCTGGCATGCCCATTCTCTCTCCCTCTTTCTCTGTCAAATAAATAAAAAATAACATATAAAAATACAAAAGAGAAATATGTATATGTATGCATAATCATTTACAAAAAGAAGACAAATGTGAAACCACAAAAATAACTTCATTCTATCATCCAAATAAAAATGTATGCTTTGAATACTTGTTATTGATCACCAAAAGTGAATACATCTATAAGACAGTTTGAATTAAATGAGATATATGTGAAATTCATCTTTGAGATCCGTACAAGGGAGCTATTGCAGAATGTTTGCAAGCGTGGATAGCAGATCTATTCCACAGAAGACTAACTCTTTTTTAATTTAATTTTTATTTATTTATTTGCGAGCAGAGAGAAAGGGAGAGAGAGAGAGAGAGAGAAGAGAGGCAGAGAGAGAATGGGCATGCCAGGTCCTCTAGCCACTGCAAATGAACTCCAGATGCATGAGTCCCTTGTGCATCTGGCTTATGTGGGTCCTGGAGAATCGAACTGGGATCCTTTGTCTTCTCAGGCAAATGCCTTAACCACTAAGTCATATTTCGAGCCCCATGATTAAATCTTTATGCATGGCAAATCATAGCAGAATCTTTTTTATTGATCATTAGTGAATTTCCAAAAGAATTGTGAAGAAAATAAATAATGTATCTAAAAAAGTGTTCCACATCCTTAGCCATCAGGGAAATGCAAATTAAAATCACTTTGAGATTCTATTTCACTACCTTAGAGATACTTGCACAACCATGTTTATTGCTGCTATATTCACAATAGCTAGGAAATGGAACCAGCCTAGATGTCCCTCTACAGATGAATGGATAATAAAGATGTGGTACATTTACACAATGGAGTTCTATTCAACAGTAAAGAAAAATGAAATTATGAAATTTGCAGGGAAATGGATGGATCTAGAAAGGATTATACTAAGTGAGGTAATCCAGGCTCAGAAAGCCAAATGTCATATGTTCTCTCTCATATGTGGATCCTAGCTACAAATGTATAGACTTGTGTGTGAACTGGAACCAAAAATAGGTACCAGAAACCAGTAAGCTGGTAAAAGGCTATAAGGGAGGGAGGAAAGGGAAGGACTTAAGTGTACAGTATTGCACATGTGTAAGTAGAAGAACAGATTACAGGGAAGGGAATGACCTAAATGAGGCCAGGGGAAGAGAATGCATAAAAGAAGGGCAGGGGGAGGGTCAATCTAAATTCAAGATAGTCTGAATAAGACTTATGTAAGTCTACTTTTTTGAATAATGGCACATCTGGAAGCTGTAGACTGTTACTAGAAAATTTTCAGTGCCTGGGATGGGATACCTTCCATTGAGTTGTTGGCCAAGGAGGCCCTGGTAGCTTCCAAAACATTAAAGGCTATTGCCAAAGCCCTTGGTTTCCCTTGAGAAACAGATGGTAAGACCCTATCGCTGAAGACATCTCTTGCCTGAGAGGCAAGGTCACTGAGAAAGCAAGCTAAGCAGAAAACCTTCTCCCTGTAGACCAGCCAACTGAATGCTGGAAAAAGCTACACTGCTTGCAGCCGTATGGGAGACAGAAGTCATCAACAGTGAAAACAGTGAACACTGAAAATTCAAGTTTGGCCATAGAGGCCCAATGACTGAACTGGTGCAATAGTGGCATGTCTGCTCTTAGGGTAACCAACTGCTCCATAATTGGGCTGAAGGCCCTCTCCATGGGAGGGAATACATACCTGGTACTGAAAAACCTAAGCAAAAGTCTATGGCAGGGGAGGTCATGAGCCTTAAGGGTATAAAGCCTGCTCTTGTCTGGTGAAATGTATATATTATTCCCACCAATCTGCCCTGAAAATACTACACTTAATGTTCATATTCACATATTAATGGCACTCTCACTTCTGGTTAGAGAAACTTCTCTTTTCAGATGGTGATGACCACTGGGATGACCCAAAAGACAACATAGTGCAGAAGAAAGGATGGAGGAGTGCACAGCACTGAAAAATCTCTGTCACACCCTCCATGGCTCAAGGCCCATTGCGGAAGAGGGGGAAGATAGAATGGAAGAGCCAAAGGAAGGGTACGACTCCTTACAATGCAACTGTCCAAACAGAAATTGGCCTTGATATCCATGACCTTGCAGTGCCTAGCAATACCTTCACAAGACCCTCATAATAGAAGAAAAAGATGATGACATCAAATTAAAAGAGAGACTAATGGAGAGAGGGAGGGGATATGATGGAGATTGGTGCTCTAAAGGGGAATGGGGGGGAGGGGAGGGAAATATCATGTGTTTTTTCTGTATGTAAGTATAGAAGTTGTCAATAAAAAAAAAAAAGAAGGGCTGTAAGTGGAATGGAGGCAGGGAGGAGAGAAATGATGGTACCAACACATGACATGTCCATGTATACACGTTAGTGTATCCTTAATAAAAATAAATAAATTTTGAAAAATAGAAAAAAAAGAAAATAAATAATGTAATGTGACCACCTTAAAATTTCTTATTTATAGAAGCTTACAGTTATGCAGCAGGTTCCCAGGGTTAGCTTATACAAATACAGATTATCATCAGATAACCAAAATCCCAGGAGATTAAGGCTTTTATAAAAATTTCTCACAATGAATTTCAGTTTTTCAGCTTTGGGAATCATTGTATATATTATAGCCACTACATTTGGAATCAGAAAAAGGAGCAATCAGATAATTCTCCATTGAAGAACTGAAACTTCGACATGGTATTAGCAGAGCAGGTGAGGTGTGGACCACATGTGAAGTCCTAAACTACATGGCAAGGAAGATGCAGGAAGTTAGCATGAGCAGCTGCAAAATACAAGCGCCTAAATTATGATGGTTTGAAGTGATATAAACAAAGCAGTACTACTGTTCATCAAGCAACAGAACACTGAAGGTGGACCTCTTTCAGAGACAGTTCATAATGTGGCTTTTCAGAGGAGCTCAGGGTCATTTGTGATTTAATTCTGTCATTCCTTGGCTGTTCTCTTCTCTTATGTACATCCAGCACAGGCAAGGAAGAGCTTTCTTAAAATCATTGATCTGGGAAATGTCAGATTACATCTTGGTCACACCCCACTGGTGAAGACCAATGGCATGGCTGCCCATATTTGCAAGCTGAGTTGAGAGGGCAGGAGGAAAGGAAAGACTACAAATTAGAGCCCCCATCTAGGCAGTTTCTTCTCAGCTACGTATCACTTACCATCACTTTGTGTGCCCAGCAAATCATTCCTAAGACAGGGAACAACAAATTTGAAATAAAAGTGCGTTTCTCTAACATTCGTTTGCTACAGATATTGGACTTAAGTTTTGTGTGTTCCATTTTTTGTCTGTTAATGTCAAGTTGTGCATGCCCTCTCTTGCTTCTCATTTTCTACTTCCCATTGGTGTATGAGCTGGAACTGACGATGGGCTTTAAAACATCCCTCGACTTCACCACACCCAAAGTTTAAATGAGTGGACTCCTGAAAGTAGTTAGACAATGAGCACACTGCTGGCCTGGGTCATCCTGCCCCTGTGGAAGGGCAAGTGTCTAAAGTAAATGAAGAGGATATCTAATCACATATGTTTTTTTTTTTTTTCCTTTTTCTTAATTTTTCTGTTATATACAGAAAAAAGAATAGAATCAGAAGATTAACTTAAATATTCAGTATTTGTATGACCTATTTTCATGATAATGGAGTTACATTTATGGGGATGGGCAAATGACTGTCCTTCCAAAAGGAATAGACCCAAGAAGAGCAGCCTTCAAGTCCAAAATGCTAAAGAAAAGAGAAGCAAATAAACCATAGAGTTCAAGTCCCCTGAAGATATAAATTTTGTGAGTTAAGTAGGTGTGTGAAGAAGCTAAAAGTAATTTTATTTCTTTTGTTACCCATTTGATTTGTGTTAAGAACAATCAGTACTCAAGTAATTAAAGCAGTTCTGACATTTTGGTGTGTTTCATTGTTGGGCTATGCACAGAATGTTCCTACTGTCTTTGTTAATGTATTTTGAATAAAGATAGGTTTTATATTCATTCTGACCTTGTGATACTACCTCGAGCTGCAAAGTACTATATAAAAAGATAAAAGAAGTTTATAATAATCAATCTTGCCTACTAACGAAAAAGAATTACTTATTGCCAAAAGGGAGATGGATTTTGCACAACTCTAAACTGAGTAACAGTTTAGCCTGTTTAAAAATTGTCTTCTAGGGGCAACTTGGCCTCAGGACAAAGCTGTTATCATGTGGTTCCTGTGACTATGAACATATTACTAATGATTTGATGTTTAGGGAACATTAGTGACATTTGTCAATATTATTTTAATCTTCCTTCTTCCCTCAACCTATAAAAAAGAGAAATGATTTGATTACTTTAAGAAAACAAATATTATATTTTTAAGTTTATATTTGGCTTATGACGTTATCATTTTTCTTTCAAAAGGACTTATTTTGTTTGAGATTAAACTAAAATAACAGTTAACTATTCTTGTACTTTTGTATTTTTGTATGCATAGCAAAATTTGTCAACTTCACATATAACCTCTACAATATGACTATGAAATTTTAAGGCCTTGAATATCAAAATTGATGTCATACAATCCATACATAGAGTCTAGGCACTGCTTCATGAAAGATTAGCTCAGGTCATCATTCAAGATTCATTTAAGTCAAATTTATCAGCAATTAACTCCTGTGAGCTAGAAGGAGTGGGTTAGACAAAGCAAAGTGCCTTTCAAACAATTTTTCAGAAGCAAAAAAGCCACAACATGATCCTAGAAAAAAAAAATTGTTGATTTTCAAGGTAGGGTCCTGCTCTAGCCCAGGCTGACCTGGAATTCACTATGTAGTCTCAGGGTGGCCTTGAACTCATGGCAGTCCTCCTACCTCTGCCTCCCAAGTGCTGGGATTAAAGGCATGCACCACCATGCCAGGCTCAATCTTAGAAATTTTGACCTTCATTTCTGTAAACATAGCTACAACCTGGGCAGTGTGGGCATGAGAGTCAGAGTAGCAGACAAGAAAGCATGCTGCCTGTCATTCAAGGGGGGAGATAGACAGAAAACATGTAAACATTATAAATTCAGTGCTTTTAAAGTGTTACAAGAAGCAAATGAAGAAGTATGTAGCTGCTACTTGGCATAAGTTTGAATAAAGAAATTTCTTCTCATCAGCATTTCATGTAAGACTGTGTCACTAAAGAAGAGATTATACTGAAACAAAGAAAGTCACCAGTATAAATTCATGGCTGAAGCCACTCCAGTGTCAAATGCGATCAAGAGTCACGTGGATTCTGTAGTGGCATCCTCAAAGTCTGAGATAATGCGTCCCTAAGGTGGGAACACAGCACCAAGGAACAGTCACAAGGTTCAGCATCATAGGATGTCTTGGGTCCAACCAGATAGTTGTGCAGAAATCCTGAAATACTGAGCGAGGAGAAGTGACAGCGTAAAGTTAAAGACAAGAGAGAAGTTACGGTGAGCTCATCACATGCCAAAGTCAAGGCTCATCAAGGAGAGGAGCAACTGGGCTCATGTGTGATTGCTTTCACATAAAGGGATGCTGCCTTTGTGTTAGACCTATCAGGATGTAGAGTCATGAAAAATCATTCAGTGATTATTACTGAAAGGCTGAAACATTAGGGAAAACTGGAACCTACTTGAATAGGTCCTGTGTGAGAAGGTAGAGAACCTATGATGAGTTTTATTAAGATTTCATCAGTACAGGTTCAGAGAAATCTGCCTTCTCTGGCATCTCTGGGATCTGTGACTATACCGCTGTTTGCCTTCCCTGAATTTTAGGTATGAGAGTGGGCATGGTGGTGAGAAGGCCTTTGGAAGTGGCCAAGAAATGCTTTTACATTATTAATGAAGATGACCCTGTCTTATGATGTCCTTGGTTTTCACCTAATGTCCTTTCTGTGTTCCAGAATGGTGTCCAGGACGCTATATCACATTTATGTCATGTCTCTTCAGGCAACTTCTATCTGAGGACTCTTAAACTCAGGTTTCCCTTGTTTTTGATGACCTTGCATTTTGAAAAGTCAGGTATTTGTAGTTCCCCTCTGCTGAAATTTGTCTGATGTTTTACTTATGATCAGAATGGAATTATGGGCTGTGGAGAGGGAATTCACAGAGGGAGATTGTCATGTTTGCTCATCTCAGCCAAAGCATATGCTACAATATGTGTTACTTCTGCTACCAATGCAGACTTCACTGCTGGGCATCTTGTTGAGGTTGTGTGTGTCAAGTTTCCCATCCAGTTATACTTTGTTATCCTACTTTTAAAATGATTCTGAGAATCAAATCCAGTGCCTCATGCATACTAAGTAATCACCTACCACTGAGCTATGTTCCAGTCTTGTAAAGTTGTTCTTTTACTTTCCATGATGTGCAGCTCACAGTTAGGAAATAGTGAGTCATGTCTAACCTCCTCAAGACCACAGCACATATTTGTAGTTCTTCTAAAAGAGATATCTGTTCTCTGTCTTGCTTATTTGTACAATCTCTTATATTAACATAAATTCACAGACATTATTTTATGATTTGAATTGTAATACTATTTTATTTATATTTTTATTCAAAAGTTTAAGCTTACACCATTGGCAATTCTTTGAAAAGATTCCTATATCTTTTTTAAATCATCAATTATAATTGTGCATATTCTTTGTATATGGTATTCCATTACATCAGGACATTCTGATGCAAGTATATACTGTGTACATCTTTTGAAATAGCTTAATCAATGTAAAATAATAACCTTTTAGTACTACATATTGTTCCAGGATTCTCTTGCCTATTTATTATCATAATCACAGAAGCAGTTATTTTTCCAAGGAGCACTGGTTCCCCTTATAGCTGAAAATAATAATAAAAAAACAAGAATGGAACAATGTTCATTGTTACTAAATTATTTTTGTACAGGATCCTGTAAACTGACAGAGCAAGGAAACCTGGGATTATGCATATACCCATAAATATTCTATGTGTAGTCAAGGTATCTATATTAAGCTAAACATGTCTTTATACTATTGTCTCCAGCTCTAATATGTTAATAAATAGATCATTTGAACCTTCTTTTCATCCTTGTTTGTCTGTAACTTCCCACTCTAACATTAAGAACTGTGAGTGCTTCCACTCACAATTCATTTACTATTTAATTATTTTAGTTCCAGTGTGCATTCAATCTCAATCTGTGTGTGTCTCCTTCAACCCATACCCCAACAACATACAGTAGCTACAGTAGAGTGATTATATATAGTTTTTTTTGTCTTGAGACTTACTAAGTTTGCTTAAGTTTTCTTTTCACTGTTGCCCCCTTCCATGAAGTAATTTATACATTTATACTACATTGAGATTATTTTCACCATGTGCAACATTTTCTTCTTGATTCCCATGATCTCCTAAATGATATTTTTAAATGTGTGTGTGTTAAGTTTCACTCTGTGTATTAAATTTTTATGGAGTTTGACAATTGTGTACAATATCACACAAAATATTTTCACTGCCTTAAAGAAAACTCTTGTATTTTGCCTGTTCAATCCCTTCTAATTTTCTGAAAGCCTGGCTTTCACTGAGCTTTTTAGTGTATCTACAATTTCCCCTTTGTATAATGTTGAGCCACAAACTGTAGCCGTTCAGATTAGCTTCTTTTATTTAGCAGTATGCAGGTAAGATTTAGTTGTTGTTTTTGAGTTGCTTCATAGCTTATTCCTTTTTCTTTTTCCTTTCTTATTTTATTTCATAGTAAGGTCTCCCCAAGCTGACCTGGAATTCACAATTCAGTATGTAGTCTCAGGCTGGCCTCAAACTTACAGTGATCCTCCTATTTCAGCCTCCTGAGTGTTGGGATTAAAGATGTACAACATCATGCCCAGCCTTATTCCCTTTTCCATCATGGAATAATTTTATTGTTTGGAATAAGACTGCTTGTTCCCCTGTTAAAAGCCATCTTGGATGTTTTCATTTGAGGCAATTATATATGAACCTGCTCTGAAGATTTATGTGGAGGTTTTTGTGTGAATATAAATTTTCAGATTTGTTAGGTAAATATCCAGGAAGGCAATTGTCCAAATATATAGAAACTGTCTTCAGCTTTATCAAAAAACTGTCCATTTCCCACAATTGTACCAGTTTTCTCTTTCTTCTTTTTTCTTTTCCCCCTTGTTTTCTTTTATTTCCATTTGAAGATTTTATTTATTTGACTAAGTGTGGAATGGTTTCTCATTGTTTTAAGTTTAGCATTGTAATGAAAATGTACATTTTTTCCATATGTTCATTTGCCACCAATGTATCTTCTTTGGTGAAATGTCAGTTCAAAAATTTGCTAAGTATTGTCTCTGTGTTTGGATATTGATTTATTGCTCTGTTATAAGATTTTTAAAATTTTTTTTCTGTTATTTTGTAGATTCTGTTTGCACTTTCTTAGTAGTGATTTTGCAATTCAGAAGATTTTACGTTTAATAAGCTTTAAGTTAACTTAACTTGTTTTTCTTTCAGGAATCATGCTTTGGGTGTTATATCTAAAAACACATGACCAAATATAAATTCATATAGATTTTCTCCTATTCTTTTATCTTCCAGGAGCTTTAAAATTTTGCATTCTATATTAGATCCACAACTCATCCTGAATTCATTTTTTTTATTTAAAATATTTATTTGCAAGCAGAGAGAGATAGAGAGAAGAGAGACAGACACAGATAATGGTTATGTCAGGGTCTCCAGTCACTACAAATGAACTCCATAGCATGGGCCACTTTGTGCATCTGGCTTTACATGGTGTGGTAGTTTGAATATATGTCCCCCAATATATTCAATGTTTTTTAATTTATAGTTTGCATCTGCAATCAAATTGCTAGAGGCAAGGTCACTGGGGGCCGGTCTTAAGGTGTGGTGATGGTTTGAGAGTCCATTGTAAAGATATGCAAATGTGCTTAGCAGGAGTTCCTGAAGTGTGCTGTGTGACCTTTTGGCTGTAGTTTTTGCTCTGTGTGCTGTGGCGGCTGGTTGGTTTCTCTCTCTCTGCTTGGCCCTGTGGAGAGCAGGCCGCTTCTTCTGCCATTATGGAACTTCCCCTGGATCTGTAAGCTTCAATAAATAATATCCCTTCCTCCATAACTGTGCCTGGTCTGGAAGTTCATCTCAGCGAACCTGAAGCTGTCTGCAACAGTAAAATGGTACCGAGGAATGTGGGGTGAGATGAACCTGACCGTGTGGATATTCGTCTTTTGGAACCTTTGTTTTGGAGGAATGGGCATGGACTTGGTACTTGCAACTGAAGTTGCCTTCTGGAGTGGTAAGCCAAGTTTTATGGACTATTCTGATGAGAGTTTGAGAATGCTAAGTGCAGACAGTATTGAACTTCGAGGCTTGGCTTATGAGCTTTCTAAGGGGAAGGAAAGACTGCAGAGGACTTTGTTGGAACTGGGCTACTGGCATAAGGGATGGCTACGTTCTGCTATCCAGGCCCAGAAAGTTTGATCAAGGTTAAATTTGTAATGGACTGATGTGCTTGGCTGAAGATATCGGACTGAGATTTTAAGATTTTAAGTTGCAAAACCTCAAGCAAGTTAAAAGCAGAGGCACTGAGACTGTTTTAGCTGCTATTGTCAACCACATTAGCAATCTTAAGGAAGGTGGAAGGAAGGTGGCCCGACTTGATTTACATTAAAACAATGGAGAGGATGCCTAAGGAAAGACTGTTAGAAATGCAAACTCTTTGGAAAGAGTTGACTGGAGAAGGAACCTGCTTTTCAAGGCTATGATTTATTTCATCCCTGGATTAAGAATATGGCTGTGTCCTGCACACCTGTTATTAGTTTTGGAAATATGAAAAATGCATGGAGTGGTCATGAATTGCACACAGTTCCAGGAGCCGCTGCTGAGATGTGGCATGAGGCAGGGCATGAAGACCCTCAGGAATAGGCTGGAAGAGCCTTTGGAAGATGGACCGTGTTTTGCATGGAGACCTGAAGATGTTTTGGATATACCAGGACTGTGCAAAAGGGCTACCATGGAGTGCAGTGTTGGCATGGGATGAAAGTTTTCCCTGGCGACTCTGCCCAGCTGGAGGGGCATAATTGGAAAACCTGGAGACTGTCAGTCTCTGGTTATATTGAACTTGAACTGCAGAAGTTTGATGACGGCTGATGATAGTTGAGTTTGCATTATTCTAGTCTCTCTTTGCTATTCCTTATACAGTTAAAATGTTTACTCTGTGCCTTGACATGTTGAAAGTATTTAACTTGTTTGATTTTACAGGACTCACTATCTTAAGTTGATCAAGACTGTGACAACCTTTGAAATCTGACTGAGTACAATTTACAATGTGTGATAGTTATAAATCTATTGGGGGCCAGGAGCAAATATATTGGGGGCCAGGGGCGGAATGTGGTAGTTTGAATATATGTCCCCCAATATATTCAATGTTTTTTAATTTATAGTTTGCATCTGCAATCACCTTGCTAGAGGCAAGGTCACTGGGGGCCGGTCTTACGGTGTGGTGATGGTTTGAGATTCCATTGTAAAGATATGCAAATGTGCCTAGCAGGAGTTCCTGAAGTGTGCTGTGTGACCTTTTGGCTGTAGTTTTTGCTCTGTGTGCTGTGGCGGCTGGTTGGTTTCTCTCTCTCTGCTTGGCCCTGTGGAGAGCAGGCCGCTTCTTCTGCCATTATGGAACTTCCCCTGGATCTGTAAGCTTCAATAAATAATATCCCTTCCTCCATAACTGTGCCTGGTCTGGAAGTTCATCTCAGCGAACCTGAAGCTGTCTGCAACACATGGGTACTGGGGAATTGAACCCAAGTCATTAGGCTACAGGCAAGTATCTGAATCACTGACCCATCTCTCCAGATCCTTGAATCCAATTTTGTATACGGTATAAGATCTGTGTTGAAGTTCAACCATTGCGTATGGACACTTTATTGTTTCATTCACTCCATGACAGGTCGTTGGACAGATGACACTTTCTCCATTGATTTATGTTTGAGACTTTGTCAGAAATTATATGATTGTATTGGTGGAGGTCAACACTAGCTCTCTGTTCTGTTCCTTCACTGTTAACATGCTAGCTTGATCATTGTCCTTTTTTACTGTTTTCAAGTCAGCTAGCATGAATCCAGCAATTTTCCTCTTCTTTAGTACAATGGTAAGAGGTCTAGATATTTTCTTTCCATAAAAAGTTTAGAATCAGATTTTTTTATATATTTGTAGCAGACAGCTTCAGGTTCGCTGAGATGAACTTCCAGACCAGGCACAGTTATGGAGGAAGGGATATTATTTACTGAAGCTTACAGATCCAGGGGAAGTTCCATAATGGCAGGAGAAGCGTCCTGCCTTCACAGGGCCAAGCAGAGAGCTAAAAAGCCAACCAGCCACCACAGCACACAGAGCAAAACTACAGCCAAAAAGTCACACAGCACACTTCAGGAACTCCTACTGGGCACACTTTGCATATCTTTATAATGGAATCTCAAACCCACCACACCTTAAGACTGGCCCCCAGTGACATTGCCTCTAGCAAGGTGATTGCAGATACAAACTATAACTAATAAAACACTGAAATATATTGGGGGACATATATTCAAACTACCACAATATTAAAACTGCATGCTGTGATTTTCTTTGAGGTTGTTATATCCAGCCATCGATATTTCTTATACACATCCTTTCCCGTGTTTTTAAATTTATTTTTTATTTTTTTATTAGAAAAAGAGAAGAGTGAGAAAGAATGGGTTCACCAGGGCCTCTAGGCACTGCAAATGAACTCCACCTTGTGTATCTGGCTTATGTGGGACCTGAAGAATTTAACCTTGTTCCTTAGTCTTCACAAGCAACCACCTTAACTGCTATGCCATCTCTTCAGCCTGCTTTCCCTTGCTTTTGAAAAGCATAGCAAATTTCAGGACAAGCTTATGGATAAAAAAAAAAAAAATTCAAAAGAATAAGAAAATAAAGAAAAAAGAAAAAAAATGCCTGGCATTGTGGTGCATACCTTTAATCCCAGCACTGGGTAGGCAGAGGTAGGAGAATTATCATGAGTTCAAGGCCAGCCTGAGACTACACAGCGATTTCCAGGTCAGCCTGGGCTGGAGTGAGATACTACCTTGAAAATAAAGAAGCAAGCAAGCAAACAAACAAACAAACAAACAGCTTCACCACCACCAACAACAACACACAAAGAGAGAGAGAGAGAGAGAGAGAGAGAAGAAATCTTTCATTTTTGTTTCCTGAAGTCTTCATTTCTTTTGCTTCCTTCAAGATTCTCTTTGTCTCTGATTGTTTTCATTTGGAACATGTTTGCCTATGTGAACCCTGCTTCAGTTTTACTGAAATCCTTGATTTTACCATTTCAGCGTCTCATTTATTTTGAAAAGTTAACAGTATTATTATTTCAAACATCTTTTCTGTTCCCTTTCTCTCATTTCTTCCTCTGTAACTCCAATTACATGATAGTTATACTTTTATTTTATTTCTTTTAATTTTATATTCATGTTGGTGCCTTTGGTAGCCTCCTCCCTCTCCTTCCCCTCAAAAGGGACCCTCTTCGGGGAATGTGGGTCGTGTATTATGGGGGTAGCCAACAGTTATGGGGGAGAGGCAAAGTCTCTGTGCCTAATGACCCAACTTGTGGCTCTAACACTCTTTCTGCCCCTTCTTCTGTGAATTTCCCTGAGCCACATTGGGTAGTTTTGATATAGTCCCAATTTTTGTAAATTGTCACTTTTTTCTTGTTGATCCTTTCTCTTTGCATTTCTATGTGGGAATATCTACTGACCTGTGCTTGTGCTTACTGATTTCTTCCTCAGCTTTGTCTAGGTAAACCTATAGAAAGCCTTTTTCTTTTCTGTTACAATATTTTTATTTCTAGCAATTTCCTTTTATTTTTTCTACTTTTACTGTCCACATTATCTTGCTTTATTTTCTTTTTCCATTAGAACACTTAACATATTAATTATTGGTTTGTTAATTATTGTTACATTATATACCCTTTATAATAATTCCAATGCTTATATGAAATCTGAGTTTGGTATTTTGTCTCTTTAGATCATGACTTTTTTCTCTTACTCTTTGGAAAGTGTCACTTTTTCATTGTTGTTGTTGAAATCTGATGCATACAGATGACAGGATTCTAGGTGAATAGGACCTAGGTGTGATTGCTGATGCTAATCTGCCTGGGAGTTGGGCTGCCTTTAATATCTGACACTGTAACCTACTCCAGACATGTGAGAAGCTTGAGTGCCTTGGTTTTTGTCTCTTCTTGACGTCATGATCCTCTATGTGCTCCTCTTCCCAAATAAACTGGGAACTGAAACTCTTTCAGCTATAACTCATTGTTATTACCCTAGGTGTCCATTGCTATTGTGGTGTATATATAAGAGGGGAATTGAATAATCATAATATTAAATGTAATCTTTGGACAGCCCTCTGTGTAGGGCCCAAGAATGTGTGGTGGTATAGATATGTCCCACTGCTCTTTGATTTTAGTAACTGAGGGATTAAAAACTAGTTTGTTCTCATGGATAATTGATTCCTTTTGAATATGCATATACACTCTCTGTTTTAGAAAAAAACAGGAAAGATAGAGGAAGCTAGAGTGAGTGGCTGATGCTGTTTTCCTTCAAATGTGATAAGGCTCTGGTAAAATTTTTTCCACTAAAAAGTATATCTTTGTTACAGTGGAGGCTCTGGGCATACTTCATAGAGATTACATATTTTTACTCCCTACCAGGGATCCATTCCATGAACAGGGCTATGTTATGCTTCAAGAAAAACCTGGTTATACTCATAAATTTCTCATTCTTATGCCAGTCCACATTCAGCCTCTATCAATTAATCACAATTACAACTTAAGTGTTAGTATGACTTTATGGGCCCAGGAGCTTCTGGGTACTATCAGCAGATCACAGCTGTGGCTCTCAGGGTCAATCTGGTGTTCCTGATTTTCAGGTGGCATAAAGCTCTCTGTCCTCAGTTATTTCCGAATCCAAGAAGGATCATTGATTTTTATTTTTCTAGCTTTTTCTTGTTGGAAGGATGAGAATAATGACGTCACATAGAAATGTCAGTGAATAACTTAGAAGATGTCCCACTTTGAAGTGAGGTGAGTATTGTTCATTAAGGTTTTTCAGGGACAGTGTTGATTTTAGATAAGCACATCAAAAGAAAGAGCATAAGTATACAGGGAGCTTTTTGTGTATGTCCATAAGTATTAATACAATATGTTAATATAGTGTGAGGATTATCTAAATATGTCTACTAAATTTATCAAACCAAAAATTAGAAACATAATCTGATTAGTATAAAGGTCACTGAGCTAGCTTTCAAGTAAGATTCATTTTCTTATTTTATATCTAAATAACCTTACACATTCCTACATGCTGTAATAAATTACTTTCCTTATAATAAACCCCAGGTCTGCCTCTTTAAAGAAATTTGCAATTCATGTCAATGTCAATATCTGGGAAGAAAACACATTTTTGATGAAATGGAGCAAGTAGATCTGGGGGAGATGGCACAGTTGTTAAAGTTGCTTGCAAAGCCTGCCATCCATGTAACATCAGACCTCCAAGGTGGTGCATCTTGCATTCATTTGCAGTGACAAGAGACCCTGGTGCTCATGTGTATGCACACGTGTTCTCTCCCTCGCTGTCTCTCACACACACACATGCATGAATGTGTACACATGTGAAAATAAATAAATAAAATTCAAAATGAAGTGATTATCATGGAAGGAAAACAACATGTATGTAATGTAGATCTGTGGACTTTTTATTCATCTAACCAGATACATATTTGAGTGCTTAGCCACAAGGTCACCGAAAACTCTGCCTAGAAATTATCAAAATACCTCAGCAAGTACATTGCTTGTATTTGTATACACCACTCTACCCAACTATAGATATTTTATCTACTTATCTCTTTTCATGCATTTCATGTTTGCATTTAATCTAAACATATCTAATAATATTATTAATAGTATTGCTAAAATTGGCTTTGATAGATTAGAAATGTCAGGCTATTGGTTTTCTTATACTTTTTTTGAAAAATACTCAGATTCAGTGGTCAACAAACCTGATCTATGCTGAAATTGTAAGTAAAGAAGTACATGAATGAGTGCATGCTGCATAATAGAAAGGGTTTTGCTTCTCTCTGTTACATTTGCTACAGGATAGCATGTAATGTTGTCATACTGTATGTATCTGGGTCCTGACAATTTTTTTAATCACTTAGTGTGCTCATCCATGACTTAAAAGCCACTATCTCACTCAAGCCATTACACAAATTAGAAGGCTTTGTTCTTTTTGTTGGTAGCATTAACATGGATGCTATGAACCTATTGGAGGATGGAAGTAATGGAGTGAAATTGCTCACACCATTACTTTAAATTGAAATGCAGGCAGTTCATCTGCATAGAAGCCATGAGACTATTTCATCTGAAAGATGAAAACACTGAATATCAAATTTCAAACAACAACAAAATATGAGTATCTAATAAAATAGTATTTCTCTCCCAGAAGGTATACTATATAATAACATATGAAAATCCATTATTTTTGTCTTATATAGTCACCCCTATATTTAGTTTTTGTCTAACATTTCAACATTTCAACAGTTAACATTTCAGAACTAAATGCATATTCACATGAAACAGATGCAGTGATTTTTATTGTCATGTGCTGCTATAAATTAATGTTAGATTTTAAATAGATATGAATCATTAGTTAAGCACTAATGCTCTTACACTAGGAGAGAAAACTTGAACTATCCATTTCCATACTTTCATACTAATTTTATTTAAATATTTCTCACGATCTTATATAGATGAATATTTCAAAAGCTCATTTCTTAATAATACCATTTTTTGGGGTGTGGTTGTTGCCATGTAAGAGATTGTCAAGAAAATATGGCATTTTACGACTCCAACTATTTTAAAGCAGATGGACTATGCCAGCCTCAAAGACAGTTTCTACATTTTTTAAAAGATGAATTTTTATTCATTTATTAGAAACAGAGAGAGGAGAGAGAGAGACTGAGAATGCGCCTGTAGCCACTACAAACAAAATTCAGATGCATGTGCCATCATGTGCATCTGGCTTATGTGGGACCTGGAGAATTGAACCTGGGTCCTTAGGCTTCACAAGCAAACTCCTTAACTGCTAACCCATCTTTCCAGTCCAGTTTCTATATGTGTTCTTGTAGAAAGCTTAAATATGCCAGGAGTGATGGGGATGTCACACTAGCAAAACAATACAACTTGAAGCATTTTTCTTTTTTTGACTCATAGTGGAAATAAAGATTCTTCATGAGCTCTTCCCTATTAATTGACCATGCTGAGTTGGTAGTCAGCTCTTAAATCTTTTTGAATTTGAGCTTTTAAAATTTCTATCATAGAAATATGCTCCAAAACATGTGGGGGGAAATGAGGCTCAGTTGATGACTTTGTCTCATTGAAAGACATAGAGAGACTTTCTATAAATTCCTCTGTAGCAGACAGCTTCGGGTTCGCTGAGATGAACTTCCAGACCAGACACAGTTATAGAGGAAGGGATATTATTTATTGAAACTTACAGATCCAGGGGAAGTTCCATAATGGCAAGAGAAGTGGCCTGCTCTCCACAGGGCCAAGCAGAGAGAGAAACCAACCAGCCACCACAGCACACAGAGCAAAAAACTACAGCCAAAAGGTCACACAGCACACTTCAGGAACTCCTGCTAGGCACATTTGCATATCTTTACAATGGAATCTCAAACCCACCATTAACATCTTAAGACCGGCCCCCAGTGACATTGCCTCTAGCAAGGTGATTGCAGATGCAAACTATAACTAATAAAACACTGAATATATTGGGGGACATATATTCAAACTACCACATCCTCCCTTACTTCATATTGTTTGCCAGTCTCAAACCCCAGATTTTGCTTTCCTGTGTATTATTGGAGGTGGAATATTTAAATCTTTATCCTGCTACCTGTACCCAGGCATTGTGTGTCTTATCTTATTGCCTTTTGTCTATTCAAAGGAAGCACAGTGGCACTTCTCATCTTTCTATTAGTCTTTTCTGTCTGCTAAGTCTTTTCTATGAACATGTAAACATGTTATTTCTCCAATCTGAAAAAAACAAACAGTGTGTGTGTGGGGGTGGAGAAATGGCTTAGTAGTTAAGGCACCTGCCTGCAAAGCCAAAGGACCCAGGTTTGATTTCCCAGTACCTATGTAAGCCAAATGCACAAGGTGGCACATGCATCTGGAGTTAGTTTTCAGTGTCTTGAAGCCCTGGCATGCCTATTCTCTCTCTCTCTCTCTCTCTCCCCCCTATGTCTCTTTCAAAATAAGTAAATAAATAAAATATTTTTTAAAGCAGTGAACAGGGCTGGAAAAATGGCTGAGCAATTAGGTGCTTCTCTGCAAAACCTAAAGATCCAGGTTCAATTCCCCAGTACCCATGTAAAGCCAGTAGCACAAAGTGGCACATGCCTTTGGAGTTCATTTGCAATGGCTGGAGACCCTGGTGTACCCATTCTCTCCATCTCTTTCCTCTCTCTCTTTGCTTGCAAATCAATCAATCAATCAATAAACAAAGAAGTAAAAGAAGACCTCCCTCAATGTACATTCATTATCATGTGCTATTACTTTCCTCTGTCCCTTTTTTTTGTTGCTTTATTGCACTCTCTTTTCTTAAATTATTATTTGGCTTCCTGATCATTTAAATGTTGGAAATCTACAAGGCTTAAGCATTGGTCCTCACCTCTTCTACACATACTCCCCCATATTCTCATCTGGACTTGTAGGTGTAAAGATCTTGTGGATAGCAACAACTCCTTAACTTTATGCCTCTCAATGAATTTTCCATGAAAACCCAGTCTTGCATATCCAACTGGCTACCCATCATTTATAAGTATATGTCTAATAGATATACCAACTTTAATAATCAAAAAGATGACTCTTGCATTTTTCCTTAAATATAATTCCACCATAGCCTTACTTTTTATAAAAAGGTTTCTCAGGACAAAAATTTGAAATCACTTTTACTTTTCTATTTCTCTTACACGCCACATTCAATCAATCAGAAAAAATTTAAGGCTTTATATTTAAATGTAACTAGAATTCAACAATATATTGTAATTTCACTGCTACTGCAACTGGGCTGTTGTTGACTTAGAACTCTATAATTGCTTTCTTACAGGATGTGTGGGGTCTAGTACTTGTTCCTATGAAATTTACCTTTGATGTAGTGTAGCAGTTACCTTTTCATGGCTGAGACAAAATTCCCAATCAGAATCACCTTATGGAAGGGAAGGGTTTATCTTCAGCTTACATTTTCAAGGAAAATTTCATCATGGTCAGGAAAATATAACAAAAGCAGGAAAGTGGACATCACATCTTAACATCAGCAGGGAGGAATTAGAGTGAGAGAGAGCAATAAGTGCTACAATAGGACTGGTCTATAACACCTCAAGGCCGGTCCTCAGCAGCACAGCTCCTTTAGCAAGGCTCCACAGCCCAAAGACTCCACCAGCTGACAATTAGATATGAGGCTATGTGTGGGACTATGGGGGACATTTCACATTCAAGCCAGCATGTATAAGATCCATAGAGATTCTTTATACATATGCAGATCATGTCATCTTTAAATTACAAATTCTTCAATAACATGACATTTTGCAAGGCATATTCAGAGGTCCATTTGTCACCAGGAACTTGTTCTGAACTTCCATCCCTCAACTTCTTAGTTCTTGTGATCTCTATCAAAGCAATCAAAGAACATAGAATGTTAATGTAGAAGATAGGCAGGGTTTCTTGCAGAGTAAAATGAAGCACTCCCAAGAGGTAAGCGTAGGCATTTGCTGAAGGGACCATTGCAGAGGACAACACTCTCAAAGGGTAAGAGTGGATAATGGTCAAAAAGACCACTGTGCTAGCCTACATGTTAAGTGGGCTTTATGTGATTTCTAATGTCTTCCTCTGAAAGGCATTTTCCTGCTTCAGTGATTGACAAACACATTTCTTAAATAGTATGCACAACTTCAAAATTTCCTCATAACATGTATTGTGATATCTAAGCTAATCAGTTGAGTGGGTAATTTCAGCTTCTCAGTTTTTCAGGAGCTGGTTTCATTACTGCTTTTTATTTATTCAAAAACAGTTTAATTGGGCTGGAGAGATGGCTTAGCAGTGAAGTCACTTATCTGTGAAGCCTAAGTAGATCGAGGTTCAACTCTACAGAACCCATGTAAGCCAGACACATAAGGTGATGCATGAGCACAAGGTCACACATGTACACAAAGTGGCACATGCATCTGGAGCTCAATTGGAGTGGCTAGAGGCCTTGACATGCCATTTTTCTCTCTCTCATTAAAAAACAGTTGAGTTGAACAAAAACTAATGTCTAAATATAATTTACTCAGTAACATAAAGTATGTTATATAATACAGAGCTCAAATAGAGTAATGGTTAGCTCTTAATAGATTCTAATAAAAGAGAATCAGTTAAGATGGATCTATCATCTAAACGGGCAATTAACTTTATGAATGCCACACTAATTTTGTGTGGTGATGCCACATCGTTTATCTCTTCCTTGTGTCTAACTTGAGGCTTCATATAAAAATGCCACAGAATGGGTTGTTAAAAGACAATAATAGAAATTTATTCTTCACAGTTCTCGAGGCCTAAAGTCTGAGATTAGCATGGCTGTGCTCTAGAGATCATGTTTTTGGATACAGACTATGGACTTCTTGTCCCTTACATGTTCTGGGGTGCAGACTATGGGCTCTTTGTCCTTTGTATGTTCTGGGGTGAAAACTATGGCCTCCTTGTACTTTGGATGGAGTGAGAATACCCGAGTTCTCTTGGATCCCTTTCACGTGGTCCCTCATCTTGTTTAGCAATGTCCTCATGAACCACTTACTTCTGAACTAGCCCATCTCATGGATATTGTGACCTCTGCATTTGGGGAGGACACAAACAGTCCAGAACACGGTTTTGTTTCCTGTTCTTACAATGCACACTTTTTAAGACCCTGAAATAAAATGCTATATGATGGGTAAGGTATGGGAGCTTAATCAGATTAGATCTGTCTTATAAGTCTGCCCAATGCTTGCATTAGACAAGGTTGTGTGTCGGTTTGAGAGCAGGTGAGTTGAAAACACCAATAAGACATGATCTTATGGAAAAGTGTCTTATAATGATGTAGGAAACATGGATATTTGAAAAGGAAAGTTTATCAGTTAAGAGACACTATAATAGTTATAAACACAAAATAACATGGGAATACATTATGAAGGAACAGAAAATTCTACATGTAGGAGAGTTAAATAAGTTGATGTCAAAATTTTCGTGTAGCAAACTGTGGTAGTTTGAATATATGTCCCCCAATATATTCAGTGTTTTATTAGTTTATAGTTTCCATCTGCAATCACCTTGCTAGAGCCAATGTCACTGGGGGCCCGTCTTAAGGTGTGGTGATGGTTTGAGACTCCATTGTAAAGATATGCAAAGTGTGCCTAACAGGAGTTCCTGAAGTGTGCTGTGGCTTTTGGCAGTAGTTTTGCTCTGTATGCTGTGTGCCTGGTTGGTTTTTCTTCTCTTGCTTGGATCTGAGAAGGCAGGCCAGCTTCTTCTGCCATTATGGAACTTCCCCTGGATCTGTAAGCTTCAATAAATAATATCCCTTCCTCCATAACTGTGCCTGGTCTGGAAGTTCATCTCAGCGAACCTGATGCTGTCTGCTACACAAGCTATTTAAAAACTTCATGGCTTACCACAAACATTAATCTATATGTTTATCATTCTGCAAGTTAGTGGTAGTTCAGCTAACCTAGGCTTGTTATCTCTGAGATAAATTGTACTTGAAGCCTTTTAGGATATGGTCTGTCCCATCTGCCTTCATTCTTGAACCTTGATGTAATTGAATCCTGAACTGTGCTCTTATAATTCAAGAGGCCAATTCATATCACACCAGCATGTTTAAAGGTATGTTCCACCCACCCACTAGCACTCCATTGATCCAGGAACGTCTCATGGCCAAATTCAACATTAATAGGTGCAAGGAAGTCTACTACACCTATAATAGTGGGAAGTTCTATACAGTCACATGGGTAATCTATGGGTATATGTTCTATAAAGGACATACTTTTAAAGGTTAAAGCGTAATAGTGCAGTTGGCTACATACTCCAAAGGAGAGTTGATATATTCCAGTAGAATTTAGGATAAGCAACAATTCACTAGTGAAACTGAGTGTGAATGCAAATCCAATATCCCACCCTGTGACTCATTTTATAACTTTACATCATTATGTTTAGTATGTATAATTGTTTTTTTTTTTTTTACAAACCACATTCCAGATTTACCCGAAACTCATTATCCTCCATGTACTCGAACTCCATTACCTGACTGCTTGATTCATGCTTTAACTGCTTCATGCCTGCTCACCCAAAGCTGGATCTTTTTCATAGATTTATAGATTTCCTGCTTTCCCCCCATTATTTGCAAACATTTGAAAAATTAGCATCCCATTATCTGGTCTGATTATTTGCTTGAGTCCTGCTAAAGCTTCCTCCATTATATTTCTATAATACTTTCATGATATATTACCTGAATAAATATGCTATCTTTTGATTTTTATATAAGTAATTTTGCTCATTTATTTATGCATAACCCAAATGTCTTTCCACGATTAAAGATAAAAATGTGTTTACTTTACCTAGCTTTTATTTTATATACAAAACTAGAGAGTTTTTAAAAAGGAATCTAAGGGGCCAGGGTAATAAAATGAGATAATTTTCCCATCCTTGTATGTTGCTTGAGTTCCATCCTATTATTATAGTCACATTTTAAATGTTGATCATGAGAAGTTCAATAAGAACCATTTTGTATTTCATATCCAGCTTGTATCTATAGAAAAGGATCTGTTCATAAGAAAGCAGTTAGTTGAAAAAAGGATTCTCTTGGAAGTAAGGAGTTAACAAGGAATTGTATCCAAAAGCAGTGTTAAAAAGAGATGAGAGGCTGTGGACTTGAGATCAGCAACCAGAAAAGATCATTGAGATTCATGAATGTAAGAGAAACACTTGCACTGCCAAGGATTAAAAATCGTTGGCGAGTTCAGACAAACTATTAATGCATGTGTAATGTGAAAGCACAGAACTCCTGGTAAGAACTAGCCTTAGGCAATATTTCATTTTAAAACAGAGAATACTTTATATTATGATTGTACAAATGAATGTTGTCTAAATATTTTTGTTAATTGCAGAATTTTTCACGATAATAAGGATCATCAAGTGAGGAAAATGTGATTCACTTAACATTGAAAAAAGGAAGATCATGCATTTTAAGCATAAAAATTTGGGCTCTGTGGAGTTTGTACTATATTCACACCTTGAAAAATAAGTAAGAACCAGGGATCCTCAGCTCATAGAGGGTAGCAGAAATTTTCTGAGTATTTTGCCACACAGCTGGAAGGAAAACAGGTTTTTAATTCTTTCTTTGCCGCTAGCATAGCCTCAAAGCTTTACACAATGTTCTGCATACAAAAGATGTTAAATAAATACATCTTGAACAGATAAATATTTGTTGGGTAGTCACAAAACACAACTCTCTATCTTGAATATACATATGGAGAAAGAGAACACAAAATTTTACTGAGTGAACTAATAGCGAGTAAGCAATTATCATGTACTGGGGACTGCTTAAATGCTATAGTATAGTGTAATCAAACAATCAGAGAGAAGCCTTGATTACATGAAGCATATTCAATTCCAGTGAGAATGGCATGCAGTCATCTTGTGTCCAATGGTTCTATACACACATTTTCAACCAAGTATGGATGAAAGATATTCAGGGGAATGATTTGTCTGTATTGATTATGTAAAGATTTTTTGTCTTGTCATTGTTCCATAAACAATATAGTTGAACAACTATTTACCTAGTGTTGAAATCACATTAGATGTTACAAATGAACTATAAATGATTTCAAGTACATAATAAGATGTGCATTGGTTATATACAATTACTATAACATTTTACAAAAAAAAAAAAAGGTTGTGATCAGGTTGCACCATGCTCAATTTATTCCACTTTACAAGTGGTACTTAACTTCATTTAGTATACAAATACATACACAAAATGATTCTCATCTTGGTGGGCAGTAAAAAATACCATCTGTATAGAACCACCCGTAAAGCACAGACTGATAAAATACCTTATTTCTAAATGTAAGAAGGGTGCCACTCTATAAATGTATAAAAGAAAATAGGAACCATATGAGTATATGGGCCTATTAAAATCATATCAGAGAATTGGGGAGATTGCTCATTGTTTAAAAGCACTTGTCATTTAAGCATAAAGGCCCAGAAGAAGCAAAAGACCACCAACTTTGTTTCACCAGAACCCACATACAAAAGCTAGGTTTGTCCACACACATCTATAACCCGGCCTATTGGAGGCAGAAACTAGAGAATGACTGGGACTCCCTGAAAAAACTGGTAGCTGTGGCTGGAGGGAGAGACCCTGTCTCAAGTTAGTACATGGATGAGCAAGAGAGGGAGGAGCACCTGAACTTCTTTGGCCTCCAGACCCACTCTCACGTGCATACACCACACTACACTTTATACACCACAGCACACATACTTTATAAACACACACACACACACACACACACACACACACACACACACACACAGGCCCCAGAACTTATTAAAATACCTGACTAAAGAAAGGTGCAACATTCTTACCTGGAGTCCAGAAATAGGACAACTTCCCTCTTCTTTTGGCAATGTCCTTCACCAACCTACTATCTGACTACCCAGTTTGAGCCTCAAGAGACTGACAGGCAAAGGTCATCTGACTATTCCAGGGTCTTCAGCTTGGTTTGGTCCTCACTGCTGACACAGCTTCTTTGTGGTGGTTTGATTCAGGTGTTCCCCATAAATGTATGGGTTCTGAATGCTAGGTCCCCAACTGGTGGCAATTTGGGCATTGAAGCCTCCTGGAGGCAGTGCATTGTTGGGGACGGCTTTATGGGTATTATGTCCAGCTTCCCCTGGCCAGTTGCTATTGTCCACCTGATGTTGGCCAGGAGGTCATGTCCACCCTCTGCTCATGCCATTGTTTCCCCCTGTCATCATGGAGTTTCCCCTCAAGTCTGTAAAGCAAAATAAACCCTTTCCCTCCATAAACTGTTCTTGTTCAAATGTTTTCTGCCAGCAGCGAGATCTGACTCTAACAACGTCCTTTAATTGCCATCTGTCTGTCTGGACCTAGACCTGCCCTTTGCCTCTATGGCCCCCACAGTTGTATACTTATTTCTGCATTACACTGTGAAACATGGCTCAACTCTGACCTGTGGCTTAAGTCTGCAGCACAGTCTTCATCACAGGCTTTCTTAACATCCCCATAAGCCTCCTTCTTGTCTATAATTAAATGTCTTTGAAACGCCTTGAACACTGCTATGGAATCTTTAACCTTTTTTAGCCATTTTCTAACCTACCAACATGATAGATCATGGATAGATAAATAGATATAGACAGAGAAAGATAGGTAATAGATAAATAGATGTTAGATAGATTGATGTTAAATGATAGGTAGATAGATAGATGATAGATAGATAGATGGTAGATAAGCTCTGTGGTATGCAATATGTGATCTCAGGGGTTAAAAATAGCAGTTGACATTAGAATTTTTAAAAAAGCCATGTTTTCTTTGGCCAGCTTTCAAAGGGAAGTCTGACTTACTTGACAAATCACTACCAATGAAACTGACATAGCTTGTGAATTTATTGTTATTTAACAATTTCTTACATTATGAAAAGACACAAATGTGTCCATTAAAATTTCTTTATTTTTATTTTTATTTTTTTGTTGTTTCTCAAGGTAGGGTCTCAGTCTATCCCAGGCTGACCTGGAATTCACTATGTAGTCTCAGGGTGGTTTCAAACTCACTGCAGTCCTCCTACCTCAGCCTCCCAAGTGCTGGGATTAAAAGGATGTAGCGCATAGCATTCTTAAGACAAAAAGGTACTTGATTATATACACAGCTTTGTATCCTTGATCCTCAGAAGGACCTAGAATAAAACTCCTGAGAGACAACTTTGCAAACAAGCAAGAAAAAAGGACACTAGCTATTTTTTTTTTTATTATTATCAGATAATCTGTAGCTAGAACTGGTGGGTAGCTAGTCAATTATGAGCAGGCCTTGGTGTCATTGGACAAGGCTGCCTCCTTCATGATCATCAGTTTGTAACACTGAGAACTGAAATGCAGGAGTAGTCCCTAGAAGTCCTGCAATTCACCCCCTCTCTTGAAATAAACAGAGAGAGATTGGAAGAAGTAGGAGTTTTATACAAGTCTTGGTTTATGGACAGAGTAAAGATTGTCCATCTAATAGCAAAGTATTCTTCATTTTTACTTTAGAAAAGTATTCCCTGTTTTTCAAGAAGGATATATCTCCAGGTTTTATAAGGCTATTGGTGGACGATAGTGACTGGTTCAAAGAATAGGGTCTTAGTGTATCTCTGGTTCTTGGTAGAGATGTGGTATTCTGACCTGCTTGGAAGGTCCTAAGATGACTATCCAGCCCAAGCTATCTGCTAAAGAAGAGTGACTTGTCCTTGTTCCTCCTTTAAACATTAATCTACATGGACAGGAAAATGCACCCGAGTGAGCCATCTGCTCTAGAAATGAAAGAAATGCTATAAAGCCTACCAATTGTCCACTTTTGCCAAAGAGTATTTTCTTCAGCATTAGTGTCTTTGCTTATTTCCCATTCTCACCTTTTGAAGAGTGCCTCACTTTATCATGTGATAATTCTATATTCTACATAAAATATGTTTATGTTTCTTCTGAATTTTTTTTAATGAATGACAAGGACCACAGAGCCAAGGCACGATAAGAGAGATTCTAGTAATAAAGCTGAGCTATAAAGGGAAAAAAAAAAGGTAGAGGATAAAGGACGAAAGAAAAGTTGGATATAAGACCTCTGTAAGGAGAAGACAGTACTTCAGGAACAATGGAGAAAATTTGTCCAGTCTGAATGTAGAATGGGTTCAAATTCCCTGTGATAGGCGACAAGCTCTGTATGTTTGAGGAACAAACAGGCCAATATGGCTGGACGACACCAATGTGGTAAATGACAGGAGTCAGAGCCTGGTGCCAGAGGCAAGAGTTTTGCATTTGTTTTTCATGACAAAGGGAGGGATTCTTTTTCCAGTGGGAGGGATAGGATATGATTTATATTACAATTTCAAAAGATTATTTGGACTGTAAGGATGAGAAAACTTGGAGGGTGAGGATAGTGAGTGGATTATGAGTGGATTACAAGAACCAAGGCCAGAGATGGGGAGATGGGGTTTGGGCTGTGTGATAGGAGAAATGGACTCTAGGCAAGTCTTGGAAACAGCACTTGACAGATCTTGTAGATTGGATATAAATGGGAGGGAGTTGAGTAAATTCAGAATGATTCTGATGTTTTGGGGTTGCAGATCTGGGTGAATAGAGGATCATTTTATGAGTTGGACAAGTTTCTACTGGGAAAGGCACTTTAGGAAATAAAAAAGGAAGATTTATGGTCTGGGTACATAAACACAAAACAAGCTAAGGGCAACTTCAGCAATGGCCAACTAGGCTGTCATGGACATAAAGGGAAAGGTTCTTCTCACTGCATGAATAATTTACATGTGCTTGTTTATGGGCATCTGAAGAACAACAAATGGTAATTTTTAAAATTATCACAGTCGAGTTTACTTTATAGAAAAGCTTGGTATATATGTTTAGTACAACCCCTCAAAACATTAGAAAGGTCAATGGGTACCTTTTACTGGATTTTCATCATGATTTCAAGATGGCTGATATAGCTCTAACATTATGTTCCCATGTGACAGAACCTCAGTGGAGAACAAAGGAGACAGGAAAAAGAAATCCACTCAATTCTCATTGGCTTTTTATTTTCCCTGCAGAGCTGGGAATTAAACTGAACAACTTGCACATGCCAGGCGATTCTTTACCACTGAGCTGCATCCCCAGCCCCTAGTATTTTCTTTTAATCAGGAAAATTTTTTCCTAGCAGGCCCCTAGCTGGTACTTATGACATCTAATTGGCCTGGACTGTGCCACATGCTCATCTTGAGATCAATCGCTGGCAAAAAAAGAACCCAAATTGACAATGTTGGTTGAGATCAATCCTGATTCAGCTTTGGAGTCTGAGATCACTGTTGCCCTCAAAGTCACGGGAATTCTATGAGGAATAAAGAGCAGTTTGCTGCATGATACAATCAGACATCCGAGGGTTCAGCTTTTCATCTCGGTCATCTATGATGAAAGACAAAAGTTCTTCGTTTTGCAGGCTCTCTACTGCCCAGGCTCAGTAGCATGGCTAGTATAGTTGATGCTCTATGAATATACGCCATCAAGCACATAAGTAGCATGCATTTGTTGAACAAATTATGACTTATACATGAAGAAACTGAGGTCAGAGAGGTAAAATAACTTGCCTAAGATGATCCAGTACTAAATGTTAGAACAGGATTATATTCTCCTATCTCTTTCTTTTCCCCCAGCCCAAACTCATCTGATTAAAGTATACTGATTTTCACTGAAGTCTCATGGCACAGTTGACCACAAACCCTCAAAGGAATGTTGAGATCAAACTGTGCTGTGCTCTAAGTTACTCCATATTGTGTAAAACAATAGTTCTTTTTTTTTTTTTTTCAGACTATGCCTTGCCATTTGATACTCCATTTTAAAAGAAGCTTTTGGCTGCATTTGGAGGAAAATTCTGTGGACACATGAGTGATACCTTCTGCCTCTGACTACCTATGTGCACAGACAGAAAAAAAAAAATCTTAGTTTTAATGTCTTAGTAGAAAACTAGTCACCATATAAATTTTATCAAGGTGAATTATAACTATAGAGACACAAGGGTATATTACAATCATATCAGGTAAACTAGGTTTAAAAATTTATCAGACACACCAGATGGAGGGAAAATTACAATTCCTTCACCTGGACTCTATAAAGAAGTGGACATCTACCACCTTGAAGATCACTTTACTTAGGCAGTAAGTTAGAGGAAAACTCACAAGAGAGAAATCTTAAAGGATGTCACACTGCTGACCTGCTACAATAGAACAGGAATTCAGAGTTTACTCCAGACTCGTCTAATCAGCTCTTTCACACACTCCCATCCCTCTGTCTGTGTGTCTGGGCTCTTTGCCTCTTTAACCCTTTGAAGCCGTTCTGTAACCTACATGCATACATATAGAGATATACATTGTGACATGTAATGTAATGTGTGATTTGAGAATTAAGATTAGTAATTAATAATGGAATAAGGACAAAAGAGATGGCTTAGCAGTTACGGCACTTGCCTACAAAGCCAAAAGACCCAGGTTCAATTCCCCAGGAACCACATCGCTAGATGCACAAGGTTGTGCATTCATCTGGAGTTCCTTTGCAGTGGTTAGAGGCCTTGGCACACCCATTCTCTCTTTCTCTAATTCTGTCTCTGAAATAAAATTTTTTAAAAGAATGCAATTTAAAAAATCCTATGTTTTTGGCCATAGCTAATAAAGAAAGTGGGGTATCTGGAGATTTTCTTTAATTGAAACCATCTTATATATTATGAATTTGTTATTTGATAATTTTGTACACAGTGAAAAGTTTGGCACAAGTATGCCTATGCCATACTGTACTTACAACCAGGAAACTACATCTAATGTTTAAAAGGAAGAAAGATTCTCTAATGAGGCCATAAAATGCTGAGCAACCGGCTGTAGAGTTCCCATTTTCCTTTTAATTCAGAACTCTATAGATACGGCTGTTGGGTAAAAATCCATATATATTGAGCTAGCCTTTATTTCCTTTTTTTTTTTTTTTTTTTTTTTTTAGGGTCTTCCTCTAGCCCAGGCTCCAGGCTGACCTGGAATTCACTCTGTATTCTCAGTGTGGCTTCTACACGGTGATCCTCCTACCTCTGCCTCCTGAGTGTTGGGATTAAAGGCATGCGCCACCATGCCAACTGAGCTAGTCTTTTGTCTCCTCAACTAGATAATGAATGTGATGGTTAATCTCAGTTTGAAATTTGACAGGCTTTAGAATCACCATGGAAGCAAATTTCTGGTCTTGACTATGAGGGATTTTCTACCTGCTGTATGAAATCAACCAGTCTGACAAGATGTACACACCTATGTAATGGTGGCACACAGCCTAAGTGGGTAACCAGTGGCTCTCTAATTGGCTAAGAGATCTACTCAGTGGAAAGGAACCCATAGCTGGAAGTGGGAACAAGTCAGAATCCTACGTAGACCAAGATTATGGACTCTAATGAGAAACTCTCTCTAGATTTTGTCCAAAAGTGAGGCTATACCCATCAAAATCTCTCTAATTAACCATGCTCACTCCCTTTAACTTATCCTCATCTCACTCTCCATTGGAGAATCTGTTTTTATTTTTCAGAAAGCAGTGAGAACAGAGGACAATCAAAATTTATCAACAAGGCAAGAATAAATGGCTGACTCCCAGTTAGGAGATGAACCACCCCATAGAAGAACAGCTAGGGCCCAGGTAATACCACAGCACTATTGGCAAGATGAGCAAGAGGGCTGCTTCCATGCTGAGTCTGACCACCTGCACCGGGGGTGATGGAGACAG
The DNA here is from genome assembly GCA_036365145.1 of Orientallactaga sibirica. Taxonomy (NCBI): domain Eukaryota; kingdom Metazoa; phylum Chordata; class Mammalia; order Rodentia; family Dipodidae; genus Orientallactaga; species Orientallactaga sibirica. Next base: position 83,474,909 of record JAEOAD010000003.1, on the reverse strand, counting down.
ACACTGAGGACACCCAAAATGCACTAAAGCGAAAGTCCTGAAGCTGCTAGAGCACAACACTAACATAGACTTAAAGCACACGCACCGGCACACTTAATTTTTGCATCTCTCTCAGGTGCCATCATTATTCTCATTTTGAAAGGAAGGCTCTAAAATGTTTCATAAACTTGTTTAAGTGTATATAGTTTAAAAGTTAAAAAGCCTCAATTAAAACTTATTGATCACAATTCTAACATGTACTCTTCTAACCAGCATAATATATCAGATTAAAAAAAATTTTTTTTTCGGCCGTGTTGCATCTTGTGTTGACCTCTATCAAGTTACTTATCACGGAAACTTACATGTTTGTCTATATTCCACACTTTACACTGCTTTAGGAACTCCTATTCACTGTATATTCCCAACATGAAACATAGTGCATGCCATTGGATAGGAAACAAATGTTCTTCAAAAAGGAAAAAAAAAAAAATCAATGAATTCATGGTCTGGAAAATGTTTGCTCCCCTAAAGAGAAAAGAGAATATACTTGGGAATAATAACATTTCTTGTTATCCCCAGGCCTTCTATGCAACAAAGAAGATACGAGAGACTAGAAGCTGTGAGAAATTCAATCTTGACTCCATATGTGACAGAGAAGCATCATTTCACCCTCACTCTGTATCTCATTCTCAGCTCCAGTTCTATCATGGAAAGTAGCCTTACATGTAAATGGCAAGTCAGCCAAGAATAGTCCAAACTAATGTTATTCTTTTCTTCCACATGTGCAGAGTTACTGAGTTTCAGCATCTGAAACTGTTTTCATTTCCTTTTTCAAAAAATTTCAATATGTACTTTTTTTTTAGTTCAAAATCAATGGAAATGATTTTTCTAATTAAGGAAAAAATCTACTAGAAGAACTATATTACTGTGTAATTCTTTTAATAAAAAGAGCAATTGTGCCTTTGGAGGTAATATGCTAGAACAGAGCCACATCTAACTTTAAAATGGGTAACAGTCTGATTAGCTTAATTTTTTACATCTTTTTTGAGCCCATCAGAGAGCTGAGGTTGCAACCAGACAAGCAGATCAAAACAGGAAGAGACAAAAGTCCTTGCACATAGTTGGTTACCTGAGGAAGAGAAAAATCTGTCATTTGACAGAGGCTGACTGTAGGCTTGGAAATAATGTGAGGCCCTGAGTATTTCAGAGAACAGTGGCAGCCATGCCTTCATGTATTCTTTCTGTATGGGCCCATAGGATACTCACAGAAAGTATTTACTGACCAGGAAGAAAGTTTTCATTGTGCTGTACAAGTTAAGCAAGAAAATAGCAGTCATACATGAAAGGCAAGACAGACCAAAACACTCTTTTCTTATTTATAAAACAAGATGTCTGGTCTATAGGGAGAAGGGCAAAGCACCACCTCTAACTTAAAGCACTGGCAGAAACTCGTGGACATGGACAACACGAGAAGAAGACGCAAGCTCAGGCTGGAGAGATGGCTTAGCGGTTAAGCGCTTGTCTGTGAGGCCCACGGATCCCTGTTCAAGGCTCGATTCCCCAGGACCCATATAAGCCAGATACACAAGGTGGCACATGCATCTGGAGTTTGTTTGCAGTGGCTGGAGGCCCTGGTGCACCCATTTTCTCTCCCTCACTGCTTCTTTCTCTCTCTTTCTGTTGCTAATAAATAAACAAAAATAAACAATTTTTTTTTAAAAAAGAGAAAGAAAGTGCAAGCTCATCTTTAGGAGGGAGAAGAACAAATGCTGGGCTCAGAGCTATGTGGTTTGGGGGGAACAGGATAACCAAGAAGACCACACATGTGAGACATGGGGCATAGCACCTTACATGAAGTTTAGCAAAGAATAAAAAGAGAGAGAGACTCTCCTCTCCTTCTTCATTACTCCCCTGGACCATTAAACTTACCAGCTTGCAAGGACAAGCAACACCTGCACTTCTGAGAAAGAAAGTGGACAGTAACAAAAGTATGCTAAGAACACATGCCCAGTGACACAATGGACAGGAATACAGACTTGAAGCAAAGGGCACCACAGCCATTGTACTTAGGGCTCATTGAAAACACACAATAGATTTGAGGTATTTGAAGTCTGAGGAACAGTATGATGTCTATCAACAATTCTCATGTCTAGATTAACCCACCCTGTACATTAAAGTTTTGCACAAGAAAATTCCACTATTCTAATGAGTAATGTCTATCTACTTCATTCTCTAATAATACTTACAAGATGACCAAGTTTTGTGAAAAATCATAAGGCAAAGACAAGGAAAAGCATATCCCAGGAATAGAAACAGTGATGAGAAGCCAGTTTAAGTATGACAGATTTATTACAAATACCTGACATAGAATTTTACATAACTGTAAAGAAAATGTCAAAGACTCTCATGTAAAAGATAGACATTGAGATGGATAATTTCAGAACACAGGGAGAATTTATGAAATATTATCTAAAGGAAATGATAAAAATGAAACAAAGAAACATACTAGCAAAGCTAAAGCACCCGTCCCTGGTTCATCTTTACCATCAGCATAATGAATGAAAAGTGAAAAGTGAACTTCAACTTGAAGTTTGCACAGTAGAAACTACCCAGGTAGGAACACGAAAACAAAATAAATGGGCTGGAGAGATTGCTCAGTGCCTAGAGCTTTTGCCACACTAGCATGAGGTCTTGAGTTTGGTCTTCAGTACCTGTGTAAAAAGATCTGACATGGCTTAACCCCTGTCCTTTGGTGGTCAGAGAAAGGACACTTGTTCAAGCTCATTGGTCAACCAGTGTGACCTAAAGTGGCAGCTCCAGGTTGAGTGAGAGACTCCATCTCAAGGAAATAACATGGAAAAGCAGTAGAGAACAGCACCCACGGTTTTCCTTTGAATTTTGCACACATGTGCACAGGATGCATGCATCTGCACACATACACACACACACACACACAGAGAGAGAGAGAGAGAGAGAGAGAGAGATATCACACAGCACACATAATACCTACTAGACACAAAAAATACACACTCACAAAAGAAAATTAAAAGTTAGAAGAATTTTAAAAAGGGGGGGTCTGTCCAAAATGGTGGTCCTTTCAATTGTTCTAATGCATAATTTGTGTTCCAGAACGAAAAGAGAACTAGAATGAAAAATAAGAAACGAATGAGAATTTCCAGAAATAGATGCTAACAACACATTCAAAAGGCAGAAGAAAAACATGTCTCATCATACCCCACTGAAACTGTTAAGAACAAAAGATAAGGAGACCTGGGCGTGGTGGCGCACGCCTGTAATCCCAGCACTTGGGAGGCAGAGGTAGGAGGATCACTGTGAGTTTGAGACCATCCTGAGACTACATAGTGAATTCCAGGTCAGCCTGAGCTAGAGTGAATCCCTACCTCAAAAACAAACAACAAACAAACAAACAAACAAAAGATCAGGAGAAAGCCATAAAGCACACAGAAGGAAAAGAAACATGGACACAGAATAATAACAATTATGGAGACTTCCAGATAACTCCAAGTGACACATTTAAAGTAGCAAAAGAAAATTATCTGTGACTTCAATAGTCAATAAGATTATTTCTCAAAAATGAAGGAACAACAAGGCCAAAGAGCCTGTTTGCATTATAGCAAGCAGTCCTCTCTAACAACTATCTAAGGAACTTCTTTATGCCGAAGGAGCATTAGGTTAAACCAAAGCTGGGATCTAAACAATGAGAATGAATGCTGGAAGAGAAATGAGTGAAGAAAAAGTAAAATTCGTTTTCTTTATTTGTAACTGCTATAAAACTGTTCAAAGCACAACTATTACTAAAGCTTTGAGATGTATGCTTATCCTTAGTTTAACCTGTGACAATGCAGTTTTCAGAAGAAAGAATAAATTAAATCTAAGATCCAAAGCCAATAGACGGAAGTACTAAGATATAAAAATAGACATTATACATGGATAAAAATTGTCAGTAAAATAAGGTTTTAATAAGGATAGAAATGAGTAAAACTAAAACTAAAATAAGGGCTGGAATGATGACAGTAGTTTAAGACGCTTGCAAAGACTGGCCTGGGTTCGATTCCCCAGTATCCATATAAGGCCAGTGCATGCATCTGGAATTCATTTAGAGTAGCAGGAGGCCCTGGTGCACATATATCCTCTCTCTGTCTCTAATAAATAAATAAAATATTAAAAATAAAACCAAGATAAATAACAAAAAAGAAAAAAGGGACAATAATCAGTAAAGCTAAAAATTAAGCTTTTTAATGTGATGACATTTAAAAATTGAAGTTGCAATGGCAAAGTCAAAATGATATCCAGTAAGTAAGCCCATTCTTCAGTATCAAGCTCCCACCAATCATGGGCTATAAGAGGGCCTACACATATAAAATTCTCTCTAAAATAATAATGGCCACTCCATCTATCTGTTGCTGACTTCTCTCTCCATGGAGAATTTGCTTCTCTTTTTCAGATGGACGCCGAACCTGAAGGGAGGATCAGCCTATCACACCTCACCAGGGCCCCAGCTGAAACCACAGAGTAACTGGGGAAGTGGGCAAGAGTGACACCAGCACAAGGCTGAAGGAGATAGACACAGAGAACACTCAACTCCTGCTAAAGCAGATATCCAGAGACACGGAGGGTCCCAAGACCTCATCACTGAAGTAGAACTGAAAAGAACCCAACATGTCTCATGGAGGAGGGGGCTGAAGGATTGTTAGAGCCACAAGTTAGGTCACTATGCACAGAGACATTGCTCTTCCCCATAAGTGATGGCTACCCCCACAATACACGACCCACATTCCCCATCGAGGAGGGTCCTTCAGAGGGGGAAAGACAGGGAAGAAGCTAATGATGGCACCAATATGAATATAAAATTAAAATTGAAAATAACTAATTAATAACTAATTTAGAAAACTGAAGTTGAAGAAAAAAATAGGCAAGACAGAAATTAACAATATTAAGGCTCAAAGAAGAGACAGCACGTGGTATTACACAAGTACTAGTAGTACTGAAGCAAGCTATGCACACCTCTCATAGAATGGGGAAGGGTGAGGCCCTTGCTAACACAGCCAGCACTGGAAAGGACTTGGCACCTAACGTTTTCATGTGTGTTACGTATTGGAATATCAAATATTATAGACACTGAAAAGCTGCCTAGCAATTTTGCATTTGTGTGTGTGTGTGTGCGCGCGCACATGTGTGTGCACATGTGTGTGTGCCCTTAAGCCTGAGTGCTGGCACATGCATACCCCAGCATATGTGAATCAGAAGACATCTTTGGGGTGTTGGTCCTTCTCTTCCACTTGATTTGAAGCAGGGTCTCTGACTGTTTACTGCTTCAATTGCCAGGCTACCTAGCGTGTGAACTGCCAGCTTACAGCAGATTTTCCTGTCTTCACCTCCCTAGTTTGGAATTAAAGATACTAAGCATTAAAGCCTGGGGCCTCTAAAGTGAGTTCTGAGGATTGGGACTCAGGGACCTCAAGTGCCTTTCCACTGAGCCATCTTTCTAGCCCCTTTCTGGCAACTTCTCACAACAATAACATACCTATCATATGTATTTCTAACAACTCTACTTGTAGCTACCTATTCTCTGGAAGTGAAAGTTATAGTCACTGAACACTTGTACATGAAGATGTCTGCAGTGTTCTTGGTCGTTTTTTAAGTACATGAAGACAAAAATGGAGATCCTGAACTTGTGAATGAGAGAAAAAACACCCTGTGACACATTAGTAAAATGGAACATTATTTGATTTGGTAATAAAAAAAGACTAGTTATCCATGTTTATAGGAACAGTGATAAATTTTGGTAAGTAAAAGAAGCCGGATTTGGGATGGTACTTAATGTGAAATTCTAGTCATGTGACATTTTAACAGGAAAAGTTACAGAATTGGGAAGCAGGATGGTGGTTGCCAGGGGTTCTGGAAGGCTCTGCCTGAGCTGAAGTTGAAGGGAGGGAAGTGTTCTGTGTGAACTGAGGGATCAGCTGTGACTGTGCATTTGTCAAACTTGCATGGATTAATCTGCTCGTCCTACCGTAAGAAGCTGTGCTGAGGGTTACCAAGTAGGTGAGCACATTGTAGCTAAGAGGAACCAAATCACACCGTGTGGGGAAAGGAAATGGTAAATTTAAGCCCCGTGGTTCTGGATCTGAAAGGGAGGTGCCTATCTGCAGTTGTGATTTTTTGCCTCAGTCGGTCATAGTCAGTGATAACACACTGGTCGTGGCTTCATCTAATGAAGGGATGAGAAGTGAGATATACCCCGTATCCAAAGCTTGGTTTGCTAACACCATTTTCAAATAAAGGAACAAACATACCTTGGAGTACTGGTTGATTCTAGATCTGGGGTAGAAAAAAGAATAAGATAATCTTAAAACATTTGTGGTGTCAGAGAATATGTGATTAAAAAGAAAGGAAGAAGCAAGCATGGAAATGGAGAAGGAAGAAGAGAGACAGGAATCAAGTATAATACAGAATACGGGATTATTCTAGAACAGAAAATGAGCATTCTTGAAAACCTGTTAAGTCTCAAATAATTGAGAAGGGTATGTGGAAAATTTCTGTGCTGACATGCTTTTATAAGTTTAAAATTATTTCATTATCACCAAAAGAAGTTATCATTCACAGGAGAAAGAGATGTGAGCAGGCACTTTATAAATCCCAGAATAGATTCTCATGGCTTGCCAGTCATCGAAGGAAGGTTTGGGAGAAGAGCCTAATCTAAGATATGATCGTTAATCGTGAAAAAAAGCATTTTGGACAGCAAGGGGAAAAAGGAGCATTCAGGAGGTAAGTTGGGAAATTGTCTTTGAAGAACTTGAAAAACAGGCTAGATCATTCATTGTCTGCCAGGACAGAGATCGTGTTCTTCCGGAAGCCAAATGTTCACTCTGAGCATTCTGTTCTGTCCACATAGAAGATTCTAGAAATAACTTCACATTGATCTACGACCCATCTATTGAATGATTTTTAATGGAAGTCTCCATACTTCTACTTAAATACAGCTAATCAGCAAAACCTGAACTTTGGAAACATTATAAGGAAGCTCATTTCGGGAAATTTTGGCTATGAATTGAATGAAATACACAGGGTTTTGTATCTTTTTTCCTAATTCATTACAGTACATTTTAAGCTCAAATGGTTTCCCATATGGACCAAGAAATTGCATTGCTGAAATGTTAATGTTTTTTCTCCTTGGTATCATCTCATTATATTTCATTTTGAAGTGGCGTATGGTGTAACAGATCACCGTGTCCACTGTATTGACAGAGACAATGTGTTAAACAATTGTAAGGTGGGTAGAAGTGATCAACAGATTAATCTTGATATTGGTGATTTTTTAAGTGATAAATCAAAGTTCTTAAATCTTTGATTTTCCCTAGTATGATTTTTCTTAGTATTTTTTCAGTCTCACTCATTGAAGAAAACTACACCGGGAAACAATATAACTTTGCAAGCAGAACTTTGACACAGGAGCCAAGCGGGTTTTCTATTTCTGATTCAAAGACCCATTCCATAGACTGCTCTCTTCTTTTCCCATTTCACTCTCCGTCTCTTTCTCAGTTAATTTTCTTCTTGGAAGCATTGCAGCTGAAACACACAGGGGCAGGGATGGAGGTTTCCTTTTGCGTTTCTTCTATATGTCTGATTCTTTCAGTATTAACTTCAGGAAGAAAAACAAAGGAGGGAGAAGCACAAGGGGCAGATTGTTAAATGTAGGTTTCATTGCTACAGAAATGCTTGATGATTAATAGTGGTAAATACATTATGCTTTTCAAGCTTCTACACTCTTATTATTAATTTTGGTATCAGTCAACTTATGGTTGAATGAAGTTCTTATTTTTCATCCAGAGAATTTGTCAAGACATGGTTACAAGCTTAAGACAAGAAGGAAAACGGCAGATTGATGAGCACAGAAAAGAAGGAATGAGAAAGAAAAAATGCTTTCTTTTACAGTTTATTATCGTGATGGTGTATGTAGTCTGAATTGAATAAAGAATATTCATTGTTCACATATGTATTAATTACTTACTAGGCAAAAGGTAAGTGTGCTGTGTAGACAAGATAAACTTCAGATCTTTTGAAAATTATTAAAATAATACCTCTAGTCCTCTTCCCTTAAGGACTCTAGATATGTTTTCTTTAAAAACCTCTGAGGTTTCAGTCCTTGATATTCTAGGACAAGGCCCATGTTCATCTCATTTTTAGGGGATTATATTTCCATGGTTTCCTTTGCCTTTAAACCCTACATCCAGTCCAGATCCTAAAGTCAGTCTCATCAGGCATCTGGACCATACAATCACTGCTATGAAGCATTGTATATTTGGTAAGACTTACAATAGTTTTGCCATTATAAGAAACAGTTGTTTTTTCCACCAAATAAACCATTCTTTTTTCTCTTTTTCTCTATATCTGTTGTATTGTGATAGATAGAGCAATCTTATTGAGGTGGTTAGTGTTTTAAGTTTAATTAATTTATTTATTTGCAAACAGAGAGAGAGAGAGAGAGAGAGAGAGAGAGAGAGGGAGGGAGGAGGGAGGGAGGGAGGGAGGGAGGGAGGGAGGGAGGGAGGGAGGGAGAATGGACACACCAGGGCTTCTAGCCATTGCAAACAAACTCTAGGCACATGCAACACTTTGTGCATTTGGTTATGTGGGAACTGTGGAACTGAACCCAGGTGGTTAGGCTTTAAGTCAAGCAATTTAACCACTGAACCAGCTTTTTAGCCCAAGGTGTTTAGCTTTAAGTAGGCTCTGCATTGAAAAAAAAAAATTCTTAGAAGGCAATTGGAATGATAAAAATCATAATAACAAGTCAAATAATAATAACACTAATAGTGACCATTCTACACCACCCATTTCATTCTGTGTTTTCCATGGCTATGCCTTCTCCATCACACCAAGCTACTTCCTGGCATTTGGTATTGTCCTGTACTGTTGAATTTTTGTAAATTACAGAAGTAGGATGATTACATGTATAGAGAATACATGTAAACACCCTCTGAGTTAATATAAGCTCAAAGAGAAAAGTGTTGTAATCATTCTATATTTACAGAAAGATTGTTCACATCCTGAAATAAATTGATTTCTTTCTATAGTTTAATAAAAATCTAGTTTTACACAATGAATATAAATACATTTTTGTTCAAATTTGGATTTCTAATGTATTATCATCAGTTCTATACTCTCATGTCTCCCCATTGTAAGTCTTTTTATTTTATATAACAAGCACAAGAGAAAAAAGAAAGAAATGAGAACAATGCAGCTTTTATATCTTTTAGGTGACATGGTCCATAAACCTTAAATTTGATGAAAATTTTTGTGAGTTTCTAGGGTAAGTATTTGATTCATTCTAATGAAATAAGACTGGAAATTCAGAAAAGTGAAATCATACTGTATTAGTAAAAATGTCACTTAGAAAATTTATGTTTAACATATAAATTCAACCAGCTGCCTCAGACACCATGATTTAACATAATGACTGTAGGTTAGACAAGAACCACACCTACACAATTTTCCTAGATTTGTCTGTATTGGTTCCAATTGGATGCTTTATGGATTTATTAGACTTGTTTTAAAAGTATTTAGATGTTTAATATAGATGAACAACCCTAGGGAAAGAGTAAACAAAATATCAGTTTGTGCATTCAAAATGCATTTTAATGATAGCTAAAATTATTATGTGATCATAAAACTATGGTAAGAAAAGAGAGTGTAGGACAAAACGAGAGGCCAGCTGCTTTTCTATTATATGTTGCAGTGGAAAGAATATTGCAAGTATAACTGAAACCTTGTTAAGAATAAAAGAAAGATGGTAATAAAAACTGAATAGACAAAGAGAAGAATCAGTTTTTCAGACATCTTAAATACTTGATGGTAAAGAAAATTTTAATGATAATGAGAAGGTGACTTTTTCTCTTTCTGAGGATGGATATCATTTTGGGCAAAGAAATATTTTGCAATACGTTCAAGAGAAGACCATCCCCAAAAACAAAGAAATTATTTTAAGAAGGTCTTCCATTGGGAAATATCAGTTTTCCTTTAAAATTTATAATATTTAGACTCATTTCCTCAAAGTGTATGAGAACATTGTTGAGCAAATACAGAATATGTATAACTTTTTTTTTCTAGTTTTTAACCACATTTTTAGCAAAGCAGTTGTTTTTACTACATACACAGAGCCTATACTGAACTGGCCTTCATTAAATATGAAATAAGAAGGCAACTCTTTTCTATGAAAGCTGTGAACTTAATCTAATTGCATGTGCTCACTCATATATTGCCATTCCTTCACACGTCAGTGCTTTCAAATGGGTAACATGGATTCAAGCCAGAGGACTGTTGGCTCTTTTCAACGGGGTTCTAGTTGCTAAGAAGAAAATGATTTTTATATGAATCTTAAATATAAAATTTGAGGACTCCTAAACAAGTCTGGTATCTGTGGCTGAAAGAGGCAATCTTTCATTAAGGAAAAAGTGAAAGCTATCGTAAACTAAAAGAAGTAAGCTTAATGCCTCTACTAAGGATATACAATCCTGTTTAAAGTTTTTAACTGACTATTTGTAGAGCACTTTTAGATACACGGCAAAATGAAGACAAGTGTTCCATATACTTTATGCACTACACACATGCATAGCCTCTGCCATCAACATCTTCCAATTTCAGTGATGCATTTTTAGGACCTGCTCACACATCACGCCCCCCTCAACCCTGTGCCCAGAGTCCATGGTTTACATCAGCTCACCGGTCTTGTTGTACATCCTGTGGAACTGGACAAACACACAGTGACACGTATCCACACAGAATAGCTGCAGTGCCTTAAAAGTTTCTCAGAGTAGGGGTTGGAAGATGACACTTCCTACCCTACCATCAGATCCTGAGGGGGCCTAATACTTCCTGAGTCCCCCCCACCACCATATGTAAACACTTGTGTATGACCACACAAGTCAGTAACCCAACCCTGTGGAGAGCTGAGACAAGAGAATTACTGGGGCTTATGAAAACAGCAAGCTCAAGAGTAAGTGAGAGACTGTTTAAAGGAAACACATGGATGCTTGATGAAGATGGACCCTCAAAGTTCTATGGCCTCCTTGCACACATATAGCATGTGTGTTGTACATGCACATGTTTATACCACACACATACCATACCCACACCATACATACTATTCACATGCCCACGTACACAGTTTCTCATTCATATTATTACACGTACTTCTTCTAGCATAACTGTAGTGTTTCATGTTTTTCCATTCTCCAACCATTCCTGTCCCCCAAAATGAACCAATGTTCTTCTCCCTTCGATATTACTGAGAAAACATTTTCAAAGTGGTGCCAAACAATTTATTTTCCCCTGAAATTAATAAAACTCTAATTGCTTCAATATTTACTTTCATTTATCCCTATTTTTACCAGCTAACATGATAGTTATGTTGGCAGTGGCTGTCCCTAGTCAAAATGAGAATTGGGAGCATGGGCTTCCTGGCCCACACATCATGTCCTGTGGCGTTTAGGCAATTTTCCTAAGAAGTGGCACAGACTCACAGCTCGGAATGAAAATGTCAACAGTAGTCAACAGTAGCAGCAGTGACTGTAGCAGGGCACAGGGGCATTGTGACCTGGTCTTTTTAGGATGTGAGGACTACTAACAAGACACATGGCTTCTAGAACTGGCTTACCAAGAAATATGTTACAGACCTGAGCAAACGTTTTTTTTTTTTTTTTTTTTTTTTTTTTTTGAGGCAAGCCCAACAGACTGGCCTTTTTGTTGTATGAGAGAGTGAGACCAAGACAGAGAAAGAGAGAGAGAGAATTGGTGTGCCAGGGCCTCCAGTCATTGTAGTCGAACTCCAGACCTGTGTGCTACCTTGAGCACATGTGTGACCTTGTGTACTTATGTCAGTTTGTGCAACTGGCTTTCAAGGGACCTGGAGAGTTGAACTTGGGTCCTTAGGCTTCACAGGCAAGTGCCTTAACTATCTCTCCAGCCCCTGAGTAAATTTTTTGACTTACGTAGTCTTATGTGTTTTCTTTATTTTTTTGAACATTGTATATTTTGCATCCCTTGTCCCCCTTTTAAACAGCTTTATTGGCATATAATTCACTTCTCATTCAGCCTACTCATTTAAAGTGTAAAACTTTTTAATAGGATTGAGTTGTTCATCCATCACCACAATCAATTTTAGAGTTTTACCATAAAACAATGGGACTTTCAAGGCCTGGAAGATAGCTCAGTCATCCAAGTGCTTGTTTTCAAACTTGATAAACTGAGTTTGACCCCCAGAACCCATGTAAAAATGCCAGGCATGGTGGTGTATACACTTAATCCCAGCAATGATGAAGTATAGATAGAGGAATTTCTTGGGCTTTCTGGCCACCCAGTCAAGCCTAGTTGGTCAAAGGAGAGATATTGCCTTTATAAAAGTAGATGGTGAGCCGGGCATGGTGGTGTATACCTTGAATCCCAGCACTTGGGAGGCAGAGGTAGGAAGATTGCTATGAATTTAAGGCCACCTCAAGACTACATAGTGAATTCCAGATCCAGCCTGAGCTAGAGTGAGACCCTACCTCAGAAACCCCCCCCCCCAAAAAAAAAGTAGACTGTGCCTGAGAGGAACAACACACACTCACTAATGCTATTTACTGTACCACTGTATTGGCATTTAAATATTTGATTCATTCAGCAAACAAGACTGAATTCAGTTGTTAGGACACTGAGCAGCACGGGCCGTGATAGGAGCACAGAGGGAACCATTGCCTTCCATGTCCTCAACACACTGAAGGGAGGAAAGTAGAAACATCTAGCCTTGCAGGCTAGTGGAGTTCATGTTCTGCCTCTGCTACTTGGACCTTTGGGCTTTGGGGAACTCTCTGGACTTCTTAGTACTTGTCTACACACTGGGGAGTAATACAAAATGCTAACACTGGGGGTAGTTCGACTCAAATCCTTAGAACACTTATGCCTGCAAGGTGCCTCAAGAAGATGACCTATTTTAGCATGCAGTGGAGTTTCCCAAATGTTGGTACATGGAATAATATTTAAAGGTCCTGTAAACTATCATATTTAGAATTGCTATGATTTAGTTTCCCTCTGGTTACGACGAAACAAGATTAGTAAAGGAAGCTTTCATTAACAAGGACAGTTTCCCTTTAAATACCTTTATTTAGGTAAAAATAGTGAACTCATCTGAAAACAAACAAGGTCTTACAGAATGTAGTATAGATAGATACTATGAAATGGAGGCTTTTTTATTTTGGAGATCGCGCCCATATCCAGTTCTCTTCCTCCTGCCTTCTGGTAAGAATTTCTTTATTCTCCTACCTCTTATAGGTAGATAGTGTCGTATAACCAGTCTGGTCTGTGGCCTGTGAACTAAAGGGACTTTCCAGAGTGGCATCCTGAGCTTTCTGTTCTCCAGCCTTCCACTTCGTTGTCATTTTCCAGTCACAGAGTTCTAAGTTCACTGTCGCTCATATCCACCGTCCACTCTGTACCTGACTGGCAATCCTTTCTTGAGCTTACAAAACAATATCAAGGTCATGGTCTTCTCTGCTTCTCCGGGTGTTGCTGCTTCGAGCCACTTTTTCCTGCCAAGCCCCTCTCCATTCTGTCATCACCTTCTCCCACCAAATCTGTTCTGAGCACAGAAAGTTCACACCCACAAATTAGTCCAATGGCAAGCTAGTTTATTACAAAGAGTATTTGCCCTCAGACATTACTGAATGTGAAGTCATTTTTCCAACTTAACTGGTGGTAGTTTGGAGTAAATTACTCTCTTTTCAACCTCCTTCCTAAAAAAATAATAAAAAAAGAAATAATGAGAATAACTGTATACCTCCAATCAAAGAAATATGCTAGGTGGCTATTTAAACCATGTGGCACACAGCATGTGTTTGGCAGGAGACAATCATTATAGCAGTGCGTGGTAGATTGTGTGCCCTTCAGTACTGTTCTTTCCCATCCTACCTCAGACAGAGCTTCTTCGGAGAGCATCCTAGACTACCATCTTATCTGCCAACATGATCCCCCCCCCCGTAGTCATGGAAACTCTTTCCAGGAGCTTGTAGTCCAAGTAAGCAACCCAGTGCTCCTGTCGGGCCATGCTGACTCCCACAGAGGCCCCTTGGTAGCCATGCTCTGAAAATGAGGCAGAGTTCAGATTTCTACTGCATTTTATGAGCACGACCAAATCAAACTTGATAAATACTGTCATTGCCCTGTGGGCTAAAGTGCACTTGGCATGACACATTCTAAGAAAGAAAGAAAGAAAGAAAGAAAGAAAGAAAGAAAGAAAGAAAGAAAGAAAGAAGAGAGAGAAAGAAAGAAAGAAAGAGAAAGAAAGAAAGAAAGAAAGAATAAAGAAAGATGAAAGAAAGATATTAAATTAGGAAAAAAAAACTGGGACAGTAGTGACAAGGTCTGACTGGAAGAGTGACTAAGCTGCTTTGATGTTGTCTTTCTATGGTGGGCAATGATTTGACACCTTATGGGAGTAACTGGAAGACAGTGCTGTAGCATAAAATGCTAAGCCACCTTAAGGTCTCTCTATTTTCAAGTATATGCAATCCCAGCAATATCTGTGATCTGAATACACCCATTCTGTAGGTAGCATCAACAGTGAAGGGGACAGCAGAAACAGCAAGGGCTTCTTAGATGCAGTTGACACCAGCAGGAAGACAGCCTGACAAGGTAGGGAAAGATAGGCCTTAGGTGAGAGTGCCAGTTAAAATGGATTACAATCATCTTGATGTGACTGGGTACAGCAATGACTCCCCAGCCTCACCCTCTATTCTGAGGCAGAGATTTTGTTGCTGGGCATGGTTCTGATTTAGGATATTCCCCAGCCGTCTTTTTCCTTTTTAGAAATGCAGATGTAGCCGTTGTTTTAAAAGACTCCAAGTGGGTCACCCTGATTGATCCTTTTAGGATGGTTCCATTATAAAATGAGTCAGTTACTTCCTGGAATGTGACCAATGCAAGGAACAATCCTCTACCCTAATTCAGCGCAAACATCTCCTTCCATGCATGGCGTTTATTACTATTTGTTTAAACCAGGACACTGCAGTTAGAGCCCAGGAAGGAAGCTAGTAATCAGAACGTACCATGTCAAAGCATCTTGCTATAAGGAAATGATCATACACGATTCCTGCTAACCCCCTTTGAACCGCCTTGCACTGATCATGTGATCTTTGCTGAGGTTCAATGCACTTAGAATAAGCAACTTTTAAAGATTGTGTTCGGGGTCTCATTTCGCTCAGGAAAGCCGTCTGGCAGGTGCACACTATCAATCTGTGCAGAATGGCAGTTTACACCATGAGGTTCCTTTATTTTGTTGAGTATTATCACCATTCTGCCCATGCTGTCAAGTCCGTGGCAGCTAGGCTTGGACAAAGATACATGCCAAGATCCTGCACACAGCCCCTTCCCTCAGGGGGCCAATGTCCCTCAGAGAAAAAAGTACTGGCTGTAAACCTCATTTTCCTTATCTAGAAAATTGTGGGGAAAAAAGCAGTCTCGACAAACCTTGGGCTCTTAATTTGTAAGACAGGAATTACCACTGTTTGTGCAATAGTTGTGGGGATTTAATGAGATAACTCTGTAAAGTAATGATACATGCCAGGAATCTAGAAATTAATTTTTTTAGTGTTATTGACTCAATTATTCTTATTTGAATTGTTGTGATTTAAAATCAAATTATACCTTTTTTTTTTCTTTGGGAACTTTTCTGTTAAATTCCATTTCCAATCCCTGTTCATTTAGTACTCTAGAGCATTTGAATTTCTGCCTATCATTGACATATTTAAACTCTCTTGTCTCCTCTTTCTGTGTTTTCCATTAAAACGTATTCTATCTTCAATATGGAAGCAAAAACATATTCAAAGAAATTTAGTTTCCACCTTGTCTTTTTAAAATTGTATTTATTTTAGAGAGACAGAGAGAGGGAGAGAGAGGGAGAGAGAGTGGGTGCCACTGCAAAGGAACTCCACACACATGTGCCACCTAGTGCATCTGGCTTTACATGGGTACTGAGGAATCAAACCTGAGCCATCAGGGTTTGCAAGCAAGTGCCTTTAACTGCTCAGCCATCTCTCTAGCCCTGACCTTTGTCATTTTTATTGGTGGTAGTAAGTGGTAATGAATTCTTTAGGGATACTTATAGAAGCATGGGGGAGGGCTTGTGTAAAGAAGTGTGTTCACCTTTATTAGTGGCTATGCCACTGAAGAAAATGTCTCTCTCATACCTCTCTGAATATAGGCCTGAATTGTATCCTACTTGGAATTATTTAGCCTAATTCAGTGTCTTGTCATCTTAAGTAATTTTTTTAAAATTATTTATTTGCAAGCAGAGTGAGATAGGGAGGAGAGATACAGACAGAGAAAATGGGTGCACCAGGGCCTTCAGTCACTGTAAACAAACTAGATACATGTGCCAACTTGTGCATCTGGTTTATGTGGGTACCTGGGAATCAAACTCCAGTCCTTAGGCTTTGTAGGCAAAGTGCCTTAACCACTGAGCATCTCTCTAGACCCCGTCATCTTAAATTTAACTTGATTCCATTTATACTCTGAAAAATAAGAACTTTGTTCTATTCCTGTCTCTCTCCCTTATGTCTCTTATGTCTCTCTCCCTCTTTTCTCTTCCTCTCTCTTTTTCTACCTCCATCCCTTTCTTTCTGCATGTCTGCCTTCCCTTTTCTTTCTTCTTCCATTCCCTATCTCAATATATCTATTTCTGTTTTATCTTTTTCTTAATGTATAGTTCAAATTTGAACTTATGATTTAGATACCATTTCCTAGGTCAAAAATGGTAAAAACAATTCTGAAAATGAAAACTAACCAGGAGTACTACTTTTAAACTAACATCCTTTTAAGCAAAAACCAGTCTGATTTTAAAACTGTATTAGTCACTAGATGAGGATTTTTTAAAAAATTACTAAATTCTATAATTATGATTTTGCATTTTTACTCCTTTAAGAGTTACCTAAACTTTTGTGGGGGAAGGCTGCCATCTTGATATAAGAGTTTGGTTTTGGAACTATATATGTATATAATTACAGCAGGCTGAGAAAAAGAAGGAGGAATTGAATAAAATGTATGTCACATCTGGTTTTCTTATTAAAAATGCACTGCTCACCGTCAGCACTCTTATAAGCCTACACAAGTCAATTATGTATTTTGATTGCTTCTGGGTTTCTTTTATTAGTGTTTTGGCTGGTTCTTTGGATTTTTTTTCTGTCTTCATTTCAGCTAATCAATTTCTTATTTTTATCTTTCCAAAGAACTCAACTTCTCAATATGGAAAGCTTTTGTTTTCCTGCAAATTCAGAAGACTGTCATGGTCTAAATTGCCAAATTCTATGCTTAGTTCTGTTTTCTCCATAAGTGAAAATTCCCATAACCAACTGGCCATCTGATTAGTATACTGAGTTCCAAGAAACAAAGACCTAATTTCTCTTTCTTCATGTCTGTTTTGAAAACCTTCCAATGATGAAAGTATGAAGTAAATATTTTAGGAATTCTGTATTGTTTATGAATATTGAGTTTTGAAAATACAAAATAAATCTAGGTATGAGTTTCAGAATTCATCTTATTGGAGAAAATTCTTTTTATATAGTCAAATGTATTAAATGATAAAGTCTATTGAATTAAGAAAGATTCATGTCTCCATAGTATTTTTCCAAAGGAAAGAAAAGAAAGGGAAAAATATTTTTACAGAAATATATCAGCCTAAAAATATAGTAGGAATGACAAAATTGGAATATGCCATCTTAATTTAATAATTACCAGAGACCATGATCATCAATTGAAAGTAAAATCCATGAGGATGTTGTTGCTAGGAGACAATATTCAAATATTAGCCCACAGATTATTTACTAATTACAAAGAAAGGCTCTTTTCAGTGGAGGGATCTGGGAGGCATATGTCTCACCCAAGCAACCCAAGCTATCACCCATCAGTGAGGAAATGACTGGAGCCTTTATTTCCTAAGGTGACTAATGGGAAGTCCACTGCATGGTGTTATATCTCTGGAAATAAATTTAATTGTATCCAAAAGAAAAAAAAAAGTATATGGGTAATTTTACCTGATAACTTTCCCAAATTCTTGCTTTTTTTCAGTTTCATAAAACATAAGTGATATTCAAGATAATCCAATCAATAAGTTTGAATAAATATAGAAAAAAATTAGAAAAAATATCAGTTGGGGAGACTTAAATATAGAATAAACATATCATGTTTCTGTTTCTGTGAAATGTATTTTAATAGTTTATTTATTCATTTATTTATTAGAGAGAGGGAGAGGAAGAGAATTTGTGAGTCAGGGTGCAAACAAACTCCAGATGCATGGGCCACCTTGTGTATCTGGCTTACATGGGAACTGGGGGATTGAACCTGGGTCCACAGGTTTTGCAGATGAGTGCGTTAACTGCTATGTCATCTCTCCAGCTCTGTAAAATGTTTTTGACATCTTACTATGTGTTCATACAGAAGCATGGCATTCTTAGGTGACACCTGAGGTATTTATGGGTTAAATTCATGATTTCTGTAACTTTCTCAAATGCTTCACAATAAATAAATAAATAAATAAAATGTGTAGAGAATAAGTTAGGAAGTTTGTTGATGGCTCTATGTCAAGTGTGTATAGGTGCCTATGAGTGCTATTTATCTACCTTTTATGAACTTGGGGTCATCTGGAAGTGCCTGTTCTAGGCAGAGAAGATGTATAGGAGGTATAGACCTCCTATACAAGAGAAGAGTCTGTGCCTGACATCCACTTCTCTAGCCATGAGCAGCCCAAACTAAGAATGTTCCTTCTCTCAGGTGTACACATGACCCAAAAATGCAGACACTTCTGTTCCTTTCTCTTTTTCAGAGGAGCTCAGAAAACTCAGAGACAAGGAAGGAAATGTAGGTGGTAGATGGGAGTTTCTCCTATTCCTTCTGTACTTTCTACCAGTTCTTTAAAATATAGAACATGAAACCAAAAACAATTTACTCCAACTTACCTTCTCAGAATCTCTTGGGCCTTTGCACAGTGAAAGGCAAATTAAATTTGGTTTCAAGTTGTGTCAATACTTTTGTGGGGGGTGGGGGCGTTTGCATAGCAGCAGAAAAGGGTTCAACAAGGCCATTGATAGTATCTGTGCATGTCCTATTAAATCTGCTGAGAAAACAGAGTCAGAACAAATAACCTGGGGATGACCCTTAAGGGCAAGGAGGAAGGCTGCAGAATTGTTCAGACTCTGATAATGTGAATGAGAGGAATAAGTCAGCAGGTGCCCTGCACAGAGTGTGTGTGTAAGTAGGGAGCCATAGAGGAAGGCTGTCTTCAAAGGATTTGTTTGGAAAAGGTAGTAAAGAACTTGGACTCCTGTTTCAACCCTCAGTTCCCTCAATCTGTTCCTACCCAAAGTGAAGGGAAAACTCAGCTGTAAGTTTTGCTATTACAGAAGGAAAAAGGGGAAAGGATTAGTAAGATTAGTAGATTAGGTCAACATTTATAGAGTGCTCTTGCAAAAGTTAAGTATTTGAAATAGGCCAGTTAATTGAGCTGAGCATGCCATTATTTTAATTCATTCTGTAGCTTTTGTTCTTTTTTTTTTAAATGTGTTAAAGTCTACCCTGAATTCTTAAAGCCTTTAAGCACATTGGCCATACATATATCCATGGTTGTCACTGTGCTTGATAAATTTTTCATGATGTTGAGATAGCACTTTTAGGCTTACCAATTTTTGCAATTTAGTGAAGGGAAGGGGAAAATAGAAAAGAATCTGTGAAACATTGCTTAATAAAGGAGTATGCTATTGCTATATATGTTCTTTCAATAGAAGAGGAATATTTTTCCCTCAGCTGCATGGGAATTTTCAAGAATATTTATAAAATGTTATTTTCCATAGTGAAAAAGGACAGCCAAAGCTCAAGTCACCTCACCATTTATAAAACAAGTGCCTCATACTTCCCAGGGCTCATTTCTTGAAGCAGTTCATTTTTATCCTGATTTGAGGTTTTTATTTTTTTAAATTCATCCAGGGAAATCCATAGATATATTAAACACACCCTAGAAAAATTTATTACTAGCTCAGAAAATAATTTGTTTTAAGCCTTTTTTATTATAAAAATATAGTACAAATAACAAAATATGGACATAGTAAAATAATCCTGATGTGGGTTTTTGTTTTATATTTTTCAATATAAAGCTAACACTTTACCTACTGTGTTTCTTTTAGTAACCACTTCTGAATCCAAGCAGGTTTTAATTTAAACAAAAAGAGGATCGTTAACTCTCCTGTACAAAATTTCTTATATGTGAATTGTCCTCTTAGGGCTCATATATTGATATTAGGATACTCTTTTCCCGTTTCTTTTCATGACACTTGTATAAAAAAAATAAAGTTCAAATAGGCTAGAAGAATCTATGAGCAAATTCATTCTTATGTAGAAACTGGTTTGGGATGGAGACAATTTATGTCAGAGTAGTGAAGAACGTTTTTCGGTCACTTCACAGATGTCTGATCCTGGGTTTCAATATTTCTTATATGAAGAATCATTTTTCATTTGCACAGTCTTTCAGTCAATATTTCAGCAACACCTTCAGCCAGAAGATCAACTTCCTGAGTGAGGCGATGGATTGTTAGACACTGAAATACCCTCCTGTCAGAATCACTTCTATGTCCTGTTCCCTTGATTGACTACCATAACAAACAGCTAGTACATTGTTAGACTGTTTTTTGTATTACCAATATTGATGGCTAAAAAACTTGAAGTCAATAGAAGTCCCTTGTCGTAAAGGAATCACATGAGTTGTGAGTAGAAGATTCACAGCCAAGATAATTGGTATGGGACATTCTCCAGGTATTCAAAGCAACTTTCTTCAGCCAGAGAGAATAAGTTTTGTGGATGGACAGGTGGGTCCCAGGCCATATGCTGAAGGGCCCAAAGAGGACATAAGAGCCCAAAACAGCTGCTTCCCCAAAGCATAAGCCAAGTGCTCAGACTGTGACTGACTGAATGCTATGTGGCATCCACAGGGAAGCTCAGGAGACCTTTCTCCATGACATTTAGATCAAATGTTATAAAGTTGACCATTCACTAATGACTGTATAGGTCCCATCTGCTATTATGTAAACTAAAATCTAATTCAACAATGATAATAAGAATGGTATTTAATATTTGTTAAGCATTTAATATGTACTAGAACCATGTCAAAGATTTTCATTTGTTTAAAAGAGCTAGGAAAAAAACACAATTGTTAGAGGAAAACAGACTATTTTGATTCTTAAATATTTTCTATTAATTTATTTATGTATGCATTCTTATAATTTATCAAAATTCTCTCATTGTACAATGGCAGATTACCATTTCACTTAATTAACTCATGAAGTCGTCTTTCTTTCCAATTTATAGGAATTTTATAGCATCACAGAGGGTTTACTGCTATTATTGTGCTCAAATTCCAACAAACTTGGAAATATCTTTGTTACATGACTCTAAGTAAATTCTAATTTTTTCAATTATTTAAATATATGCTTGCTGCCAGGAAAATTTACAGTATAAATCATAATAACACTATAATACAGCTTTTTTCTTATGTTTTCTATTTATTTGGCCTGCAATGTCCTAAAAGGAAGGAATTAAGAATTTTCAAACTATTACAGAATAGTTGAGGTTGAGCTTTCATTGATTGTTACAATGTAGGTAGGCTATTCAATGTGGCCATTTCAAGATCAAAAACAACAAAAAGTAGTTGGGCTTATGGTTATTTTATCACAATTTTGGTTAAAACATTTTTTAATGCAACATATATGGAAATTTAACTAAACTATAGGATATATATATATATGAATTTTTATCTAAAATTGTTCCTTTCATGATTTATTTTGGGTGATTGTCACACTGGTGTATTATATAAGATTTTCCTAATGTCTCTTACATCATGAGTATTTCTAGGAAAATTAATTGTTTTGGGATGATATTAAGTATACAATTGAAAAAAGGACCCATTACATTTAAGCTTAAGAGATAGTATTTAAACATAATTAAATTTTTATTTTGACCATTGTGTTTTGTTATTTCTATGCTTTCCTTTAAGACTGTGCTCAGTGGAATTCCAGGTAAATTCTACCACTTTTAGAAGACAAGAAATGTAGGCCTTTCATTGGTCTCTATTTTAATTAAGTAGATGAGGTGCCTGCTTCAGATGGCCTGGAATTTTATAACTAGATAGAAAGAGCTCTTCCAAAGTCAATAACACTGTGCTCTGTAGCAGAGCTGGTGGTCAGATTGTGGATAGACACATGGCTATTGCCTGGAGGTGAAATGAACAAAACACATTTTCTTCTGATGAGCTAGTATGATAAACCAAAAAAGTATCCTGCCTCATGTTTTATTGAATGGAAAAAGATATTTTATGGCTCATCAATTTTCATGCTTAAGTAGCACTTTTAGAAATGAGTACATGAATTAAGGCAATATAGCTTGGCAGTGGAGCACTTGCCTAATATGTATGATGTTCTGGCTTCCAGCCTTAACACTTTAGGAAGTCTTGCTAGGCATGATTGCTGTAATCCTAGCATTGTGGAGGCTGAGGCAGGATGATTGCCATGAGTTTGAGCTCAATCAGTTCTACCTAGCAGGACCCTTTCTATAAAAATAAAAGATACAAAGGTATTTAGGGACAATGTGAAAATCACACACACACACACACACACACACTGAATGTACTGAATGTAACCAAGAACTGTGTGCCTCCCTACCCTGTTAGAGTAACCCTTCCCTCATAAGTGATTGTCATGACAGTCAGCAACCTAGAAGACAAAGACAGGGAATGCCAACACTCATTCATGAGCCATTCCCTTGAGTTACAATGAAAACATGGCATTTTTGAGAATAGATACTACTTATACTGAAAGACTTAGTCGTTGAGGAGAGTGGGTTCAATTAATGTTGCAAGAGTGAGTTCAGACTGTAGGAAGGGACCTTAGTAACACACAGCATTAAAACACTAATATAAAACGTAAGGGGTACAAGATAGCAGGTAGGGGAAATCCAAACTATGGAATAAACAGCTTATTAAACTAATTATATAGCATATATTATCATAATTTAACTAGCTTTCAAAATGCAGTGACAGCAGTCTTTTTTTTTATGTTTTAACTTACCCTGGTCACCTCAAAGTAAAATCACAAATGTTCATAATTTTTATATCCATATATATATATATATATATATATATATATATATATATCCATGTAATATATATATATGCATTTACCTTATCATCCCAACCATCATTCATTTTTTTTTTATTCCAGGAGTTAATGTTGACACTCTAAATTGTTGCAGGTATTATTTTTCTATAATTTATAAAAAATAGGCATTCAAATTACAACAGAAGAGTCTGAAAATAGTGAAGCTTTCATATTCTGGAAAATATCATGCTATAGGTACATACTCTTCAACCAACTCAACCAGCAAGGCATATATTATGTTTGTAGGCACATATGTATACACATATTATCTATGACAATGATATAAATGCATATGTGCATTTACATATATAATACATATATATGCAAATCCTGATAATTTATTATAACTGTTTAAAAAAATGAAGCAGGACAGGGGCTTAGATCAACAGTTCTCAAGTATATTTAATAAAGGAATATTTTCCAAAGCAAAAATCTTATGACATAGCACCAATATGTAAGAGAATTTTTTTCTAGTGTGCAACTTTAAATTTATAACAGTCATGAATCACTAAGTCACCTAAAGAAGTTGCTTAATGAGTAAAAATTCATAAAACAAATGTTATAAATGACATCCAAATAAGCTTCAGCATTCAATGCATTTATACACTGCCTTTCCACATAATTGAGCAATTCTTAGCTCACACATAAGTCATTATAAATGGCAACAGATTTTAAATAGCTTGCAAGGTAACAGAAGAAATATTCTGCTGGGATTTTCCCAGAGATATACTTATCTACCTGCACAAATTAGTATAGTAGTAGATGCCATCAACATGCTAAAATAGGCGCATTGTTCTGTTACAACACATCTTAAGACGGTTAAATAAAATAAATTTTCTAAGAATAAAATATTCTTTTTTAATGTTTTTTTATTATTTTATTTATTTTTGGAGAGAGACAGAGAGAGACAGACAGAGAGGGAGAGGGAGACAGATAGAGAATGGGCATGCCAGCAGTCTCTCAGCTGCTCTGAACAAAATCCAGATGAGTGCGCCCCTTGTGGCCAAGTGGGGCATTGCACCCTTGTGTCACTTTGCATCTGGCTAAATGTGGGACCTGGAGATTGGAACTGGCGTTCTTAGGCTTAGGAGGCAGGCGCCTTAACCGCTAAGCCATCTCTCCAGCCCAAGAATAAAATATTCTTAATTAAGTTGAAAGTAACATTTTTTAAATTCTCCATCAAACCCCTTCCTTGAGAGTGAAGAGTGAGGGAACAGTTAGATATGCAGTAGCTTAGAGATTCCCCAGAAATGGTACAGAGAAATGATACTTGGGGATAGGAGGAAATGGCAGGAGGGTATCACAGTCAGATATTGTCAGGCTTCCTTAAAAATTGTCCTTTCACATTACCAATTTTCTCCTCCAACAATTCAGACACAGCCAAACTCAACTGTGGCTTATCACAAACATAGGTGCTCCATGTTTATGGCCAATAAAGACTGATGGAGCATTGGGCTAACAGAAAGACTAGCCTGGAAGGATAAAGAGGAGAGAAGAGGTAAAACAGCCAGAAAGAGAAGACAAGGCCATGGGTATTTGTGATGGAAGTCACTAAGCTGGGATCATGATGCAGCTTAGATCTTTCTGCATTTGATAAACCTGCGTTACATTCTTATTATTGAATTGGGATTTCTCAAAACTAATAAAGAGATGAACTGAGATCAGTTTCAGAGTGTTAACTTTTCAAATATTCTTTTGCCTGGGTCTGAGCATGTATATAAGCCAGTGAGAACCTTCTGGGTCTCTTGTTCTTCCTTACAACTGACTCTATAATATATTTTTGAGGACATAAATCATGTCTGTCTGTGTATCGTGGTATTCCTAGCACTTCACACTGCATACCACATAACTGATCTCTGTCAGATATTTGGGTGAATGTATGAACAAATGTGATTGTTAATCATTTACTGTGTAGAAAGAGGACATATGAGAAAGACATAACTGAGTGAGCAACTTTGCATAAAGAAATAGAGACAATAAAGTAAGAAAATATATGTTGGCAATGCTAATTTTTCTTTGGACGTTGTCTTTTGTTTTTGTCCCCTTTGGACAAATGTTATGAACAGCTTTGATTTTCTCAGCCTAGCAAGGGGCGAGGCTAGATCTTTTCTAGGGTGATTCATCATCAGATATGGCTCTCAGCGGAGGAAGTGGTGATGTTGATGATTAAGTGGAAGGCATTTGCTCCCCTGGAGAGATGTTAGGAGGAGGGCATTGCTTTCTGCAAGTAATGTTTTTTCATTGAGATGCAAAGTTTAGATCTTAATCTCTTGGAAGGAACATTTCTGGTTCCCTGAACTGCTGGATAATATGATAAATTTTGTGGATATTTTTATCAGCTCTCAGAGCACCCTCATATTCATTACCTATGAGATGGTCACAGTGACCTTGTCATAGAATGGAGGATTTGATAATGGAATAAGAAAACCTCAGAGAAAGCCAATCTTGTTTAGCTAAAAATTTGCAGATTTTGGATGTGAACTTTGTGTTTTCCATTGTAGAGTCTTTGAGCAGAGTTTTGCAACTTCAGTGCTAAAATAACTACTTGTGTGAAAAATTCCCCCAATCTAGCTTTCTGGTTTTGGATGAAGGAGAAAATTACAGAATCCTTTTCATCCTTTTTTTTTTTTTTAAAGGAAAGTATGGGAATGAAAGCCATCCTTCTCCTAAAAGAATCTAGCTATATGTTCCTCTAACTGCACCATGGAAATGTTTTAATCATTATCTTATTTAAACTAGTGTGGTCTTAAATGGGCAGTTCTAGAGTTACTTTTTAAAGAAAGTGACTACATTGCATTTTAAATACTGAAGAAATATATATCCTGTGTCTTGCACCTTTATTCCAAAGTACTTAATAAGTGCTTTCTCATTCCTCCATTCCCTTACCCTTGAGGAAAAAGAGAAAACATTTCCCACAAATCAGTTTGCATAATGATGGATGAAGATTTCCTGAACTCTCATCAAACATTCAAAGTTCTTCTAAAAGCTTTGGACTGTAGAGACACATCTGTCCACCATCAAGTCTTATAATCCAAAGTCTTTCTAAATGACCTACAACGCAAGACAAGTTGTGTGTTTCCAAGTCCCAAATCCCCCCTTCCCCCAACTCTGTCAAATCTGTATGGGTCTCCAGTATGCCTCCTTTCCAGGCATATTCGAATCTTGTCTGGGTTATTAAAGAAGCAGAAAAAAGCTTTCCTCTGTTTTCTGTGTTTTTGATAAGAGGGGAGGGTAACACAGCAGGAGCTGCCAAACTATGGACAAAGAAAACCGAAGAAAGTGGCAACTATTAGGATGCATAGTAATGGGACAAGGATTTTCCAGAGAAGATGTAGTATTCCAATGGGAAAGACATTTCCCACTCCTGAAGAAGGAAGGAAAAATAACAATCAGTAATCAGTGCCCCCCCCAAGGAAAATTGATAAATCTTAGAAATGAAAACCTTTATCACATCTTGGCCTTTTGGTGAATATTCAACATATGAGAAAAATTTAATTTTATATTCATATTCAGACGGCAGACTCAAAAATGATATACATACATATACTTATATACACACAAATGTATGGAAAAAATTTTGCAATCAATTAAAAATGAAAATTAGCTATATTTTACTCACTGGATTTAAAATTAGTTTATAAGAGCTTTCAAGCTATGGATTATTCCACAGAGAAAATCAAGGTCAACCAGTTTACCTGGCAGGTATGTGCAAACAGGGCAGGTTCCCACATCTCTAGGCATGTAGTACGAGTTCTCTCTCCACCCCTGTGGTACTGGGTTGTAAAATGTAGGAGTCAAAAAGAAAGACTAGCTTGCATATGAATGTATTTTATAAATATTTCAAAATGTATTTATATTTATGCTGTCAGTAACTAACAATGATTAGCTATAACATCAAAAAAGTGGACCCCATCAGCACTACTTTCAGCACGAGTTTTTTTTTTTTTTTAATATATTTTGTTTTTTTGGAGAGAGTCAAAGAGAGAGACGAGAAGAGGTAAAACAGCCAGAAAGAGAAGACAAGGCCCTGGGTATTTGTGATGGAAGTCACTAAGCTGGGATCATGATGCAGCTTAGATCTTTCTGCATTTGATAAACCTGCGTTACATTCTTATTATTGAATTGGGATTTCTCAAAACTAATAAAGAGATGAACTGAGATCAGTTTCAGAGTGTTAACTTTTCAAATATTCTTTTGCCTGGGTCTGAGCATGTATATAAGCCAGTGAGAACCTTCTGGGTCTCTTGTTCTTCCTTACAACTGACTCTATAATATATTTTTGAGGACATAAATCATGTCTGTCTGTGTATCGTGGTATTCCTAGCACTTCACACTGCATACCACATAACTGATCTCTGTCAGATATCTGGGTGAATGTATGAACAAATGTGGAAATGATTGTTAATCATTTACTGTGTAGAAAGAGGACATATGAGAAAGACATAACTGAGTGAGCAACTTTGCATAAAGAAATAGAGACAATAAAGTAAGAAAATATATGTTGGCAATGTTAATTTTTCTTTGGACGTTGTCTTTTGTTTTTGTCCCCTTTGGACAAATGTTATGAACAGCTTTGATTTTCTCAGCCTAGCAAGGGGCGAGGCTAGATCTTTTCTAGGGTGATTCATCATCAGATATGGCTCTCAGCGGAGGAAGTGGTGATGTTGATGATTAAGTGGAAGGCATTTGCTCCCCTGGAGAGATGTTAGGAGGAGGGCATTGCTTTCTGCAAGTAATGTTTTTTCATTGAGATGCAAAGTTTAGATCTTAATCTCTTGGAAGGAACATTTCTGGTTCCCTGAACTGCTGGATAATATGATAAATTTTGTGGATATTTTTATCAGCTCTCAGAGCACCCTCATATTCATTACCTATGAGATGGTCACAGTGACCTTGTCATAGAATGGAGGATTTGATAATGGAATAAGAAAACCTCAGAGAAAGCCAATCTTGTTTAGCTAAAAATTTGCAGATTTTGGATGTGAACTTTGTGTTTTCCATTGTAGAGTCTTTGAGCAGAGTTTTGCAACTTCAGTGCTAAAATAACTACTTGTGTGAAAAATTCCCCCAATCTAGCTTTCTGGTTTTGGATGAAGGAGAAAATTACAGAATCCTTTTCATCCTTTTTTTTTTTTTTTTTTTTTTTAAAGGAAAGTATGGGAATGAAAGCCATCCTTCTCCTAAAAGAATCTAGCTATATGTTCCTCTAACTGCACCATGGAAATGTTTTAATCATTATCTTATTTAAACTAGTGTGGTCTTAAATGGGCAGTTCTAGAGTTACTTTTTAAAGAAAGTGACTACATTGCATTTTAAATACTGAAGAAATATATATCCTGTGTCTTGCACCTTTATTCCAAAGTACTTAATAAGTGCTTTCTCATTCCTCCATTCCCTTACCCTTGAGGAAAAAGAGAAAACATTTCCCACAAATCAGTTTGCATAATGATGGATGAAGATTTCCTGAACTCTCATCAAACATTCAAAGTTCTTCTAAAAGCTTTGGACTGTAGAGACACATCTGTCCACCATCAACTCTTATAATCCAAAGTCTTTCTAAATGACCTACAACGCAAGACAAGTTGTGTGTTTCCAAGTCCCAAATCCCCCCTTCCCCCAACTCTGTCAAATCTGTATGGGTCTCCAGTATGCCTCCTTTCCAGGCATATTCGAATCTTGTCTGGGTTATTAAAGAAGCAGAAAAAAGCTTTCCTCTGTTTTCTGTGTTTTTGATAAGAGGGGAGGGTAACACAGCAGGAGCTGCCAAACTATGGACAAAGAAAACCGAAGAAAGTGGCAACTATTAGGATGCATAGTAATGGGACAAGGATTTTCCAGAGAAGATGTAGTATTCCAATGGGAAAGACATTTCCCACTCCTGAAGAAGGAAGGAAAAATAACAATTAGTAATCAGTGCTCCCCCCAAGGAAAATTGATAAATCTTAAAAATGAAAACCTTTATCACATCTTGGCCTTTTGGTGAATATTCAACATATGAGAAAAATTTAATTTTATATTCATATTCAGACGGCAGACTCAAAAATGATATACATACATATACTTATATACACACAAATGTATGGAAAAACTTTTGCAATCAATTAAAAATGAAAATTAGCTATTTTTTACTCACTGGATTTAAAATTAGTTTATAAGAGCTTTCAAGCTATGGATTATTCCACAGAGAAAATCAAGGTCAACCAGTTTACCTGGCAGGTATGTGCAAACAGGGCAGGTTCCCACATCTCTAGGCATGTAGTACGAGTTCTCTCTCCACCCCTGTGGTACTGAGTTGTAAAATGTAGGAGTCAAAAAGAAAGACTAGCTTGCATATGAATGTATTTTATAAATATTTCAAAATGTATTTATATTTATGCTGTCAGTAACTAACAATGATTAGCTATAACATCAAAAAGTGGACCCCATCAGCACTACTTTCAGCACGAGTTTTTTTTTTTTAATATATTTTTTTTTTTGGATAGAGTCAAAGATAGAGACAGAGAGAGAGTCAAAAGAGAGAGATGGGAGCGAGAGGTCTCAGCTGCTGAGAACGAAAGACAAATGTGATGGGTCAAGAGGCATTGCAGTGTCTCAGCATCTGGCTGAATGAACCTGGAGATTGGAACCAAATGCATGCACCTCCTTAGGCTTAGGTCAGGCACCTTAACTGCTAAGCCATCTCTCCAGCCCCAGCATGAGCTTTTTTTTTTTTTTTTTTTGGTGAAAGGGTCTCACTTTAGCTCAGGCTGACCTGGAATTCACTATGTAGTCTCAGGGTGGCCTCAAACTCACAGCAATCCTCCTACCTCTGCCTCCCCAGTGCTGGGATTAAAGGCGTGCGCCACCACGCCCGGCTCCCAGCATGAGCTTTTGAACTATGCTGGTTTTAATAGAGATATGTAAAGGATGGTAAAGGAAAGAGAAACACTTGCTCCATCTCACTCAGGCACCTGAAGCTGCTGTGTTCTTAACTGCATAACTGATGGAAGTTTTAAGCCAGAATTCTCTTCTTTACAGAGTTTTGGTATGGGGCTGGCTACCAGGGAAGCTGGAGTGAGATTTGAAGAATAGAAGTGATGCAGAAGATACTGTGCTCAGATTATGCAGTCAGACTTTGTGATGGGTAAAGACACGAGTATCCAGTAGATTCCAGCTTGACCTTGAGATCTTGGCCCAGCTTATCTTTGTGATGGCTGCTGCTGTTGATGATGATGATGATGCGGAATGGTACCTGTGCAGATGGCATCCTGCATCAGGTAAGATGCTTCAGTAGATACTCAGCAACAGTTGCTTCCCAGAAGCCTGCAGGTTCCCAAGTGCTCACCATCATCCTGTATGTGGACCTGGTTTTAGGGTATGGGCAGGTAGGTTTGGTTTCTTTAATTTCCTTGAATGACCCAAACAGTTCTGCAGGTTAGTGAGGAAGAAGTATTTATTGTCATAGAGTGCAATGAATTCAGAATACGTGGGCAAGTGTGCCCTCTCTCTCTCTTTCTCTGTGTCTCTCATTCCAGCACAAATAGGGCAACAAAGTCTATTTAAGATGTCTGTCTCTCTCTCTTTTTTAATTTAGTTTTTTTTTTTTTTTTGAAGTAGGGTCTCACTCTAGCCCAGGCTGACCTCGAGTTCACTATGTAGTCTCAGGGTAGCCTTGAACTCACAGCGGATCCTCCTATATCTTCCTGGGCGGATCCTCCTACCTCTTCCTGGGATTAAAGACATGCTGGGATTAAAGACATGCACCACCATGCCCAGTTTAAGATGTCTATCTCTTGATACTGGATTTACCAGATTCTGGAAATATAAGCCAGTAAGTTTTTGTTCACATTAATCACCCCATCCATGGTATTCTATCTTAGCATTACAAAACAGACTAAAAAACTTTTTCTTATAGTCTTTGTTTTCATGACTGAGTCCTTATATAAAGTCTGAAATAATACAGAGAAGTAAATACTAAATGGAGACTATTAACCATCTCTAACAGTGACCACTACAAAGCATGATGATTAACGTGTTTGCCCATGGGATAGAGTTAGCTCATCATCTAATATCTGTAACCAGTTCATCTCTTGAACTAATAAAAATAACACCTATGATTTAATGAGTATTTATTATAATTAAAGATTTTGATGCTCATTCTTTCTATTTGAATAATTTCATGAATACATCAGTAATTTACAGATGATAAAAACTGAAGCTACAAAATACTAAGGGACTTATTGAAGATTCGTAGACTAGAAAGTGCTGGAGGCAGATCTGTCTGTCTCCTTTCTACTTCTAGTCACTCTACAATACTTGCAATTTAACAGTGACTCACATAAAGAACTGGCACTTTTGCAGAGGCAGAAAGGAAGATGGGATGAAAAGACCAAGTCATTACTGATTATTGGATGCCCCTGATGATAGTTCACATATTTCATTTTGAATCATCCTAGTTAATCCTGTCTAGTCACTGTTGTATTAAAGTGTTATTGGTCAATTTCTGTGTTAAGAGTAAAAAATTATGGTATTTAGTCTTTTTGCTTGGGCTATAAATTCCCTAACCTACTCAACTTATTTTGATTTGGTGGTCACAAACTGAATTTCTCTTTAGAATTTATTCTCTCAATTTTTTTCCCTCCCAAACCTAATTACTCATTTATGGGAAAACTAAGTTATATGAAGTAAACTATTATTCATAAATCCATAGTGACTTGAAGTAAGCGCTTTCTTTCCTTCATCTTAGAAAACATACCTGGTTTAATGGTGTACCATGATGTGATGTAAAAGGAGAAAATAATATAAAGAAAATAATTACATAAACTAGACATCCATCAAAAGAAATAGAAAATGACTATATTGTACTTGTAGGTTATCACTGAAGTTTAAAAATGAAAATAATTCAGATTCTTTTCCTTTACTCTTCAAAAATAAGAGAGTTGAAATGAGCAGAGGAAAAAACTAGCTTCAGTCAAAACAGTCACAAATCAGTAACAGTAGTGACAGGTTAAGCATAAACCCATTTCCAGTACAACAGAGAACCTTGTATGATGTGGGGAAGATAGACACTGTCTGATTCTTAATCACATGTGAGTTCAGTCTCCAAAGATAAATCCTTAATGACATCTGTTCACAAGCATGTCCTCCTGCCACAAGCTGACGTCCAAAGCCATAGGTCAAGTGAAAGACAGGGGGGGTTAAGGTGATGAGTTCTTCTTGGTTTTTAACTTAGTTTTTTAAGGTCTTTGAGGCTCTTTGACTATACCTGTAAAGTTATTTTTAACTTTCTAATACAAGGACATGGAAAAACTGCCTTTCAGATTCAGAAATGTGTGTGTGTGTGTGTGTGTGTGTGTGTGTGTGTGTGTGTGTAGGGGTGCATTTACATTGATCACATCAGCTTCTTTTTTAGGTTCTTCTAAGTGGACTTCTCAGTTATGACATTTTTTTTTTTGGTAGTAAAATTTTAAATTAGCAAAGCTGCAGACTGAAGGAAGTTCCAGGTGAAGTTACTCTTTTGAGTTATGATATACTTAACTGACCTCCCTGACAGAGTCAGGTATGAAGAGGGTTACAAGCATATCAATGTGATTGTGTGGGTTGCTACCACTGCTCATGGGCCTTGTAAGCCTGTCCTGTAAAAACCCAAACTCAAATTTTATCATCAGAACGATTGATAACTCTTCTCAATGGCTCACATCCACTGAAAGATCCTTTCCTTATAGATGCAATGTGAATGAACATTTATTGGAATAAAAGATATTAAACGGAAGAAAAAGAGAGGTTAGTCTGAGGTACAATATTAGTGTTGCTCCAGAATATACTTTTAGAGAGAAATCTTCACTGTGATTATTCACCACACTAGATGAAAATGTATAGTATAATCTGAACTCGCTCTGAAAGAAACTTGTGTAGAATGTGCGTTGGTCTCTAGAGCCCTTCCTGCTCCTCTTCCTGTCCTCTCATGGGGCCCTTCCTCTTCCTTATTGCTCTATCTGCCTTATTCTTAACTAGCTTATTAGACTAGCACTAAAGCTGAAAACAGGAGAGCAGTTCCCCAAAGGCTCTTTTTTGTCCTGGTAAGAGGCCCTGGATGATTAAAACAGATGCATTACTCAAAACAGGACTTCCCAATACCAGTCTGAAATGAGGTATTATCACAAGAAGTCCAGGAGATTGTGTGCTTCATTAGCCACTCCCAGTGGTCATCCACTCTGTGCCTAAGCAATGGAACCCTGAGATAACAGAAGCTACTAAAATTAAATCATCACAACAGTGGTGCTCAGTAACTGTGGCCAAGCTGATTTAGTTAGACATGTGAGTCCCATTGAGCCGTTACATTTGTCTGTTTTACTTTCTGGGATATTTCAAGGGTCTGGGATAAATCTTGTACCACAAAAGGTCCTTGGTAAATGTTTGGTGACTGAATAAATTAATTTATATAATTATTTAAAATAAATAATTCATTTATCTAATAAGCCTTAGACCAAGGAGAAAAGCCTCTCAAATTTCAAAATATTCTCTTTTTTTCAGACTTCTGAAGTATTGGGAATTACACAACAATGGTGTCCTATGTAATGACAATGTGGAGCTAGTAGCTAGCATCAGGATTTATAGGACCATAGGTGTTTTACTACATACCCAGACTTTGTATTTTGCCTTACTCCTATACCATGACCTCTCCATGTAGCGATACCTTCACAAGACCCTCATGATAGGAGAAAACAATGATGACATCAAATTAAAAGAGACTAATAGAGAGAAGGAGGGGATATGATGGAGAGTGGAGTTCTGAAGGAGAATGGGGGAGGGGAGGGAAATATCATGGTTTATTGCCTCTAAGTATAGAAGTTGTGAATAATTTAAAAAAGGTGATAAATAACGGTCTTCTGATGTACAATATTAGTATTGTCTCCAGAACACACTTTGAGAGAGAAAACTTCACTGTGATTGTTGAACACCCTAGGTAAAAATGGAACGTGCAATTCCATATCACCCCAAGTTATGCTAATAACATTGGAAGGTTTTCAGTAGTGACTGGTTAATGCATTACATGGAATTTAAATGGATTGAACTGTATTGTAATCCTCTAATCAATCCAAACATTTAGACAGGCTATTTATAAGGGAGAGAATCTGGTCATGCAAACTCTGAATGTTATAGATAGAGGCTGAACACTACACACTGCATTTTGTATTCCAAAGATGGGTATATCATTAGAGCAATGGGTTGCACAGTATATTTGTCAGCAAAGAAACATGTGTAAGTTACTCAATTTTATGTTTATGGAAATTAATAAAATATTTCCTTATTTTCAGAAGGGAAGAATTAAAAATGGAAAAGGGAAGAAAGGAGAAGAAAAGAAAATATGAAAATAAATGTAGCACATGCTTACATAATTGTGTTTTCAAGATCAGTCTTAACTGTCAGAATTCTACTTATAATACGAAATCTATGATTTTCCTCAATTTTATATGTCAATAAAAGACACTATTTCTAAGCAAATATATCATCTTTCAGGCTCTCAACATCTGCATTTTCCCATAATTCTTGGCCTAGGATGTATATGTAATTCATTTCGCCTGAGCTTCATATAAGGTACTCATTTATTTGGTCTGATGTATTATCCTAAACTAAAATCCAATAAGCCTGTTAAATATATATATATATATATATATATATATATATATATATAATGTATATCTAGTGCTGTCAAAGAACCGTTAGACATTCATAATCTATATGTATACTAACTTGAAAATCCTCAGAAATGCCTCCAACATTTTTCTATGCCCCCAATAAAGTTGTTTATTTCCACCCCATAGAACCATAGCAAACATATTTACTTTGCTAATTTTAGAATAGCCCTAATGTTTTTCCAACCAGACATGGAAAGTCTAGTCTCAAAAGGGTTATGATTTGAAATAAAGACAACTAAAATATCAGAGTAGACTTTTCTTTTTCTTCCTTTCTTCTTTTCTTCCTCGTTTTGCACCTCCCTCTCTCTTTCCTTTCCTCCTTTCTCTTTTCTCTTCCTTCCAGTCTTTGTTCAAATGTAGAATATAGACCATGTGTTTCAACATTGAATACCAGGGAACCTGCTATTCTATCTTGGGATAACAAGTTTCATCATGTGTGATGGTTCACTCTATCAGTGCTGATTACCTAGAGCAACATGCCGGGAAAGCCCAGTTCTGGTAAGATTGCACTGGCCTAGAAGGGCAGTTTGGTATGGACTCACTAGGAAGAATTAGCTGCTGATTCATTTGACCAGTGAAAATATAGTTCCTAATGCCTAAAGTGAGATATCAAATTAAAATAGTGATTCAAACTCTGCCCCTTAGATAAGAAGCATAAATTCATATAGAATCTAGTTTGGAAGTAAAGACTTGTTTAAGTTGTTCAGAATTTCATAATCAGAGCATCTTCAAAGACTGAAATTTTTTTATTTTTGATGTGTGTGTGTATACATGTTTAAGTGTATGTGTATGTTTCCCTCTGTGTGTGTGTGTGTGTGTGTGTGTGCACATATTCATGTGTGTGAGTGGTGACATGCACATATCGTGGCCCATGTGGTCAGAGGATAACTTTGGGTACCTGTCTTTCTTTTTTCTACCTTAATTTGATATGTGGTCTTCATTTATGTCATCCACTACTGTTTAAAAGCCTAGCCAACCCACAAGCTTCTAGGAAATTCTACCATGTTTGTCCCCCTTCTTGTCAAAGTTGTGCTGTAACTACAGACGCTCTCTTTTATATGAGTTCTGGGACTCAGAACTAGGTTCTCCCACTTACATAGCAAGCACTTTTTCTGCTGAGCCATAGTTCCAGCCCCAGAAAACTTTCAAAGTTTAAATACAGATATTGGGAATCTGGAGAGATTGGTCAATGGTTAAAGGACTATGTTACCAAAACCTGCCATCTTGGGTTTGATTACCAGTACCCTCATAAAGCCAGATATTCAAAGTGGCACATGCATCTGGAGTTTGTTTTCAATGGATGAAATCCTTCCTGGTGTGCTCATATTCTTTCCCTCTTTCTTTCTTTCTTTCTTTCTTTCTTTCTTTCTTTCTTTCTTCCTTCCTTCCTTCCTTCCTTCCTTCCTTCCTTCCTTTCTTTCTTTCTTTCTTTCTTTCTTTCTTTCTTTCTTTCTTTCTTTCTTTCTTTCTCTCTCTCTCTCTCCATATATATATATATATATATATATATATATATATATATATATATATATATATATTCTTTCTGCCTGCAAATGTATAAATCAAATAAGTATAGCCATTGGGAGATGTTGATACTCAATTCAGCTTTGACAAACACCAGGCAGATTGAGCCATTGGTTTATTTTTAAGCCCTAGATGTATTTTCCACCTGGAGTCTAGACTGAATTGCAAAGGCTTCATTGAGTTCAGTCAAGACCTACATGAAAGATCTCTGGTGGAGAGATTCCAATGGAATTCTGAAGAATTCAGTCAGACTTGGACATCAGCGGTAGGATTGAGAAGACCTCTGTATGCAATCCTTGCAAATGGAGAGACTCTGATTTCCTGCAGGGCCTTCCAAGATTTCTTATCTTTCTCCTATTGCCCCTTCTATGGGCGTTTTCACTTTCTGGAATCCCCTGGACATTTCCATAAATCACATCTTTGATTTTTGAAGTTGAAGGGAACAAAGAGAGAGCTATTATTTTTTGAAAGCCTTCTCAAAAGAAATCATATAAGAAGGACATTGGGTAATGCTAGGATAAAAGATTCAGTTTGATTTCCTCCCTTTAAAGATTTAGCAATTAGATGAAAAATATTTTTTTCATCCAAGATTTAGTGGATAAGACTAATGAGGGTGTGAAAAATGCTGAAGGGGGCAGTTCTACTGCATTTAATAATGGCAGTGGGGATTCTGACAGAATCTCCATTAGCTATCCCTAAGATAACTTAATTTCCTGATTAAACACATGTTTCTAAATCATATTGACATTTTAAAAGAGAAACAAACAGTGGTGCCAATTCTTTGGGGCAGAGGAAAAATTGTTCTTTTCCTTCCCTATCCCTGCCATACCTCTTCTTTTACCTCATTCTATCTTAGTGTCAAAAAAAAAAAAAAAATGCCTGCATCTAGACACCAGCTTAACTTTCTATAGTATCTAATTTTAAGAAATATATATATATATATATATATATATATATATATATATATCTTTGTGTTGACTGGGCTAGCTCACAACTGTGTGAGGCTAAGTGCCTGTACCTGCTTTGGTATGTGTAACATGAGGGCTTATAGCTGAGGGTCAGCAGGACATGGGGAGACATGGTTATCCTTTTTTAAAATTTATTTAAATTTATTTTTTACTTTATTGTGAAGAGAGACAGAATCTGCATGTGCATTAGTGTAGGGTATGCAAGGCCCTATTTTCACTGCAAACAAATTCCATATGCATGCACCAGTTTGTTCATTTGGCTTTATATGGATGCTGGGGAATTGAACCCTGGGCTGATAGGTTCCATCAGGCTTTGCAAGTAAGTGCCTAAAACTGATGAGTCATCTCTCCAGCCCAGAGACATGGTTTTCTTAGGAAAATTTAAAAGGTTGTAAATTACGTTTCCTAATTAAGGCCTGTTTTCTATGTTTTGGTAAATTTTTAAACTGTAGACTTTAACAATTGTGAGAGAGATTAGATGATCCTGAAAAGCCTAAATAAAATTTGGTTCTTAAAACACAAACCAATAAACAATAACTCCAAAAACTTGCCTATTACTAGATTAGAGATTCCATAATCCACAACCCTTATGCATTAAAGGTGAGTTCTTTGAACAAGACTGCCTACACTACATCGCAAATACAGGCAACTGTAGCCAAAGGCTCTTCCACAGGCTGTGCGAGGGTGTAAAGTACAAGTGGGCTCTTCTCAGACCTTGATTCCTGGGGAAGGGGTACAAGAGATACAAAAAGCTCCTTCTCTATTCTGAAAACTAAAGCCATTCTTCCACCTTTAACAAAAGCTTTAGTTTATTTGATTTCAAGTGAAGCCTGTTCTCTTTCTTAACATGTTTACTTCACAGGAAGGGACGGTTGAGTCAACTCCTGAGAGATGAACAGCCACTAGCAAATCAAGACTTTGTTTCTCATTTCCCAAGCCATCTCCTTTTGGTGAAATAAGAAAGCATCTGGTATATTCTCAATGAGAAAATTAGGAAAATTCACTTCAGAAGTGGATTTGAAATCAAAGCTTATTTCTTCTCTATTAAAATTTGATTTTTAGCTTTAATTTTTCCTGGTTACCTCAATCAGAATTATATATTTTATTCACTTGAACGTGACATGCAAAATAAGAACTTTTGTAGAATGAAGTTATTGTTAGAATTTATAAGGCAAAAAAAAAAAAAAAAAAACAACTGAAAGCACATAGTGTACCAAAGGGTGGAACTGTGCTTTAAAGTCCAACCATGTGGCTTCTTATGGAAATATAATGAGTCAAAGATGAAATTCCGTTTCTAGTTTGCATACATCTTGCAAAGATTCTTCCCAGTAAAATGGTAATTGGAGTCTTTTTTACAATAAATATTATAATTTTTAATCCTAATATTGTAAGCTATGAAATGTCTCCCATTTCCCTAACATATGTTTTGTGTCCTGTTTCTCAGTCCAAGAGACAGAAATAAAATAAACACCTTAATGAACACAATACCAAGTCTCCTGAGACTCTGTTCCTATCTTATGGACATAACATGGAGCAGACATTTTGGAGCATCTCCCTAGAGGGGGAAAGTCTGCCTGACTCCTCAACTCAGTGTGGTCTGTAGAAGTATTCAGTCTGGTTTGCTGTGAAATTACTGGAGCCTCCAAGTAAATTGCAATTTGCAATATTCTAAGTGTATTTGTGAAGTGTAAGTGGGTTAATTTCCCCCTTTGGAGATGATAGTAAAGCACTCAAGATGACAGTTAAGTTAGGGTGGGGTCGCTTCAGACACAGGAAGGCTGCTCATGAAAACAAAGCTCTCTGTTGGTCTTTTCTTTTTTGTTAATTGCAAAAACATGAGGAGAAACTCCTGTTAAGAAATGATATTTGAGACAAAATATTTAAAAAATATTTCTCCCTCATAATTACAGAGGCATCATGAGAAGAAATTGGACTTTGGAGGAAAGGATTTTCAGGCACTGGGTGTTCAAGTGGTTAATGGCTTCCAACTTGACGGGTCAGTGTGTGGATGTATCAAATGATCATTCACTTCTTTTGTCAGTGAAAATATCCCAACTGTCACACATTCCAGCGAGAAGGAAATTCT
This sequence comes from Orientallactaga sibirica, assembly GCA_036365145.1. Lineage (NCBI taxonomy): Eukaryota > Metazoa > Chordata > Mammalia > Rodentia > Dipodidae > Orientallactaga > Orientallactaga sibirica. Next base: position 83,435,428 of record JAEOAD010000003.1, on the reverse strand, counting down.
GCAAAGATCTGCATAAACTCATCACAGCTGCCTTGCCATCTGACAACCTGATGGCCATGGGGGATCTCAGCGCATGTGTTGGCAGTAGTGCCAAAACGCAGGAGAAAACTATTGAGCCACAGAGGATTAGTTTCTTCTTGCATGGTGAACAGCACAAGCAAAAACTTCTAATCACAGACAACAGACTCAATCATATAAGTGAGGAGAAAGAAAATATCTTGGCTATACCACAAATAAAAACCATTGATAGGTCACTGTTGAGCCATTGTTTCCCAGCTGAGATCCAAAGCTGTTGACATTCTGAGTGGGCCTGAGATCATTATCCAGTCTGCTTCAATCATAACAGTACAAGGGTAGGTATAGTGCAGTGCCTTTGAGATTGATATTTTAATAAATGCAAACCATGGCAAATACAATAAAGTAATCATTTAAGGACAATATAACAACAATTGCAGTGAAGTGAAGACTCTGACCAACTCAATACATCATCACATACCATTATGTGCCTTTTGGAAACCTACCATACTTAAAGCTGTATTGCAATATTTTCCATCTGAATGTGATTCTCAACTTTGCAACACTGCAGTTCAGGTTACTCTAGATCTTTAAGTAGTACTGTCCACATCTGCTGAAACCCTCACAACTTCTGAAGCTCAGCTCCAGGGTCTTCAGCATTACATTTTATAGTTTGCTCTTTCAATACTTGCTTAAAGTTATCTCTTTTATGTAGGAAGTATTAAATATTTTTTGGCTATTTTAAATGTGAAGAAATTGAAAATAGTTACTGGGACTGGAACGGCAGCTCAGTGGTAGAGAACTTGCTTGGTCTGCATGGAGTCCTGAGTTCAATGTCCAACATGGCATAAAATAAACACAACTAAAAATACTGAAAATGTAACACTGACTTTCATTATAGATAATAATCTATCTCTCTTAATTGACCAGGTAAATGTTTTGTCTTCTTCAGTGAAGAAAATAATATGTCCATTTTTTGTGTTTCAAGAGCAATCTCTTCTACACAGTAAGTTCTTAGTGGTTTTGGAATCAAATATAATTGGGCATGGCTATCACTGATTTGAACATCATATCACACTTTCTGAATCTTTTCTGACTTTAACTTGATTGTGAACTTCAAGATGTTAGAAAAACAGTGACCAAGGCTGGGCATGATGGCACACACCTTTAATCCCAGCACTCAGGAGGAAGAGGTAGGTGGATCTGGTGAGTTTGAGCCACCCTGAAACTATATAGTGAATTCCAGGTCAGCTTGGGCTATAGAGCCAGACCTTACCACAAAATAAATAAATAAATAAACAAACAAACAAACAAAAAAAAAGAAAGACAAAAGAAAGAAAAACAGTGACCAGAGAAGTTATACCTTAGACTATAAAAACAAATTACAGCTTTGTCAAATAAAATGTTGGCTATATGCAGAGTCAATGATAAAAACCAATGGCTAATCTGCTTCTTTGTAAACACAGATTTTTAAAATACCATGGATAAAATGATATTGTCTTTGAAGAAATGATTACTTTTATGATGTGACAGGAATATTTAGCAACACCCTTGCCTCATTTCCTAGTTCTATTGTACACTTTTCTCAGTGATTTTTTTTTTTAGAGAAGGTCATGTTTACCAATTAAAATCCAAGTTTTTAATAATCTACAATGATAATAGAGTCAACTCTGGTGGGAAATTCATGAGCAGGGGAAAAATCCAAGTCTAAAATTATTGATCACACATAAAGGTAGTGAGTTAAAGGGAAATGGGATTGTATAAAATGAAATTAGTTCCATGACACCATGACAAGAGTTCTAGCCAGCTTACTATGTGAAATGTTAGTAAACTTTTCTCTAAGTTGTTTGCATACATTTCTCCCATGAAGGATTCTGTATGAGTCCATTTGTGAAGGTTATATGAAATGTTTTGAACTAATGAGTGATAGGTTTTATGTAAAAATAAGGCAGGTTCACAAAAGTCTGTTTGAACTAAGCTGTCTTTGGATCAGGTCAAAGTCATATGTTGAAAAAAAGTTTAATTTTCTTTAAAAAAATATGTATTTATCTATTTGAGAGAGAGAGAGAAGCAGAGAGAGAGAGAGAGAGAGCAGATAGAGAGTGGGCACACCAGGGCCTCCAGCCATGAACTACAGACGCATGTGCCAACTTGTGCATCTGGCTTTGTGAGTCTTGTGGAAACAAACCTAGTTTCTTTGGATTTTCAGGCAAGTGCCTTAACAACTAAGCTATTTCTCCAGCCCTAAAATTTCAAATGATAATTATCTGAATAATTGAACAATAATAATTAAATAATTGTTTTAATTAAATAATTATTTGAATAATTGAATAAAAATGATTATTATTATTATACCTTCATTTTTCCCCTTCTGAGTCCATTTGGGACAATAAGAGCCAACTTAGTTGCTTTTTAATGTTCTATGTGAGATTTAAGGTAGTTCAGCTTCCTTTCCTGTAAAGGTAGACATGGTTTGGATGGCTGTTACAATCAATAGTGCACTCTATGTGGTGAGGAAGTGCCAAGGTTTTACAGGTTAACTTTACATGCTCCTCTAGCTGTTCTGGGATCTTGATTTTCCAAAATTGAATATTAGATCTTTCTCTGTATAGTCAATTTTATTCCTGATCAGGCCAGGCAGAAATTAATTTAAAAAGCATAATAACCCCCTTTGGAAAATTCCAGTCATACAGCCAATGTTTCACCATATTATTAAAGGTGAAGGTGGGAAGAACTGGGTGATGGGGCTCACTCCCCATGAAGACAGGAACAAGCGTCCCTGTGCAGCTCCCTCCTCAGTCAAGGCATTCCCACACCACATCTTGTTCCCATTGTTGTTCTTTTCAAAGTTTGATGACAGTTCAAGTTCAGAGGTTGCCTTGTTTGCATTATAGTTGATATTAGTTCAACATCAGGTATTAAAGGTGGAGCAGGCATAGGAGTTGATGCTCAGGGATAGGAGAAGGATCTTGACAATCAAACATAACCTATGTTTGAAACTCAGTGCAAGTGTACAAATTAAAAATGGGAAAAGTAGGCAAAAGTGAGATAATTGACTAATATAGATACCTGTCAAACTGTGCTTTCTTAGTGAGATTCTGGGTTGAGAAATAAATATAGTAGCTCACCACCAACTTGAACCCACACTCTATGTCTTTAAGAAAATTTCAGGGTCCTTTGATGAGTTTTGACCCTAGTAATCTGGCATATAAGTATGGAGAAATCAAGAAACAAGTGTGTAGGTGTGTTTTTTTATGAGTAATTATTTTTATGCCAAAAATTGTATAACTAGGAAGAACTTAATAAAGTGTTATTGTCATTGTTTTGGAAATAAGTGCAGGTAGCTAAATGAGAGTCTAGAAATCATGTGTCTATTGTCTTTAATGATTTTGAGGAATCCCATAGAATCTTCTATATGGGATTCATTAATCCATTTATGTCTACCATAGTGAATGATGATAAAGTTATGATTAGTTGAAGAATTTAAGCTAACTTTACTATTGATACTTAAGAATGAGACCCAAGTCATCGATATGGTAAACTGAAGTTTGATAAGTCACAGTATACTCTTAAGTTCAGGTATCGGAAAGGGATCTAAAAGTTGTCTGTATGTGTAATATACACAGGATTAAAGTAATAACATAGTTTCTAATTAATTATAGGAGATATGTGTCAAGTTTAGGAAAATTTTTCTTCTTGAGAATGGCAAGTGACTTTTTTTTAAAGGAAGTTTCTCACTGGCTCACTAGGTTATGTGGGTGGACCTATGTGACCACATAGTTATAGACTCTTAAGAGATAGTCGGGCTGATCCATGCTAAAAGAGAATATAAATATAATGAGTATGTGTAAATAAACTAAGCATACTATTAAAAAAAAAACATAGAGAAAAGAAAAAGCCATGAGACATGGGTTGTGACTGAGCTCTGTGAAAAGAAACAAAGACAAATGAAAAATTCCCATAAGCAGTGGCCAAAACATTTACTAGGAAAGCTACCTTTAATATTTTAACTTTTTGTAACAACTCAGAGCCATGTGTGACTTACCACAGATCATCTCTGTGAAGGCAGAGCTGATTGGAGAATTCAGCTGCAATAGTCAAGAGAAGCATGAAACACTTCAGTGGGTGGAAACAATTAGAGCCCTTGGTCATATTAGTTTATAGGATTTTGAAGAAGTCTTGAGGACAATGTATTTTTAAAAATATTTTATTTTTATTTATTTAGTTGACAGAATGAGGGAGAGAAAGGAGAGAATGGTTATGCCAGGGACTCCAGCCACTGTAGATGAAATCCAGACATGTGTACCCCCTTATGCATCTGGCTAACATGGGTCCTGGGGAATTGAACCTGGGTCCTTTGGCTTTGTAGGCAAATGCCTTAACCACCAAGCAATCCCTCCAGCCTGAGGACAATGTCTTATTTTCCCTGATGTGCATGGGATAGGAGTTTCTAATGAATTTTTTGTAAAGCTAAGAACTAGAGTGGCATCAGGTGACACTTAGGTCACCTTCTATCTTTTCTGCATTAATATTGTATGACAACCAAGAGGCCTAATTCACAATGGATACATACTATGTAGACAAACTAGATGGTGGAATCTAAGCCAGCATGGTCATGCACACCTTTATTCCCAACACTTGTAAGGCAGAGGTAGGAGGATTGCTGTGAGTTTGAGACCACCCTGAGAATATTTAGTGAATTTCAGGTCTGCTTGGGCTAGAGGGAGACACTACCTTGAAAAAAAAAAGATGGTGGAATTTATACTTATACTTCAGTAGCATATAAGTTCATCAAAATAAATGGGGTTAATAGTAATTAGAAGAAGTAGGCAAATTTGTTTTATAAAATGGAATTTTAATATAACTTGACACAAAAATAACAAACTTAGCTTTGGATATCTTATAAATTCTTACTTATCCCTAAGTATATGGCTTCCTAAAAGTTTTGGAATTGTTCGAAGATCATTTTAAATGCCCTAAAATATAAATAAAATAAAAATTGAATGTAAATAGATATGATTTCAGAAACTCTTGAGGAATATATTTTTATTAGTTGATTGATTTTTTAATAATCACTTACTTATTTGAGAGAGAGAGAGAGAATATGGGCTAAATGGGGCCTCCTGCTACTATAAGTGTACTCCAGATGCATGTGCCACTTGGTGTATCTGGAATTCTGTGGGTACTGGGGAATTGAACCCAGGCTGTCAAGCTTTGCAAATAAACACCTTTAACCACTGGGAAATCTCTCTAGTCCACAGGAATATCTGTTTGCTTCCCTAAGATTCAACTGATTTTATAACAATATGCCTCTGTATTAACCAAATTTCCTCATAAGAATATTTTCAAGGTGACAGTACCCAGAAATACCTGTCTTCCTTTGTGTTCCCTCTTTTAAAGGACTTTCAAAGGAGTTCTAGGAAATACCTAATCTTGGCAATGGAGTGGTTAGTAGCCTCAAATGTTGTTTCCCTCATGAGAAACTTGGCAAAAATTTGGCCAGTTAGACTAGCCAACGAACAGGATAAATTAGTGAACAATGCCAGTCACATTGAGATAACTAAACAGCATCTAAAACATTTCTTGGAATTAGTTTCTGCTTATTTTCATGTACCCACATTTGCTCATATCAAATAGTTATGATCCAGGTAAACCATATTTTTAACCTGATACAAATAAGCTGATTTGATATCTTTTCCAATATTGTATCCAAACAGATGGAATTAACATTTCTAGTTGGATTTGATCCAGAATTATAGACTTCCCTTGAATAGTCTATTTTGTTCTAGAATAGGCTGCCCACAATATTGTGACTGCAACAAAGGCAAAATTCTTTTGAAGGCAAAATCCATAAAACAATTGCATTAAACCACAGCACAAAACAGTTTTGAGGGTTTTAAATTCAATTGCTAAAATTCCTCACCTGTAGAGCCATGTTCAAACTTAAGGAAATCTTACTGAAGTGTGGCTAATTAATCATTTGGTTATGTATCTATGGTCTTTATTTTTCATTAATTTTGATCTAAGTCAAGAATTATATAAAAAATATAAATAAAATCAGAAAAATAGTTGATTAATAAAGTCTGGAAGCACATTCATTATAAAATTACTTTAATATTTTATCTTTTTATAATATGGTGAATTAATCTGAATTGATTCACTTTTGATTTTTTGTAAGTCAGTGTCATCTAACAATAGGTAAACAATGAACAGAAATATTTCTACATTTAGGTTCATTGTTATCAAATAAATTGTTATAATAAAATAGCAGATGCTTTATGGAAGCTTACATCTTAAATGCAAATGGATCCTGACTGTGCAATTCTAAAATAGTTTTGGAAAGATTTCTAACTTTAACTGATAGCCTCTTTCCGCCATCTTTCCGTGTGGCCATCATGGTGACTATTTATTTATTTATTTACTTGTGAAAGACAGAGAGAGATTGAGTGAGTCTAGTTGCACCATAGCCACCCACTGCTGCATCAGTCATGTTGTAGGAGCTCCATGTGGTTCCTGGGGTGTTAAATCTGAGCTGGCAAGTTTTGAAAGCAAATGCGCCTAACAACTGAGCTAATTTCCTGGTCCTAAAGGCAAGATTTTGAAGACTATTAACTATGTGAAAAATACAACAGGTGTGCATGTTGAGATTTTAAATCAGAATATAGCTTCTAATAGCCACTCTTGGAAATATACTAAAAGCCTACCAGTATTATTATGCACTTGGTAATAGCCTAAATGCCTGTAAATATTATAATGGATAAATAAATGATAGTATAATTGTATAATGAGTACTACATATCAGTTAATAAAATAGACTAAAACTATTAACAGTGTTATGTAAAAAAATCATTTAGTAAATAAAGCAATTTGTCAAGTCTTCTCAGCAATGTGAATCTGTTTAAAGCTAAAACATACTCTAGAGGGTATATGTAATGTTTTGTCAATACATCATACTTTGAAAAATATATATGCACTCCTCTACTTCTAATGGCTGGTTCATTTCAGTCCAGGAAATGGAATTCAATAGGGAAATGTATACTGGAGGCTCCAATTTACTTGTAATGATTTATTTGAAAAAAATCAAATGTTATGACGTGTTGGAACTTTGTTATGATCACATTATTACTTTCATTATTTTAATAAGAGTTTTAATAATAAAAAGGTAAAGTTGGGTGCTGAGAAAATGGCTCAGTTTGTTAAAGTGTTTGCACTTTTCAAAAGTGTTATAAATGTGTTTGTCCTGAGTTTGGATCCCCAGAGCACATGCAAACTGGGAGGGCATGGGAGCATGCCTATAATTCCAACAATAAGGAGGTACAGACAAGTGATCCTTGAAGTAAGCTTGCTAGCTAAACAAGCTGAGTTCATGCACTCTGGTTTCAAGCAAAAGACCCTGTCTCAGTAAATATTGCAGACATCAACTAAAGAAGGCACTTGACATTGACCTCTGGCCTCTACATACATGAACACACACACATGATCCTGAACACATACCTCCTCTACCTATATATATGTGAACACATGTGCACACGTCCATGATCATATGCATGTATACCACATGTCCATACACATACAAAAAATGAAGTAAATTAGATGCAAGTTCAGGTAGGATATGAAAGTAGGAATCTCAAAAGAATTGACTAACATAAAGACACAGGAAACCCTCAAGAACAGATATTGCTTGAAACTTCAAGTGCCCTCTACTGGATCTATAGAGTTCAAGAGTAGAAATCCAGATATTTGGACATTACTTCTGAGACAGTTTTCTGTCTAATACAGCCAGGATTCAAAGGATTTTTATATAAGAACACAAAACCAAAATTTACCTAGAAAAGTTCAAAATCAGGACTAAAAAGTAGACAGAATGAGTCAAAATCTGTTGGGCGTTGCTAAACATGGGCTGGGACTGTGAGGAAGCTGGTCTGGGCTGCTGGCCATGGCCGGGGAACTTGTGCTATGGGGGTTGCAGCTGGCCTTATCATCGGGAACCCACTCTGGTGACAAAGTTGGCCCTCCCTCCTCAAGGTTGTACTGTGCCCTATCTTTACCCAGAGTGGGCAGAACTGGCGGGCCTTCCCCAATCCCCAAAACACCTGACCATTCCATAGTCAGGCTTTGCCCCCTTCTACCCCCCCCCCGAATTCCTGACCTTGTGGCTAGCTGCCCAAGAGACCCTTATGAACAGTCTCCCTGCAGCTGTAGCCATCCAATATGTGGCTGAAGTCACGTAGCTTTGCCCGCCTCTTGTTATCTCCTTTGTAGCCTCTCCCTCACAACTTTTGCCTTCCAACACGAGCCAATTAGATAGCAACCCATAAATCTATGTATCCAATCTCCTTATAGTCTGTATGTGCCTTCTCAACCTTTCTCAAGTGTTTATAGACTCACTCCCCTTTTGAATTAACAGAGCACGCTATCCATCAGACGGCCTCCCAGGTGGTTTATTGCCCACTGCACTCACCAGTTCCAGGACCCTGCTTCCCCTCAGCTCCTCTTGTGCCCAGGACATCAGTGGCCAATGACACCCTGGAACAGTGAAGACCCACAAACATCTAGCCCTGTTAGGTTTGAAACAGGAAGTGCTATGACAGTCTTTTCCAAAGTATTTGAGCATCCATCATTGCTCACAGTGTCACTTTGGTCCTGCTGGTACTCTTCTGTGTCTGACTTTTCATTTTTACAATGGAAATAAAAATAGAACCTACTCCATAACATGCTCATGAGTATTACATTAATTATTCCAAGTAACTAGAAGAATGCCTGACACCTAGTTAAATGTGATGTGAATTCTTCCAAAACAAAAGTAAGAACACCAAGGCTAATAGAAGTGCTTTTCTCTACCCAGGTTGATGTGTTTCCCTTCAATAAATTTGCTCATTTGGCAGGAATAAAATAGTCTTCTGCCAGAGCATGAATTGACCTACACGAACTTTCTCCTTAAAACCTTCAGAATGACTCTCATTTGTATATGCTGACAATGCTCAAAAAAGCAAAGCATGTTTTCTTCTTGTTTTAAACATCAGTGCTCATTGACTTACCATCTCTGTTTAAAGGATAGCAATGGACTACAATAGAAAATAGCACAGGGTGAGAAACACACATGGTAAATCATTTGCATTTGATAAGAAGACTTCAGGTTTTATACAAAAATGAAATTCTTGGTTAATATAGCATACCAACTTGGCATCAAAAGTATATTTCACCATTGTACAATCTGAAAATTTATAGTTTTAGAAATATTGTAAATACTATATGACCTGGGATCTGGCCAAAATATAAAATCTATTTATCCCTGAAATTTAAAATAGCTAATTTACTATGAGTATTATTTCCTAAAATTTCATTAATTTTTTCTATGTTTAGTAGAGGTCCATATCTGCTATACCATAACTGAAGAGTTGTATATATCTTCATATACTTTCATGTTCCAGTCTGTCATGTCAATCAAATATTTAAAATCTATGTTTTCAGAAAATCATAAAACATTCTTTAAACTTCAAAGGCAGTTGAATGATGGTTGAATTCACTAATGTCATTAAGAAAAATCTAATAAACTAATACATCATTTTAAACATGTTATTGTTTTATCTCTTTCAAAACCTATATCTTAAAATGTGTGTGTATAGGCCACTTGTCAGTAATCACTCACATCCAGCACAAAACCTATAGCTGAGAGCATTGGGGAACAGAAATATTTGTTTCTTTGAGTTTTACTAGCATCTGGTTGGACCATGCAAAATTTAAGTAGTTAAAACACGTAAATACCAGCAACTTCATTTAGATCAATCTTATACTTCTAGAATTTTAATATAAATGATTAGTTTGACCTAAAAATGTTTTAAAACATGTATTTCTATACTTTAAATTTTGTGATTATAATTTTTGTGAGTATAATTACTAATGGAATATCATAAAAGCATGGTCTAATATGATTTTTCTCAGATAAATTAAAAAATCCCATTGCCCAAATGGAGAAGTCATGGTTCATCAAAATACTCAATTGTTCTCTCATTTTTATTAAAAGTGACTGTTAGCTGAGAGTAAAACTAACACTACTCATTCTCTCATAAGGATATCTCACCCAACACTGAGCAGCTAGGGCTCTCCAAACCTTGATCAGTAAGATGGGCTTAAAGATGGACATGTTATAGGGCATTGGAGTTTATTTGAGAGATAGTCTCTTAAAAAGAGAATTTTTCCTGATGGGGCAGAGAAATGGATGGTGTGGTAAATTTTTCTCTTTGGGAAGTGCTTGTAGGGAATTGAAGTGAACACATGCCAGAGAGCTCAGGACGACCTTAATGTGGCGATGTAGTAGGGACGAGGGAATGCAGCAGAGTCTACTACACTCAAGGATAGTTAAGGTGTATGGTGGTTCAGGTACAGGTGAAGCTGTCACAAGAGTCCCTGGCATTCAGCACTGGGTGTTGGGGTGGGAGAAGGAAATAGAATCTTGACATGGACCATACACTACGATGCTGTGCAGATAGTGAGGTGGGGCCATAGATGAGGCTGATTTGTCTTGTGCATCTTCTCAGGCAGGTCCTGCTCATAGAGCTGACAGACATCTACCAGAAACATATTTATAATCTATATTGTTGGGGCTTAGGCTTGTTCCACAGGGGAGAGAGAGACATAGACCAAACTGGGAATAGCTGGCTATTTTCAACCAAATGATTTAAGCTTAGTCTCTAAGAGTTCCATGGCCTAGCAACTGTGCCCATACCATAACTATCCTTTCAGTAGGTAGTGAATTTATACCTCAGATAAGTAGGGTGGCTGGCGAGAGAGGAAATGAATGATCTCATAACTATGTGCTAACCTTAAGATTTGAGATGGTAATGGGAGAACTCAACATTACATACCGTAAAAAAGCATTAGGGATCACAAACTGATATTGAGTGTAGATTTTAGATAACCTGTTAAAGATATTAACAGTCTTTTACATTAATTGTCAAACATGTTCTCATACTAACATTTTCCCACACAGAGCTCAATGTTTTGGTGGCACTAGACACTTGATTGTTAAGAATTGAATGTTACAAAGCTGGTGAGATACCTCAATTGTTAAAGTGCTTACCATGCGAGTATGAATATCTGAGTTCAATCCCTAAAATCCATGCAAGAAAGCTAGACATTGTAACATTTGCAATCACAGTGCTGGAGAGGTAGAGATAGGAAAGTGCCTAGGGCTCATTGGCCTGACAATCTAAATTATTTCACAAACTTCAGGTCAGCGTGAGATCCTATATCAAAGAAAAGTGGATGGTGTTTATGAGAAATGACACTATCGTTGTCCTCTGGCTTTCACGGGTTCATGCACACACGTGCAGACACACACATGAACACACATAACAAATAAATGTTTTGAATGTTAGGTTCAAAGTGGATTTAATCTAGGTATTAGCTCTGCCACTTAATGTCTTGGGCAATTTATTTGAACCCTTTAAAGCCATTTTTAGACAAGGATATAGTCTATTTCTTTTTTACAATCTTCTGTATACAATATCAAATATTGAATATACTTTTAGTATCTTTGAAAATCAAAGACCATTAAGATAGAATACCACTTAATTTGTAATTAAGGAAATCGTCCACATGTCAACCAGCATTTTTGCTAAAACAGCAGTCCTTAAAGATTTATCTGTTCATGAGATAATAACAAGAAAGTAGCTGTTTTCAATGTGATATATTTAGGCATTACTATCATTTGGTCTCCTTTCTCCAGGTTAAACAACCCTTTAAAAGTGTTCTTATGGCTGCAATTTACTTTCATTTTCTCACTGTTGCTATAGGATCCATGCTCATAAGTCAAATTATGATGATGCTCTTTTACTCAGCAATGGTCTTGACATTTTCCTCACCACTTACTGCGGTTTACTATAGTTGAGACAATATGTTCTAATGACAATGATGATAGTTTTGGAATTCCAGTGAACTAGAAAGAGTAAATACATGTGTTTACCCCTCTCTCTTTTCTGTCCAGAAGAGGCAGTTTTAATCAATTCATAGACGGATGAATCAAGTTCCAGTCAATAATTAAGTTTCAGATTAGAGGTAATAATATTTGGGCCTTAAAGAAAACAAGCAGAAAATAGATGACTAGAAGAAATTAGAAACTGAAATTATTTTAAAAGAAAAGTCTTTAAGCTTTATTCAAAGGAACCATAATATCTCCCTCCAGCATACCAAGTCCTGACTCAGCAACACTGAGCAATTTATTGAAGGCTGTTCTTGGCTTTGATCCTTCCTTCACTGCCACAGGGATCCTATTAATGGAAATTGAACATATGTTTTCTTTACGTTATCTCTACAGACTTATTCCTGTGTCAATGAGTAAGAATGACAACTCATTTTGAATCAAAATCAACATTAAGAAAATCCCATTTCCTTGTTGCATAGAGTGGACCATAATTAGTGTTTTAGTGCTTTGAGAAACCAACTCATAAGGACTGATACAGGAACTTCTTCCCAAGCACTGACGGGAACCATGACCCACCCGTGGTAGCTGCTGTAACAAGCAAAGGAGAAGAGGAACCAGAATCCCCACTTATATACAGCAGTGCAAGTCTAGCTGGAAGTGGACTTCAGAAGAGAGCGTGGAATATGAAAGCAAGTAACAATATCATCTAGCATTGCTGAATACTGAACTATAAATAAAATTTACATTCACTGGTAATGTTTTTAAGGGCAAATAGTGACCACTTATTGAATGTCTATTGAATAACATATGTACTTTGCCTACGTTACTTAATTTAATTACTACTTTTTAAGGCGGCACACTTTATATCTTCACTATTAAACAAGTATATTGAATCAACATGAAAAGAGATGTAAAGATGGGGTAAGCGGAGAAGGGGGAAGCAAGAAGAAAGGGGAGAGAGGAAGGGAGAGGAAAAGGGAGAAGAGAGAAAAGAGAAGTAATGTTCCCTAATCCTGTCAGACAGGAAATGGTGGGTGTTTGAGTCAAGAATCCAGATCCAGGGACTGTGCTACTTACTGTCCACAGCCATCTGTGCAAAAGGAGGATAATAGTAGGAGGATGGGAAAACATCCTGAAATGAATTAATTCATAGCCCTAGTCATGTAGATAGTAGATATTAATGAATAATGAAGCAGACAGCAAGACACAATATCTAAGGTATTTGCAAAGAATAACGTTAGTGTCAGAAACTTTAAGGGAATTCCCAAGATGTTTGTTGTGTTTCGATTTGGTTTTCTGAAGCAGGGTCTTGCTTTGTAGCTCCGAATGGCTTCTAACTCTTAATCCTCCTGACCTAGACTTCCAAGTGCTGGAATTGATGGATGATACTACCATGCCCTGCAGGGAATTCCCATTTTCATTGAAGAATTAGACATGGCACAGAAAATAGTAGAATTAATCACCTGAATCAGGTGATTATGTGGGAACTGAGACTCAAAGAAAACGGGAAACCTCTGTTTCAAGGTCAAGGCTAAAGTGAGGATGTGATTTGGGCTGACAGTGTTTTAGTACTGATTCTTAAATTCATCCTGCCTATGGAAAAAAAAAATGCGTCCCAGAGACAGGTAGGGTAGGGGGAATGCTTAAGTCAGCAGACAATAATCAAACAGGTCAATACTGAGGATGAACTTGGCAATGCTTAGAAGTGCCAGGCTTAGCATTTCAGGATAGGCAAATTATCACAGACAAGCCAGAATCTAAGCTAGATATAAAACAAAGCCAAAACTAGATCCCGGGTTGCTTTTATGTTCATTATCTCATTTTCCTCATGAAGCAATTAAAATGTCACTGGGATGGCCCAGATCTGCTTATGAATCACTGAGATAAAATGACTCAGGATCCCCTCTGACACTGATGGCTGCTTCAGACAACACACCCATGTGGGGGAGTTTGCAAGCTTCAGCCTTGATCTAGAGGCATCTGTTCAGGTGAGACTGAACTGGATTTCTCAGATCTTACTGGCTTTCTCAATTCATTCCTTCTATCTCCATTGCTACCTTTGAATCCTTTGTCTTGTTAGAGGAGAGATCACTTCAGTCATTGGTGGCCTTTCACTCAGTGAGTATCTTTGGAACTTCTAACAAGGCCATCCTGCAGCTCACAACATGGCTTGTATCTTCCCTAGAGTCCACAGAGGTGGAAAAATAATTTCCTAACATGTTGTTTGCTTCCCACACTTGTGTGTGAACAGCACACTCTCCAGTAGGAACTTATGAGAAAGAATAGCAGAAACGACTGATGCTGTAACAAGTGGCTCTGCTCATCTGGACATTGCAGAGTCAGTGGGTGAGGCAAATACCATGTTCTTAACCCTCACCAGTACTATAGCACAAGGTTCATAAAAGCAGTTTTGCTGAAACCTGCTCAAGCACATTACTGAAGCAGAACTGATAATGCTACCTTTCACCAGTACTGTGAAAAATAGTAGTTTTGAACAGTAAAAGGATAATGAAAATCCATTATTATTGAACTACTTCTAACTTAGTAAAGTTGCTGTGGTTAGGACTAAGAAAAGAAGTGCACATTATTTACATGAAAGATTCAGCATGGCCTTTGTAACAGTGAAGGTTGGGATGTGAAAATTTCCATGAATAATCCAAGGAGGTTATGCAACTTTTTTTTCATAGTATCATGATTAGATTTGCTCCTCTGAATGTCATATTGCAGAGGTCCCTCTGACTTTATTAGTATTATGTAATGAGTAAAGCGCTGGCGCCAGGCAGACCTGTACTGAAGTGCTTCTATGGTCTCTGAAACATACCTCTTACTTCACTAAACCCTATGTGGAAAAGAGTTTATGTCTGGGGTGATTGAGAAATAATTTTTCATCAGAAAAACTAATGCATTGAAAATTGATCCAAAAAAAGACATGTTAGGGTAAGAACTAATGTTTGCAAATGTCCCAGTGGGATATCTAATACAATGTTGGTGAATGATAGACAGGTCTGCTTATAATTATGTCCTTCGATGTGTGAAGCCAATGTCAGGTTAACTCAAAAGCAGGCAATTTGGAATTGATTCTTTTTCTGGCTGTCCCTTTTGTCGTGTGCTTCTAAACGAGTTGCATAATCTTTCTGGGCCAAAATCAGCACCCATGCAAAGGGAGAATAATAATACTGGAATGATGACTAGTGAGAGGATTAACTAGAAATGTTTTCTACAAAGCGCCTGAGCAGATTTATTAAACGATATCATGCCAGTATTATCATTCACAGTTAAGAAAGATTATGGCTCTGAAAGATTGTGAGTCAGTTCTACTGATTATTAAGGCTCCTTTCCAGGGATATTGTTTCAGGATAGATAGCAACAAGCCTACTGACTCTTAGTACAGGCAGATGATGGTTTTGGGTTTTGTATTTTCAAGGTTTCATAAAAGATTATCTCCAAAAAAAGAACTGTTCATCACTGCCTAGAAATTATATTACAAGCATAGGTCACATGATCTAGTTTTCAAACTCAGTTTATAACACCCTAGCTGCATGATTTGGGGCCAATGTCTGAGTCTTTAAAACCCTCATAGTTCTCATAGGCAAATGAATAACACTAGTAACACCACAGATTCATTGAAAGGATTACATATTAAATTTAAAAAGAGCTTAATGCAGTGCCTGGCGCAAGGTTGTGCAAGCCTTTATAATTAGTGACTGCATGACTCTGTTCTTGGAGCTGCTATCCTAAAGAAACTTTCAAAAAGCGTAATTGTTAGACTTTAAAAAAAGACAGTTAAAAATAAAACAGTTTTCTCTCAAACTGCTCTGTCATAAAGATAAAGTACGCCACATTCTTTTTTAGACTGTCACATTTTAAACTTATATTTGGTGTCCTTTCTTCTTTTGCATGGCACTTTACTTTTGACTCTTAGCAACTTAAAACTTAAAGTCAGTATCCCTGTGAAGTTTATCCTGTAATCAAAGTGCCCCGTTTTCTTCAAAAATCCTTTGTGTGTGAAGTTTAGAATCATAAAAGCCTGGGACCCTTTCTGCCTTTTAAGAGAATATGGAAGCATGCTATGAAGAATTTTTTAAAGAAGACAATACTGAGATTTACATTATCAAAAAAGCAAAGATGCTCTTTTCAAAAGCTGAAAACCCCAAAGCCCCAGGCCAATTTATCCAGGGAAGGGAAGGATGCAACCAGCCAAGCAGGGCAGTGGCATTACTGCCAATAGTTAAAGGAAGAATCACCCCTAAGCCATGGTAGCTCTCCGAGGGGGTCTGCCCTTCACAATTTAAACTCTTTGAAGCTGCATTTCCTTTAAGCAATGAGAAGTCTTTGTGATTATGGGAAACATACATTTATAATTATAGAAGAACATAGTGTACGCTAGACATGGTAGAAAAGAATGCGACAGTCTGAAGGGAAGTCTTGATACACCCAGCCTGGCTTGTGTGGTATCATTTCTAAAACTCTGGGTATTTCAATTTTTCCTAATTGAAACAACCGGGAGGCAACATTCCCTCATGGCCACTTCTCTTTCTAGCACCCATTTGGCTCTGTAGCAACCAGGCCATCAGGGTATTATGGAATACTCCCTGTAAATCCAATCATTGAAATAAGATAGAAATCATTAAACTAATTTAAAAATGGCATCATCGCATTCATTCATTTATAGTTCTGCTCAGAAAATAAGCAAAATGGAATTGAATGGTGCTTAGAATATGTTTTAGGTTTTTGAACAAAAGTTGAGCCGATGAGTGAATCCTGACATATGGAAAATAATTCTAATGGAGAAACAGGAGAAATATCGCTTTTTATAGACAGTAAGCTAGAGACAAAGTCCCACAGAGAACGTGGATGCCATCTGGCCTGCCCCCATTACCTGTATAAGATCTATACATGCCTGGGACAGATGACATTTTATTATGGACAAGAAAGGGCTTGAGAAGCCATTCCTCTTTTTGATAAGCTAATGAAAGAGATAAAAGACGGAACACAGTGGGACTGAGGGGGATAATGGAGTGTATAGTAGATACATATGTTCAAAATGCAACATATACATGTAACATTTTAATAAAAAATTAAAAATGCTTGCATTCATTTCTCTCTCCCAAGCAATTTCTGCTTCAAAATGGATTATTCTCTGAAGAGATTTCTTTTGCTATGAGAGCCAATCACAATTTGAGTGTTTTTTGAATCTACTTTAATTTTTTTCTTTTTTCAGGTGTGCATGTGTGTACACATGTATACACATATGTGTAGCCACTTTTTTCTGCATCTGCCTTTGCCAGTTATGACTAAAGTAAGTTTGGGACAAGGCAGAGTCTATTTTATGCATAGGTTGTGGTAAAGTTCAGCAAATGACTCACTATTTAATTGTGACTTAATAGCCTACATGGGTCATGGGAAGAAGAAGTCAGAAATAATGAAGCAAGTGATTCATTGAAATGACAACAATATTATATTCATGTATTTCAATGCCATTATGATGAAGTAGATGACACATCTGACTAGAAATCTTAACGACCTTCCTTCCTCAACACCACTGCTGATTGTCATCTGACTACCATTGGGGTGTGGCAGTTTCATAGCCTCGAAATAGAATTCCATATAATATTGCCCTGTACACTATAGCAATTTTTATGTAAAAATTCAGGTTATATTGTAACCAATTTGGATACCTCTGATAAAAATGCAAAGTTGCATTTTGAGCATTTTGCTCTCTCCCTTCTCTTTGCACTCCCTCATTGTAATATACCATTTTATTAATATGTCTTTTATGTAGAAAAGAAATTAAAAAGAATATAAATAAAGATTCATGATGATTTATGACCAGAAATTTGTGGGGAGTAATGGAAAAAGAAATTTAAAAAATTAAAAATAGAAAATCAAACAAACAGAAACCATAAACCAATTAAAATAAAGAGCAGTGCCATGCACAATTTGGAAGAGTTGACCTTAGTCAATGAGCCACAACACTTTCCAAGTTATTTACAAAGGTCTCAAAGCAATAATGAAGAACCAAAGTGGCTCACATCGAAAATAATAATCATTTACTTAGCATGTACCTAATTACCTATTGATGTCATTCATTGTGGAGAAAATCACAAAATGATTATAGAGATAGTGGATATGTACAATCTAAAATCTGGAAACGAGTATTAGTGGTATTGAAGAACCAAGGACATAGACGTGATTGGAAGTTTTATGAGGGCAAAAGATCATAATTCTATTTTCACCATGGTCTATGGCATAATGTATTACTTGTCATAAGGAATCCATGGATATTTATTGAGTGAATTAGCAACACTCTACTGGAAGTACCCAATGATGTGAAAGAGCTGGTATTCTTTCGTGACTCAATATGCATAAACCCAAGGTCATCACTGGGAGAGTTCACTGTTGGTGCTGGATACAGCTACCCCAACTCTTATGATTGGAGGTGACACATAACCTTATGATTAATCAATTTCAAGCAACTCCCTTCTTCCTGGACCATCATATCTGGGCACCACCCCATTACAGTTTGGCATTACTTGATTTTAGCTATAACTCTCTTGCTGAAGCACAAATTTCTTTGGCTGGAAACTTCTCCACCTTTCAGCCTGAGGGGAAATACCAGGCTTAAGCTGTATCTGTATATTTCTTCACTGAGAAGATTGGAAGTGACTCCAAGAGGGAGCTCTTGCATCGTTCTCTCCAGGGGTTCATCAATACTAGCTGCCTCCATGTAAGCACTGTTTACTGTGCTATGCATTCTTCTGGGAATTCTCCTTAAATGTCACTTTTATTAGTCTCAAAATAACTCTACTCATTGTGTAATATCTTGGTCCTGTTTTAAAAATAAGAAAATGGGACTGGAGAGATGGCTTAGTGGTTAAGGCCTTTGCCTGCAAAGCCAAAGGATCCCTGCTCAACTCTCTAGGACCCACGTAAGCCAGATGCACAAGAGGACATATGTATCTGGAGTTTGTCTTCAGTAGCTGGAGGCCCTAGAACTCCCATTCTCTCTCTCCCCCTCTTTCTCTTTCTCAAATAAAAATAAATAAATAAATAAGAAGGTGGGAATACAGAAGTCAAGTATCTTGCCCAAAGTTATTATTAAAATGCAAAATAATAATTGGAACCAAAGTCTGTCTTATCCTAGATATGTCTAGTTTTCCCAAATCATCTATCTTTTCTTTGAGAATTAATGACAGGGATACCTCTACTGGCAATTAAAGTCTTTATTGTCAAAACAAATCATATTTTTTTTCTCTTAACCCGCTATCCTTTTTTTTAAACTGTTTGTGTTTTGTTTTAGTCAGAGCTACTTTATTACCAGGAGGCAAACTCTATTGAACTAATCAAATTAAAAAAAAACAAAAAAACAACTTTGCACACCTCTGTCACAACTTGATCTATTGTTGGATCCCCCAGGAATTTCTCATAACCCTTAATGGGCACACATGGTACGACCTGGCTTCTTCCTAGAGCACAGTTAGAGGCATGGGCATCAGCGCCACCAGTTATTTCTGTATTCCTGTTTCCTGTCCTGTGAATAGTTGACTTCATTCAGAGATTGGTTACCACTAGAGAGCAAGAAGCAAGACTACAAGGGATTTGTTTTAAGGTTCATTCATAAAGCATGAAAGGACTACTGCTCTTTTTGCTGGACCATCTAGAAAGATCAGCTGTGGTCACAGCAGCCACTATCATCAGAATCTCATGAAGTGCAGGAAGAGAGAAGGCTTCTGAAGGGAAGAACAGGAATGGTTAGATGATTTTTTTTTTTTTTCCTATACAGTCTCATCTGGAAGCTTGATTATGTAAAAAAGATTTTCTAGATATTTCTAATGGAAAAAAAAGGGAATAAAAATCACTTCTTTTAAAGATGAGTTAGAATTGGAATCGGTCTTTATTATGGTGATATAAAGTCCCCCCTTCTCAAGGAAACCATACATAGCTGGGGGTACATCTTCCAAAATTAAAGAATGGGTCCTCTGATATTCTACTAACCTGCCTACCAGAATGCCATGCATTCAAACCTCAACAAACATAGAGGAGAAAAGTGTAGGTAGGGAAGGAAGGAAAGGTAAAAAATAGAAGAGACACAAGATAGGGGTTAGAATAAGAAAGTGGAAAAATGACCAAAGACAGATAGAATCATTTATTATCTTATAAATTCAAAGTTTGATAAGTAAAATAAAAGCAAAGATACACAGATGAGACATTTTAATCTAAATGCTCTTGTTGGTTATATATTAGGTAATCATTGTTGTTTTAAGATTAAATTTCTTGTCATATGATAGCACTTTGAGATCTTCCAGAGATCCAATAATAAGTGTTTAATTGGATTATCTACATACACCCCTTGTATCCTGTCTTTGTTTTAGGTCATGAGTGAGCAATGATTGCAAAATACTAGCCAGGATCCCAAGCTCTTAAAAGGAGTTCTTGCATTCTATATTTGCCCTTTTCATTCTTAGGGGAACAGAATAAGAAATATCACTTTGGAAAAATGATGTTTTCTAGAAGTCCAAAGTTATCTGAACCTATATGAACCTAAAAAAAGTCTTGGGTTGGGCCTTTGGTTTGAGGTTTGAATTAGAGCTTAGGTTATTCTTATTTTATCTGCTCCAGTTTTCCATCAGTAATTATACTGTTTCTATATCTCTGTCTCGCAAAAGAGGACATTATCATGGGTTTGGATACAGTAAGAATAAACTAACCAAGTTTTCTGCCCATCTGTCAAAATGAACCTGGATAAACACGTCTGCAGTTTCAAAACCCTTTAACTACATGTTTATTTGCTTCATTTCGGTTAGTTCCCATTTGTTAGCTTTAGCAGGCTATATTTATTCACCAGAAAAATACCAAATACCACAATCTTTAAACCTCAATGGGATACAAATAGCTAATCATTGGATAAGGACACTGACACATATCAAGAAAGAAAATCTGGATTATTGTTTGGTGAATGAGGGCCACATGTTTAGAGGCCTGCTTCTAGTTTCTACTACTTAGATGAATTTATGAAACCATATTTTGCATTAGGGGTTATATCTTCACTTCTAACTCTTCCTGAATCTATTAGAATGAGATCATGTGTCTCTCACCCTAAGACAGTCCATCTATAGTCTACACGGTACCTATGACATATGCTGCTATGCAAGTTGATGTTGTTCATAGATTCTATTTTGAAAACTTCAAACAATAACTAGAAAATTAGAATGAAAGCCTAAAGCTTTCTGACAATTATGTGAGACAAGTAAAAACCATCTGAATAGTAGTAAATTAAAGGTTAACAATATTGACTACTTCCAGTATAATATCTACTTTTAAGGTTAAATTAATCACTCTTGTTTTTCCTAAAGACCAAGAACCTAGGTTTAGTGAGGTGTCAAGACGAATTGCTTTGCAGATGTCTTGAACAGCTGTCCATTTGCGGATCTTGATTCAAGTCAGATCTATATCATTTTACAACCCAAGGTTGTTTTTCCTATCCTGTATTGTAAACTGGGATTTTTATAAGGAAGCAGAAATAATGAGAAAGCAGAAGGGAAGTAAAAAAGAGGCTCCCAGCAGAAGAAAACCACTTCCAGTTGGCATCAGGAGGAAAATGAAACTACAGGGCAAAAAGCTGTTACATTGATTTTATGGTGGGTGACTAGTGTGACATTTCAGACATTAGCCCTTGTGCTTCTTAAAACCTGTCATATATATATAAATTTGAGGTAGGGTCTCACTCTAGCCCAGGCTGACCTGGAATTCACTATGTTGTCTCAGGGTGGCCTCAAACTCATGGCGATCCTCCTACCTCTTCCTACTGAGTATTGGGATTAAAGACATGCACCACCATGCCCTGCATGTAGCTTATATTTTTGAAGAAGTTTTTTTCTATAACCTGCATATGATGATATGCTTCATCCTTAATTTTCCCTCCAAAGTATTTATAAGGTGAACTCTGTACATCATAAGATACATTGAATGAGCATCTAGGCAATTTACAAGATCCACTTGCCTACTTATGTAAGGATATTTATCCATATGTAAATCTATTTATACTACTTCTTTTTAAACTGTGGTTTTAAAATTTAAATTTCATATGTGATTATACATTGAATATGGGGATCATAAAAACTTTGGAAATAGTAAAATGTTTCTGATCATGCAACAGTCAAAAAATTAATTCAAAATTAAATGCATAATAAGCCTGAGGTGCTACTACACTGCATTACATGGCTTCACCACAATCAGGGTTCTAAGAACAAATATGTGAACTTTGCAGTGGTTTTGCAATAAAACCATACAAGGCCAATGAATGCTACCTGCAATACCCCAGCTTAAGTTCAAGATTATTTTCTATCATGATTTATAGTGTACATACAAAGTCCCCCCCCCTTGTAAAGGCACAATGGTTTAATTATTGAAAGGAAAAATTTTGATCTTCTACCATCATTCTTAAGCCAATATCAAATAAGTATATCTTTGAACTGTATTATAAAATGTTTGGTGTGAAGTTTTCCATTTGAGTTGCTGATTTGAGTTCCATAAAAAAACATTTAAGTGGGCTTGGGATGTTGCTCAGTGGTAGAGGACTAGCCTAGCACGTATACTGCCCTGAGTTGGATCTCTAGCAAAACACACACACAAACACACACACATGCACGCACTCACACACACACACACACAAATTAAATTTGGCATGGCATTAGGACAGAATTTCCAACAATTTATGAAATGGCCCTAGACATATTTCTACCATTTTGTTCTACAACCTTATGCCAAATGGCATTTTCAGCATTGGCAAATATAAAAATCAAAATAGTGATTAGCTTTGCAAAATGTTGAAGATGTTCTATGTCCTACACTATCAAATCTTCAGCCAATATTTATTTTTTTATGTAAAAATAAATAAGCATATCCATCTTATTGGTATGCAAATTTTCCTTTTTAATTAATGGTGAAATTGTAAGTATAACAATGTTTATAAAGATTTTTTTATTATTAGTAAATGTTTGATTTATATACCTTGGGTAATAAAAATATTCTCATTGGACAAGGGATCATGAGTGGAAAAAGTTTTATAAGTCATGCTGTATATAACTATGTATTCATCATTCCTGTTTCAGGAGCTCAACTCCTTTGATGAAGAAAAAAATTTGGAGATACTCTATATACAATTTCCTCATTCCGTTAAAGCTTGTTTTTTTTTTTTTTATTTTCAGAGTTTAAATAACTAATTTCACTGAAAAAAATGCCCCTAATTACACTAGGACATTTCAAATATATTTTCAATATCATGAATGAACAATTTATTAAGATATGTTTGGCTATCATGCAGTACAGAGCACAGAAGTACATTTCTCAGTCAGTCCATGGACTTGCACTGTTCTATGAAAGAATGACAGACTGAACAGTAAGAAGAATCTAACTAGATTTTCATAGAAGGTATATTCTTGGTATAAAAAGTCTTTTGTTGGGGCTAGGGAGAGGACTCAGCAGTCAAGAGTGCTTGTTGCTTAAGGATGAGAGCTTTACAGGATGGAGACTGCCAAGTTCAATTCCCTAGAACTGATGTAAAAAGCTGAGCATGGCCACAGATGGCTGTCAATGTAGTCCACGGGGGCAAAGACCAGAGCATCATGGGGGCTCCATAATTGGTAGCATCTCCAAATGAGGGGAGAGAGACCCTGTTCTGGAGGAAAGAAATGTGCAGGTAAGTGATACAAAGACACTCAATGTTCTCACATGCATATCTACACAAGAATGCCTACATCACATATCACATATATCACACACAAACACACACATACACAATCTTTTGCTTATGAAAAATGTTAATAATAATTATAATTATTTTAGTAATGCTGAAATTTGGTGAAAATAGATTATTTGTTTGTTTGTTTTTTTGAGATATGACCTTACTGTAGCCTAGGCTGAACTGGAATTCACTATGAAGTCTCAGGGTGATCTTGAACTCACTGTGATCCTTCTACCTCTGCCTCCTGAGTGCTGGGATTAAAGGCATGCACCACCATTCCTGGCTTCTATTCTTATTTTCTACCACTTGCCAGTAATGTAGCCATCTTTTCAAAGATGGATTAATTCACATCTCCTATAACAGAAATAAAGAAAATGCCTAATGTTATTTCAAGGATTCTCATAGTGTTCCCATTGTTGAAGCCCAAAGAACCAAATATGAAAGGAGTTATCTCAAAATTGCTCTGGAAATGTTGACAATGAATAGTTTTGAACAAGGATACATAAAATCCAAGCCTGACTTTACTGTCAATTCAACTTCATAATTCAGATAAAACATAATCTGAAATTTTGAGATGATTAAACCAGGAAAATAGAATTCCACTGAGAAACCGTCTGGTCCTGGACTCTTCTTTTTGGGGAGGTGTTCTTTGGCTAATAGATCCACTCAGTGGAATGAATCACATTGCTGGAACTGGGAAATAAGTCAAAACCAGGTACACAAAATGAGCTCAGTCTCCAAGATCAAGAAACCACCAAATGTGGGCTAGAAGAGAGCCGACACATATAAAATTCCCTCCAAAACATATATGGTCATCCCTTCTAGCTAGTACTAAATTCTTTCTCCATTGGAGAATTTGCTTATCTTTTTTCAGATGGACAACGAACCTGATGGGAGGATCAGCTAATCGTACCTCACCAGGGCCCCAGCTGAAACCATAGAACAACGCAGGGGAAGGGCAAGAATACAGCGTTCATGGCGATCACGACACCAGAAAAAGGCTGAAGGAGATAAACACAGAGAACATCCAATTCCAACTAAGCCAGATATCCAGAGACACAGAGGCTACCAAAACCTCATCACTGTAGCAGAACTAAAATGACCCCAATGTGGCTCAGGGAAACTTGCGGAAGAGGGGGCAGAAAGATTGTTAGAGTCACAAGTTGAGTCATTAAGCACAGAGATTGGGGCCTACCCCCCAGAACTCTTGCTGACCCCCACAATGCAAGACCCACATTCCCCATTGATGAGGGTCCCTTTGCAAGAGGGAGGACAGGGAGGAGGATAATGGAACCAATACTATGAATGTAAAATCAGAATAATACAAATTAATTAATTGATTTTTAAAAAATTTAAAAATTTTTAAAAAAAGGAAGGTGTTATGGCTTGAAGCTGAAATGTCCCCACAGGCTCACAGGTGGTGAGCTTATGGCACTGTTTTAAAGGCTATGGGGTCTGGCTGGCAGAGGTGGGTCAATAGAGGTGTGCGTGAGGTTATACCCAGCTCTGGTTCCCTCTGTGCTCTCTGCTTCCTTTTCTGCCACAATGTCAGGAGTTGCTGCCACACATTTCCACTGCCATGATCTCCACCAGGCTTTCCTTGCCATCATGGACTGTAATTCCCCTGAAAACATGAGCCAAAATAAAACCTTTTCTCTGTTAAAAAAAAAAAAACAAAACAGGAAAATATCCAATAGCATGAGGATTTTTCTCAAAATACTACAGTAAAGCAAGTTGGATGAAAAGAGAATCACAGAAACAATATTTAACATTGAGAGAGAGAGTAAGTGTAAAGAACTAACAATTGTGTACAGTTAAATGGCATGTTCTAAAAATGGACCTGTTCTCCTCAGCTATAGTGTCAGGAGAAGCAGCATGGATGATAGTGAGCTAGAAGAAGGGATTTCAGTTATAGTGTCAGGAAAAGCAGCATGGATGACAGTGAGCTTGAAGGAGGGCTTTCAGGCTGGCAGGTGAGCCACAGTGGACCTCATTCTCTGTCCTCAGTTCTGAACAAAGGAAAATGGAGTTGGAATCATGATTAGCCTTCTGTGGATCTAAGCACCACTGGAGCAGGGCTGAGGTGGCCAACATCATCAAATCTTGCTCTTGACCTTGTTCTAGAATTTTTTTTGGGAAACAATTGTGTAGTAAGTGCTACTGTCGATGTAATTGCTACTGGGTTGACTCGGTGGATAGTTAATATAAGCATTGCAGAAACATGGCCCTGTCATGGAAGAAAAATAGGAAACAGAAGAATGAACACAGAAAGGTCACAGGTATTTAATGCAGGTAAACTTATTACAAGCAGTATGTAAAAGTAGATTTACCTGCTATCAAATTTATCAAGGGGCATTAAGGCAATACCAGCAGGATAAAAAAGTCATATATCTGAAACTTTTGGTGCTTGTACATGTATGCCCATATATATATATGCATGTCCATGTTCATCGATCCAAAATTAAATTAGATTAAAGTAGATTATGGCTCTGAAAACCTGTACTAACATGAAGAAAATAAGAATTTCATTGTTGTTACAGAATAGAAATGGCTGGTCATTGTGGGGATGTGCCTGGAAGAGAAACCAGGATGCCAGATCTTAGCTGATTCTTATTCTAGCTAACTGTTCATTGAATTGTGTAACTCACCTTCCCTCACAGTCCCTAACACATAAAGATTTTCTGGAAATCAGTTGCCTAGCAGGATCTGCGTTTCAAACTCCATTGGTGGGCTGGATAAATTAGAGTACAGCAACATGTGTCCCCTCCTTTAACTGCATGAGCCTTCTTTTCTCTCCTCTGCCTTTGGCCTGATGCAAATTAATATGATGACCTTGGAAGCTTCCTGTAGAAGACAGAGGAGCCAAAAGTGGCAAAGAGCTTGGAGGAGAGCCACCTGCTGATTGGGAACAGGCATTTTGGACTCCACATAAGAAGTAAATTAACCTTAGTGATTCTGGTTTCTTTGAAATAGTAGCTAACTATACCCTAATCAATATGTGAAACATCATTTATTTGAAATCAGAGATTTTTCACTGGGGATCGAAAGTGAACATTCAAAATATGTTGCCCCTAAAATCAAAGAACATTCTGCCTCCAGAATGCCCACAATAGTGACATTTCTTGCCATCTGTGGTCCTCATTTCTATTTCTTGGAAGTTAACACCACCCCATTCTATGCCCTGTGTTTCACACAACAAAGCAGATATGACTTTCTTCTGTTGAAATGTCAAAATATTATTCATCCTTTGTATTTTTACTAAGAATGCTATCTGATGTGCAGAGAAAGCTCATGTTTATGAGACTTTGTTAACATATCTTTGCTTTGATTCTTTGTCTTCTCTTATTTTACTATTTCACAAACCCTCCTCATCTGGAAGCTTTAATGAATTGTGAGAGCCAACACTGTGGATAATGTTGTAAATAATAAATAATTTCTCATGACATTCATCATCCCTACATATTAACCAACTAAGTTATGATAAAAATGACTATCGTTGAGAAGTCAGTTACCAAAATTGTGCCTTCCATGGGAATGCTGTGTCATTTCCTCAAAGACAACAATGAGAAAAATCTGAACCACAGAGATAGACTAGGTCAAGTCCTGAGAAGTGCTATGCATCCTGATAAATGACCAAACTGAGAAGGTCAATTATGGGGAAGAAGCTTTTAGATTAAATGATAAACATAACACCCATCATATGCTTGAAATTTTAATGAACAGGTGTCAGTTTTGAGGACAAGGCAAAGATGGTACAATCAATGGGTTTTCTATGGCACACCTCTTCATCATCTTTCCTTCCTTCCTGGGAAGGCATCCTAATTACTCTCGGCTTCTCAGTTCTGAAGAAACAAAGGTCTAGTCTTACTATAATCCATGCTTTCGTCTCCTACTCTACTTTTAAAAGCATTGTGATTTCCTTCTCTCTCTTTTCCAAAAGTTCTGTAATAAGAAAATATTTTGTTTGAGAGCTATATGTTAGGAGGAAACTGTTTGCTATGAAGAAGTTAGAATGGTGTGGATTCCCTAAATTTTGTTCACAGATTTCTTGTAGATATTTAGATCCATCTTTGAATCTCAAGTCATTCAGTTACGTAATGGTGTAATAATGACTAAGTTGCAGAGAAAGCATCCACCATAGTATGCATAGTAACTCTCAAAAACTGGAATCACTTATCACTTCCAGTGGGATTTATCCTGTAGAAAATCTTTCCCAATAGCCAAGTAAATATCTCATGACTGACTGTGTGAAAAGACAGTATACTAAAATGAAAAGGGACTCAATTATAATTCCAAAATTTTTAATGAGCAAGAGGCTGGAAAATTAGTGTGTCATGTAAAAGCTAAAAAGGTAATGTTTAAAACCTACTCTTCTGTTGCTAGAAATTTCCTAGTAATCAAATAATAATAATAATCAAATAAGATTCTTATTTTGTTTTGGTTAAGCTTATGACTCATAGTTTAACTAAGTTGCAGGCTTCCAACTTGCAATTCTTTTGCCTCAGCCTCCCACCTAGCTAGGATTAAGGACATGAACCACCTAATTCAGAGTATTTCTATTGCAATGACTCAATTACTATCATTCTGACATTGAGAAAATGAATCAGTTTGACTTGCACTCACTTCTCTTCTTCCTTGAGCAGCTTCCTCATCATTAAGATTGAAGTCATTACCTGCAGCAAGCCTCCAGGGACCTCATAAAACCAGTTTACATATTCTTCCTACACCTCTCCTAGATGCCAGTAAAGCCCAAAAGGCTCCATTTTTCTCTGTATGCACACTGGAAAAAAAAAAAAAAAAAAAAGACCATGGAGACTCACTTGGTTGAACCTGTGCTGTGCCTTCTGTCCTTTATGGGTCACAGGAGAAATATTTAAACTATTGTGTTATGAATGAAGAAATAAGTTAAATTTCCTAAGTGGGAGATTGGGAAAGAGAGACCATTGGAGGACAAATGTAAAGAGTAGATTAAGGTAGAAAGTTAAAGTGCATGTTAAATGTATTGCCCCAGAGATATGAAGGCTATGAGGACATACCATCATTTTGTTTATAATTTTCAAGGCTGAAAAAAAATCCATTGCTCTGTATTTAACCAGTTTATTTAGCGGTAGATGACTGACTGCTTCTGATAGGTTCTGAGGATACAGGAAGAAGGCTCCTGACCATATGGAGCTCAAAGCTTAGTGGAGGAAGCACAAATACTAACAAGTAGTAGTAATATAATGAGTCTAGCTCTATATCATGCACAGGATGTTGAACTAACTCAACATAAAAAAGATTCCAGAAAGATTTACAAAGAGTAGAATTATCAAGTTAAATTTGAAAGATGTACACAAAGGGAAAGAAAGAAAGAAAGAAAGAAAGAAAGAAAGAAAGAAAGAAAGAAAGAAAGAAAGAAAGATTATATCTGCTAAGCTTGCTTCATTTTTATCATGGGTCTGCAAATATAACATAAACTGGTTGCATGTTGAAAGGATATGCCAATTTATTGATTGCCATAGCTGAAGTCTGAGAAAAACTCCAAGATTAGCTAAATCTGGAGGTTCAAAATTGTCTTGAGGTCTTTTCTCCTTCTACTTCTCTTTTTTTCACTCTTCCTCTTCCTGCCCCTTGCTATCTCTCCTTAAGAAAAAGTCTTAAAGACCCCTTTGATTAGACTTTTATTCCATAAATTTGAAATTAAGTTGAAAGTGATTGAACATCTTGAGAATTTTATGGATTTCATGATGGACCAATTTTCTTATACAAAATAGCCAAATGACTATTTGATAATTTGATGAAAGTTGATTTCAAATCAGGCCATATGCTCACCACTTGTTTTACATAACAACCAATAACAAGAACCAAGGTCCTCTGTCATACACCTATACAAAAATTATACATCATAAAATGCTTATAATGCTATATATATATATATATAATTACTTTCCATTACTTTAGAAAAGGCCGTGGTCACATTGAAACTACTTATGCACAGCAGTTTAAGGGAAGGTTGACCATGCTAGACAAGAACCTGTGCTTAACTTTGCCCATGCAAACTCTTGAAAAATATGTGACAGACTTTCTAAAATAAATATTTCTACATGGGCTTTAAATACAAAGAAGCAAAGGGGAAATCATTCATATACAACAGCATCTGAATATCTAACAATTATTAGAAGTCCTCAGAGATTCATTCAGATTAGACTATACCCAGAACTTTGGCTGTCCACCTGTGTTTTGGTGTGCAAGAGAAACACACATTTAATAATTTAATTTATTTCATCCTAAAGAGGAAACCTGAAGAAAGAAATGAAATAAGATTCTTATACTAGGTAAATGGAAATAATAGAGATAGAGAGTATGAGTTCAAAAACAAAAATAATAAACTAAATGTGTATCTTATTACTTTCTCAATTCATACAAATGAAAAATTTGCCATTAAAAATATGTGCTGTACTACCAGTAACATTAAAGTAATATTAAAACTGTAATGATACATATTGTTTTTCTCCTTAATATACTGTTGAGATACAGAAGGTATCAGCCAAAATAATCAGATAGACATCCTCCACAGAAAACAAATCTAAAAATAGAATATTATTTTAACTCTGTTTCATTTTTTTTTTTTTTTTTGGAGAGCCTCTAGTTATTGAATCCTAGGGTTATAGTCCATTCCTCTAATATTCCCCTCATTTAGATGTTACTGAGTGTTCACAGTTGTCAATGATGGCAATTGAAACTTGATATAATAAATCATAAATTTTTATTTTGAGACATACTCTGCCCAGCCTTCATTGAACATTAATTCTTTCTCTACAGCTTTAGGAGATGGCTAGAATGTCATTTTTTCCTCTTTAGTTAGTTAACAATCTCAAAAGAAAAAATTCCCTGTAGGCACCATAGTTATATTTTACTCTAATTACAGAATTCTTCAGCAATGTACTCTGAAACCTTAACTTTTTGAAATGGTTGTTTTTGGGGTAGATTAAGGTGACAGATATAACACTGGGTAGGACTTTGAAGTGTTTAAAAATTCCTCCCCACAAGATAAGCCTGCAGCTGAATTTCAGCCAAGACTCTGTAATTGCCTGGAAATGTGATGTTTTCCATTTGCTTCTTCAGAGTTCCGTCCATTTTATCCATGGAGGCCGCATTTTCCTATCCCACATCTCATCTTCTTCACAGTGTTGTTCCAGCACAGAATTATTTTAACAGCAGCATCTCAGAGGAGGTTGCTATAACCAAGAATCAGCCAGCCAATCAGTATTTAGTGACCTATTTATGTGTTCATAGTACTTTTAAAGAAATGATTGCTATTGCTCAGTTACCCACCCTTAACAAAAGGAATCCCAGCGAAATTATCAGGAAATCATCCAAGTTCAACTTCATTTTTGAGCTCCAGACTAAAAGCAATGAATCTAATAATAATAATAATAATAATAATAATAATAATAATAATACTGGAGAACTGCTTTGAGAATATGTTCATGGTAGGGTATAGATTCTAACAGTGATTTGAAATTATTTAAGTAAAAAAAAATCTTCCATTAAAAGTCTGTGAATTAGCTTTAGAACTTTTTTAATTTTTAATTTTTTTTTTGGGGGGGGGGCATTGAGGTAGGGTTTCACTCTAGCCCAGGCTGACCTGGAATGTAGTCTCAGGGAGGCCTTGAACTCATGGTAACCTCCTACCTCTGCCTCCCGAGTGCTGGGATTAAAGGCATGCACCACCATTACCGGCTAGCTTTAGGACATTTTTATGTCCCACAAGAAGATCTTTTATGCCCATTGAAATCCCTATTTCTACCCTTATGTCCCTTATGTAGCCTTTAACCTACTTTCTGTAGATATAAATGTTATTTCACTGGATGCTACATAAATAAAATTATATAATATATGGTCCTTTATATTTGGCAAGTTGTATCTGGAAAATTTTTAGTTCAATCTATAATATAGTATATATCAATTTCTTTTCATCGCCAAATAATGTTTTGGTGTAAGAGATAATCTTAAGTGGAAGTCATTGTAACTGGCATTTCACAGGGTGCTTACAAATTGGAAAAGCTGTTGAGTGAAGTAAGTTCATTTCCACCACAACCAGTCAACACAAGTGATCTTATGTCTAAAATGAACTTGAAAGGTAACTTTTATTCAGGCAATGATTCAACACGTTTAGACTGGGATCCTATAGCGTATTAGGAACTGCTGCCCACTGAGAAGATTGAACAAGGCAAGGCAGACATAGTCTTTGTTCTCATCACTAAAGAAGTACTGTGTTTAAACTGAAGTGAGTTCCTAACCCCAGAAATTTACAAGGCACTGAAAGAACAACAGGCAGAGGTACCCAGTCTAGTGTGAGACTTAGGAAAGATTTCTCTGCAGGGTTGAAATTAAACTGAAAATTGAAGGACAAAATATTTGGACTAAAAGGTGTTCTGTTCAAGGAATAGACTTTGGAAGGACTGATGCACTCTGGGAGCTGAAAGGGTGGCAGAAGTATAGGATGCCAGAGGAGGCTGCGGAAGTGACAAAGGCCAGGCTGTACCATGTTTCATGGCCATTGCAAGCTTTGAGGATTTCATTTTGAGGACAAAGAATGCCAATGATATTTGAAGCAGCAAAGAGCTAGGATAGGACTTGCATTTCCTTAAAAGCATTGCCCAGCCTACTGTATGGATAATGGATGTTCAAATGATCCCCATATTGTAACAAATGATTGGGACAATCTCATGTGTAACCTCATTTCCTGAACTGTATCCCCTACCTCACAGAAGCTCATCCAGGTATTTATACAACAGGACTGAAGTGGACATCCTGAAGAGATACTGGCACAACAATGTCCATGACTGCATGGCTGTGGTTTCAACATCCTTCAAAATTCATGGGGAAAAGTCATTGTCAGTGTAACAGTGTGAAGAGGTAGGACATTTAAGAGATGACTGGGCCATGGGAATACTACCCTTGTGAGTAAATTAATACTTAGGAGTCGTTTAGTTATTATCAGGAGGGATTATTTTGGCCTGATTTTCTGTGTCATACACGAGCTTGCCTGCTGTTCCAAATTCCTGGGTCATGCTTTTGGACTTCCAGAGTCATGAGTCAAATAACATTCTTTTGTTTGTAAATCATCTACTGTAGCAATGGAAAGCACACAAAGACAACAGCCAAGAAATGGAAAGATTCTGTATGACTATTGATGGACAAATGGTTTAAGAATATGTGGGATAGGGTGGAGAGATACCTCAGTCAGTAAAGTGCTTGTTGTGCAAACATGAGAATCTTACTTTGATCCCTAGAACCCATGTATTTGTTTTTAAAGCTGTGTATATAACTCCATGTCAGGGGAGGCAGAGGCAAGAAGATCCGTGAAGTTTGCCAACCAGCCAGTCCAGAATGCTTTGCGAACTCCAAGCCCATAAGAGGCACAAAAAAGGTGGTCCGTACCTGAGAAACTGCACCCAAGGTTGTCCTCTGGCATATGCATGTGGGTATGTCCATGTGCCCACCCACACATGCATGTATCACATTTGCACACATATAAATATGTGGTAAATAAATACAATGGAATATTGTTTAGGCGAAGAAAAGATTCAGGTGTGGTGATTCACACTCACAATCCCAGCAGCTGGGAAGTGAATCAGAAGTTTGAGATCACCCAGAGCTTCATAGTAAGGCCTTACTTCAAAAATCCCAAGGCCTGAGGATCAGAGATAGATGTCTTGCCTAGCAGGCACTATGGCCTGGGTTTCTACATCACACAATGCAGATGAGAGATTAGCTCAATAGATAGAAAGTTGATAGATAGATACTCTGCTATATTTCACAACAAATGAATTCTGGAGACATTATGCTTCATGAAATAAGACAATCAAAGAAGTGCAAACATTGCGTGATTCCACCTACATGAAGCATCTAAAATAATGAAGTCTCAGAATAAGAGAGGAGAATGTAATTTCGACAGAGTGAGGGTTAGAGGCATTGGGAAGCAACAGTCAGTGGGCTTCAGTTATGCCAGATGAACACATTCTAAGATTAATTACAGACCCTTATGAAACTAGTTTACAATCCCATATTTTACATGTAAAATTTTCCTTAAAAATTAGAATTCATGTTAAAAGTTGTTATGAAAAAAATGTGTGGAGACTAGGAAGGTGGTTCAGTGGTTAGGTATTAAGGCCTGAGGTTTGTCTAGTTCATTTCTCCCAGAATCCACGTGAACAGATGTGCATGGCCTCAGGCATCTGTAACCCGACTCTAGAGGGAAGTGTGGGGGAGGGGAGAATTGCTCATACTCACTGCCTGGAAAACAGCACCTCCAGGCTGAGGAAGAGGTTCAGCCTCAAGGAAATATGCAGAAGAGTGATAGAGAAGGGGATCCAAAGTCCTCCTCGGGCCTCCCCAGGCACAGAACATGGGCATATCTTCACACAAACGCACATCCATACAGCACATATCAACACACCACATATCATATGCACCGTACTACACACATGCAAAGAATACAGTTGTCCAACAAGGTCACATCCTGAATTGAGAAATAGCTTACTTTTCTTATATATTATACTGGACTCTTGGTAAAATAATTTTTCATTGGCTTTGCTAATATTTTATTGCTGAGGATAGAACTGTGTGATGTAAGAACTAACTACAGAAATTAATGAATAACCAGGATGCTGGTCAGGGAATGTTAGACTCTTCTATGATGTCAATAGCAATGATAAGGAACTGAGATAGCCCACTGTAGACCCACCCCATGGTGGTTATCGTTAGCCCCAATGCCTGTGCCCTTCTGAGCCCATCAACATTTTACCATGGAAGATGGGGGAGAACACAGAAAAGAGACAACAGAACAGAGGAAGGACTACATAGAGACGAAGGACTACCTAGAAAGAGGAGGGTTCTCAGTGGAATCAGGTTAGGAGAGACAGGCAAGGCAAGATAATGGAAAAAGAATGTGATCCGATCATATAGTTCATGTGTAAAAGTTCTCAAAAAGAAAAGATGATGTTAATTTCTGTGTAATTAGAAATGCAAAGCACCTAAAAAAAAACAGCCGAACAAAAGAAAGCATTGACTGGTTGAGGAAGTATATACAGAATCAAATAGGCTGTTCCTGGTGTCTAAAAGGAGTCTGGGCCTCTGACTGTTGCTACTGGTACACTGGAGGAATGTTATTACATCATGGCTGCTCAACACCCGGTGAGTGATTTCCCCCTTCACCGGCCTTGGAGTTGGTCCTTTCATCTCGCAACTCTGCATAAGGTAAAAGTGTTTTCCTCTGTTCTGGACTATCTGGTTTCAGAAACAGATCCCCAAATCCTCTGCTGACATATTTGCCAGGAACCACTTCTTCTGTCTTCCATAAAAAAAAAAAAAAATGATCACCCTTCTCTAAGCAAAGACCTTGCATCTGGGGAAAGCAAATCTAAGTCCATTTGCACTATTAATGCCAGATTTCTCTTTTTATTTTAATTATTTACAAGTGTCTACATTTGAAGCATCCTTACACTATTTTAGAATTTATTTTGTGAAAATTCCTGGTTAACTACTGGCTACCATCATTCATCAAAAACCTGGAATGGATTTAAACTAGGATGAAATGTCCCTTTGCATTTTAACTAATGTATTAATAGTGCTAATAAACATTTGGGGCAAAGGAAGAAAACATGGTGGGATTTTTACTAGACTCACTTCTAAGAACCTGTTAAAAGTAAATGGAATCATTTAATGATTGAATGTGCTTGTTTACATTTCAGAGCTGATTAACTTAAATTTAATCTTTGTTTTCTTTCATTAGGTGCTTTTGAAAGTTCTCTGTCATTACTTTAATTAGATACATTAATAAGGCTTCATGACATCTCTGCACAGAACTATGTGCAAACTCAAGGGAATGAACTCAAATCTTACGAGATAGGAGTCTTATTTCCAATATGTTAACTGAAATTTGGTTTCTTTTTTAAAAGCACTTTAAAAATGCTCTTTTTAATGCATGTGGTAAGTGGTTACTAGAATCATTAAACAACTGTAATCCATTTTA
This sequence comes from Orientallactaga sibirica, assembly GCA_036365145.1. Classification (NCBI taxonomy): domain Eukaryota; kingdom Metazoa; phylum Chordata; class Mammalia; order Rodentia; family Dipodidae; genus Orientallactaga; species Orientallactaga sibirica. The sequence goes on along the minus strand of JAEOAD010000003.1, from coordinate 83,399,728 downwards.
GTTCTGATTTGGGTCTCTTGATTGGACCAGTGCTCCCAGGAGGAATGAAAGATTCTTATCTGCATTTTCAAAAATGAATCTAAAAATAAAATAACGTGGTACTTAGAATAGAGACAAAAAATGAAACAAGTGTGGAGAGAACTATACTGTATGTATACATACAGCACAATTCCATTTTAAATAGATGTTCATTTCTTGTTTATCTCAATGGGACATAAAAAAGAACTTGTAGTTCCTTTGGAATTAGCTGTCTCTCTGGAAATAGATGCATCTTTACAAGCTCTGGGATACTGAATTGTGGTTACCTCTTTTAAGATTTACCGATGGTAGATTTTTTTCACCTTATCATTTAGGTTAGGTGTGAAAACTCTGCACAGATAGTATTGCTATCTGAAAAACTTTATCTTTAACCAATCTCTAATGCAAAAATTTATGTATTTACAGCAAGCAATAATAGGGATATGTGGAAGATATTCAGTATACAGTGCTTTAAGCTTTGTTTGAGACTTAAAGTTTCTTTCCTTTTATTAGTGACGGTTTCACAGCTTTTATGTGATTTTCTTTCACTTGGGAATTACTTTTTTTTTATGCACCTGCATAGCAGAATTCTGAACACACAAACTAAGCTTTATAAACACAGAAGTGGTAGCATCTATCAGCATGAAGTATAAGATTCTTTCTTAAGAAGCATTGTAGAATAAATGACTCCTATTAAAATGGTCTAATTAGTTTTAAGTATTTAAGCAGCATTAACAGAGAGATTCAAACCCCAGCCCACATGGACTACATATTAGTTTATAATGACTTAGGAGTAATCAACTTTCCCAGATGGCTTCAGGAGGAAGAGAGGAAATAAAAATGAAACAGCTCTAAAAACAGGTAACTAATTATACACAGATTATTTGTAAGCAGTTTCTCTTCTCTGAACAAAAGAAATAAGCTTAGCTGAACTGAACTGAAGCCCTCATTGCTAAACCCACAACAGAGCCGTTTTCCTAGAAGAATGGTCCTATATTCTGGATGAGTAATGAGTAAGACACCAAGCCCTACAGTGACCAACAACAAACTGATATTTGCTGTCGCTGATTTGAATTGCCAGGCTTGGGGGCAGCTGGGATGGAGTTTGCAACTTTTATTTATTTATTTATTTGGTTGTTGAACAGAGGCCTTTGTCTGGACACTGTGCAAGATGCTAGATTACAAATGGCTGCATTCTTCTCCACCTGCTTTCACATAGCTACAGTTTCTAAAGAGGTTGTTCCCTCTGTCACCCTCTCCTATTCTAAAAGGTCCTTGTAAATAACTATAGAGGAAATTAGAGAAATTGAAAGTTTTACTCCACGTTTCATTATGATTATACTAAGTTCCATAGAACTGCAAGTATATGTCAGCACTGAGCTAGTGCTGGACTGTATATGTTTTACTTATCTCAATTCCCCTCTGACTGTTCCATCTTCCTTTAAGAGATAGGAAGACTCAGAGACTCAATGCATCTGAGTGCTTATCAATGTTCAAATACTAGTAGATGATGAGGCAAGAATGGGTCCAAATCTCTTTGACATCACAGTCTATGCACTTAATACTTAAGGTATAGGAGAAAAACATATTCATGATCCTCACTTTGTTCTTTGTTTGTTGTGAGGCAGGATCTCACTCTATTGTTAATGTCACCACGAGCAACTTATTTATAGGACTCAGTTTATTTATATGGAAAAGTCCTTGAGAAAAGTAAATGGATGTGATGTCACCCTCAGGCAGGGAGATGTTGATTTTCTTTCTGTCAGTCCTATTTTTCTTCTTTACATTTTGGTTCCTTTTACTGTTATCTTTCCTATTATGATTTTACCTTATGATTTTATATGGGAGAAAGAAGGAAAAATTATTTTGAAATATTTTTGTTGTTTGTTTTTATAGGGGGGTGGGTACTAATGTGGCTCTCCTGGCTATAAGCTCATTTAGAAACCTGGATTACTGTGAAGAAAATTCCCTAGTCTAAGATAAGGTTAACAAACCTAAACTTCAGCAGTGAATTCATCTCCCAAGTTTCAGAAATAATTAATTCTGGGAACAACATTGTCTGTCCACTCACTGTATTAACTCCAGCCTCTCCACAGCTTAGTCAATTGGATCCTGGGAGATTGAAGCCAGAATTGAGGAATTCATATGAGAATTCTCAGTTTTGTACGTTTTAAGCTCAGTCCTCACATATACTCAAAGGTTTTGTTTTTATTTTATTTTGTTATTATATTTTATTTACTTATTTATTTGAGAGAAAGAGAGAGGGAGAGAGAGAGAGCGAGAGAGAGAGAGAGAGAGAGAGAGGAGAGAATGGGAGCTCCAGGGCCTCCAGCCACTGCAAACAAACTCCAGACTCATGTGCCCCCTTGTGCATCTGGATTATGTGGGTCTTGGAGAATCAAACCAGGACCCTTTGGCTTTACAGGCAAATGCCTTAAACACTAAGCCATTTCTCCAGCCCCTATTTTATTTTTATCAACAACTTTTATATACATATATAATATATTTTGATCATAAACATTACTGTTCACCTTCTTTGATCCTGTTCTCCATTTTCCTCCCATAAAATCCTTCTCAAGTAGTTCTTCTTTTACTTTGATGTCTATTTCTCTTGTGTGTGTGTGTGTGTGTGTGTGTGTGTGTGTGTGTGTGTGCGCTCATGTGCACTTGTGACCCACTGAGTTAGTTAGGGTTATCTGTATGAGCATTGGTGGGGATTATTTACCAGAGCACATGTAACTTACCAGTAACTACAGCACTGAATAAACATCTTTCTTTATCACCCCAGAAATGATTAATTGCCAATAACTTCTCAGGGAAAGTGGGGACATTTTTTATGTAAGCATGTTGCCCAAGGTAGATATTTGACAAGACATCTCTGTAGATTTTGCACATGAACAGCTCTTTAAAAAAAACTTTATTTATTTGTGAAATAAATAGGCAGAGAGAAAGAGGGAGAGAGAAAGAGACAGAGAGAAAGAGACAGAGAGAGAGATAGAGAATAAGAATGGGCACACCAGCTCCTTTGGCCAGTGTGAATGAACTTCAAATGCATGTGTCAGTTTGTGCATCAGACTTTATGTGGGTACTGGGGAATCAAACCAGGGCAGTCAATCTTTGCAAACAAGAGTCTTTAACCACTGAACCATTTCTCCAATCTATGAGAATTCTTTTATTAGCCCAATATCACTTCTCCCGGTAGTCACAGTGACGCTGATTTTCATTTCTCTAGAATGAATTCTATTTTACTATGGTCTCATGGCATAACCTGTGATTAAACTTTCCTGTTCACGTGTTTTTTAAAATAATGGACATTAAAATGTGGTCATTAATGGTAATATGTTGATTATGTTGTCACTTTTACTCAATAAAACAGCATAATAAAATTTTTTGCTTCATATGTGATTTTGTGAATGAGAATGAGAATTAATTTTGGTGAAAAGGGCAACATATTTAATAATTTTTCAAGACATTCATTAATTTCTTGCTGTACAAGTTATGTCATTTTGAATTTTCTAGCATGTAATTATATTTTTAATATATTTTTAAATATTTTATTTATTTATGAGAGAGAGAGAGAGAGAGAGAGAGAGAGAGAGAAGTAAGATAGAGAGAATGGGTGTGCCAGGGCCTCTAGCCACTGCAAATGAACTCCAAATGCTTGTGCCACCTTGTGCATCTGGCTTACGTAGGTACTGGGGTATTGATCCTGGGTCCTTAGACTTTGCAGGAAGCACCTTAAACACTATACTGTCTCTCCACCCTGACTATCCTTTTTTTGATTTTCTATTTCTTAATTTTAAATTATTGAGATAGATCCAAGTCTATATGACCCTCCATTAAAAAGAATACAATATTATGGTCAAATAATGCACAGAAAGTAAATATTTAGATTAGCAAAGAATCAAAATAAATTATAAATAATGAAAACATGATCAATATTTCATGTACTATAAAATCCATAAAAATAATTTTTCATTAACTAAATGTTCAATGTACCTCTTTAATTTTCCCTATGGTTCTGCCTGCATACATTTTATATACCTCTGTTTGAAAATGATCTTATGTTTTTATAGTAAAGAGGTTTAGATCTTTTCTCTGGGATGATTGTTGCTGTTGTGTGTGTGTGTGTGTGTGTGTGTGTGTGTGTGTGAAGATGTGCACACCCTGCATATGTATGTGAAGGCCAGAGGAAGATGTCAGGTGTCCTCAATTGCTCTTCTACCTTATTTCCCTGAGACAGAGTCTCTGGGACTGGGACTGGAACTATCTGACTAAAGTGCCCTAAGAAGCCATCTATCCCAGCACTGGAGTTACAGGCATGAGAACCATGGCCAGCTGCATATGTAGTACTGGGGATCGGAACTTAAGTCCTCATGGTTGGGCAGCAAGTGCTTTTAACCATGTAGTCATTTCTCTAGTCTTGGCTCAAGGCCTTATAGTATTGATACTATTTCTACTGTGTTTCATCTGTAATGCTTGGCATTTCCAGTGCCATGAGGCATATATACACTTTTGAAAAGTGGGTAAAATGTTTAAGAATTTTTTTAAAAATAATAAGCAAAAAGATTTGGAAGAATTTCCATATACTATACTATAGCTCTAGACAATCATTATTATTAGAACTGTTTGCCTAGTGTTACTAAATGCCTTATGAGTGCCCTAAAATACAGATTTTTGTGTGAAATTTCTTGACACTTATCCCCTTTTGTAATGTTGGTAATCTTTAAGGTTTTTTTTTTTTTTTTTTTTTTTTTGGTTTTGTGAGGTAGGGTCTCACTCTGGCAATCTTTAAGGTTTTAAGAAACACTGTGTAGATAAAGATGTGTCTGTTGGTTTCCACAATGGAAAATTAAGATTTCACAGTTCATTTAATACTTATCCTAACCTTGCAATTGGCAGTTTTTATTAGTTTTCTCATAACTCAACAATCATAATGAAAAACAAAACAAGACACATTTTGTAGATACATAGTTTACATAGTTTACCATGCCCACAGTGTCATTATGTAATGCTCATATTTTATTGTAAAGGTATAAATTGGAGTGAAATACTGGTGAAGCTGAAAGATGGCCAATATTTATTTATCCCACAGGTTGGGACACTCCTGTAGATGGCTGGACCAGAGACCTATAAAGAATAGTGTGAGAAATAGAGACCTGTTTGCCTGAGTCCAAGAATAGAAATAGAACCCACTTATGGCAAAGTATTCTTGCTAAATCAAGAATAAAAGGAATTTCCATTAAAAAACAAAGCATCTACTAAAATATAATAGCAAGTGTCATACTGCAAGATGAACTGCTAGAAATTTCTCTCTGAGATGAGAAGGAAGGTAAAATTATTTGACACCAGTTTTTTCTTTAAACTCATGAAATTTCAAATGGGAGACCCATTCAACTGCATTTTCAGTAACATGATCCCATTTCTCTTCTGTCTTTCTCTGAGTTATAAACTAACTAACTAACTAACTAATTGACTGACTGACTAACTAACTCTGAGTCTCTAGCTTTGGAGTCCTTGTAAGTGTTCAGAGGTAAAAGCCTTCTTTAATCCAAAGTACAAGAATGAAAACAGAAAAATCCCTGAACTTGCCGGGCATGGTGGCACACGCCTTTAATCCCAGCACTCAGGAGGCAGAGGTAGGAGGATCGCCATGTGTTTGAGGCCAGCCTGAGACTACATAGTGAGTTCCAGGTCAGCTAGGACAAGAGCGAGACCCTACCTCTAAAACAAAACAAAACAAAATCCCTGAACTATGTTTATGATTGCCCATGACTGAATGTCTGGTGTTGTTAAATTTATTTTTTATTTTATTTTATTTTATTTTTTGAGATAGGGTCTCACTCTAGCTCAGGATGACCTGGAATTCACTCTGTAGTCTCAGAGTGGCCTCGAACTCATAGCAATCCTCCTACCTCTGCCTCCCGAGTGCTGGGATTAAAGGTGTGCGCCACCACGCCCGGCTATTTATTTATTTTTTGAATACCTGGTTTTAACTAGGACTAATTTCTCTATTTGTTTCCACTTTCTTAGTCTACTCCTCTATGTTTTCTAAATTCCCTTTTATTTTTTAGCAAGTGTCCAGCTATGGTCCCAAATGATTACAACTCATTTGCTAAATCTATCATCAAATAATAAAATGAATTTAACATTATTTTGTGATCTACTGAAATTTTGTACTATTTAGGGAGCTTAAGTAAGGGAAGACAATTATGTAAATGATAATTTAAGTGTCTTTGATTCCTGTTGTGTGAGTTATCTACTAATGCATGTCAAATTTCTCCAAAATGAAGTGAGTGGAAACAGCAAACATTTTCTGAACACATGGATTATCTGTGTCAGGAATTGCAACACAGACTAGTTGGCTAGTTCTTGTCAGACTGCAATCAGGCTGTTGTCCTGGGCTGCAGGCTCTGAAGGCTTAATGAGAGCTGAAGGATTTGCTTCCAGACTCATTCAAGTGGCTGTTGGCAGGTCTCAGAATTTCAGGCTTGTTACCTAGAGGCTTCAAGTCACTGTGTTGGGTGCTCTGGGGCAACTGTTCCAAACAAAAGAGTAGAAGAGAGAATGAACTGGAAGCCACAATGTCATCTATGGTCTTTTCTGAGGAGCAGCATGCCACCATTCCGCTATCTTTTATTGCTTGAATAAAGCAGCTCTATATGAAGTGGATTAATGCCATCTTGAGGACTGTCTGCTACACCTACTAAAGGAATTCCTTTCATATTTTGTCTTGTTTTCTTTTCTTTTTTTCTGGTGGGGGTTGTGAGATAGGGTCTTTCTATGTCTAACAGGATTGGCTTCCAATCTGTGATGTTCCTGTCTGTCTCAGTTCCCCACGGACAGGGATTCCAGGCCTGCACCATCAAGCTAGCTTCATTTTAAAAGCTTATTTCAATTTGGAAATATCTGGCCAAAGCAATCAAAGTAGATAATCCCAAGATATATATTAACTTTAGAGTAGCCCTAGTCATAGTCACCATTGTTTTGTGTGTGTTTGTGTGTGGTATGTAATTGTGTCTGTATTTGTGTTACTATGTGTGTGGGCAAATGTGATGGGTGTGTGTGTGTGTGTGTGTGTGCTTGTTCATATGGAGGCTAGAGACAGATGTTGGGTCTCTTACTCTATCACTCTCCACCATAGGTTTTGTGACAGGGTGTCTCAGTGAGCCTAGGGCTCTCTGATTTTGCTAGACAAGCTAGCTATCGTGCCCTGAGCATTCTCCTTTTCCGACCTCTCTACCACTGGGCTTAGAGGTACATGTTGCCATTTTACATGAGTTTGGGGGTCCTGTCTCTGGTGCTGATGCCTACACTTCATGCTTTTTACCCACTGAGCCATGTATCCATCCCTTCGTCACAAAATTTGAACAGTGATTTTTTCCAATAAGTGGAATAGTGCAATCATTAATTTAACTGAAACACATGTATAAGGAAATATAGTCAATTTTTCAAAGTCTTTTTGATATATGGAAATATTCTACATTAAATTTGAAGTAGCATCTTATATTGACATTGAAAAGAAAGTGGCAGAAAGTTTTATATTTTTACTGAGTAAATGAAATCTGTATGTGTCAGCATGCAAAATTTCATCACTTTGCCATCCAAATGAAACAAACGAAATCCAAACTCATTTTGAGTGAATTAACTCAGCCTGAGCCTATAGTCCAGCTACTGCCTTAGTCATAATTAAGTGCTAATCACATGGGTGTGCTGTTTTGTGAGGCAGTAAACCAGTTTCCTGAGTGGATAAACAAGGAGCTTGAAAGCTGAGGAGCTTAACCTATCAAGGAACAGCAGTTTTCCTGTTAAAAAGAACAGACCTACCTGTTTTGGCTATTGGATTTAGAGTGAGAATTCCTAAGCCAGTGAAAGAATGCAACATTTGAAAAAAATTGGCTATGGGTAGTGTAGACTACAGAAGAGTGTTTCATATATTCAGAATCTATATGTTGGACACCTTCTGCAGTAATAAAAATTTAATACTTATCTGCTTGTCAAATACTTTGTACCTGTTAAACATCTTCTCTATAAGCACATAAGCATTTAAATGCATCAGTGTTACAGTGGAGGTGAGCTACAGATTTCCTCTCATCTATACTCAATTCCCCATCCGCTCACACTAAGGATTGCACAGATATACAAAACATTCTGTGAGATTATATAACTTCTACTAAACCAAATGTCATGCATAGAAGAGTAGTTAAACTACAGATTCTGTATTTCAATTGGCTGGAAAACTGAAACAAAGCTACATGCATACCATTTAACATTTGTAGATTCAAAGTGTGTCATTGTATTTGTTCATTTCTAAATGGAGAAAATAATGCCTATGCCTGTGTTGTTCATGAACTCAACAAGTATGAATCAGGAAGTGGGTTTCACTGGTGTCGGAGAACACTACTTTTGCTATATCTCCTCCAAAATTCCCTGGTGGCATCATCACTCAAAGCCAACGGCATAAGAAGGAGGAGACTGTGGACTACATCATGGAGATGAACCTTACAAAAGAGCTGCAAGTGAATTTGTTTATTCCTTTCCCCATGGGAGGACACTGGGAGAAGGAACTGTAAGGAAAACAAACTCTCAATCTGTAGATATCTCTTCTTGAGCTTCCCATTCTTAGGAACAATCAATATTACTCATAGTAATACAACTACTCATAGTTATGTTTGTGATGGTAGCACGATCCCATCAAAACAGATCCCAAATTCAATTGCTCAATTCACCTGTCAGCCTTTCAGAGAAATGGGAGGATGGAGAGGGAGACAGTGGTCTAAGTGGAAGGCATAGATAGCATGTGCCTAGGCTTGGAAACCACAGCAAGAGGGTCTTGTCAAATATTGCAGCACTGTGTGGGCCTCAATATTGATGGTTAACTGGGAACTCGAATGAGCTCAGTAGGAAGATGAAAGAAAAGGGTTCAGCAGAGTGCCTAGCCCATTGTAAGCCTTTGGTAAATGGTCATTGATGTCAGTAAACTTATTGTGGCTATTATCCAATCAGTAATCCCAATTCTCATTTGAGCTTACTTCTGACATCCAGTGTCATTTTACAATACCAGATAATGTTCTATAGAGGTTTACACACTAAGAAGTAGCTGGATTTTTTAACCTATCCTTCCTCTTTTAGATGTTTTACTAGCATATATTAATTATATGAAGAATGGTTTTCATTATGATATTTATGTAGGTAGATAATGTATGTTGATCATACTAACCTGCAAATCACACTCTTGGCCTCACTCCTCCTTTTTTTGCCAGTCATCTTCCTCCTCTAAAATAGTTCTTCTTATTTTATGCCTCTTATTATTTTTGCTTGTAGCATTTGCACGTGAGAGAAAATATGTGATAATTGTCTTTCTGAGTCTGGCTTATTTCAGATAATATAATGGTCTTTGTTCTAACCATTTTTCTTACAAATAACTTAATTTTATTCATACTTGTGGCTAAATAAAACTAAATTTTATATATACATATATATATATATATTCAATATTATATGTATGTATATAAAATTGTGTACACACAATGTGGTATTCATATATCATTTTTTCCTTATATATTCACAGGTTGATTCTGTAATTTGAATATGTTGAATAGTGCCACAATAAACATGAATATGTGAGCATCTCTGCTGTATGTTGACATAGATTGGTTTGAGTATATGCCTAGAAGTGCTATACCTGGACCTTTTGTTGCTTCTACTTTAGTTTTTGTGAGGAGCTTCCATTCTGATTTCTATAGTGGCTGTACTAATTTACATTATCACTAATAGTGTACAAGGGTTCCAATTCCCCTTCTTCCACATCCTTCTTAACATTTATTATCCTTCCTTGATTTCATGATGATAGCCATTCTGACTGAAGAGTTGGAAGCTAAATGTTGTTTAAATTTAAATGTTACCAATGGCTAAAATAAGGTAAACATCTTTTCTTGTAGGTCCTTGAAGTCTAAGAGTTTATATTTTACATAAATGGATTAAATAAACTCCTGGGAAACAAATGAGTGAAATAATTTCAATTGAAAAATGCTCTATCGGAAGTGAGATTAGGTGTGACATTATAGGGGCCTAAGGGAAAACCATGACCTTTCAGCTCCCAGCAGGCTCAGGGATCTGTCAGAGGTGTGGCATTTTAGCTGAGGCCTGAAGGATGAGTGGATGCTAAAACTTAGGAAACGAGGATTCCAGACAAGGCCCAAGGCAGGATCCTGCCAAATCTGAGAAATGAAGGCTTTTTTTGCTTTAAGTGTGGAAAGAAACTGCAGAAGTGAGAGATATGAAAGCATGATTTAGAGGCTGGAAAGAAGGAACAAAACACAATGTGACTAGGATTTATTGTACATATATGGGAGTACTCAAGGCAAAATATATGCATGCTTTATGTACATATCTATATACATATCTATGTGTGTATATATGATTTACACTTTAAAAGTTTCTCAGCTGGGCACTATTCACATTTGGGGCTAATCAACTAATTTGCTGAAGGCTATCCTGTGGCATCATGAGATGTTTTTCAGCATCCCCTATAGCCTACTAACTGTGACAATCAGAATTATCTCCTGACATTGCTAAGTGTTCTGAGTCAGGGATAAAGCATATGTGTTGAACATCCTGCTATAAATGTCTATCTTTGGTCACAGTGCAGAGAATTGGTTGAAACGTTTGGGGGTATGTAGGACAAAGTTTAAAGCAAAGAGACCATGATAGGACGATGATAGCAATGATGGGTATGATTACACGGTGGATATACATACTGTGAAGTAGGTTTAGAAGAGAACATGATGGGATGATGATAGCAATGGTGGGTATGACTACACGGTGGATATAGACATTGTGAAGTAGGTTTAGAAGCACAACATATTTCATAGATATTTTGCTTAGCAAGAAAGTATTACGAGCTGAACTGAGTCTACTTGCATTGCATGTTGTATATATTAGCATAATTTTCCCAGGAGGAACCTAATTTTCTTTCATTTTCATGATAAGATTATTGACAGTATCTACTGTCAGCTTCAAATGTTTCTTTATTTGGGTAATAAATGATAACATTACATGCTAATAGTAGTCATAGCTTAGTAACAGGTATAGTATGCCTGTTTTACCTTCTTTTTTAAAAGAATTCTTTATTTATTTTTGTTGACAACTTCTATAATCACAGACAATAAACCATGATAGTTCCCTCCCCTCTGCCTATTCCCTTTTAGAACTCTGCTCTCCATCATATCCCCTCCCTCTCTCCATTAGTCTCTCTTTTAATTTGATGTCATCTTTTTCTCCTATTATGAGCTGTTTTACCTTCTTTGCATAAGGTCCTTTCATTTTCTTTCCTCACCTGAAGGAATAAGGATAGCACAATACAAAGATATTTATACAGAGTAAGAGAATAATTCAAGGAAGAAAAAAGAGAAATCTTATCTATGTTACTGTACTCACTGGCAGTATGGTGAACACAGTTTTATAGTTAAAATTGCCATTCAGTGCTGGGCTTTTTATAAAACATATCTGGGTAAAAGAGAATGAGCTACAGATAGTAGCAGTATAAGTTTGTTTACCTCATTTTGCTGCTAAGAAGGACATTCCTTTCTTTTTTTTTTTTTTTTAACAGGATGGGGTTTATTTTAGCTTACAGTTTTGAGAAGAGGTTTCATCACAGAAGGAAAAAACATAGTGCAAACAAATAGCTGGCCATCACATCTCCAAAACAGTAGGAAGGAAGTAGTCTAAGTCGGAATAATAAATCTCAACATCTTCCCCCAATGACACATTCCAGCAAAGCTCTACCTTCTAAAGTTTCCATCAGATGGGGATTGACTATGCAGATTAATCAGAAACGCTTGAGGCTATAGGGGACATTTTGCATTCAAAGTTCCACATTATCTGTATACATGTGAGGTCACATGTCATTGTGGCGCCAATTGCATTTGTGGAATGATTATTTTGAATACCTATTTACTATGTTTATTTTTATTTTATTTTATTTTTTTGTTTTTTCTAGGTAGGGTCTCACTCTAGCTCAGGCTGACCTGGAATTCACTCTGTAGTCTCAGGGTGGCCTTGAACTCATGGCAATCCTCCTACCTCTGCCTCCTGAGTGCTGGGATTAAAGGAGTGTGCCACCACACCCAGCATATTTACTATTTTTATCCACAGTTCTGCACAGTTTTAATTGAGTTATTTGGTTTACTTTGTTATTTAGTTGTAGATATTTCTATGTTTTAAATATTTAACCCTTTATTATAGGAAATATGGATATAGAAGTTGAAAATTTAAGTTATTTTATTCATTACAATATTGAAGTTTTTAACATTTAAAAATGTTAATGATCTTTAGTGAATATATAGATATATATGTAGTCTGGAAACAAGCAAGGAAATGCAGTTTGTGTAGATTTATTTAGTCACAACTGATGTAAAGGCTCACTTATCCTATGTATGCTAGGTTGGTGGAGTAGAGTCACTATTCACATGTATTAAGCAAATGTATGTCGTTCTAAAATGAAATGTGTATAGAGTAAGTGGGTAAGACATTTGACATTTTTTAAACTGGCTAAATGTTACTGGAGGGCAATTTTTTTGACAAACTATTTTTGTTTTTTTCTCTTGAGACAAAATGATTTAACCTAAGACAATTTCCAGCAACCTATTTTCCTCTAAGTGTTTTGAAAACTATATTTTGAGGGCATAGGAAGAAAAGATGTCTCTCCTCTGATCTTGGCCTGATCCATGAGTGTTACTCAACTCCTAATATCAAATGGTAAGGCTATTCGAATAGTTAAATCATGTTACAATATCCAATAACAATAAAATGTCTTCAGTCAATATCTCTGCACAATTATTATTGATTTCATTCTTATTTTGTGTTTAGTTCTGCAAATTATATATATATATATATATATATATATATATATATATATATATATCAACAAAAATGATTTTTTTTTACGTTTTTAAAAAAATTGCTGTGGTGGTTTGAATGTAAAATACTCCAAATAGGCTTGAACACTTGATAACTAACAAAGTGATACTGTTCAGGAACATTATGGAAGCAGCCTTGTTGAAGGTAGTGTCTCACTGGGGATGAGCCTTAAAAAAAATTTTTTTTGAGGTAGGGTCTTTATAGCCCAGGCTTACCTGGTACTCACTAGGTAGTTTCAGATTGGTTTAGAATTCACAATAATACCTTTACGTCTGCCTTCAGAGGGCTGGGATAAAAGGCATGTGCCACTATACCTAACCAAGCCTTAAGATTTTGATGGTCCATCTCCACTTTCTACTCAGGTGCTCTCTGCCTTCTTGCTCGTGTGACAATGAGACGCAGGCTTCCTATTCAGCACAGCCTGTGCCTTACATGCCATCATGGATTCCACATTCTGGAACAGTTAGTAAAATTAAACACTTTTTCTTATATAAGCTGTTTTGGTTGGATATCTTATCCCAGAAATGAGAAAGTCACTGATACAATTACAAATTAAGATCATGTGTTACTTTCTTCATTTTCCTGGACTAGCTATAGGAACACACACAATAGTTCATAAAGTTGATATATTAACTAGTTTAGTTGTTGTTATGACCAGATGCCAGGCAGGAAGCAGTTTAAGCACAGAGAGATTCTATTCTCACCAGAGGACACATCCCGGCATGGCAAAGAAGGCAGACAGCTGTGCAGGATTGGTCTAAATGCAGCCACAGTGAGGAGGCATAGAGGAAAACAGGGTAGCACCATGCTTTAAAACAACACATCCACTTCCAGTGACCCACCTCCTTCCAGCAAGGCTCCCACAGTTTTAATTGAGTTATTTGGTTTACTTTGTTATTTAGTTGTAGATATTTCTATGTTTTAAATATTTAACCCTTTATTATAGGAAATATGGATATAGAAGTTGAAAATTTAAGTTATTTTATTCATTACAATATTGAAGTTTTTAACATTTAAAAATGTTAATGATCTTTAGTGAATATATAGATATATATGTAGTCTGGAAACAAGCAAGGAAATGCAGTTTGTGTAGATTTATTTAGTCACAACTGATGTAAAGGCTCACTTATCCTATGTATGCTAGGTTGGTGGAGTAGAGTCACTATTCACATGTATTAAGCAAATGTATGTCGTTCTAAAATGAAATGTGTATAGAGTAAGTGGGTAAGACATTTGACATTTTTTAAACTGGCTAAATGTTACTGGAGGGCAATTTTTTTTGACAAACTATTTTTGTTTTTTTCTCTTGAGACAAAATGATTTAACCTAAGATAATTTCCAGCAACCTATTTTCCTCTAAGTGTTTTGATAACTATATTTTGAGGGCATAGGAAGAAAAGATGTCTCTCCTCTGATCTTGGCCTGATCCATGAGTGTTACTCAACTCCTAATATCAAATGGTAAGGCTATTCGAATAGTTAAATCATGTTACAATATCCAATAACAATAAAATGTCTTCAGTCAACATCTCTGCACAATTATCATTGATTTCATTCTTATTTTGTGTTTGTTTAGTTCTGCAAATTATATATATATATATATATATATATATATATATATATATATATATATATAAACAAAAATGATTTCTTTTTTTACATTTAAAAAAAAATTGCTGTGGTGGTTTGAATGTAAAATACTCCAAATAGGCTTGAACACTTGATAACTAACAAAGTGATACTGTTCAGGAACATTATGGAAGCAGCCTTGTTGAATGAAGGTAGTGTCTCACTGGGGATGAGCCTTAAAATAAATTTTTTTTGAGGTAGGGTCTTTATAGCCCAGGCTTACCTGGAACTCACTAGGTAGTTTCAGGTTGGTTTAGAATTCACAATAATACCTTTATGTCTGCCTTCAGAGGGCTGGGATAAAAGGCATGTGCCACTATACCTAACCAAGCCTTAAGATTTTGATGGTCCATCTCCACTTTCTACTCAGGTGCTCTCTGCCTTCTTGCTCGTGTGACAATGAGACTCAGGCTTCCTATTCAGAACAGCCTGTGCCTTACATGCCATCATGGATTCCACACTCTGGAACAGTTAGTAAAATTAAACACTTTTTCTTATATAAGCTGTTTTGGTTGGATATCTTATCCCAGAAATGAGAAAGTCACTGATACAATTACAAATTAAGATCATGTGTTACTTTCTTCATTTTCCTGGACTAGCTATAGGAACACACACAATAGTTCATAAAGTTGATATATTAACTAGTTTAGTTGTTGTTATGACCAAATGCCAGGCAGGAAGCAGTTTAAGCACAGAGAGATTCTATTCTCACCAGAGGACACATCCCGGCATGGCAAAGAAGGCAGACAGCTGTGCAGGATTGGTCTAAATGCAGCCACAGTGAGGAGGCATAGAGGAAAACAGGGTAGCACCATGCTTTAAAACAACACATCCACTTCCAGTGACCCACCTCCTTCCAGCAAGGCTCCATCTTTTGATGGCTCCCCCACATTCCCAAGTGGCAGGGATAGTCTGGGAATAAGTGTTTAAATACAGAAGTCTGTGGGGGACATTTTACATTCAAACCACAATCTTTGAGAAATGTGTAGCTTTCTTAATTTTTATGTCTGTTACTATTAATTGTTGCTAGCTAGGGTACTTTTATTTTTATTTATTTTTGGAGAGAGACAGAGAGAGAGAGAGACAGACAGAGAGGGAGAGGGAGATAGATAGAGAATGGGCGCGCCAGCAGTCTCTCAGCTGCTGTGAACGAAATCCAGATGTGTGCACCCTCTTGTGAGCAAGTGCAGCATTGCGCCCTTGCGTCACTTTGCATCTGGCTAATCGTGGGACCTGGAGATTGGAACCCGGTTCTTAGGCTTAGCAGGCAGGTGCCTTAACCACTAGGCCATCTCTCCAGTCCTCGGGTACTTTTGATGATCACTTTAGAGGTGTTGAATTTCTTGTAGACTGGGAGGCATACTTTTCCAGTAATATTTTTAAAGTAATGTATTCTTTTAGTAACAAAAAGGAAAAGGTGAAAAGAAAGATCAGAAGAAAGATTATCTGAGCATAACCCCATCTCTAGTACTAGAGGCAAATGAACAAATATGAAAAATGTACATTCTTGAGAGAGTTTATATAGGAATATGTTGTGTTCAAAATAGAGTGATAATTATTCAGGCACTATTACATTGTCCAATGTCTGTTGAAATACTATACATGAAGAAGGTTCTTTTCTTTAATCTGTACATTAGCCTTGGAAAGTTGTTACTATTATTAGCTTCATTTTTCACCAAAGAACTGCATGAATCAAATATCTTTGAATAAGTTGTGATATGAATCCTGAAGAAATTCCCAACCAGACCCTGAGTCATATAAAGACTTTTTTCCATTCATTTTATTTGTTTGCACTGAGATAGAATGAACTACTCTCTATCTTATGGTTAGCAAATTGACAGGATCATGAGATGCTTTGAACAATGTCTCACAAATGGTGGATTGGGCCTTAATTCTCAGCCTAGTTAGTATTGTGGTGTTTGAATCCTAGTAGAGTTACAACACATCAATGAGTTACTCCGGCAACTTCAAAAGATAATCATAATATATCAAGGATTCATTTTTCACAAAAAAAATGAAATTAAGAAAAGCATGTTTGCACACAGACTGAAAGATGAATAATACCTAGCTTTACCATGGAGACCCTGGAGTATTTAGGTGCCATCATGAGTTCATTTGAAGCACAAATTGAAGATTCCTAGAAAATTTTATTACCTTTACAACTAGTAATCCCAAGAGGAGGTTGGGCCTCTAAGTGTTGGAGGATGGGGCTAACTCTACTTTTGTGTTTTGAAACATACTAACCCTGTACTATATTTAGGTTTGCCTGGCTGAAAAGTACATATAAATTAGTATTTATCTTAAAAAAAGTAATTTGAACACTAAATAATACTTCACAAAAGAAATTTAATTTCACAGTAGATAATAATTAAATGTTGTTAGCAAATATTATGAACTGGATATTAAATCAGGAATCTCCTGAATTTCCTTTGGTGAGGTTTGAAGACAAATGGTCTCTTTGGGAAGTATATTGACAACTTATTGCTGAATTGCCCTTTTTATATGTGAATGAGAGTGTTAATATAAATCATTTTCCAATAATTTATGTGCAAAAGTTTGCACCTTGCTTTAGATTTAAAGATGTCTTATGATGTGTCATTATCTTTTTATTTATAAAGAAGTAGTCAATGAGTTTTAGAGATGAAGAGTAGTTAAAAGCCAAACAGTGATGGTGGAGAACTGAGGCAGACCTCTGATTGATAGCTCCTCTTTTTTTTCTGTAATACTTTATCATTATGTGACATATAACATGTATTCTGTCAATTTTTATGTTTCGACAAAATGCAAAAGATTGTTTTTTTCTTCCATTGCTGTGGTGGATGGGAACTCAAACTTTAGTATCATCATTTTTTTTTTTCTGGCTAGCCAGCCTTTCCCAGGTTATTTTTAAGTATATTAGGAAGTTAAATATATATGGGTAGTAGGTATGTCTAAGGGATATGTACTTCAGTCTAATTGGCAAAGCACTTTCAATTTATTTCTTCTAAACAGATCTTTGATATGAAGATATACATTGCTTCTCTCTCTTTTTTTTTTTTTTTTTTCCTATCTAGAAGATAAATCCAGGCTTAGATCAGAAGAAACTTCTTTTATCCCTAAGAAGGTTCTCAGATTGATGGGTTTTATTGTTCTAACATGTACATAGCCCTGACCCATTCAGTGTGTTTCAAATATATTTTATTTTCCTTTTTTTTAAAAGATCTTTCTTTGGATAACTAACCTCTGTCTGTGTTTTATTCACTAATTTCTGCTAATGGCATATTGTTTAAGCATAGGATTAAGTGGGATGTCTGTATTGCTTAATACATTTGCCTGAAATTTGGTAAGCCAGCTTGCCTGTGTTCAGTCAGGGAAATCATGAGTGTTTTATAATTAATTCTGGGAAAACTTATGAACCCATACAAAAGAACTACATGTTTTCTCAGACTTTGGATACCACAAAGGAATATTCAATTAGAACATCCATTCAATCATAACTGGAAACAGTGTTGGGTGAGAATGGGCTTGTTTGCAAGTGAGCACTGGCATAGAAGTCTCCCGATAATCCCTTCTTGATCACTTTTGTTGTGCCCCATATTTTAATTTATATATATTTCATCTTATTCACAATGCCTAAATATAATTTAATTGCATGCAAAGAGAGATCTTTTGAACTTGCTCTTTACACTAAGGATCTTGACAAATTTGACTTTCCTCTGACTTTCACACCTATTTCATGTCTGATATTGTGTCTGTGTGATGTACCTTCATAGCTTCTCTGTGTACAATTGACTGATGTAGCCCAAATACAACTCTAGAATTATTACTGAACACTCCAGATTTCAAATACTCCACTTGAAAAAATATGAAAAACCATAAAGATAAGCATCACCTTCTCCAATATTGGCTAATTCGATTCCTCTCTTTCTACCAGTATCAGTGAGAATATTCTTTAACTAGATGCATGAGAGTCTGAGTAAAGGTATTGTGCATACATTAATAAAAGCTAGGCATTTGTTTTGTACAGAGAACCTTGGTTACAATTATGAATAAAATTCCATCCATGAAAGTTAGGAGACATAGACATATTAAGATGCATGACACTGCTATGGAAGGAATATGGACAACCACAAAGTGTGAAAAATAATTGAAGTGTGTGGATCATCTGCTTCTGTGCTACATGTTGTTTCTATTCAATTGCAAGTCTCCTCTGGGTCAAATGTAGAGTGTTATTCCCGTTGTGTAGTGCTATTGCTTTTGTGATCTCTGACCAAAATGCTAACACATACCAGATTGCTAAAGATTTCTACACTTAACCCAGGGGAAATCACATCACTAGAAATGTTTGCAAATTTGCCAAACATTTTGCAAATTATACTTACCATTCTTTCTGTGATGGGAGCTAGGATTAGCATTAAGGGGGAAATATATTTAAAGAGATCTAAAAGCAACAATGAGCACCAAGCCATCGATGTGGTAACATGTAGGAAAATGTAACGACCAGAAATTAAATTCACTGTCTTCTTTTTCTTTAAATGATTAATAAGTATGAGTCGGACCTTCCTGGAAGGTGATTTGAGGCCAAGATGTTCAAACTGTTTCTGAAGGGCTAAATAGGACTAACTCTATGACTAACAAAGTGAACTAATGGCTTTGTGAAATTGACAATTGTTTTACATTGTGTTTTATGTGCAGATTTTAAATTATTGCTTCTGAATTTAATTCTCAAATCCACTTATACATTGTGTTATTACTTTAACCAATAAGACTGTATTTTTCAAAGTGGCATCCTAAAATGAAAAGTACAAATATTGTCAACATTGAGTATATATTTGATTAAATCTATCCTAAATTCACTAAGGCCATTTGAAAAGAGATAACAACAATACCATGATGCTTCAAAATCCCATCCCTGTTCTTTTGCCTCCGTTATTTCTTTATTTAAAATGAATTTAATAATCCTTAGATCTCTAAACTAAATTCCAATATTTTTCAAATTTAGAGGAATTGGAGACTAACATGAGCTATTTAGGGTTATGTTTTCAGGAAGGAATCTGTGTAACAAAGTGTACTCTCGGTTTAGTTTCACCAAATCAGTTCTCTTCCAAAGCAAGATAACCATCTTTCAAAAATATGGATATTGGGAAATGAGGCCTTAAGCTTTCTTCGGTTTTTCACAACCCCTCTTCCTTGAATGTAACCTAGTGAGAAGTTTTTGGTCGTCAGGCACCCAAGGACCACAAAAGTCATAGTTGATTTTAGAAGGTAGTTTACCAAGGCTAATGAAAAACAGAAAAAAAGACATGTAGACTAAATCTTATACACCATTTTCTGAATCTTTTCTATACTGAAATAGCAGCAAACAACTTCTGAATTACCTCAGGCTCCTCCATCACAGATGCACATTTTGGATTAAATTTGTTGTAAATATTACCAAGCATGAATAGAAATTTAAAAAGTAATTTTAGTGTTGCTTATACAATGACCACAGAAAAGCTTTCTGATTGGGCTAGTAATTAGAGCATTTACTTCCTGCTCTTTATAAGATAACTTGAACTAACTCTGACATAAGAATGGATTGATTGGTTCATCTGATTTTTTCAGGCATGAAGGCAATAGCTAAGTCTTAGAGATAACTGGGTCATTTGACTGGCCAAACAAAATTCACTCCAATTTCAGACTATGGCTTTCAGAAGTTAAACCTAGAAATTCTTCATGATTTTTGTGATTATTTTTAATGTGAATGAAGATGTTAAATTGATCACATTATTTACTTTAAACATGTAGTTTATAATACTTCAATAATATCTGACTATAATGAGACTGAGAGTGGGGGAGATGAAGGAAAGAAGGAAGAGAGAGTGCTGAATAGTGTGGTCAAATCCTAAGTGTTTTAACTGATCCAGCTTCTGTGAAGAGCCAAGGCTGGCTTACTACTACTAGTATCAGGAAGGAAAGGCAGGGACTTTGAGAAGATAGTGACCCCTCTAAATTAACCCTTTTTAATAAAGAAAATATCATCTTCTTTCCTACAAAGAGGGAAGTGCTGCTAGGATCAGAGTAAATGATATGTATCTTATGCTTATGCTTACATATGATTTTCATGAGCAAGATTTGTCAATGAATGCTAAATGAGCTTCAATAAAGAGTTTAATAAAAGTTATGTCTTATCTTTGTTTCTCTTTTAATACAAACCAATATCAAAAAACAATGATTTTTTTTTTTAACTATTTAGAGTAGGTTTTTTTTTTTTTTTTTTTTTTTTTTGATGAAACACTGTTAGTTGTCCTGTGAGGAGAGATTGATTGGAAAAAAGGGAAAGGCTGGTCTTATCTATCAAATGTGCTCCCATTGCCTTCAATAAATATTGCTGGGCTGGAGAGCTGAGAGCTGGCTTAGTGGTTAAGTGCTTGCCTGTGAAGCCTAAGGACCCCAGTTCAAGGCTTGATTCCCCAGTACCCACGTAAGTCAGATGCACAAGATGGCGCATGCATCTGGAGTTCGTTTGCAGTGGCTGGAGGGCCTGGTGCCCCCATTCTCTCCCTCTCTCTCTCTCTCTCTCTCTCTCTCTCTCTCTGCCTCTTTCTCTCTCTGTCACTCTCAAATAAATAATTAAAAATAAACAAAAACTTAAAAATAAATAAATATTTCTATTTAAGGACTGGACTAATTTACTAGTCTTTGAGGAATACAAAGTAGGAACATATGCAGATTATTGTATCTGCTTTTCCTGATATAAAAAAATTCAGTAAAATACAGAGAACGCTGTAATTTATGTGAGGGAAGGTATATCAATTTCAATTCAATTCAATTAGTGTATTACCTTCTGGTCTCTTTCTATTTTCCCATCCCTTTTGGTAAATTGCCGAGTCATTATCTGGTAAAGGCAGCAGAAGAAAGGTAAAATATAAAGGTAAAGCTAATATATTGTAGTGTTTAATCTATTATGACAAAGACACTTTAAGGCTTTGTGCTTGTCATTTTATTTAATACTGACAACACTAAATCTTATTATCCCCACTTTACCAACAAAAATCAAAGCTTAATGAAATTAATCAACACAGTAAAGGCTCTTTCCAAATTCAAGGCCCACATTCTTTGTCTTAGACCAAACTGTTTACCATCTCCACTCCAGCTGAGAAATGAATGAACAGCATTCAAGATGTACACAATCAGTTCTGCAGTTCGGTGTGTAAAGCCAGTCTACAAGCCTACCATTCTTTAGCTCATAGTCTAATCTGTCATTTCTTCTCCCTATCTCTAGCTCCCTTTTCTTTTCTTTCTTATTTATTAAGCCAGATTTTTTATTTGGTAAGCACATCACAGAATTGTGAAGTATGAATTTTCTGGATTCTTTTTCATTGAATTCTGAGGTTACTGATTATGTTTCTTTTTTTTTTTTTTCTTAAGAAGAAAGGGTTAAAACTATTGCAATTTCAATGATGTATAGTGAAAAGAATTAATATTTAAGCTATGGCTGCTATCTACACTACTGTCTATCCTACTAACATTGGGTATGATCACATTGAATTATACAACCCATGAGATAACTATTTCTCACTCAACTCCATATTTGTAAAAAAAGGGGAGGGCTAAAAAATTCACATGGCTGATGATGGATTCAAAATCAGATATCATACCAATGATCAGAGTCATTCCATCTAATACCAGAGAATATAATCCATTTATGAAAGATTATATTTGCAAAAGTTTCAAAATATACACTGAGAGACTCAACTTGAAATACATTGTGGACTTAGTATTTAGAATAAAGACTGTGTATCTTCATGCTCCAGGAGCTGAGGATCTTATGCAAAAGGTACACTAGGAAAAATTTAAATATAATGGCTGTAACCCAATTTGCATACAGAAGAGTTTCAAGTAAATTGAGTACAAAGTGACTAAGTCTAGAAATCTTTTTCTGTTTCTTTCTTTGCTTTTCCTTCCTCTCTTTTCTGCCTCCTTTCCTCCCCTCCTTTCCCTTTTTTCTCTCTCCATCTCTGTGTCTTTTTTTCTTTGTATTTCTTTCCTTCTTGTGGTATTGGAGATTGAACCTAAGGCCTTGCAAGTACTTTACCACTGAGCTACATTCCCAGGCATGTATTTGTATGTGTGTGTGTATGTATGTATATATGTATGCATGTATGTATGTATGTATGTATGTATGTATGTATGTATGTATATACATGTTTTATGCATGTGTGTACACACATGTATTAAAATATCACGGTCTTTTGCCATGTCAGATGCAAGTGCCACTTTATGTGAGTACCAGAGAATTGAGCTCGGGTTAACAGGCTTTGGAAATCAGTATCTTTAAAAGCTGAGCCATTTCTCTAGTCCCTACATTTTTTTAAAAGAAAGTTTCATTTTAAGACAGGTTTGTGCTGAGCTGCCTAGTCTGGCCTTGAATTCACTTTTGCAACCTAAGCTGGTCTCAATCTTGTGAATCTTCAGCCTCAGCCTCTGAAATAGCTGGCCTTTTCTTAATATATATATATTCATTTTCTTCCTACATTTTTATTTTCATCTAAAATACAATTTCTGACTTGTAAAGTCCCAGGTTTAATCTTTGAACTATTTGTCTCAAGAATGAACATTTCAGGCTGGCAGGACTTCTTAGTGGTTAAGGTGGTTGCCTGTCAAGCTTAAAGACCCAAGCTAGACTCCCCTGTACCCACCTAAGCCAGTAAGCCACATGCCCAAGGTGACAATATGTCTGGAGTTTTTTTTTTTTTAGCAGTGGGAGGCCCTGGCACAACCATTCTCTTTCTCTCTCTTTCTCTCTCTCTCTCTTTCTTTCTCTCTCTCTCTCTCTCTCTGCCTCTTTCTATGTCTCTCTGAAATAAATAAATAAAAGTAATTAAAAAATAAGAATGAAGGTTTTGTCATGAAACCCCTATAAAATATTTTGAAAATTTTCCTGTGGTTCTAATATTTTTTCTAAATATATTGCTACATAAGGGGAAACTTTATTTTGAAAGCACTCATTTTCATTTAGTACTCATATTAACTTGGATATTCTTCTAGAATTTTAAACAACATGTTAAGTCTTAAGTGAAAATAAAACAAAACAAAAATCCATGGATTTCAAGTGAACTAAGCAGAAATGTCTGTTGTATTAGATTGTGACCAATCTGATTAAGACCTTATTAGAATTTTATAATTATTTTCAGAATGGAAACAACTTTGTATAAACATACACTAGTAAATATATTTTTCTGGTCTTCCTTTGTGCCAACACAAAATTAACTATATGCAAAGCTGAGCTGGCTATGGATGAAGTTTAAACTTTTGTGTCACTTAAAATATCTCCTTGGGAGTTCATTTCTATTATTAGAAATTTACCCTGACTTAAGAAATCTTGAAGAAACTTTATGATAAAGAAACGTTATTAGTATGTATATATCAGGGAATATTGTTTTAATTTTTGCTAGTCCAATGTCCTACTAAAATGAAACATATGTCTGTGTTTTTTATACTTGTAATTGTTATCATAGGTGTATAATCAACAGAAATATATGCATATGTTTACAAAACTAACATGTTCAGTATTCTCTATACTCTAAAATACCACAAAATTAAAAATACTTCAGTAGCTGTCAATAGAAGAGTTTGTATATAAAGTGTGGTTTATTGTACAATAAATATATATCAGTGAGAAAGAATGTGTTGAAAGTAATAGAATTATACAGGCAAGTCTCACAGATACAATATTGAGTGAAAGAATCTAGATTGAAATCCAAACTTGAATATGACGTTCAAAAAGTGATTCCTTTTGTGAAGAGAATAGGAACAGAGGATGAGCACAGGGAGGGCTAACAGTGTGGTCTGTTCAGGTTCCTGGTCAAACATCTTGGCATTCATGCATGTCTAAGTTGAAAAGAGCAATGAGCTGTTCCTTGTTGATTTGTGCACCTTGTTCATGTATGTGGTTAAAGCTCAGGTTTAAACAAAAGCCATCTTAAATGAAAACAACAAAGATTCTTTCTTTCTTACTTTCTTTTATTTTTCTTTCTTTTTTTTTCTTGGCAAACCCAACAGAGTGGCTTTTTTATGAAAGAGAGAGAGAAAAAGAAGACCTCCAGCCACTGTAATTGAACTCCAGACATGTGTACAACCTTGTGTGCATGTGTGACCTTTCACACTTGCATCACTTTGTACATCTGGCTTATGTGGGACCTGGAAAGTTGAACATGGATCCTTAGGCTTCATAGGCAAGTTCTTTCACTGCTAAGCAATCTCTCCAGCCCAACAAATTTTTTTTTCAAGCAAGCAATGGAACCAGAAATGGCTCCCCTATTAGAGTTATCACAAATCTGGCTCAGACCTTATTAGAATTTCATAATTATTTTCAGAACAGAAACAATTTTTATTAATTTTGTAACTAATACAATATAGGTGACACACCATAAAATTTTAATTAGAAATTAAAAAACAAAGTGTTCCAGTTTATTACAACTTAACTATCAACAGTTTAATGTTTGTTTTCATTTTTATACATTCCAAATGTCTGAGTACAATATCAGAAGGTAAAACACAAGAATGCTGATCCATAAATGGGATGCTATACATGCTGGCCAGACAGAAGCATAGGCAAGGAGAGAAAATAGAATCTGTGATTCTCCAAAAATTCATTTGACTGCAACAGCTTTGATATTTGAGAGGAAAACGTTTCTTGTTAAAGTAGGCATTCCCATTAACAGTGTGTCATATTCATCCTCTCTTTCTCTTTCTCTCTCTCTCTAATTCTCTCTCCCTCTCTTTCCCCTCTTTCTTTATTTTCTCCAGTTCAATTGACAGTACAATACTCTTCAGAAACTGAGGCAAATGTATCCTTGGACACCATCTGGCTACATATCTATTTTCTACATACAATTCATTTCAGTACCATACTTGATGTCCTGAGTTCTACCAACTTCACCTAAATTCCGAAATACTGATAAATAGCCTAAAATCATCTGATTAAAAAGACCTTCAATCTCCAAGCCTCGGTACCTCTGGTTTGCTTTCAATTCTTATTTTGATAGTTGTTCCGATATGAACCACTTAGCCAAGTATTAGCAGATCACCTCTTTGGCGGGCTGGGAACATTTGTCAGTAGCGTAAAACTTTCCTTAGCCATAGAATAATAAATACAGGTCTTTGTTCTAAAAATCAAAGATTTCTGTTGCCTTCACCTAACACAATTCTAACTCAACAGGAGCAGATAGAGATCTAACTATTTGTTAATTTAATTGGAATGTTGTTTTTTCTTATATGACAAAATATTTGTAGAATGGTTTTAATGACTTGATTTGTTCCAACTTCCAGATTTGTCTTATTTCCCTTAGTTAAATTTTTGAAGCTTTTCATTTTTGCTTCTGTAAAAAAACTATGCTTGGACTGAAGAGATTGATCAGTGGTTAAGGCATTTGCTTGCAAAGCCTATAGCCCAGGTTCAATTCCTCAGTTCCCACATAAAGTCAGATCAAAAAAGTGGTACATACATCTGTAGTTATTTGTAGCTGCAAAAGGCCCTGGTGTGCCGATTTTCTCTCTCTCTCTCTCTCTCTCTCTCTCCTTGCAAATAAATAAATAAAAATATTTTTAAAATAGATTATTCAGAGAAGAACAATTATTTTAGTATAGTTGGGTAGAATACAAATGTGTTTTAATCAGGTATTCTAATCCTAGACAAAAGTCAGGTAAAATGAGAAGTGAAGAGGAAAACTGGAAAGCAAATACAAATTATTATCTTGCAAAGCTATCCAGGATCTCATAAGAAAAACAGCCTGTTATTTAGTCTCTTAGATGTTTCCAGAGAAGTACAAAGGACATCCTATGGAGGACATAAGAACTGATCTGTCTTTGGGACCCCTTCCTTCTTGTTTGTATTGGGTTAAAAGTTATATTGCAAGACCATTAATTGTCTTGCATGTCAGGCTTGCTTTGACAAGACCTCTGATCATCCATGGGGAAATCAGAGTATCTACAGATTTGATTGCCTTGGACTTGGAGCTTCTGGAGCTCATAGGGCAATAGATACAATGAAAACCTTACTGAAACCCATACATCTTGGAGAAGGTGAAGAGTGGGTAATCTTGGTTGTTGAGCCAATAGTGACAGAACTCTCCATTAAATAAGTGTCTAAGTCCCATGGGAGAAGCTACACCAAATCAAATAGGAAGATTGAAAAACTATATCCAATATAGCCCACTGCTTGAGCCACTTAGATATATGTTCACTCTTTAGAATGTACACACACCATGCAAAAAACAGACTGACTCCAAACATAGAAATATAGAAACATCCCATTCCCTTATTGTGGCAGCTAAACCAGGAACTCTGAAAATTATCATTACCCTTCTTTGTTATTCCTTCTAAATTTCTTCACCTTTAGCCAATCTTTTTGCTGGTCTAGGGAGCTTGATGAAGGGAGTAGGGAACTTGATGAATGGACTTATGATTAACCCTGGAAATAAGCTTTCCTACAAAATATTTTTTAAGTTCCAAACAGTATTCTGCATCTTCCTTGTGAGGTAACAAACCTGCCTCCTCATAATAAGCATAATTGATCAGCCCAGCAAATATAGAATTCCCTCTATATCAGTTCCTTTGCTAGTGTGAGGTGTAAAAAGTGGTCTCAGGTTCTGCATCAGTACAATCTTTTCTGTGTTTTCTTGTCAAAACAGATAATCCTTAACTATAAGGATGAGGTGCACCAATTCTGACAGTGGGTCTCTGTAAGTGTTGGTGACAGGAGCTAATTATTTCCAGTCTAAACTATTTTGCTACTAGAGCCACATGTTTTGATCATGGAGAACATAGCACCACAAAAACGTGGTCAGTAGTAATAAAGATGATAAAGAGAATTTGTCCATGTTAAATGAGGACTTTGGTATATACTATGATTTTTTTTAATCAAGGGACAGAATGCCTACCTAACTTTACATATTTTAGCTGTTTAGTGAGCTATTTGACAACTATTTTTAGGAGAATCATTTCAATACTACTTATAAGGGAATTTGGGGTGTCTTTAGAGTGATAGAACCTTTTTTTGGCCATTGGTTGGGCTTGTAACTCAGGTGTTAGAGTGCCATAAGAGAATGGCCACACAAAACTGCAGCATCAGTGGTCTCCAGGTTCTTGTCTTGTGCATTTGAGTGTGAATCCCATGGACCACAGAGGTTGAGGTTGAGGTAGATTTCATTCTGGATTTTAAGAGAAGACAAGAAGGCAGAGCAGTAAGCACTCTCAGAAATGGAATGCCCTTGAAGGCTACTGTCTTGGAGTTATTAGGCTTTGCTGGACTGGGCTATGTGTGGATCTATCGAGGTTCCACAACAGGTGTCCATGTATCTGGCAGTCTTAGTTGCATCCACACATCTGGTTTCTGGGAAAGGAGGACTTTGGGGAAAAAGAGATAAGGAAAAATCAGACCTGTTTTTTTCTTTTTTTTTTTTTTTCTTTTTTTTTCTGACATTTCTGGCCCCCAGCAAGGCAGAGTCTACAAGGACTTCTTTAGGGAAAAACACAATAAAAACTTTCCCTTAATAGGTTCAAGGACATTTCCCACTTTTAGCCAAGAGATAGGAATGAAAAAAAAAAAAAAAAAACTATTAACTTTGGGGACCCTAATTCTCTAAACTGCCTAGCTAATTTGAATCTCCTGTTGTTCACC
Source organism: Orientallactaga sibirica (assembly GCA_036365145.1). Lineage (NCBI taxonomy): Eukaryota > Metazoa > Chordata > Mammalia > Rodentia > Dipodidae > Orientallactaga > Orientallactaga sibirica. The sequence continues at coordinate 83,371,519 of JAEOAD010000003.1, read as the reverse complement.
AGTTTCTTGATTTAAGAAGATGAACACTATTTCTCCTGTTCAAACTGTGAGGCTGGAATTATTAGGAAAATAATGCAACATTCATTAGGTAACATTTTAATAGTGTTGAGCAACCTGAAAAAGCTAAGAATGCACAGTGTATCTTTTGAGTCTTTTTTTTTTTTTTCTGTATCTAGTTAAATGAAATTATTTTCTCGAGAAGATCAATTCTCCTTGAATATTTGTGGATAACTTACCTTCACTGACTTCTGTTGCCATATATAGGTCAAACAGCAGATGCTCTATGTACACAATAAATGCTGAGTGATTAATTTATTATGGATTTACTCAGAACAAAGACTAATTAATGGCAATAGTCTTTTCTTCTTTTTAAAAAAATAATAGCTATAGAGTCAAAATATCCCAAATATTTTCTGCCTGTATATGCTCTCAAAATTTCCTATAATTGTAAAATTTAATTAGCATATATATTTAATTAGCATATATCATTTCTTTTTTATCTAATTCTGTATAACAAATACCCTAAGAATTTAATGGTTTAAAAGGATAATGACTATATTATCTCTCAAGGGGTTTATGGCTCAGAGATTCAAGCTGGATTCTCAACTGGGTAGTCCTTGCTCAATGTCTCATGTGGCTGCTGCCAGACACTTCATGAGAAAGCTTCAAAGCAGAGATTAGTTTGGGCTTCTGAGCATAGAGGTCTTGGACTGCTTATATAGCACCTGAAAAATTCTGTGATGACTTAATCTCAGACGTCACATAAGGTAACTTACTTCTGCCATAAGCTGCTGGTCTAAATGGCCCCAGAAGCCTACTAAGTTTCAATAGCAGAAAGCATTGATCCCATCCCTCATTGAAGTCATTGAAAGCAATGCCAAAGAACTTATTATTATTATTATTATTATTATTATTATTATTATTATTTATTTTTGGAGCGAGATACAGAGAGAGACAGACAGAGAGGGAGAGGGAGACAGATAGAGATGGGCGCACCAGCAGTCTCTCAGCTGCTGTGAACGAAATTCAGATGTGTGCGCCCCCTTGTGGGCAAGTGCGGCATTGAGTCCTTGTGTCACTTTGCATCTGGCTAAACGTGGGACCTGGAGAATGGAACCGGGTTCTTAGGCTTAGCAGGCAGGCGCCTTAACCTCTAAGCCATCTCTCCAACCCCCAAAGAACTTTTGAGAGAGAGAGAGAGAGAATGAAGCATGAGCTATGTAGTCATAGCCTCTTTGGAATACATAATTTACTACAACCATGTTTTAAATATGAAAATCGAATAGTATTTGCTAAATCCAAATGACAATCATTCATCCATGAATATGTGTTTGCATTGCTGCCTTCTGGAGAAAATATTAAGATTTCCTTAAAGATTAAAAAAGTATGGGCTGGAGAGATAGCATAGCAGTTAAGTGCTTGCTTGTGAAGCCTAAGAACCCTGGTTTGAGGCTCAATTCCCCAATACCCACATAAGCCAGATGCACAAGGTGGCGCATGCACCTGCAGTTTGTTTTCAGTGGCAGGAGGCCCTGGTGAGCCCATTCTCTTTCTCTCCCTCTCTCTCTCTCTCTGCCTCTTTCTCTCTCTGTTGCTCTCAAATAAATAAATAAAAATAAACAAAATTCAAAAAAAGTACATTTTATAAGTTATGATTTCTGGTCATACCATTCCAGATGCTAATGGGAGGGCAAAAGGAGTGACTGAACCTGATATATTCATTTTTTTCTACACCTTCTTTTTGTTCCCAAATAGAAAACTGAATAAAATTCCTTTATAAAATAGAACTTAATCGCATATTTTTCTCATGACAAGTGCGTCTGAAAAGCAGTGACATGCTCTTGGCAACTTTTCATACTGTGTAGTCAGAGTGATGACAAGCGCCTCCAAAGTGGGTGACCCAGTAGACGATAAAATTGATTGTTCGTAAATAAAGAATGTGCACAGGACGTCACTGGAAGATGCTGTAGGGCTTCATAGAGGCTGGATTATGAAAGATCCAGTTCTCACATTTTAAGAATAGGGAGAAAAGGAAGGAGAAATAGAAGCATTAGGATACTGTGGAGACAATCGGCAAACATTCTTCCATCTACCTCAATCAATGGACTCACTTAATAGATCAAATCCATAGCACAGTTTCAATACTGTTATCTTCACAATATATTCACTCAGCTCTTAAGAAGTGCTTCCCTTCAATTTTCCAAACTTGACTAACAGTTGAGTCTTTGAGTTTTGGGGTACTTTATAAAACAAAAAGTAAAACAGGTATCACTTCATTAAATTTTTTTTGTGTGTCCATACTTCCACAGGGTTTTAATGTTAGAAAGTGGATTTTATATTCTTTCCACCTATAAAGGATATGGTTCGTAACATGAGATCCTATCAGTTTTTCTCTTAGAATCAAAATTTAGAAACAAATGGATAACTTCTGTTAGGGGTACAAGATGTGAATAAAATACAAAATAAAAATGGCTCAATTTAGCAGACTCATTTTAGGTTGCATATTTCTGTAAGACAATGTGGACTATATCAGAATAGTTTCTGAAAGATGTTTTAATAGTATATATTTTGGGGTTCTTTCTATCATGGGGAGATAAATCTTTAGAGCAGTAATTTGAACACTTCATTTTTTTTTTTCACTTTAGTAAATCTCAGCCTTCCTATGGAGCAGCATGAGAAACAAAAAATCCTACAGCAGATTCCTTAAGAAAAACCACCGCTGAAAGTCCAAATGTCAACGTGGGAGAATTATGAGTTGGTAACATAGCCATAGTGTTTAGGAATGAGTCCTAAGGCATTTTCAATCTGCAACACCTTTTTAAAAAATTAGTAAGAAAAATGACCTCGATTCTAATTCGTTTTCCCAACACTGATGTATTTGACTTAGCAGTGTCTGGATCTAAATTAAGATTAGTCTCTAAAGTGCTTCTTGGCGAAGGAAAACTGTAATGATTTTATTACACTTTTACATGAACCAGAAAAGAGAATTTTACAAGCATGAAGAGGTTTTTAAATAGAGCGGGTAATGGAGGAAGAAGAAAGAATGGGGAGAAAAAGGTAAAATCAGGATGCTTTATGCTTGCTTGCTCTGTTGGGCTTTCCACATCACAGAAAGATGCAAGGCTGTTTTGTTTGCTCACTTGGTTAATCTCATTTTTCCATTATCAATCCACAGGGTGCGTTTTCAACCAGCTTTAAGTTGAAGTTGTAAAATGGACTCCGAAGTAATGTGAGTGAGAACAAACAAAAGGGGCCATTCTCTCCTTACCGCCTGTGTGTCATTCCCATTAATGTCAGCAGGATTACATATGTCCATGCAGGAAAATGTCTGTTTATAAATGGAGTTGAAGCATTATTCTCCCTGTTAGTTACCACCATTTTAATACCTTGAAAGTGGAAGGGCTTCATAAGGGGTGTGTTTGTGTTTGATTGAAAAAGACATTCTTTCAGAATGGGCCACTAATGTTGTAAACCTAATTATGTTCTCTTCTTTACCCCTTTGTTTTCTATATACTAAAGTAATGCAGCTGGTTTTGAAGTATTCATTACTCCCTGTTCCTACCACCTCAACAAAAAAAAAAAAAAAAAAAGCAGACAAAGTGACTGTTTGATTTCTAGCTCATTTACATTTGTTTTAAAGGCAGGCAATATAGTTGAGTGATGTTAAGCTCAACAGATTGTAAATGGATCTAAAGTACCTTGTTAAGACAAGATGTGCTTGCTGTCCACTTAAGTACTCTGTGTTGTTGACAATTTTTACAAAATTGGGAGTAAGGGATTCAGCTAGTGGTACGTAAGCAATGGAAATTGCTGTGACCACTATTTTAATATTTCAAATTATTCCTTATTCTGCTAAGGGTGTTGATTGACTCCATTTACTCTTGATCCACTCTTTTGGAGCAGGTATTCTCAGCAAACACAGGAAAAGAAAAGCACTGCTGATACTCTGATGCTTCAGATTTGTAAACTTGCTGAAAAGATCTCTAACTTGTCTTTGAGGAAATAAAAAAACAGCATTGGTGTGATTACCGCAGTAATGTCTTTTGGGCCCCTTGCTTGCTTTTCTATCAGCACGCCAGTCAATAAGGCTAAAATTATACAGTCAGAGGTTGTTTACTTTAAAGCTGGTTGCAAACTATCAGGAGACGTTTCAAAGCATTAGAACCAATTTAAGAGAAAATGAGTGGTGTAAGAGGTCAAGAGGAAATATTTACTTTGAAAGGTCAATTGAATATTTGAAGAGAGTAACAGGTTTGGCTTCTAGGGTCAGGTGAATGTATCTAGTTGTCTATTTGATCCTGAATAATTAAGCTGTGGAAGCAGAGAAGGTTTCAGGGGTGGAGATCAGTTCCCGACAGGACTGTGAGTTAAAGTGGACTGAACAAAAGAGAAGGGCTTTTTGGTAGAGTGATTTCTATCACTAGGGCAAGTCCTAGCCTGCTTTTTGGACCCTAAGTTCCCTTAGTTTAAACTCCTGTACCAGCGGACAGGACAGTCACCGGCTCCTGTGAAAGCCATGTAAGCACTGTTTGTCCTTTGATCTTTTCGTCTATTACTGCCACAAATGTAACTGATTCTACAGATGACAGCTGGAAAGACAGGATAAACCCAGTGACATTTGGAAACTTTGTGTCTCCAGCCTTTGAGTGACATACTGACATTCCATTATAGTTGTCTTGCTTGAAATGGAAATAAAACCCTTAATTATATTAGTTCATTTCAATTACTGCATTTGAGTGAAATCAAATGATAAATAAGCACTGATACCTATCAAATTCACTATTTTGTAGAAGAAGAATGTATCCTTTAAAATGATTGTGCTATCTGCAAGAACACTTTGGGTTGTAAAAATGAGGAGGAGGGAAGGAGGTGGAGGGAAGTAGGAAAGGATGGGGCTTTTCCAGTGATAATATTACTATGCTTATGGCAAGCATAATTCTCATGGATGGGTGCTTCCTTTTTTTTTTTTTACACATTATACTTAATGAATTAAGTGGTCACAAACTCAATAATGATGAAAATAAATAAAATGCTGTGTTTTCAGTTTTAATATTTATTTAACTATGTATTTTAATATGCCAGATCCAAAATCCTCTTTGCTTGCATTATCCAATTTAATAGTCAACTATGCAGTTTGATAGTTGGCTTTGGATAATTTTTGAGCCTTTATCCCTCTGGTTTAAATAAACTGAACCCAAAATGTACTTAGTTCATGGATTTGATTTTTAATATTTACAAAAAATCATACTTGCTTGTGAAACTTTCCCTACTAATTCTGTAGCCCATACTTTCCTGCCTGTTGGAAAAGATCAGAAAGAAATTGAACTTTTTTTTCAGATACAAATTTGCATCTATTCACCACAAATCTTGAAAGAGTTTTTTTTAAGCTGATTTTTATACTTAAATTGTATCCATAACAGAGTGTAAAATAAGGACCGAGTTAACAACTTTTGAATACATTTTGGGTACGAAATTTCAGCTATGTAAATCCAAATTTGCATTAATGAAAGTAGAGTTAGACTAGGACATTGGGTTTTATGTTAAAAGAAAATAAAATCACTTCACTGAACATAAATTTCAATTAACAATGGGAATTGTATAGCTGAATGAAATGAATTTTAAATTTTATTTTTACTTCCAGGAGATGATCCTCAAAGGTGTTTCTGAGATGTTACCCTTTGTATCTTCTGCACTAAAAAATATTTTGGATTTTGTAATAGCATTTATTGTCATCACATAGTACAGAAAAGGATCATTAGCCAGACTGGCTCTGGTATAATCAGAATATAAAATATATTTTAAGTTTAATAAAGGTAAATTATGCATGTAAAGGTAAAACAACCTATAATTAATAGCAACTTGGCTTGCGATAGCCAAAACACATCAAAGCAGTCTGTTTCTTATTGACTAATGTATGTGCTCTGGGCAACCTCCCTGGCCCAGCACTCCAGTTCCATCAGTTGGGACCTTTAAGGTTTAATGATATTAGATGTCAATGGAAAGGTGTTTTTTATTTTAATACAGTAAATATTTGTGGAACTTCAAATTTTGGAGGTGCACTGCGATTATTCTAGAGGGGATAGAAATTATGAGAAAAGAGACAGAAGTGTGCTGATTGTATGTTTGTACATGTGTGATCTATACATGTATGCATGTGTAAATGTATGACAGAGAGGGAGGGAAGGATTTTCATACTCTTGCAAGATGAACAAGAGCACAGATTCCTTTTATTATTAGAAATATATATATATATATATATATATATATATATATATATATATATATATATATATATTTGTAGAGCGAGAGGAAAATTTTGTGTTTGTAAATGAAATTCCAAATTTAGAATTCCTCATATCAATTATGCTTCAAACCAGGGCACATATTTAGATCTGAAGACTCCATAGCATACTCACCTGTAAAATTAATATGGTAGAGTTATTTATATTTATTTTTGAATCATTTTAGAAATTATATAAATGCTATGTGACAAAGTATTGGACATATCCAAGAAGAAAAAATGATCTGCCTTATAGAAAGGAATAAAAATTAAAAATAAAAACATAATTCTTAACTTGGTTTGAAATGATTTTGAAGGAGTTTAGTGAAACAGACTGGATTTTACTGAATAATCTTCTCAAAATAGGACATCAAGCAGAACCTGCTTCTTTCGCTGTTCTTCTAAGTGCCGGAGCTGCTGTTTTGACACTGTGGACTCTACTCAACTGGCCATAACCCATAGGAGAGCTGCATTTGTGGAGTGGCCTTATTTATTACCTTACAAAAGCAATGGTTTCATGAGGTATGCTTTAAACAGTGCACTTGGAGGAATTTCTCTGCATATATCCCCATTTTTAGAAAATTGTGACTAAGAGTTTACATAATTGAAAGCCACACCAGAAGTGTACACAGCCTCCAGATCTTTGCCTACTGCCTTTAAAGACTTTTGATTCAAATGTTCCCAAATAATTCACCGATGACAATTGTTCTTATCAGAATATGAAAGCATTTACACAATTTCTGTCAATCAGTTATAAACATGATTTTGTTTTTTATTTTTAATTTTTTTAAATTTCATGTAATGTCTTTCTTGGAAACCTTTGCTTCATTTTGTTTCTGACCCTCAGTATAGAGAAGGGTTGTGAGGAGTAAGAGTATGTGCATATGTTCCCTGACAGATATACCACTTTTGGTTACTGAATGCTTTGTTCATTTTCCTCCTAAAAGCTGTTTTCTCTGAGCTAATAATATCCCACACATTTGAATAATACCCACTGCTTTCAGAAGAGCTTCAAGTGGTCCTAAAGCTTGGTTTTGTGTTCTGTCCCCCACCCCCCCAGCAACCCACCTTTGTAGATGAACCACTGGAGCTCTCAGCAGCTCAGCCAAAGCCTGGGAGCAGGTGAGACAGGAAGCCCAAGTGAGCTCCAAAGTCATGATTTTGATCTCATGTGCACTCTGTCTTTCAGCATGTCCATTTTTTCCCCCAGTTTTCTAACCTGCAAGAACTGGCTGTTTGGTGCGACTTTTGACTATCAGAGGCTGAACTGCCCTAGTTACATCATTTCCTAACTTAGTCCTTATTTGCCTGTAAGTTACTGAAGTAGTCTAAAACTCCTCTTCCAGTTTGTAATTTTTCTTATTAACAACAACAACAAAAAAAAAAGCAGGGCGGAGAGGATGAAAAAGAAGAAAGAAAGAAAAACAGCTTTAGTTAGATACTTTGGAGGCCAAATTTTTTACAGTGGGAGAAGTGCTGAGCAAATAGCTTTACCTCTCCTTTCCTTTAATTAAATGCATGGATAGGATAATAATATCTTCAGTACCATCTGCCCTTTAAGGTAATACATAGGGCTTGGAATGCACTTATTATTAGTTTTCATAACTGATGACCTCAGGATTTCTAGACAAAGAATATAAATACACCATCAGGAATTCAGACTCTGGATGCCAAAATCCTACTCCATCATACTAGATATATTAATTTTAAAAACTGGTTTTGTAGGCTATTTTGTGTTAGTAATAATATTTACCAGTCTGTGATATACAATATTGTTTTCTTTTCTAGATGAAAAAGAATTCTTGTAACTGAAAGAGTTGAAAAGTTAGTTGGAGCCTTTCATTAAATGAAAAAATCATAGCTCTCAAGTTTTATAGGAAAATGGTTGGGGATATCTGATGTTAGTTACAAAAGTTCGCAAACCATATAATGGGTTTCTTAAACAGAAGGTCAAATAGTTTATTCTTGTTTGGGAAAAAACTAAAAATTTTATTTTAATCTTTCTTGAAAATTCATATTAGAATAATATAAGTATAAATACATAAAAGCTTTTTCTATGTGATCCTTGAGATGTTTTAAATTTGACCCAAATCTTCTCATTTATAATTTTATGGCTTATAATATTCTGAATAATTTTCCTTTAGGAAGAAAACTTTCCGTAGTTAGTCTCAGGCCAATAGTAACTTTTTGTATTCTAAAAAATATTTAAGGAAGAAATTAACAGAACTATTTTGGTGATTCTTAAAGGGGAATTGACATATCCTCTTACACTTAAAATATTATCCACATAATTCAAAAATATGCCCTTAAAATGTCAAATTTTCCAAAGGTCTTTAATTCAAGACAGAATTATTGCTGTTTGAGACATAAAACATATAACAGAAATGCATTTAAGTGCTAGAAATGCTTTGAATATATGTGATGTGGGATTTCTCTGAATGTCTAATCTGTTGACTTGAGAAGCAAACCCTGAATTCTGTACACTCCTCAATCCCATAGTTCCATTACGAAGGATGTTACAAGTCTTTAAGACAACACTGCCTCAAGGTAGTTGAGCTGGAGAAAAATCATCGTTGTATTTTTCCAACTTGATTTTCTCTGATTAAAACGAAAAACTTTAAAGTTGAAACAGTAAACATTAAAGACAATTTTACATTTCTACTTTTAAGTAAATAATATGTAAATCAAAGTTTAAAAATTCTTTAGTACTTCAGGCACATGTGATATTCTTCTTAATATTATTATATTACAGCTAAATGAAAGACAGAAGGAAATGGTTGCTCGTGTATCTGCGATTCAAATAAATCTCTTCAATGTTACGTTCACATTTCAGACAAGACTCATTTGAAACAATTCATATGTCCTTGTTAAGTAAAGCTCACTCAAGCACCTTGATTAGTACATAGAAATAAAGCAGAAAAAAAAAATCAGTAATTAAAATTCAAGTTCCAAGGGGGAATACCTTTCCACAGAAAGCCACAAACCACCTGATTTTCAAAAATGTCAAGCAGCCTTCAAAACTGAGTGCCATGTGTTAGCAGGTGGAGGTACAATTTTTGTAGCAGCATTTGTCTGTCAATAATATCGTTATAAAGCTTGTACCTTTGTAAAAAAATTTAAGGAAGCTCATTAAAGTAATGTCTCACTCCCTCACTCTCTCACTCACTGTGAGAGCCACTATTTCAATCAGTGGAATGAAATCCTTTTTCACTGACTACAGCTCTCTTTGCTTTTCAGTGTTTTCATACATTGATACCTTTACTAAAATTGTTAGTTTAGGAATCAGAGAACCTTTTCATATTAAAAATACATTTATATTATATGCAATAACAGTTCTCAAAATAATGGAAGCATAAAAATTCTGCTGTTATAAAAGTAGCTTTTTCTGATTAGTGTATATGATCAAAATTTTAAATCTCCATCATTTGTTGTATTCATGCCATTAAAAAGATGAAATAAAAGATCTACCTTGTGATTTGTTTAGTCATTTATTTAAAATATTTTCTAAACCAAAGTATAGTATAAATGTTACTGTATTTAAATATTCAATCTTACTTATATAGGCTAATGAGTTTATTATCGCAAATTCTTGGTTGAATGTTTCAAACCTAGCTTACAAACTTAGTTACGACATAACTTTTAACAATACTCCAATTTGTTCTACGAAATTCTAATTCTAATTCTTTGAATTAGACTTGTCTTAGTAACTTCCACAAACATCACTTTTCTGTGTCACAAACATATTTGTATACCTTGAAAACGAGTCCTCTTCATTTCCTCATTTGGGGACTATGTCTAAAGGCCCATTCTAAACCAAAGCTAGGGAATGGCTGCCTGGTGTTCACAGGAGCCAAGAGTGAGCTTCTTACCACAGATTTCTATTGAATATCTATGGTGGGATGGTCAGAATTTACCACAGAAACAGCTTTAGGATTTCCGTTCACGCTCCTGAATACACACTTACTGTATGAAAAGAAGCCCGGACCATTTTTACAGGTGAAGACACTGACATGTGTATCATAACCTACATCAGAATGACCACTTCTGTGACACTCACTATCATAGGTATTGCATGGAATGCTTTTTAGGGTGGATCACGTGTATTCTTTACAATAACAGAGACTTTGCAATTTTCTTTCTTTCCTACTTCACATGGGATCCATCAGCAAATCCTATCTGCTTACCATTCAAAACACGTTCAAAGTAGACTATTTCTTACTACCTTCCTGCTACTATTCTGGACCAAGTCTTCGCCTCCATAGTCTCTGCTGAAATAGAGCAATGGTATTCTGAGATTCTCTTGGTTTATATTTTCTCCATCATAGCCAACTCTAAACACAGCTGCCTGTGTGATGTTGTCAAAATCTAGGTCAGGTTGTACCTCTGGTTCACTTGCTGCCTTTTGTGTGCTGTCCGCATCACTCATAATAGAAAGCACAATTATTTCTCAAACTTATTAGATCCTACCTCACTTTCCCTTCTGACCCTCTTCCTCCATCTCCATGAAGGCGCTTGCCTCTTCCAATGCCCCGAGTCTGCTCCCAACTCACAGACTCTGCCACTGTTTCCTTGCTACTCCCTTCCTTCTGTAAATCTTTCCTCAGGTGAGTAACGAAGTGTGCACTGGATCCCCAAACCATCTAACATGATTTTTCTCTACACCATTGAAGCCTATTGCTATTTTTTACTCTCCCCTAACATGCTCTATAATTTTCTGTTTTAGCATCTATTAAACTTGCCTAAGTTCTGCTTATCCAACTTAAATGTAGACTTCATGAAGACAGAGCAATTTTTGTTGTTGCTTCCTGTTTCATTTAATAAATAAGAAAATGTATCTGCTGAATGAATGTATGAATTAGTGAATGAATTAATGGAGACCGCATGAGGTATTATCATTTCCAACAGACAAACAGGGCTGTCTGGGTGAGCAAATAATTTGTTTGAGCTTAGAAGGCTAGGCCTCTGCTCTTAATATCTTCTTCATCTAGTCTGTCAAACTGGAACACAAATTCCTGGATTTGGTGTCTTTCCACTTTGCCACCCTGTCTGCCACATGGAATATCCTATCAGACATAAGGCTAGTCAAAGAACAAGAGGAAGACAGTGTTCTACCTGCATAGAGAAGGCCATTAGATTCAAATTTGTGGCCTGGAGAGAAATGAAAGGATTAAGAATTATCATGCATTTGCAGTTGATGTGCAACATAATAGGTATGCATGGTGTTTATCAGAAAATGACTGTATTTCTTACTAGCTGAGGGACTCTGGGGTTCCTTTGCTCAGTTGCCTTCACTTCCTTGCTTATGAGATGAGATGGTGATATGCAGCCAAGGCTGTCTGCAGTACTTAAGGCATTGACTAACACATAGTAAACACCTAAAAGGTTCCCTTACATTTTCCTACACAGTATAGTAATTGCTATTATTTTAAGCTGAATTTAATAATTTAAATCTTACTGTAGCTTCAATGGCTCTCCATGATTTCATGCCAAGTTTTCAGTTTCGTTTTAGATCTTTTTCTTCATGTACTTCACTTACCAGGCCGCTTTTCTGTTTCTTGGAGAACTCATTTTCAGGTGGAGGCCCATAAACAAGTGTTTCCTGATGAGAAGAAAAGAACATCCATTGAAGTCCACCTCTGGCCCCTAAGATTTCAACAAAGAGTTATTTCTTCAGTGGGGTTTCTGTGAAGCACCCCCAACCAGGGAAGGTCATGCTTCCTTTAGTGGTGATGACCTTCTATCAGTTTCTTTTTGTGATTTCCCCCTCCGTACCTAGAGTTATTTAATTGTCTTTTCTTTCCAATGGTCTGTTTTTCCTCAGGAATCTAGGACCTGAGAGGACAATAGACTTCTCTTTTCACCACAGCTCCTTGATACCTACAACAGCACCTAAGTGTAGGTGCTCGGAAAATACTTGTGAAATAAATGAATGAATGAATGAATGAATGAATGAATGAACTAATGATTAGACTTTTGTGGTCCGGATTGGGACATTTGGATATAGCAGTTTATAAAGACACATCTGTTGAATAATAGTTCATGAGGTAGACATGAGCAGCAACCCACAGGTAAAGACGCATTATGTGTCACTTCTGGTTCAGACATTACCTGGAGTTTCAGTACACCCCTTACATTTCCTCATAGCATGAAAGTGTGGCACTCAAAACTGCTCCAATTGCTGATCATTTTGAGGCTTGGTTCCCATCTGTCTTGAAGGGTATTATTTTGGTACATGGCCCACTTTTACAGGGCTCTTTTCTCTAATGTACCCAGCATATCATCTGACCCCCTAATTACTGAAGAGAATCGGAACCCCAGTGCTTTTGAAGTGCCTACAGGTAATGTGAATCATTAGAAGCACATGTCATAAAAACTGAAGACATTTTTCAAATCACTTAAATTATAATAATTAATTTAATATGCTTCATATGTTTAAACTATATTTAGTTTCAAGCCATATGCTTTCATACATGAAATGGAGTTCTAGGCTTTTCTGTTGCTTTAAAATACATTATCCAAGCTGAAATTTGACCAGTACATTAAGAGTTAAAATATCTATACTCTGGATACCTGGAGTAGTGTCTGTAATAAGTGTTAAGACTACAAAAAATCTGTCATTAGAAAATGATCCACTTTGAAGGATGGCATATATCATAAATTGGTGACTTATACCTCGGCATTTGCTCACTGCATCCAGCATTCTGAGCTTTGCATTCAGACAAAGACACAAGCAGCTAACTCTGCTAAGAACATTGATATCACTGCTTAAGCTATGTTACTGTCACATGATATGAAATCTACTTGGCAATTTTTTTTTTTTATTCCCAAACATACTGGGTTTTGCAATGTTTTAGGAATTAAGCTAAATGTTTTGTCTTCAGATTTTTTTTTCTAGTTTCTCTTCATGCTTTTACAGGAGAGTTAGTTGTTCTGAAATTTATCCTTGCCTCTGTTTTTTGTTTTTCCATGCTTTCATTAACTTTAAAAAAATACAAACGACACAGATTTACAATGCACACGGTGATGCTTCCATCACTCCCTGTTTTATATTTTTCTTAGTGCACTTTTAAACTATCACTGTCACAAGGTCACGTAACAGTTAAATCATGCTGCTATGGCTTCAATGATGAATTAAATACAGAATAAAAAATGCTGACAATTTACACATTGTCACAGTAAAGATTTTGTAACATAAATATGACTTAAAATGGAAAAATTTATCAACCAGCACAGAATTTACTTCTGAGACTTGAAACGCCTTTTTCTTTTTCACTTAAGATGATACTTAATTTGTGGCTTATCTGGAAAATGCTAAGGTGTAGATTCATTTTAATTTGCCCTCACTGCTGCTTTCAACAATTGTTAGGTAGCTGAGCTGATGATAGGATAAAATAAGGAAAGATGACTTTTTGACATGACAGGTCATGACTGCAGGTATTATTAATTGTTTAAAATCTACTGTGCCAGTTCTCTGACTTCTGTGGACATATATCTGAAGAAACAATGACATCATTTTAGGAAGCAGTTTTTGATAGACATGGGATTCTTTTTTTTTAGCTTTGACTCAGAAGTTCTAATGATTCTCTAGTTTATTTAAGGAAAAAAAAAAGTCCTCTTTGTTTCAATTTGCATTCTTAGGTTACTTCACTGATATAACATGCTGTTCTACCATTCACTGTCAAACAAGTGTGCAGAAACTACCCTGATTTAATCTGTGGAGACTCTGGCAAAGCCAGAACTTCTCTACCTACATAGGTAAAATTTGAAAGGTTCTTACTCCAAATACATGTTCATACTTGTATTTATTTATTATTTATTGATGAATCTTTTAGTATATAGACAGAGAAGTAGTTTTGCCACATGTGTAAATCCCCAGGAATCTAGTTGACAACATAAGATATTCCCTACTCGATGTCCTTATACTCCAATTACCCACAAAGAGAGAGATTTGCAGGTCAGCATGTAGCACTGCTCACCAGCTGCCTGCACAATGTTGGTGATCTTCTCCTGCACTTGCTTTAGTGAAGGTCCACTGGAACATGAGAGGAAACATAAATAATTTTTCTTTTTGCAAAGACTACCTCATTGCAAGCCAGCTGTAATCTTAATGATCAACAGCTGTAAGTATGCATCAGCCAAAAGGAGGAGAATTAAAGTGTACTGGAGATGGAGAAAAATAGATGAATTGACAGGTGTTGGGATGGTCCATTATTGCTTAAAGGAATAGGTGATTTGTAGTAGTGTATGATAAAATGTTTACAGGAAGAATGCTCCTAGTATTAAAAACGACTGGGAATCGATACATCAGCATTATAAATAGTTCCCAAGTCCTTATTATTTGAGTCATTCCATTGCTCTCATGCAATATTTTTATACTCCTGTTCAATTGAAGATTGACAATGCATGAGTCTACTTTCATTTTGTTGTATGGACACTTTGAAAATAAAGCAAACTTACTAATTGTCAGATGTTTTAAAAAATGAATTATGATCCATTTTGTTCTTAAATTGTATTTACTAATTAGCTACACATTTTTCTGCTCCATAAATAAAAGAGCTGTAGCTTAAAAAAAATAACTCTGATTTTTGCTAAATTGCTAATTTTATGCTATAAGTATATCAAAAAGAACTGTCTCTGAAATCTTTGAATATTATTAAATACCATGTGACACATTTTAAATTATTCTTGGCATTTTTTTCTAATTATTTCGTACTAATAATATTTCACTAATTTAAAGAAATTGAGTTTGGAATATTAAGTCATAATTATTGTCCCAATAATTTATTTCAGCTTCAGAAATTATTCTCTTTCTCAATTTTAAAAACTGTGATCTACTAATATGCTCTTGAATTAACTGGATTATTAGTTATCCCATTATGTATACTTCCAACATACAAAACTGTGTGCTCAGTCATTGATGATCAATAATCATCACTGGAAATTATTCTTTGTGTAGCCCATTCAGATTTGTGCAATACACAAGCTGTGAGGTAACTTTTCAGATAGTTATTTGTGAACAGTTGTGTAGCTGGTGCTGTGGATATAAAGTAATAATATTTGGGAACATCAGGAAATAGGATGGAGGATAAAAAGGAAATAATTCCTTTCTAATCAGCTTTCTGCCCACCTTTAAGACTCAAGACTGACAAGTGATGATATATATTTATATTTTCCTATAAAACTACATTTACAATTGCAGTGAGAGACTCTGGCTGCTTAAATTCCATTAAAGCTTCAGCAAGTTCTTTGCTGCTCCTGTCTTCCTGGTCTCTTTATGCAGACCTTCTGCTAGTGGAAATACCAATGATGCCTCTTGGCATTCAGGCATGTCACACTACCATTGCACAGCATAAAGAAACATGCAAACCTCTAACCAGGTGACATCCCTGTTTCTCTTTACATTCATGGTGCCAGTTCAGCATGATCCAGAATGATCCTGGCCAAAAAAAAAAAAAAAAAAGTAACAGCGTTCTTCATCTCACTGGGATCTTTTATTGAAAACCTTCTACAACTGTATTTGCTAACCAAATTTTGTAATAAACCCAATGCAAGGGGGCACACTGGCCATAAATTACTACACATAAAAATATATCCACGTGCCTCCTTCTTGCTTGCTCCTTCTGGTATATGTAACATGTAACAATGAGGCTCATAATGTCCTACTTGTTCTAGCCATTAAAAAACAGTTTACAATCCATATTGCAAAACATTCTGGTGAAGCCTCTAGCAAATGCATACAATAAATCTGTCCTGCCTTTGCAGGAGTTTTAATTTGCATGCATGCGTCTCTGGAAACATTCTGGAGTCTTCTAAGAAGGCATTCCAGTGTCTGCCTCTGTAACGGTCCATATGGCAAATGCCTCTGAGATCACAGAACTTTTCTTATTTAAAGCCAAACTTATCCACATTATGTTGTGGAGTTCTCAGTAGGAGCTAACAAAGATTCTGGAAACTAGAGGCAGAATGGAAGAATGCAGCAAAGTGGAGTCAAAGAATGAAAGCATACTGGGAGACAAAATTCTCTATGTGCTGATTAAGCAGCACTCAAATAATGCACATCTTGGATCAAGACACACCTCTCACTCTGCTTCAGGAAATGAGAATGGGGAGCCTATATATCAGATGATGGAGTTGGTGAGGTTAGCAGTGCAATTAAAAATTTTAAATGTTCTCTCTAATACAGATTGGGTTTTCATTTAATTTACTCAGGGGATACCAACCATGAGTTGCTTTTAGAACAAAAGAGGTAGGACTTTTAAAAGCATTTGTATTTTTTTTTTAATTTTCAATTTCATGAGTGTGCAAACAAAACTTTCAAGTGTGTGCTCACTCAGCTTGGTCTGAAATGTAAAAGGCAGGCAGCCAGGCCTCTGGAAAAAATAAATCACAACATAAGTTCTGTTTCTGAAATGCAAAATTATAAGTTTGAAATCACATTTAGGAACTTCTGCTAATGATGAAAGGAGCTTACAGGGAATAATGAAAGGGAAGATATTTTTAAGTGCATCTTTTCCCTTAAATGCTTTAGTGGTATCTATTCATTCCACAGACATTCTCCAGTGTGTTGTCTATGCTATGTGCAGAGATGATTATACTGCATAGTTTATCCCTTAAAGAAGCCCACAGTCTAGTGGGAGACAGATACGTAATGGATAGTTGTGAAACCACACCAGGGGGATAGGACAGAAATGGCTGTGGAGTCAATTTCCCCTTCTCATCACCATCTCTAATCTGATGGGGCCGAGAGGCTTGTGAAAATGAAACACTGAAGTGAGTCTTGAAGAACAGAAGTGAGTTCAATAAACGTGTGTGTGTGTGTGTGTGTGTGTGTGTTTGTGTAGAGGATAGCAAAGAAGGGAGAGAATACGAATGGTTAGAAACGAGTAAGAAAGAGATGTCATAGTTCTCTGAGCAACTGAATTCTTTAATATGAAGAGTGGACTGATGAAAGTAAAGGGTAACAATTAAGATTTGAGCAGGCACAAATCAGATGATGTGGGTTCCTGAACGCTTTTTCAACAGCTAGAACTGATTTATTATAGGCTTTATAGACTGCTATTCCTGTTATAGTTCTATATTTCATTAATACATATCCTTTACATTTATGTAACTCTTTTCCTCCAATAAATATATTTTTTACGGTTCTTTTTTGACGTGTGTGTCTGTGTGTAGGTATGTGTAGAATATGTGGTGTGTGACTGTGTGTTGTATGTAGTGAAGAGTGTGCTACATGCACAATGTGCAGAAATGACTTCTTGTGTTCTCCTCTTTTCTTCTTCTGTCTTATTTAGTGTCTCACCAATCCTAGAGCTTTTCTCCTAGATTGACCTACCCTTGAGCCCCAGTCACATCCCTGCCTCTACCTCCCCTCAGCACTGGGGTTACAGGCCTGTGTGGCCATGCTAAGCTTTTTATGTGGGTGCTGGGGAATCAAAGTCAGGTCCTCACGCTTGCACAGCAGGTGCTTTTATCCACTGAGCCATATCTCCAGCCCTAATAAACTTCCTTATAACAAAGGTTTATACATCAGTTTCAGACTCATTACTTATTTGGGAATGATTGGAAGTTTATTAGATAGCAAGTAAGAAGGAGAAAAGGAGGTGGGATACAGTTGGATGACAAAATATCAGAGAGGATAAGTTCCCAAGATAATTAGTTGAAGGGGTTCAGGACATTGCTAAATAACAATATATATATCTTTAAAAGGCTTGGGTTCTAGTTCAAGGCATTAAAGGGGAGCCACTTACCAATATTTGGAATAAAGAGCAATAAAAATCTTTAAAATATCCATTAAGAGTTCAAAAGGCCAAGAAGCAAATGGTATGGTCTACAATGAGGGCCTTTGAGTAAGCATACTGGTGACAAGAACAGTAAGAGGGTCAATGCAACGAAGAGAAGTGTCAGCAAGGAGGAGAATGGAGGTAGGTGACACATAATGAATGACTGAATTTAAATGGTCTTATTTTCATGCAATAGTGGTGGTGCTAGAGCTTTCTTAATCATTGAATGCCCAGCCAGTTATTGGAGTAGATTGGAAATAGTAGTTTTTCAACATCCTTTGAAACCAAGCTAGAAAAGTCCTCTCCCCATTAGCTGAGTTGCAGCATTGGTCTCTATCTAGTTGACTGACAGGATCTCACCTGTCTCTGCCTAACAGTAGGTGTAATCACAGTTACTTCATAGAGTCTGTGTCCTTATTAAATGAGGCAATGCATAGGAAACCCTTATTAAAGAAAGTCATCTAAAGCTATATCTACTGTTATTTATTGAATTTGGATCACTGACATAGTCATTCAATTTTCACTATTGCTCCACAAAGTTTGGAGTATATTTATTGTCAAATATTTAGAATATATTTTATTTAGGTGTCATCTAAAGAATGCTTTTAACAGTTTTGTAATATTTTCTTATTTTCTTCATTCTCAGTCACTCAAAACTCATTTACCTTTGAAAGATCCAGATCACTGACACAAGTGACCTTCATAACAAATAACTTAGCCCAAGACACAAAGCCAGAAGACAGGCAATTTTATGAAAACATATACACACCCATGATTGCTTGATGACCATTTTTAGTTCATTGTCAACTGCTCTTACCATTTTAGCTCTGGGGAGATAAGTTTTTTTCTGCTTTCATAGCTTCCTATACAAAGTCCCACCAAGACTGGTTCTCATGTTACTGACGTATATGAAAGGAATGTTTTCCATCACTCTCAAATACAGTAAAGCCCTCAAATATTTTTCCATAAGGCAAACTCTAAAGAATTCTTAATGGGAACCACCCTATTAGAGAAAATGGATATTGTCAATTGACAGAATGAAAATTAATGATGGTCGACTCAAGGAATAATATTAGGGGTAGTTCTTGGGGAAAAAAAGTGGACATGTGGATTCTTTGGGTTACTTGTCGTCATTCTCAACACTTTCTTCATGTAAGTCTGTCAGCCTTCACTATTCTCATTATAAAATTAGCTGGCCAAGTGAGGTAGGACAAATAAGGTATCACTTTTCTAGACCTTTAAGAAGCAACACAGTTGGCTCCATGTCTATGGCCTTGGGAATTCAGTGAAAAGAATGATAGAGAAGTTGCTGCACAGTGGTCCCAGGCATCCTTTCTTAACAAATGTCACCACACATCTGGACTTCCAGAAGTTACTGCCTCTGTGCAGGTTCTTAATATCCTCATAGAAAATGCTAAAAATTAGCAAAATATATTATATTTGTTCCTTCACCTTTCTTCTCAAACCTGTGATTGCAGATACTTCATAGCCATTTTTGCCAAGACAGAAGTGATCCCATCAATTAACCCATATTGAAATGATTGTGTCTGAAATATGTTTATTTCTTCTTGGTTGTATTAAAAATTATTTTAAATGACAAGTAAATGATGAATAATAAAATTTTATAGAATATGGTTCAAAGATTAAAATTCTGGCATTTTAATGTAGTCTTTCACCTTTCTGTGGATAATGCACTATTAAGTTTACTTTTCCATTTCATTTACTGTTTGATTTATGGGGAAATTATATGCATTTTCCTCATACTTGTATAATGGCAGCAGTTATAGAATAGTGCATGCAAATTGAAACTATTGACTTCAATCTACTAAATCTTTACTTCTTGTTTTTCCTAATTACATCACTTCCTTTTCTTTCTTAAAGTATAGCTTCATTTTGCCTTCCTTGGCAGTGAAGGGAAAATGAGAAACTGAGAAAAGATGAAGAAAATACTTATGTGAACATTAACAGAATATCAAAAAATATTTATCTTAATCTCAACATTAAAATTTATAAATAATTTTTGATACTGTATATGATAGTCATCTTATGTGAGTGGTAGACAGCATTTTTTGTGTAAAAGAGACTATAGACCATAGAATGGTTTCTTGTTCATTCAGATATAGAAATTTTAAGAAATTATATCTGGGGATATTCGTGTATCTATCTTCTGTGATTTCTAAATGGTAGCTGAAAAACTCAAAAAAAAAAACATTGGAAATAGTATCTCCTGTTATCTTGCACATTAACCATGTACTTTTTAGTTAAATTCTTGGAGGGTATAAACACCCACAAAACCTTGCTGAACCCTCCATATTCCACAGTGGCATTGAAGTAGCATTTAGTAAGTGTTTACTTTCTTAGGTGATGATGTTTTTGTCTCATCACCAGTATGCATCAGTTATAGAGTTAATGCTATGCATCACCAAAAATTCGATTTCACAGTTTTCAAGGAACACAGGGGAAGCACAAATGGGGAACAAGATCTGGGCACTTATAACAGAATTCAGTAGGAAAGAAAAATGTATATTCACATGTGCAGTAAAGTTCAACCAGATCACAACTTCTGGAAGTAGGTCTCTAGAGTCTACATTGTAAAAGTGTTTCTAAATGGTGTCTCTATATTCTTATCTTGCTCCAGTATAGATCTAGAATTCATCTAGTACTTCTCATAGCTTCTGCCACCCACTATCCCAAGCCATCAGCCTTCTTCTTGGATGACTGCAACAGCCTTCTGACGAGTGCTCTTGGCTCTTACTGAATTCTCAAGTAAGAGTCAGTGTGAGCTTGACACACTGCAAACCAGACCACATCAAACTTCTAGGCAGCACGTTCCGCAGGCTTTCCATCTTCCGCAGAGGAATATGTTAAAGTCCAACTGTGGTCTTCAAGAGGCTTAAAGTCATGCAACTGTGCATCTTCTCTCCCCCTGTATCTTCTGTTCCCTCCATCCCTCATGCTTAGCTTCAGCCACCCTCACTTTTGTGAAGCTTCTTCTCCTGCCCCCTGCCAGCTCAGTGCCTCTATAGTTACCTTTTCCTTATTTTAGTCATGGTATCATCCACTAGAAGTTTCTGAGAGATTGAGAGGTGCCATAGCTATGTGCAGAATAGTAAGAGGCTATTATGAGACCACATACATCTGTGGTGGTTCACTTCTTTTTTCAGGTCTTTAATGCCACTGCACAAAACAATGTCATCATTCTCAGTGTATGATATCCCCTTAACTATTTCTGGCTTTTACTGCTATATAGTATTCTATATGTGTATTATATGTTTGTTATCACCCACTAGCTTGTAAAGTCTATGAGAGCAGAGAATATATTGTTTTAATTGTGTTTAGTTTTTTATTCATTGAATGTTTATGCTTGAAGTACTTGGTAAATATAGAAATAAATAAGCATATATAAGTAAATGACCATTAATACTTCATAAAACATGCTGGTAATGGAATTGGTGGGAGTGTTTTAAAAGTGATGGAAGATAAGCAATCCAGCAGTAAGGAAAGATGTACATTGGTATGTATCATAAGGGCCTCTAAAATGCCCCACTTCTCTTGGTTCTGAAATCCTGAAGCCCCAAAGAAGAACTATTGCAGAGTCAATCCCTAGGTAATGCTGAGTCACTGTTACTGCATGGATCTGTGTGAAGTTTGCTCTTGCTGGGAACACAATCTACTCTTTCTTCTTTCCTCCTTTCCTCTCCATCCCTCCCTCCTTCCCTCTCTTTCTTTCTTTCTTTTTCATTTATCCCCCTCCTCCTATCATTCTCTTTCTCTGTTTCTTCTCTCTCCCTTTCTTCTCTGTCTCCCTTTCTTTGTGTTTTTGTCTTCCACCATGTTTTCAGTAAAACAACCAAATAGTTAAGTAGGCCCAAAAATTCTTCAATACTTAAATCAAGGAAATATTCAAATACCAAATTACTCCATGATAACTGACTGGCTTAAACTATCAAACTTACTGCATTAACTGCAGCCACTTGGCCGTTTTTACCTATCAGTATCATGCCTCCTATATCAAGAAACATAACAAGGAAGAAACCTAATTGAATAAAGCATGTGTCCTCTCAAAACTGAAGAAATTTTACCATGTCCCATAAAAATATATAACACATGAAAAACTTCCAAAGTGTCTCTTGCATTTGATATAGCATATTATGAAAATATAAAATAGCATATAAGTAAAATTTCCAAATAAATTCCTTATAATGGACAGTCTTAGTGCTTCTAAGATAAATGAAACATCACTGGTAATGACACACTATAAAATTCTTCTGATGCTAGAATTCATCTTGCTAACAAAATATTAGTGAGTACAGTTAGTGTTTAATTTAATTTTACTGAATATTGTCATGTTCTGGTTGGTCTTGGGAAGATGCTGAAAAATCTAGTGGAAGTGATTTCACTATCTGGTAGAACAGACACAGGTCTGCACTTTTAACTACTCCTCTCCCACCCTGCCCCCACCTAGGAAAAAATTAAAAGGTTGACGTACATCATCCAGCTATTTCACCATGATTACCTGCAGGTTAAATGCTACACTCTGCAGCAGATGGCCAATTGGCAGTAATGGCAAGGATTGTTATCCTTCCCCTCATGCATGGAGTATGCTTTTGATACTCCTCATGCCAGCAAATTGCTACAGGTTCAAATAGTGCCCTGTGTATCACAGAGAAGCAGAATAATTGAGGCTGTCAGACAGAATCTCTTTTCCCATCTTTTTCCTTTGTATGGGAAAATTGTCCTACTTTCATATAATTAACATCCAAGACCACAGCACAAGGGAATGTCAGGACAAGATCTTACAACCTCATCAAAATGAAAATCATAACAATATGTAATATAAAAAGCTAATGATGAACTTAGAGTTCCCAGTTTTTTTTTTAACTACTGGGTATATTATGGCATGAACCAGAATTAGTTCAATTAACCAACAAATAAATTAATGAAACATCATCACAAGTGTGTACTGTCCACCATGGATCCACTATAGTTGTATTTGTGTTGAACCCCAACTTAGACATATTTTTCCCTGCTTACAGTGGAAAATGATTGTAGATACAATGCCATGTGTGCATATATGTGGCTGGAGTAGTCTCAGATTGTATATACATACAGACACAGTGATACAGAACTAGCAGAAAAAAACAAACTTGAATTCAAGTTCTGCTGTGGAACTTATCATTATTGGCAAGGTTGAATCTGGTTTCTTTATCTTTCTACCATAGATGGTTAAATTATGGATTAAAAGTAGGTTGCGCATACAGTACCTGATTAAAATAAAGCTGTTATTATAATTATTAAACTAAGCAAGGGGGATAATTACCACTAAATTTTGTTAAAAATGAATTCAAAGTATAAAATTGAAGAGGGGATACATGTTAAAGTGTGAGCAGTAGTTTGTTTACATGAAAGTCATTCCTTAATTTCCAAGAGTTCTTCAGAATTAAAAAAGAATATTTAACAACACAGTTTGTTTCTGCTTCCACACTAAAATTCGTTTTATATTAGACAAAAATTGTAATTTATATGCCAATATCATTTCCCTTTAACACCCTAAATCCTGTGAATCTGAAAGAAAACTAGTTCCAACTCATCAAATAAAATGCCATTAGAAGCCTCTTGTGAAGAAAGGTTGCAAGATTTGTGTTTTTCTTCTCTGAATGAAAAGATTTATCTTATTTTACCAAGATGAATAAACGGATGCCTTGAAAAAGCACATAGTTTGAGTGGAAACTCTGAGAAAACCATTTTTCTAATTCTTACCCTCCCTTCCCCTCCCCCCCATTATGCAACTATCTTTTCATTGAAACTTTATAGATTCAGACACACAGAGAAAATTCAGATAGGATTTTAAATCACTTTATTTTTTGTGCATTTAGGAATCAGGATTAGTCATGATTTAGTGGAAAACGGTGCATATCATTTACATGTATTCTTAAATGCTTCATCATGCCAGGGAACCTTCCAAGGCAGATTTCTGTTGGCTGCATTTTATAACGTTTCCCTATTACCTTTCTCCATTTAAACCTCTTCTCCTGGAACCTGAACTACCTTTGTTTCTCTTTTAGGTAAGACGTTAGAGAGCACATTTGAGTTGAAACAAAGAAAAAGGAAGAAAAGAACAAACGAATGAAGAAATGAAGGGAGGAAACTGTAAAAGAGAAGACAAGATAAACGGAGAGAGTTCATATGTGAACTTTTCCTAGATGTCCATGTTCATGATTTTCTCAGCCTCCACGGTGGGCCAGTTCAGAGTCACATACCAGAATCCTTAGTACAAAGAAGTTGGAATTGTCCAGGGTGTGAACTAAAAGGAACGCGTTCTTTTACTTATACAGTGAAGAAGCCAAGCAGGCCTTCTTCAGATGGCAATGTCCTGACAACTTTATGAAGAGGAGGCAGCAGTATCCTTTAAAAAGGTATCTACTGTTCTTGCTACAGCTTTCAGCAAATGAGGAAGGCTTGTTCTGCCATTTTTTTCAACGTTTGCGCCATGCTAGCACACCACATCAGCATTCTTATCCCATGCCCCTGGGGGTGGCAGGTCTCTCATTCAACTCACAGAATGGGAGTGTATTTTTCTTTTACCACCCTATTTATCATACATTTCCTCTGGTGGAAAATCTCAATGTCCCTAGTCACCTTAAGTCTCCTTCAGAATAGAAAGAGCTTTGGTAATATCCTCCCCTGAAGGTTTTGATTTCATTCATCATGGGACAGGAGAGTCCAGGGTTGAACTGCACCACAGCACGCTGCGGTCATTACCGGTGTTCACTTAACAGCCATCTCACGGACGGACACATAGAGAGGAATGGAGAGGAAAGTTGGCAGCATCCACGACAAATGACAGAAGCTGGGAAGAAAGACCCAGCTCCTCTGTCTATTGGGGACTCAACACTGCTGCATCAACACACAGCCTACAGGGGAGAGGTAGTTTTCCCAGTTTATGATCTTCTGTGCTTGGCATCTGCTCTGGCGCTGGAGATGGCCTCTATTTTGGGAATACGTTGTGTTTTCTCAGATTGCCATTTCCCCCTCTGCCTCCCCCCTCTGTTAAATATTCTACAGTATATTATCACTTCATTTTGCTTCAGTTATTTCCTCTGACAGTGGTGCGGGGCAGTCTGGACTCAGAGTCACTTCCTCTCTCAAACTCAATCTGTCTAAATGTCAAAAAGTGAAAAAAAAAAAGTAGGACTTTTAAAATCTCAGCAATCTGGCATTTTTAAGGAAATAGTTGATAGGTGTTGCATTTCTGAAACTGATTTTGGGGGATGGATGGGGCTGGGGGGAGCACTTAGGGATCCAAATACAGTTATACCCATGTTTAGCTTTTTCTGAAAAGTGACACTGTATTCATATTAGATGCAGGTGGAGAACAGGCACTTTGTTATTTATTTGTTTATGAGTTTATTTTGTTGGGATTGACTCTCCTAACATATATGTGCATATTTGAGACATATACTCAACAAATTTGGGCAACAATTTGTTCTAAAATTTGATAATGCTCACAAAACTAAGATACTCTTAGCTTCTTCACTTCTCTCGACTACTCTTCCAGAGTTCTCTCTTCCATTTCCCTCCATCTCCCCCCGCCCATGCTTAAAGATTGTCAAATCCAGTGACTTAAAAGGGTAAATCTCAGAAAAAGACTTATTGAAGGTTTTGTGACTTGCCTTTAGGGAAAAGTGCTGGCACTGAGTGTTTTCAGGCTATTTCAGACCATCCTAATTATAGGCTATCAGGAATAGAATTTGAGATGGCTTAACTAGGTCAACAGAATTCAGTGATAGCAAATGACTCTGCGGTGGGGTATCTGGGATTAATGAAGTGTTTTACCTAAAAAGTCCTTTTATTGGGCAACATGAGGCTGCTCTTTTTGGAAAAGCAACTGTGTCTGCCCAATACCACTGAATAACTCACCCTGCCCCTGCCACGAAGTAAGGTGTGTCTGCTGCACCACAGATTTCATAACTGTCAGAAGTCAGGATAGCCAGCCCTTTGCTCCTCTATTTGCTTAAAAAAAAAAATAGTTAATACAGTATGAAAGCAAGCATGTGTAGGAGAGAAGAAAGCATGGGAAATCGTATTGGTTGAAATGCCATAAAATATTTCAGGCACAAAACTAAGTGTTTAATATATAATAACACATTAATTTCCAGGACATCTCCAGGATATACCTACTCCCCCATCCTCAAAAAGTAATATTCCACTCATATGACTCAAATTAATGCAAGGCAAAATAAAAATGTATCTTGTATTAAGAAAAACATCATTAATTTCATTCTATATACCATGGATAAAGACTTGTTGGCAAAAAATGTGATATTATAATGCACATTTTCATTTAATTGATGAGGAAAATATTTTGATTTTTTAAAGTTATTTTTCATTTAAAGGCATTTTCATCACTAAAGTTTCTTTTTCTAACAAGCAAAGAAGAGGATACTAAGAAATTCTCAAATGAAATTCTGCATTGTGTCAAGATACTACAACTCCAGCTCTAAAACATTAAGTTATATATTTTTGTGCATATGTGTGAGTGTGTGTGAGTGTGTGTGAGTGTATGTGTGTGAGTGTGTGTGAGTGTATGTGTGTGAGTGTGTGTGAGTGTGTACACATGTGTACGGGTGTCTGTGGGAGACAGAGGACAATGTCAACCTCTGGTATTGCTACGCACATTTTTTTGGATAAGTCTCTGACTGGCTTGAGACTCACCAAATAGGCTCATCTCTAAGCAGCAGGGCCAGTGATGATGCACTTGTCTCTGCTTCCCCAGTGCGGAGACTGCAAGCATGCACCACCTTGTCTGTCCTGGCTTTGGTTTTTATGATGTTGGTTCTGGAATGGGTCTCAGGTTCTCAGGCTTGCAACACAATCATTTTGTCGATGATCTCTTAGCCTTTTTTTTTTTTCTTTTAGTTTGTAGCCATCCAACCATAAAGGTTCATCTGAGCTCAAGTCATAACTAGTATGACCCTGATTTTTGATATCTTCAAATATATTTTTAAATCAATGACGTTTCCATTTCTTAAGTTGGGCAGCATTTTGAAACAGACCTTATCATTTCATTCTATCTTTGTAATGGAGGGTTACTTTCTAGAAGAGTTACCTGTTTGGAAGGAGCAGAGTGATAAGAGGCTTTCCAATCTTCTGCTCCTTCTCAATGACTCATCAACAGGAACAATCCCTTCCCCTTACATTCACAGGGCAAGGCTGATGACGAGAGCCTGCCCCTTGGTCTTCTGTTGAGGAGCTGAGTGGTCATCTTTATTAGAGGCATTCCATACCTATGAGTTGGCAATGATGGAGAAGAATAACCATGAAGAAGTCTCTACTCCCTTCTATGCTATATAATCTGTCCAAAGGAAAACTCAACTCAGTATATCTTGCCTACTACATGAGAAGTGGAAAATCGGCAGCTTACTCTACATTACTTTTTCTATTCCTTCTGCTTAAAAATATTCTCTCTCAATATTCTTGGGGGGTAATTTTCAGTGTCATAGGGAATCTGTTTTTCTTAAATAAAGAATGCTTGAAGGAATAAAAAACCCTGAAGCTTTTTGACTTCAGAAAATGAATGATAGCTAGAGATCTCAGTTACATTCATACAGAAAGACTCTACAAGCAAGATAAGGTGACTAAGAATGTCAATATGTTATGATACGGATTATCTTGGCAGATCTTGAGTTAATTTTATAGAAATTCATTGGGTACATATATAGTCAGGTATATAAGTTTATGCACAGCAAAACATTTGTTATACTTTGTGTGCATTACATATACAATATTTAACTGCTTAAATGCTTATATTTATGAATAAGATTGTGAATATATATATATATATATATATATATATATATATATATATATATACACATACATACATGGGACACTATGTAAAATGTTAAGAAGGGATTGTATTTTCCTAAAGTCACTAGTAGACAATAGTTGCTTTATGACACCAGCAAAAGGCTGAAGGAGATAAACACAGAGAACATCCAACTCCAACTAAGCCAGAGATCCAGAGACACAGAGGCTCCCAAAACCGCATCACTGAAGCAGAACTAAAATGACCCCAATGTGGCTCAGGGAAACTTAAGGAAGAGGGGCGGAAAGATTGTTAGAGCCATAGTTGGGGCATTATGCACAGAGACTGGGGCCAACCCCCCAGAACTCTTAACCAACCTCACAATGCTTGACCCACATTCCCCATTGACAAGGGTCCCTTTGAAAGTGGGAGTACAGGGAGGAGGACAATGGATCCTTTACTATGAATGTAAAACCAAAATAATATAAATAAAAAAATATATATATTAAAAAAAATAGTTGCTTTATTAAACCATCATCAAAACAAGAAGTTAAGCTCTTCATCAGAATGCCACTCAGCCAAAAAACAGTTGCAGGTGGAAGAGATTGTTTAGTGGTTAAGGCACTTTGCTGTGAAGCCTAAGGGCCCAGGTTTGATTCCCCAGAACCCACATAAGCCAGATGCACAAGGTGACACATGCTTCTGAAGTTCATTTGCAATGGCTGGAAGCCTTGCTGTGTCCATTCTCTCTCTCTCTCTCTCTCTCTCCCTCTCTCTCTCTCTCTCTCTCTCTTTTCCCAGTCTGTGTGTGTGTGTGTGTGTGTGTCTGCCTTTATCAAATAGATAAATCACACACACACACACACACACACACACACACACACACACACACGTAAAGCAATTGAGAATTTCCCATTTTCAGTTTTGTCTCAATAGTTTGCAAGCATGCCACAAGTGCAGGGGTACTCCATCATTTCCACTCTAAACCTTTAGTTTTCATTTTGCATGATGACATGACAGAACTATATGAATAGAAACTTATATTTCTGGTATAATATTATCATGATACATATCATTTCAAGGTGTTTATATTTTATTCACATCAATAACTAAATTCTCTAGAAAAGCTTTATTGCACCCACTAAAGAACCTCCAGCAAACAGAATAAAAAACTTCAAGTTTTCTGATCAGATTCACAGAAGACAGTATCTTTTTGGGAAAATAAACCTTGAAGTATTTGCCAAGAATGTGAAGGTTCTGGTATTTAGGTCTTCTTGGTGATTCTTATATGGGAAGAGAATTTGAAGTGGAAATATGAAAGTTTTTTTAAAATAATAAAATGTCAGAAGGAACTAGACTGAAAAACTGAATAGCCACAGTGATCCATGGGAAATTTCTTGTTCTATGATGTGGGTCCTAGCTGTTCCAGGGGGTCATTGGCCACCGACACCCTGGGTACAGGAGTTGGAGGGAGCACGGTCTTGGAGTGGGGGACTGAGGTGGGCAATGAACCACCCAGGAGATGGTCTGATGGATAGCACTCTCATTTATTCAAAAGAGGAGTGGGTCTATAAACACTTGAGAAAGTTTGAGAAGGCACATACAGATCATAAGGTGATTGGATACATAGGTTTATGGGTTGCTATCTAATTGGCTGGTGTTGGAAGGCAGAAATGAGGGAGAAGCTGCAAGGGAGATAACAGAAGTGGCGGGAAAAGCTATGTGACTTCAGCCACAGATTGGATAGCTACAGCTGCAGGGAGACTGTTTACTACTATATAAGGGTCTCTTGGGCAGCTGGCCACAAGGTCAGGAACTGTGGGGAGGGCAAAACCTGACTGTGGAATGCTCAGGTGCTATGGGATAGTGGGAGGGCCCACCAGTTCCACAAAGATGGGGCACACTACAACCTTGTGAAAAGGGAGGGCCAGCTCTGTCACAAGAGTAGGTTCCTGGCAATAAGGCCAGCTGCAACCCCCACAGCCCAAGGTCCCCGGCCATGTCCAAGAGCCCAGACCAGCTTCCTCACAGTCCTGGCCTATGTTTCGCAATGCCCAACACTATGAAGGGATTGTACTGGCTTGTGATATTTCTTTTTTAATATTTATTATTATTATTATTAACAACAACATATTTCATATGGATACATCATGTGTTGGTACCTTCTTTTTCTCTTCCCTGCCCCCATTCCATTGGGGATGCTCCTCAGTCAGGTTCCAGGTATTTCCCATGGGGTTGTGGTTTATGCATTGTGGGATCAGCAGTCAGTTATTTTTGAGGGGAGGGAATGCCTCTGGGCATGATGTCTCAGTCTGTGGCTCTTACAATCCTTTCACCACCTCTTCTGAAAAATTCCCTGAGCCATGGTGGGTGAGTTTTAAGTCTACTTCAGTGATGAGCTCTTAGGAGCCTCTGGATCTCTGCTTTGGGAGGTGTTGAGTATCCTCAGGGTCTGCATCCTAAACCCTGGTGCTGATTATCGGGTTCAGCATGGAAGCAGCACTCTTGCTTGTCTCTCCACTTCCTCTGTGGATTCAGCTGTGGCTTGGCTGAAATGAGGAGGGTAGTTTATCTCCTCCAGGCTCACTACCTTCTGAAAAAGAAAAAGAGAATCTCTAATGAAGAGTCAAGTCAGCATAGTTTAAATGGAATAAGCATTATTAATTCAAGGAGAATTTGATGTATGTAACCCCTCTTTTAGCCAAAATTTGTGAGAGCTTGACACTGGAGAACATAAACTTTGTCTCTATAGGATTCAGTCTGGTTCCCAAGTCCAGATATGGGTTCCTTCCCACTGAGCAGATCTCTTAGCCAATCAGAAAGCTATTGGTTACCCACTGAGGCTGTGTGCCATTATTGCACTGGCGTGTACATCCTGTCAGGGTGTTTCTTCTGAGTGGCTTAGAACTCTGTTTGCTCAGACCATCGATGGCCACTTTCCGCCAGTAGCTGATGTAGCACTTTCCAGCACTAGTGGGCCTGTCTGGGGGCTGGCTTTCTTCTGAATTCCAGCCTGGTCCCTCCATGCTCTATGTCGGTATCATATGGTGTCTTCAGCAATAGAGTCTCACCATTTTCCTCAGGCAGGTAATCAAGTGCTTTGACAGAAACCTGACTTGTTTTGGGGACCTTATAGTTCTCTCTGATCAACAGTTCAATGTGGGTAGCAACCAATCTCTGGAACTGGGAGTTAGAGGCCGGAGACAGAAAAAAAAATTTTTTTCTCTAAAGGGTTAGGCTTTATCCTACCCTCACCAGAGCTCCTCCCTTAATCTTTTTGAGGGTTATATCTTTTAGACTATCTCTAAGCAAAAAGGTTTTTATGGTATCAGATCATTTGGGGGTTAATTTTGTATTTACTTCCTCTACTTTCCCTCCCACAAACCTTTCCATTCCTATTGTCTGGGCCCTTGAGTTGCTTATCAAGTATGACAGCAACTCCAGCAGGTCCAGTTTTGGAACCACAGACAAGTGACACCATGCAGCATTTGTCTTTCTGTGACTGTGTGAGTTTATTTTTGAAACCTCCCTTATGCAACTCATCCTAGAAATCAAACTGGGTTTCATTCAATTCATCTGTTCTCCAGTATCTATAGCTTTCCTGCACTGTGCTGTGTGCTAGAGATAGAAAAACATAGTGTCTGGTTTTCAGGAATTCATAATCCAGTAGAAGAGAAAGAAAGGTGGAGTTTAGAACATAAGGATGAAAAATGGAATATGAGAATTCTATGAAAGACTTAAACCCACTGAGGTTTAAGGTGGAAAATCAATGATGAATTGTTGGAAGATGACCCACCTGAGTTAAATGTCCAGGAATCAATACAGAAAGGGGATGTGGGTGTCCCACCCCTGCCCAGTAAGAAAGATCAGTGAACTTCATGTTTGTTTTTAAATTTAAATTTTAAATTTTTTTTTATTTACTTGAGAGAGACAGACAGAGATAGAGAAAAAGGCAGAGAGAAAGAGAGAGAGAATGCACGTATCAGGGCCTCCAGCTACTGCAAACGAACTCCAAATGCATGTGCCACCTTGTGCATCTGGCTTAAGTGGGTACTGGGGAATTGAGCCTTGAACTGGGGTCCTTAGGCTTCACAAACAAGCACTTAACTACTAAGCCATCTCTCCAGCCCCTTTATGTGTTTTTTTGTTTGTTTGTTTTGTTTTGTTTTTCGACGTAGGGTATCGCTCTAGCCCAAGCTGACCTGGAATTTACTCTGTAGGCTCAGGTTGGCCTTGAACTCCCGGCAATCCTCCTACCTCTGCCTCCTGAGTGCTGGGATTAAAGGCATGTGCCACCACGCCCAGCCTTCATATATATATTTTTTTAATATTGGGTGTGAGTTCAATTCACACAAAGCTGAGTGTTCATACAACACTGTAGATAGTGCTCCCATCTGTTATTTGCATATGCTGATTCTTAGTTTCCATCTTCTGTGCTGTGAGGACCTACTAACCCTATTCAAAATATGAATTGTCACAGTCATATCTCTTTTTCATCCTATGATTGGAAACAGGGTGTGTGAGGATTGGAGATAATCATATGCAAGACAAAAGAGTTCTTTACGTGGAGAAAGTATCTTCAGAACCACTGCTCAGGGCAGATTTACCAAAGAGGTAAAGACCCCAGAGCAGTGATTATCTTATAGGAAAAGACTGATTCTGCTCCAAAATAGCACAGCTACAGCTGTGGAAAGATTCCTACTCATTCTAAACTCCACATGGATCATCAGTCAGCCTCACTGGTCATTTAGTGTTGACTTGCTTTTGGCAGTTTACACCAGGTCTGTTTGCTTCCAGTATTGTGTGACATGGGACAGATATTTCAACTTTCAGGATATCTGGGTAAATCCCCAAGGCAAAAAGATTTTTCAATAAAGATATACTTTTAAATTAAGAAACTTTTCTACTAAAATTTGTCATTTTGGTAATGGCATACTCAGAAAGACTCATCTTTAGCTCTTTTCCTGTTTAGGGCTGTGGAGGTGGGGATGTATTTTACATAAAACAAATTTCTGGTAAGGTATTTCTACCTTAACAGTTGGCCTGGTGCTATTTTTTTAGGACATACTAACATTTCTTTTCTATCACTGGTAGTCTAAGGAAGCATTATTTCTTAATATAAATTAATATTTTAATTTTATTCATGTACACTACTGTTCAAGTCCTTTACCATGTGTTGTACTTACAGTACAATCCTTAATATGATCATTTGTCAATATAATTCAATGCCCCCCCCAGTTCACTGGAAAGTAACATAACTTCAAATTTGTGAATTAATCTATGAGTTTGAATTATATATCTAACTTTTATAAGTGCCCTTTTACTTAGACAATCATATCATTCACATGGTTATACTCTTTTCATACAATCTTTTTTTACTGCTAATTTTTAAAGAAGACCCCTTAAAGATTTTGTTAATTGAGTCAGAACACTCTAGTAGGACATTGCAGGAGCCACGATGGCTGGAGGAGATATAGTCCAATTATCACTCGTTCTGGGCTTCACTTCAGTCTCCAAGAACATGATAGTTTAGGGGTACTGTAACATTTCCATGACTGGGGTGATTTCATCAAGGCATTGCATCCTACCAGAATTTGTCTACTTGCTTTAGAAACAAAGAATCTTTCCGAGCCTACCCAGTAAGCCTGTAAGCAGTCACTGCATAGTGACCGTGAATCAGTCTCTGTGTTCCTAAGAACAGCAACGAGACTAAAATACATGACCAAGTTCACCCGCTATCGGCCCTTGACCACTTCACTCTTGCCTTGGTCAAATCCACATCGTTCTCTTTCTTGATCCTTGCCATGTTCTCCTTCCCTCATATATTTATTCCTCACATCCTGCAGTGAGCTTCCTTTATTGTTTTCAGATTATATTCTGTATTCAAGGCCCATTTCAAATATCACTACTTCAGTGCAATAATGTATCCATCGGTGAGCTCTTCCAGTATTCTTGTTTCATAACTCTTATTCTGATCTCACCAGCGAAATTGTAAATGGTGTTGAACAGGGAGACTGGGGACCTTCCTTTGTTTCATTTCTCACATGACACCAAGCCTGTGGTAATCACTGAGTAAATCATTCCATCTACCCATTAGCACAAGGGAGAGAAAGCAGTAGGGACTTGGTGGAATCTGACTCATAGGCTAGAATTCCGGGAACTCTCTACATTAGTAAGTAGAGAGCCTTGTCTGGCATTATGAATCACGGACTATCACCAAACTAATTCCTCCCCAATATGAGAAAATAAAACTTTTAAGATATTAAAAAGTATTATAAATCACAATAGTTTGACCATGCAACATGGGACATATTTCTAACTGCTATACTTCCAAGCCATTAGACACCATCTCCATGTATCCAATAAAAATAGTTCTGTTTAGCAATTCAAGTTGATACAGACAAGACAAAATTAAAGTTCTTAGGATTTAACTTACCGTATATTTTTTTAATCTCTTGGAAAACCTCACAGTAATACTGTTTTAAATCAGGCAGGATTTTCTGAGAAAGTTATACTCTGATGGCTGCTGAGATAAACAAAGGTCCTCGCATTAAGATAAAAGTTCAACAAGCAAAGAACAAGTGCTCCCCACTGCTAAGCCACATACAGTGCTTGTTGGAGGGTGGAGGTACAAAGCAAAGCCAAGAGTTTTCTCTAACATAGAAAAGTTACAGTGGCATGCTTCCGCCTAACACTGCATATCTTGGAATGAGCTGTAGATGGGTCAAAAGTATTGTATACTTTGAGCACTTACCATGGGAGTTAAGATCAATGCATTTATTCCCACCAAACAAATTACACGTACATGAGAGATTTGAGCAAAGTTTAGGAATATTCAAAGTTCAAGAACAATTGGTAATACAATTGTGAGGTGCACAGGCTTGAAATGGATGTATTTTTTTTCCTTTACTATCTCTCTAAATATACTGAAGTTGTGGAACTTTTACAGTGAAATATTACTCATAGATGTTTCTCCTGTTGGCAAAGGGTCAGGTTTCCAGGTAGGTCGTGGAGTATGGTTTTCAGATGTTCTGATAGTGCCATCAAGTATAATCATATTTCTAAGTATAGAATCAAACATCATTCCAATACTCTGACAACACTATCTTTCATAGAATAAGAAAAACAAGATCACACAACTGTGCCTTAGGTTAGAGCAAGACCACACTCACCTCGGGGAATTTCTGTGGAGGATATGAGAAGACTGGCCAGATTTGCCCTTCCTCTTCTGGTGGCAGAGTGGAGATTTCCCTTGAGATTTCCTGTGCTAATGGCCAATTCTTTCAATGTTCACTCCACTGTCACAAAGCCACATGGGGTGTGTAGCGCTGGCTCTTTGCACAGTACATGAAACAGAGGGGTTTATATTTTCATTCTAGGTTATCAAGAGGCTTGAATTTAACTGAGTCTAAAAGGGGCCATTCTGTGATTGAGTTCTACCATGTTTTACCTGGAAAAGGGAATTAATACATTTTTGGAGGGCTATAAAAGTAAGTGTGATGCTGGAGATGAAGCTTCAGCCATTGCAAGGCATGTCTTTTCTTCTCCGGTGACCCTTCTGTGCTCTCTTGTTAAGATTCTGAAATAAGGAAGTCACCAGGCCCGGAGAGCCCACTGTTTCCTATTGCTATTTCCAGTAATAGCTCCCAGGGCTACTTTGTCACCAAGATCCCTAGAATTGAATGCGATGGCAACAAAAGGTACTATGAGTAGAAAATGAATTCCTTATGTTGAAAAGAGAAAAATGTGTGGCTGCTTTAGGAACGAGACTGTAGACAATGGTGTACTTTTCTATAACATTACAAAGGGATTGCTGAACTGACAGATGATTAGAAGATTGACATAATTTTTGAAAATAATAAAGCTGAATTTTCCAATTTACTATGGCTTTCATGCATTTTCCTTTTAAACTGCTGGTTATAATACTTACCAAAAACTTATATAAGCAATTTATATTGATTTGTTTTGTCAGCAAAAATTCATAAATCAGTATGAATTCACATAAAGACTACTTCCTTAGAATTTTCTTCCAGGAAATACAACTTTGGCTCAGGTCTTGACAATGATTTAAAAAAAAAAAAAGGCACCCGGCTATCAGCAGATCCTCATTCAACATGGCAATAGTGATGTCATTCAAGATTTTCATGCCTAGTGTCCTAATGAATTAAGAAAAGACTTTTGGGAATTTGGACAATTACCTTTTCTAGTGTGCCCCATATTTCAGTTCATAACATATATCTGGAGTACTTTGTTTCACCTTTCTGCCAATAGTTATATTTGAAAAATTTGAGCAGAAATTCAGCAGACTTGCAACCTACACAATGGTGAAGTTAGAAACGTAAGGTGTAAATCACTAATTATGAGTAGAGGGCTGAGAAGATGCCTTAGCAGTTAAGGTGTTTGCTTGCAAAGCCTAAGGACCCAAGTTCACTTCCCCAGTACCCACATAAGCCAGATGCACAAGGAGACACATGCATATGGAGTTCATTTGCAGCAGGTGGAGGCCTTGGTACACCCATTCTCTTTCTTTATCTACCTCTTTCACTCTCTCCATAAATAAGTAAAGAAACAAAATATTAAAAATAGCTGGGAGTAGTGATGCACGCCTTTAATCCCAGCACTCGGGAGGCAGAGGTAGGAGGATCTCCATGAGTTCAAGGCCACTCTGAGACTACATAGTGAATTCCAGGTCAGCCTGAGCTAGAGTGAAACCCTACCTTGAAAAACAAGAAATAATAATAATAATAATAATAATAATAATAATAATAGTTAAAAATAATAATTACATGTAGAAAAGTTATCTTTAAAAAATTTTTTAAGAATGGTATACTTGTTTATAAAGTACATTAAACCAGTGCCTATGTATATCATGCATTGCATAAAGTAAATCACTGCATATGGTAATAAATGCATTTTTAAATTGTGAAAATGTAAGTTTTACCATTTTAACCTTTTTATATATGCAATTCTGTGTCATTAAGTACAGTTACATTGTTGTATAACCACCATCTCCACTCAACCCACAATTATATTTCAAAACTGAAATTCTGGAGCTGGAGAGATGGCTTAGGGTTAAGGCGCCTGCCTTGTAAGCCTAAGAACACTGGTTCCAATCTCCAGCGATTCCAATCTCCAGGTCCCACCTTTAGCCAGATGCAAAGTGACGCAAGGGCACAATGCCACACTTGACCACAAGGGGGCGCACGCATCTGGATTTTGTTCACAGCAGCTGCCTGGTGCGCCCATCTCTGTCTTCCTCTCCCTCTCTCTCTGTCTCTCTCTCAAAAAAAAAAAAAAAAAAAAAAAAAAACTGAAATTCTGTATTCATTAAAAAAGAGCTCTCACTAATTTCACACACATTCCCATGTCATTCCTAACAGCCATTCTGCTTCAAGTGTCCATGCATGTCATGGTTCTGGGTCCTTATGGTGGTAGAATCATAGGAGACTTACTTGTCCTTTTGTGCCTGGCATATTTCCATATTTCCCACTTCACAGAGACTCATGTGTGTTGTACCATATGTCAGATTCCCTTATTTTTTGACAATGAATTATAATCTCTTCTGTATATTCCAAAGAATTTTTTTTTCGTTTATAACTAAACACTTGCATTGTTTTCCATCTTTTGCCTGAGGCAAATCACACTGTTTTCTCTAAACCTAGGTGTTCAAATATGTATTTGAGTTTCTGTTTTTTTAGGGCCCAATAAAGAAGTATAATTATTGGATCAAATGGTGATTCTATTTTTATATTTTAAGAAAGGCTACCATCCTATTTTTGTTATCACTTACACCACTTTACAATCCTACCACTAATGCACAAGAGTTTCAATATCTCCATATACTCACTAATACCCATTCTTTTCTTCTGTTTGATTATCACCATCCCCACTTTTTTTATTTGAATTACCCTAATGATTAGTGGTGCTGAGAATCGCTATGTGCTTATGGGCCATTTGTAAACTTTAGTTGGGGGAAATGTCTATTCAAGTCCTTTATCCAGATTTTTTTAGTCTGTTCGTAGATTGTTGAATTGTGGAAAATGGATATGCTTTCATTACATAACACAATGACTATGATGCCATTATAACTATTTTGTGAAAACTGTGAATCAGGAGAACTTGAGATATAAAGATTTATTGGAGAAGTATGAATACCTTTTTAAAATAGTGGATGTTACCAGCCACAGAGATCAGAGAAAGGGAAAGAAAATATTTAGTAGAAGAGGAGGGAGGCAGAAACCACTGGATTGCTCACTCAGGCAAATTTTGCCAATCATTGTGTTACATTTGATGAGTTGGTTACAAATTTAGGAAGTGGATGACTCACTTTTCCATTCCTGATGGTTGCATTACAAAAGGCCTTGCGTGCACTCATCTACTTAGGAGCAGCCAGCACCCAAATACAGCAGGTCAGCTTGATGAGTTGGCTTTGAGGCTGTCAAGCCAGGATGACTTCCCCGTGGCTGTGCAGAAACAGCCTCAGATTTTCTCCACAGAGTAGGTCACTGTGACCTCAAGTGTTCTGACGCCACCTCTGCAACCCCTCCTGTAGCCGTGGGAGGTCTGCCAAGTCCTCTTGACAATAAAACCTACAACAGACTGGCCTCCCCTCTGCTACTCCCGCAGCCTCTGCTGCTCCTGCTGCTCCTGCGGTTTCTTAGCTGTGTCCTGCTCACCTCTGTCTGGCCCCGACTTGTCCATTGACATGTTTCTTCTGCCCATCCTCTCCCCTCTGCAGCACCCCTGAAGCGGTGCTTGCTCACCCGGTCGTCATACATTCTGAGCACGTGCCCAAAGTCAGAGGGACCTGTTACAGCAGGCACTGTTAGGAGCTTGGCTGCGTTCCAAAAGCTGGTTGTAAGGGCTTCTTCTTGCTGGTTAAGATTAAACGCAGCTTGGAGATGATGCTGATGAAATTGTTTAGAAAGCTGGATGTGGTGCCTCTGTACTCCTGCTTGGTCCCTACCATCATTACAGGGATAGGACTGACTTGCCTTTCAAGTCTGGGCAGATGCACATTTGCAGACATGCCCTAAGGAGTTTCTGTTTTGAACATATGCAGGGCAAATCCCATTCTGAAAAGTCCAAGAGGTTGTTTATTTTGCCAACACTGTGAAGGGTCTTCCCTGATAACAGATTTTCTTTTTAACCACATGGAAGCTATGCAAACTTGTTATTTGATTATATTAAGGAAACATTCTCCATTGTGCATTCTTTTTTCCCCCTAAATACATATTTTAGAGCCCGTAGAAAGTGCACACATTGTGCTAGGGAACAGGAGGTTGTACTGGTACATAGCATTGTATTCTTTGAAGTTATGCACACTTTGATTGTATCCCAGCTTGGTAACTCATTAATCAAACTCATGACAAATGTTTTGGCCACATTAGTAATTATTTACCTCATTTGTAAAAATGGTGAAAGCCACAGTAAAATTCATAGCATAGTATAACATAGGAAGGGCTATCTGATAGAGATGTATGCAAATCGCCTATCATTATGGCTGGCATGGGGTAAACATCAATAAAGATTTTACATCATACTACTTCTGCTACTCTTGGGCTAATAGATGGGATACAAGATTTTTTTCAAATGTAAATAATGCATCAGCTAGGATGAAAGCAGGCATGTAATCAACTACAAGACAATATAAGAACTATGAGGAAGTTGATGAGACAGAAGTTCTAAGGGGAGCTCTCTAAATCTGATGTGGGTGGAAGACTACAGAAGACAGCGTGGAGGACTTCTCAAAGGAGGTTTTATCTAGCCTGGGACTTAAAAAACACAAAAGATTTTTTTGGTGGTGGTGGGGTAGCAGGATGTAGAGGGTAGGGTTTCCCCCTAGTCCAGGCTGACGTGGAATTCACTACACAGTCTCAGGGTGGCCTCAAGTTCCGGGCGATCCTCCTACCTCTATCTCCCGTGTTCTGGGATTAAAGGCAGGTACCACCAAACCCAGCCATAATACTTTTTAAATATATATATTTATTTAAGAGAGGAAGAGAGAGAAAGAGAAGGGGCATGTCAGGGCCTCCAGCCACTGCAAATGAACTCCAGACACGTGTGCCTCCTTGAGCATTTGGTTTACATGGGTATTGGAGAATAAACCTGGGTCCTTTTGGCTTTGCCAGCAAGTGCCTTAACTGCTAAGCCATGTCTCCAGCTCACACAAAAGATTTTGATCAATCTTTTGATATGGGAAAATTTGGGAGTGTGGGGCTTAATGTATTTCTCAATGAATGTCTTCACCCTACAATTTCCTTTCTCCATTCCAAAGTGTCTTCTGTTTCTCCAAGGTCTTGCTAAAATGTCTCCTCTTCCTTGGTTCTTTCTGTAATGAATAAATAATTAAAATACTACTTGAAAGTTTAATTGTATGCTGAAGATCGAAAATATTTTTTTCTTTTTTTTTTTTGACAACTTCTATACTTACAGACAATGAAAATAATTTTTCTTATGCAGAAAGTTATTTTGGCTTAGGAGTTGGTATAATAGAATATAACCTATAATAACCTGAGTGTTCTCAGTCATTCTCAGAGGTCAGTATGATAAACATTTTCATTTTTGATCTAATTTAAAACTATTGGAGATAAAGCATAAAGAGAAATATATGGCTCATTTTTATAAAGTAGTATACATTTTCATGGAATAATGACCCAACTTAAAAGATGCATTTGGATTTGAATACAATCTGCTGATATAACGTAAAGGTCTTGGAACAATAAACAAGACCCATAATACAGGGAACTGATGGCATCAGGGTAATTAGATCCATCAGTACACTAAGTAACAATCAAATGAAAAAAAAATAATAAAACCGCAACCAGCAGGCTAGAGGCATTTACTTGTCCACTTTTGCCAGTAGCTCCAACTAGATAATGTTCAGTAATAATAAAAATAATCAGTAAAGTTTATTATGTAAATAACCAAGGCAAATTATAC
Organism: Orientallactaga sibirica; assembly: GCA_036365145.1. Lineage (NCBI taxonomy): Eukaryota > Metazoa > Chordata > Mammalia > Rodentia > Dipodidae > Orientallactaga > Orientallactaga sibirica. The sequence continues at coordinate 83,330,709 of JAEOAD010000003.1, read as the reverse complement.
CACTAGTAATTCCAGAAAAACAAACCCCAGAAGTCAGTATACAGCATACTTCTAAACTTCTGTCTCTCATGAAACACTGCCCAATTTTTGGTATCTAGAAACTAAATGTCAGCTAAAATAAAGACAGGGTCATCATTCAAACATGAAGTGATAAGAATGTGCCAAACAGGTTCTAGCAAACATGTATGAGAGACGGGCAGGGTAGAGCACACCTTTAATGCTAGCACTCAGGAGGCAGAGGTAGGAGAATCGCAGTGTGTTCAAGGCCACCCTGAGACTGAATTCTAGGTCAACCTGGACTAGAGTGAGACCCTACCTCGAAAACTCCCCCCAAAAGAAAAACATGCATGAGATTCTATACTATCAAATGTCCAGCAGCAGGGAGGAAGGGGAAAAAATAGAGAGAGCTACAGGAATCAGAAGAGTCATAAATATGGAGATATGCCATCTTGGCATTGAAGGGTAGAAAAAAATAGGTTAAAATAGATGGAATTTTACAAAAACTACAAACTGACTATCTGCTTTGTAGTTATCCATTGACATGCTTTGTTTGATGCATATAGTATTTAAGGTAATTTGGTTGTGTGTGAGTGTGTGTGTGTGTGTGTGTGTGTGTGTGTGTGTGTAGACAGGATCTCCCTATGTATTTCTGCCTGGCCTGACTTCACTGTACATCTGTAGCTAGTGTCATACATGTAATTCTCCTGTCTTAGCCTCTGGAATTTCAGGATTACAAGCATATGCTATAATGCCAGGCTTAAAATAAGTCTTAATTGGCTATAAGATTTCATATGAAAATGTAGGTTCTGTTCTTTGTTTTAAAATTGGAACTCTGGGGCTGAGGAAGTGGTTCAGCAGTTAAAGATGGGAACTCTGGTACTCTCTGCTCAGCAGTCTACATTACTCTTTCTCTTGCTTTCTCCAAGACCTTACTCACAGAGCATCAGGCTCATAATCTACTCCCGACTGACCATTCAAAAACTGCACTCTTGTGATCCAATCACATTCTTTCCTTTTGCTTTCCTCTGTAGCATTTACAGTCTTCATTATGACACTGAACTCACTCACTTATTGATGGTCCAGGAGAGCTTGGATTGTGACTGATTTGGCTCATTGTTTATTTATTTGTCTCTATTTTGTTCAGTAAAATGAGATATAAATATTCATTAAGCAAATTGAACAATACTGGAACTCAATTTCTGCATAAATGACAAGCTCAATAGAAACTACCTTAATTGGATGTCTCACAACCTCCAACTAGCCTCAAGTTGTCTCTCTTACTCCCTAGCCTCCTCTTTTCCATTACATATTTTAAAAGCTTTAGCTTTAATCTTAATGACAGAAACCATACAAGTGTAGAGACAAACAAGATAATTTTTAAAATATAATATATAAGAACCTGTGTTAAATGTCCTTATGCATACATATAACAATCCAAAATACAAAACAGAAGTCGGATGCTCTGGAAGGTGAAGTCAGTTGTGAAAATAACAAGATTTAAGACATAAGCCCTGGTTTAGCTGACCTCAAAGCTATGTTTTATACCCCATGATTCTTCAGACTTATTAAGCCATAACATGACTGTCTTTATCTGGGAAAAAGGACAAGTCAAAACCACCTTTGTAAAACCAGGGCTTTATTCATCTGAAGTCTAAAAAAAAAAAAAAAAAAAAAAAAAAATCAATACTTGCCCTAAGGGGGAAAAAGTGGTTCAGGAGATGAGTCAATGTCCTTTATTAAAATCAGAAGTTTTGTTTGTGTTGAGGGATAAAGACCTCATGCTTGTTCTCTGGTGGAGGATGCAATTATTGTAAAGACCTGAAGTCTCTCCCACCAAACTTAAACTGTGCATGCTCTCACCAGCACAGGTCCAACGCATTGTAATAGCCAAGGCTGACAGAGACACTGCCCTTAATTTCTAGGGAAAGAGGCTACAACCATGTACAGACTATATAAAACATTGAAACCCTGTTTACTTATCATGCTTACATGACTTTAGACACATTGCATCCTTTTTTTCATTTTAAACAGAAGCTTGGCTGTGGAAAGAGTGCAATTTCCCTGTGGGTCTCATCTGTGGGCAGTGACACTTCCTGCAATCTTGGACTATAAATCTAGAGCATATCGGATGATGGAAGTTTGGGCATCTGTTCAGACTTGCCTTCTAGAGCCCAAGCCCAGGTAACAAGCTCCAATCATTCACAGGGAGGTGTTGAGCCATGTGGCCTTTCATTTGAGAATGGTTTGGAGATTACAGACTAAAAACCTCAAACAAGTTTATGTACACTCCCAGCACCATTATCTTCTGTGTTGTTGCCTTTGTTAGAAATCTTGGCTCTATTAGAGTGAAATATATTAAGTTGATCTTCAGAGAACATGGTCATACCTTCTTTTTAATTCCCTTCCCTTAGAGCTCTTTTCTCACTATTATGTGAGTTCTGGACCCTACGGGCCTCAAAGTGTTCTGATCTTCTCTTAGATAAGGGAAATATTCACAGCACTATGTTGGCCCTTAAACATATCTAATGATGTAATTGTGGAAAGAAATAAAGAAGGCTTATTGGTCCCTCCTAAAATCTTGGTTTTACTTATTTGATTGGCTAGAGGCAATATGGGTCAATTCATTTTTTATCATGTGTTTTGTTAATGGTTCTTAATTACCAGGATGGAGTATGTTTACGGTTTCAGGATTACACAAGTCCGGTGAGATACAAAATTAGGATCTAGCCCCTTTGTTGTTAGCAGTGCAGGTCCTGGCAGGAAATGCCCCAGGTCCAGACCAAAGGAAGCCTGGCATGAAGGAACCTGTGAGACCAAGTAGCACAGGAAGAAAAGATGTCCACAACTTTAGGCAGGGTCCTGAGATAATTTTATGAGGAATTTTAGAAGCCTCGTCCCTATTTTGAGACCATCTAGGTCTATACACAACCCACAGATACCAAATAACTTCATTTTAATATGAGAAATAAAAAAGGGTTGAGGGAAAGTAGTTTTCTATGATCCCTTAACAAGAACGATTACCTAGATAGTTGAAAGGTATGGAACATTTAAGTCAGATGTAAAATGCTCTGATTATCTGGAGTCACTATTATACAAAAATTCAGTTCAGGGATTAAGGAAGAATAAAATCCCAGCATCCACAGTACTAATCCAGTACATATTTAAGGATGCTCCCACTATCGATGACATGGAATGAATGCTCATTAGATTATTACCTTGGTGAAAGAAGGGACTGATTCTGATAGTTTCTCTTTCCTCCTGATAAATTTTTGAAAAAAGGCTTTTCCATCCCAAAATATTTCTACATACTGCCTACTTTAGATTTTGGCCCTTCTTATGAAAATTTTCTTAAATTGTAGAGCCTATCCCTTCCCCGTGCTTGAAAACTGTCACCAAGTTCAGGGATGATTTTTTGCCCCTTCCCAGCTGCTGTGCTCACCGACGCTGCTGTGCTCACCGACGCTGCGCTTTGGGAAGAAAAAGCAAATATTGGCTTGCTCTAACTGAAGCCATAGTTTTTCTGTGTCTAGGCCCCAGGAGCCATCACTGACTTCCAACCTGCTGGGCTTTCCACGGACTCACAAGTGTGAGAATTGCTTTGACTGGTATGCATAAGTGTTCTACACTTTAGACAGGTTTCCAAACGAGAATTTAGATCCTTGTGATGTCTCCACTCAGGTTCCTCTTCCCTTTCTGTCTGAACAGCTGACTTTACATAATGAACTGGGGACAATCTAATGACTGTTTATTTTTAGTTATCAAATCCATCAGATAAAAGTGGTGTTTTTTAAAAAGTTTTTATGAGCTAGTCTCTTTTCTATTTCTTTAATGTTATATCTTTCTTCAACTCTTCCATGCATCCTGTAGTTTGAGAGAGAGGAGGAGTGAGAGGAATTACCTCTTTAAAAAGCTTGAGAATAGTAATTGCTTGTTTTATTAAAAAATAGAAAGAAAAAATGGAATTTAGTGTTTTCTTTTTATGCCTTTTTTTTTCTCCTTGTATACAGGCCTTTTAGCTCAGTTCTTTTTATTGCTTTGCTGTGTCACATTATATAACAAAAGTGATAGATGACAAAAAACACACATATACACATATGTTTTTAAAGATAGTCCAGGGAAATAAGACTTTATGAATAAGCCTGAAATACTCTATAGACTATATATCTTTAGAATTCTATATGGTTGCTTTCTGAAATTCATCAAGTAATCATGAATGCAGATCTATATATGTAGTTCCACAAACAAAAATATATATTACTTGAACTACCAATGCTTAAATAAAATGCAGCCTTTATGTACATGGAGAAGGGGTGAAACATAGGTTTAAGAATATGCTCTGTGAGCCTCTGTGCTATATTTCGGCACATAATATACTTTTCAATATTTTGAGCATAGACTATTCCATAATCTGTGTTGTCAATCACTCCACCTTGTGCTACTTAGAGTAGCGTGTCATAATATGCTCTTTAAAATGCGACTTTTCAATGATGTTTCTGCTGTTTTAATTGGAAGTATGATACTAGAAGCCTACAACAAATAGAGAAAAGAAAAAAAAAAGGACCTCTATGCCTAATAGTTGTCAAAACTTTCAAGTTACTCTGACTGTCAGAAGTAGGTTTTACTCGAAAAATGCAGTATCAATGATTATATTTCCTTGGTTTCACTTTGGAAAGGAGAAAATCTACCATCCTAGGGTCATAACAATAGGAAAGACAACAACATTAATAGAAATAAGTACTTGTGCCCCCTCTAGCATTCTTGTAGTAACCAAACATTACCACGAGTGAGTACTACTTGTTTAACTCATCTTCAGGAGAGCCACTTCCCAACAATCAAAGTGCTGCCACTTGGATTTTTGTGTGTCTACAGTTATTTTGCTCCCCCGAGTGAGTAATGGGTTTTATTGAGAACCCATAATTTCCATTCATTACATCTGAGTGCTATCTCCCTTTCTGAAAAGCTGTCTACAATTTTTCTGCTTAGCTTATCCATATTTTCCCTACATTTTGACCTGTATAAAGCCTTCCCATACCCAATTTACAGTCAATATTCTCAATATTTTCTACACTATTTTGAATTTATCTCTATTGTTATGCTGGTGATGCTCTGTTATAGTGATTATTTCTGTGTTTCATCTGAATTGCCTAAAAGCAAATATTGTATCCACCAGGCCAAGAATTGTGCATAAATTAACCAATTAATTGCTCAATAAATGTTTCAAGCTACTTAGTATTTTAAAAACAATAATTTATTTCTGTACATTTAAAAATATATATCACTATTATAATAAAGAATTATATTATTAGATACTAAAATCAAAAACAAGTCAATGAGAAATTTTGGAAAAATGCATTTTTAACAATTGAAATTGTTTTTCTAGAATGATCAATTTTTGTTAGGCTAATACTTTGATTATTAGTTGGCTGGAGTTTAAAGTAAAACCTTACAGAACAAGAATGAGTGACAATACATAATCATTTATTTAATTTTAAGAAATCCAAGTTGAGTTAAATAGAGAGGTTTTTTGTTCTAATTCCTAAAGCAAACACTGAGCTCTTCCAGAAAGTAGAATTTGGTGACAAAGCACAATAGGGAAAAACAGACAAAGTAGAAAAAAATTTTTAAAAACTAGTGTGGCATATTTAAAGGAATTTAGCAGAAAAAGGGAATGCATACTGAAAATATTAAATTTTGTCATGCAACATATATTATAATAACTCTTATTTTCATATCCATGAAATCTTCAACAAAATTTGCATGCCTGACAAGTATATAATGGACTGACATCTATGTTTTGAGAATGCAGCAAAATTGTGAATGAAGTTTTAAGACAGGTATGAGACAAGACCTTACTATATCCATCTTTTCACTGGTCATGTTTTCTGGTAATGCAATGTAGATGTATCATAATATTTTAAAATCTAAATAATAGAAAATATATCAAAGTATAATACCAAGTTTAATTGCAAGAATTTCACAATTTTATACCACAGAAAAACACAACATAAAAATGTACGGAGAAAATATTTGTAGGATAGGGTTAACTAATGTGTGAAAGCTCATAAAAATTCATAAGAAATCATCAAGACACTAATATGGTTTAAAAAACAAGATGAACAGATAGTTGATAATTAGTAAACAAACATATGGGAAAGTGCTCAGACTCACTAGTTATTAAAAGATTGTAAACTGAACAAAATGTGTCCTTGAGTATTATTAAATTATTAAGCTAGTGTTAAAATCCCTATGTGAATGTAAATGTTTGTAAAGTAGTATAAATTCATTGTTAGCTATTGGACATTTAAAACTGAACAGTTTATTTGTGTTATTAAAAAATTTATTTTATCTGGAATTCATTCTATAGAAATGGTCCAAAAGGCAAAAAAAAAAAAAAAAAAAAAAAAAAAATATGGATGTTCATTATTGGAACAAATTAAACTGATAATTTTTAAAAATATAGCAATGGATTTCAAATGCTTTTAAAGTTATGTTTACTTATTCTTGTGTTAGTTAACTGTTAAAAATGAGTAAATGCTTGGTACTTTTTTGTGCATACTTTTGCTTGAACATACCATACTGAGAACAGAACAGTTCCCAAGAGCGTGACAGTTTCAGAAGCACCATGTTGTTGAAAGCACATTAACTGTTGTTTCTTGAGCTTAATTCAGATGTTGAATAGTTTTTCTTTTCAGATGAAAAAGAAAATGTGAGTTTTCAGATCAAGATTGGGACTTATTTTAGGTTTCTAATAATATAAAAACTACAAGGGAATTATTTCTAATAATATTTTTATTGCCACAGAATAAAATGTATCCACTGCAGCAAAATTAAAAAACAATAGAGAGGTGAATGAAGAAAAATGTAAACTCCTCAGCTGCTCACCAACCAGATCTCCATGCTTAATAATCTGACCTCTGTTCATTCTGTATTCATAAACAGGAGTGGAATCCTAATGTGTGTGCTGTTTTGTAAACCTCTTTTGACTTGATGCAAGATATATTTTGCATTCATTACATATTGTATCCCATCATAATTTTTATCCTGTGTTGTATTTAAGTCTGCCTTATTTAATTCAATAGTGAATGTGGAAACAGATCTATTTTGTAAAGAAGTCAAAAAGACAAAGGAAAGGCATGCAGATGCCTAATAAAGAAAGAGAAATAATAGTATCACAAAAATATTCTGATAAAGAACACTTCTTTATCAAACTCCGTACCAGTCTGATTCATAGAACAAATGTCAAATGTTTTTGTTTCATTGTAATTTCTACCTTAGCTCCAAAGTCAATATTCTGCCATTAGATATGGACTTACATGTGAAGAATAGAAAAGGAACTTAACTAGGAAGCACTGAGCTCAGGGAATTGAATTTGCATCTAATTCACTAAGCATACATGTTTACATGACCTTTAGAAAAAGGAATTAAACCAGTTTTTCACTAGCTGTAGGCAATCCATGTTAAAGAGGCTACTGAATCAAAAGTCTAAAAGATTCTCTACAAATACCAGGCTCACAAAACTTCTTTAAATGTGTCATTATTATAATCATAGTGTGTCAGCTTGGCCCATGAGTAACAATAAAAAATTTGGATGTGAGTTTTAGCCTCAGCTTAGCTGACATAGTCCTGGTTAAATCATGACATGAACACCATTTTACTGGGCATGACATCAAACTCCCCTAAATTTGATTTGAATGAATATTGTAGTATATTATTTCAAAGCTTCCAGTTTTATTTTTTAAAATATTTTTATTTATTTGCAAGCAGAGAGAAAGAATAAGAAAGAGAGAGATATAAACACATACACATGGGGGAGGGGGTGGTAATTGGCATACCAGGGCTTCTTGCCAATACAAACAGTGTCTCTAGCTTTACAGGGATACTGGGGGATTGAACCCAGGACATCTGGACTTGCAAGCAAGTGTTTTTAACCTCTGAACCATCTCTCTAGCCACAGATTTACTTTTGGCAAAATTTTGAGTCAAGTTGAGATCTTGTATTATTGATGATATATATTTAATTCCAGGAGCAGGTTGGATTATTGTCCTAATACCATATTATCTATTTCAAGAGTAGCTTAAATCTCAGCTATATCTAGAGAGCATATAATTTTGCTTGCTTTACTACATTTTGAAATTTGTTGTCTATACAAAAGCTTCTAACTTTTAAAGAATATCAAAAAGAGAAAGATATAAAAGGACACACAGATAAAAGGAAAACAAAATAACAAGCCAATAGCTTTTAAAAAATATTCTGGAATTTGTCTTTTTTAAAATCTTTCCATAAATTTTCCTTTAGACATGTAATAATCTATTTTTTTTTACCTTTGGAATGGAAGGCAATGCCAAGACTATGACCAGTGGGCACAGAGAAATTATCAACTTGGAAAGAATACAGAAAAGAGAAACATCAAAAAAAGAAAAAAATTAAAAGAATTATATCTAGTGTGTGCAAAAACTGAAGACATCAGCAATATCTACTCACAGATAGCTAAAGATTTAATGACACTTTTGTTGCACTGGATTCAATTCAATACCTTTGAGTAACTATCAATTCTAGCCAATGCTGAACAAAAAAGGCAATAATAATAGATTACCATATGGACATCAAATCATTTTTTTATAATTGAGGGTTAATTGGTATGCACAGAAAAGTAGATTGAAAAAGAATAGACTCTTGTTTGGTCCAAAATAAATATGTAAACTAATGCTAAAGAAATCAAACACAACTTTCTTTTAGCTAAAGTTTTACCGTAGGAAAGCAAGGGAAACATTCTGTGAGATTTTTTAGCAAATATCTCAACAGATATTTATTAACTACAAAATGTACATAAATAAACCAGTAGACCAAACTAAGCCCGGTTCTAGAGCTCATACACTAAGGGAGAGAGAGAGGTAAAGAGATAAATAATAATTGTCATATTTCAAATTATAACCAGCGTATAAAGAAAAGAAAAGAAAAGCAGAATGAGGTAGTAAATGACTGGGGTAGACAGTATTTTATATTGGCATTCAGGAAAATTATTTTTGATGAGCTAACATTTTGAACAGAATGTGAAGAATATGAGAAAGAAAGCATATGAATCTCTCCAGACAGAGTATTCCAAGACAGGTAAAAAGCAAGCGCAAAGACCTTGGAACATGAGTATTTTTGGCTTTTTGAGCAAGGAGATCAGTGTACAGGATATAGAATGTACTAGAGAGATAAAAGTAGGAAAGAAGTTCAGAAAAAGAGCAGAGGTCAAATCATGCTGAGCATGTAGGTCAAAACAAGAATTATGAGTTTTGCTCTGAGGGAGATGAAAAGCTATTGAATAGCTTTAAACAGAGAAGTCATATTTCCAACACATTTCAAAAGTCTCTAAGGTTTTTACAGGCATATGAAACTGTAGAGCAACAAAGGTCAAAGTGAGGAAATCAGTTTGATTACTTATTAGCTACTGATGGTAGCTTGGAGGTCAGTGATGAGAATGGTATTGAGAGAAGTGGTGAGTATTAACCTCATATTTGAAATGGAGAGCCCAAACATTTGCTAGTAGACTTAGATGAAGAGACTGTCTAAGGAAGATGACACAAAACTTATGATTCTTGCTAAAATTTAACTATTACAAAGGACAACATCTGTATATAAACACACACATTCAAACATATATATATATATTTACAGGTTCCATAGGCACAGTACAGCAGGACAGTTTGTGAAACTTGTCAGTTCCTCAGTAAATATATTTCAGATAATTTTCAGCAGAAAAAAATAGATTTCTATTTTCCAAAGATGAAGAACATTGTGGTGGAAGAAACTTGGGTTGTCAGGTGTTTAGTCACAACATCAATTACATAGCCATGTAAAATGCAGAATAAAGAGTTGGAAGCACAAGGGGATAGTTGACACTTCAGAAATCAATTTTTGACATTCCTGTACTTAAATCCATAGATCTAAATAAGAAAACTTCATATCTGACTGTAGATAGAGTAGAAAATAGAGTGAAGGCATAAGTGATGAGTTAATCCTTAGGAGCAACAGACAGTTACTAAAGGAGACAGAATTTGTGTGTCTAGATGCATGCATGAGCTATGAGTAATAGGGAAGCTGGGTAGCTAGCATCCCACTGCATAAGTAACTGTGAAGATAGAACACACAAGGATAACAGTTGGTGATGGTAAATATGTATGTAATACACATGTATATGTGCACACATATACATATGTATGTATGTATACGAACATATGTGAGTACAAACCTATAAAAGTGATATGCTTTTGGAGTAAAACATGAATTGTCTCTGGACATTATGCCCCCCAGAACTCTTGACTACCCCCACAATGCATAACCCACATTCCCCATTGATGAGGGTCCCTTTGGAAGAGGGAGGAGAGGGAGGAGGATAAGGGAGCCAACACTATGAATGTAAAATCAGAATAATATAAATAAAAATAAAGTATAAAAAATAATATATATTTTTTTAAAAATTTAAATGAATTGTCAGTATTCACTATAAGTTTTTGAACACCTAGTCATCACTTCAATTCTGTCAAGTCATTTAAATCAATTATATACACACTTCAAATTTTTACCCATTCAAATATATTACTTTCTTTCCATACAACTTTTTGAAATTTAGCTTTGCTTTGTTTTATTTTGTGTAATTTAGTGTTTGCTATTGTCTTAATTTTTGAAGACTTTACATATACTGGCTTATCTTACCCCAAGATCATAAAAGTATTCCCTGTTTTAGCCGGGCATGGTGGCGCATGCCTTTAATCCCAGCACTCAGGAGGCAGAGGTAGGAAGATCACCGTGAGTTCGAGGCCACCCTGAGACTGCATAGTGAATTCCACTTCAGCCTGGGCCAGAGTGAGACCCTACCTTGAAAAACCAAAAAAAATAAATTAAAAAAAAATTAAATAAAAAAAATTTTTTAAAGTATTCCCTGTTTTAATCTTCCAGTTTTGTTCAGCCATAGTTATTGTTTCATTTTTTGATAATATATTTTTGTTTGTGCTATGTGGCAAATTAAAAAGTTATCTAGTTATGCCCCAAAAAGTTATTCAATGGTCCTGAATGGTCCATTTATTTATTTTTTTGTCAGTACTTTAAAAATCTATTCTGTTATCTTGTTTAACAGCTACCTTTTAATACAGCCAACATCACATATAACCTTCTTCTGCCAACAATAGTTCTATGTTCTTTGGAAGGGGGAAAACTATCACTCTTTTCTTGAGTGAATTTTGAGCCATCCATAATGTGACTCAATACACTGCAGAGAAGAGGGTCTCCTCATTCATAGCATGTCTGTCTCTTTGGCTCTATCTGGATTTGAATGCTAAGCTGATGCCATGACAGAGTATATGGGAGGTGATTCTTCAGTGGGAGGACCTAGAGGTAATACATGACATATTTTGTTCATGAATTTTTAAGTAATGAACACCACAGAAGGTCTCTGTTTCCTGCCTCTCATGACCCATGTGTTGAAGACATTTATCAATCTATGAATTACTAAGACAATCTTTTAATTAATCAGTGTTCAGTGAGGTTATTTAGTGGGAACAAACCCTAACTTACACATGCATAGGTTAATAATTTTTCTTTTCGTTGTTTAGAAAAGGTCTTATTATATAATCCTGGCTGTCCTGATGTGTGCCAGGTTGTCCTCAGACTTACAGTGTTCCCCTGCTCTGCCTCCTAGATCCTAGATGACAGATAGGAGCCACTGTACCTGGCTCTCACAGGCTGGCTCATACCCTTGGCTTGTATTTTATATTTCTTTCTGATTCCTGTGTCCATTCATGAACTCTAAAGCAAACTTTACAAACTTTTGGTTGCTATAGTAAATTTTCAGATCTAAAAGCTAAATCCCCCACATTCTTCCCTTAACATTTTCGTCTAAAATCATCTTTGATCCATTTTTTGCAGAAATTTCTAGATGGATTTAAATGTTCAAGTTCCAAAATATAATCTTTCTGGGAATTTGCTTAAATTTCGAAATTTTATTTTTTATGGGCCAGATATTTGCACAATGAAGTACTATTATTGACAAGCATGACCTCTGCCTTTCCATGTGTGCAGATCTCTGGCCATACTCTTGGTAAAACTTTCCTTTTCTAAGTCGGGCTTCAGAGTTCTGAAGGTTAGTATCAAGTATTTTCCAGTATTTATTGCTACTATGCATAGGGTATTCCCCATAACTTGATACACAGTGGCTCTTGTATGAAACATGGGAAAGAAATTTGCTGGTTCTTGGAACTCATGAAATGGAAAAGAAATTTAGGGTGAAAGTAGATAGTGGTATAGATCTCAGAAAAAGACCTAAAGCTGAATGATGGGAAGATACAATGGGGACCCTTGCAGCATTTAGTGTATTATACAGTATATTCTCATTGCCTACAAAAGAACTTATTAGGACCAAATATCCAAGCTTCTAACTACACATATTATCAATTGCTATAGTCTGTTTTGGAAGTGTATTTAAGACAAATAATACTATAGTCACTAAATATATTGAAATATTGTGCTATGAGACTGCTGATTTACAATGAACAGTATGACTGAAAATATCTTTCAGTAACGAAGTATTTTATGATTTGTGTGGCTTTAGAAATAATTTTTCTCCCACCCAGTTAGATCATTGTATATTCTAGCTAATGACTGCCAAAATGGAGCTATGTGAGGCTGCAGACACTAAACTTCACATCAGAGGCTAACATTTATATCTAGGTCCATGTTTCCAGAGGATAGTTTTTCTCACAGAAGTATCTTTATCTTGGTGTAAAATGCTTAAGTTGAATTGCTTTTAATATTAATCTCATGTGTATAATAAATTATTTTCTTTCCAGGTACACAGCAAACATTGGTTGATGTCTTCCCATGAGTCAAAAGGCTAGACTCAGTGCTGAGGTGGTAGCCTTTCAGAAGTTCCATTCTGGTGAAAACAGGCAGTGAGTAACAACAAAGGCATAGAAACTAATATAATTTCATAAAGAAGAGATACAGCGGTGACAAAAGCCATGTTCAGAGCCCCACGTAAAATTCACAGGGATGGAAAAATGAGAACAGAAAATAGGGAAAGGGCTGGCAATGAAAGACAAGTGGTGACGAGAAAGACTAGAGGATGATAGGAAAGGGCTCAAGGACACAGCCCTGCTCCAAGAGAGCATAGAAGGAAAGAACAGTTAATAGCAAGTCGTGAGAGGAAGTGCCAGAATGGCATTAGTGAAAGAGAAAATGAAATCACCCACAAACAACTGTTGGTAGGAGTTCGTTTATACTCAGTTCCAGAACAATTCATAGTAGTAGTCAAAAGTGACTTCAGGTAAGGGGAGGGGGAGATCTGTTGTTGATGAAGATAAATACCAAACAGTGAGACATGTTTGGATAACAATTAGAAAAAATAAGTACAGGGACAAATAGATGTTTCAGAAGAGGGAATGTGTCATCCCAGGAACAAACTGTTTGGGAAGGTAAGATGAAAAAGTGTTTAATAATCAAGATGGAGATGTCTATTATTTATTTATTATTATTATTTATTAATAATTATTTTAATAAAAGGAAAAGAGTATATGAGTTCAGATGCAAAAATAATAAAATTAGGGGAGAAGATAAGGTAGTTTCTTGTATGATTTTATCTTTTAATTCTGTGAAGTATACAAAGCAGGGATGAAGAACTGGAGACACTAACAGAAAAGCAAATAAAGTAATACTCACCCTAGATTTGAAACATGAGGCCATGCAAAGTAAGTGAAATGCAGAAATATCATAGCACTCTGCTGCTAACCCATCCAGGGCAGAACCATGAGCTTTCCCTCAACATGTAACTTCTCTGGCAAAGGAATGACAAGAAAGATACTGTGGTTGAAAATGCAGTTAGGCTTTGATATTTTTCCCAAACAACATGAGAGTATTAAAAGGGAATTAAGGTTATTTACAATGAAATGATACATGTTGAATCATAGAATTTAGCCTGGATAAAGAGGAGATTGAGGACTGGAGACGAATGTTGTAGGACAGAAATTCAGCATAGACTATGGATAAAGTATTGATGCAAAGATGTGCTAGGCAAAGAGGGCTAAAAGAAAATGAGATGGGAATATCAGGGTAGAGACTTGGGGCTTGCTACAATTATTGGTATAATTGAGAATGGGGCAGAGCAAATGGGGTAAAAGGCTGAGGTCCCCCATTCAAAAAGTCAGAGAAATGGGCCAGCTAGAGACTGTGCCTGTGACTGTTCCAGTCACTCATGATGATAAGCTTGGCACTGGTGCTTTGGGCTAGATTCAAATGAAACTAACCAACAAATTAGAGACATAGCAGGGGCAAAGGGTGACATATACTATAAAGAAATTTGGAAGGAAGAAGAAGGTAGGTAGAATTGGGGCGGGGGGGGCAGCAAAATGATTGATAAAGGATATATGGTATATGATGAGGAAGATGGGGGAAATAGCATCTTCAATATCTAACTATGTTTTAGTTAACCCAAAGGCAGGAAGATAATTTTCTCACACTGAATATGAGTTTAACATGGTTTTCTGTTGAAAGATTGTGAATTACAAAGAGTAAAGTGAGGAGTACAGGGAAAAGAGGAAGGAATTTCATTAACACAAATGTGGAGAAATATGGGATTGGACACCATGTCCAATTTATTTATTTATTTCATTTTCTCTGAAAATTAATTTTGGAATCTTTGTTTTCATATTGAATGAAGATATTAAGTAACAGTGATCTTTTTTCCTGTTAATTTAAAAATTTGAAAATTCAAAGAGCATAGCAGATGGTTAGATTGAAATTTGTTCCTGCTCATCCTCAGGTATCCTCCCTTGAAGTGACAATGGTTAACAATATTACCTATTATGCTAGAAATGTTAAATCTTCAATGGCAAACAATATTATGTACATTCTCATAATTCCATCTGATATTTTTTATTTAATAAGATACTAGTTAACCTCTGCCTTCTCTGGCAGTGTACATATATCTTCACACATAGTGTACTATCCCATCATGAGATATACCCAATTAAAAGTTGGAAAGAAGGGCTGGGGGGAATGGCTTGGCAGTTAAGGTGCTTACCTACGAAGCCTAAGGACCCAGGTTCAATTCCCCAGTACCCATGTAAGCCAGATCAACAAGGTGGCATAGGCTTCTGAAGTTCATTTGCACTGGTTAAAAGCCCTGGCATGCCCATTCTCTCTCTCTCTCTGTCTCTCTATCTGCTTGCCTCTCTCTTTATATATCAATCTATCTCATAAATAAATAAATAAATAATTTTTAAAGTTGGAAAGAAGAAGGGTTTCAGTGGAAAGGGGATGAAAGGGGGAACAAAAGAAAGTAATAAAAGTAGGTAATATTCAATATCATTATATATATGTATGAAAATTGTATGATTTTATTTTTTTAAAAAAGGATGCACACACTATTTACACACTGACCACAGTTTTTCCTGAATGCTTGGGTACATCAGAGCTAATCCTGACGATGTGTATCTTAATCAAGTGTATTAGCAAAGACTAATAAAGAGCCAACACAGCACCAATCAATCAGTGACCAGATTGGAAGTGTTGCCTCACAGCAAGTATCTAACCTGTGTCTGCTCTGCCACAGATCTCTGCCTCTGTCACATAGTAAACAAGCAGAAGCTCAGACCCTTGGGCAGGGTTAGGGCCTCTGTCGTTCTCAAGAAGGCACTTGCTCTGACACCACAACATGATGGTCTAATGAATTAACTGAGGAAACATGAACCATGATTGATCTGTGAACTGTGATCATTTGCTGGTCTTTTAGTACCCTAGGAATCATATACCATTATCTTCTCCTTATGGATAATCTCCATTTGTCTTATTATCTAAATTTATTGACTTATTTAAGTATGCATGGCAAGGAAAAGCTATAATGAAAATGAAAACAGACATTGTGGAGTGAAAGGTGCAGCATCTGGCACATTCTAAAATCAACATTTCTACACAATTAGTTTTTATGCAGGCATTTCTCAATTTATAAAACAGATCCACTCCTGAAAAATTGGTTTTAAAGTGAAACCTCTCTTTTCCCATTGAAGTTATTACAAAATAGAAAATGCATTTACTCATCAAATCCTTACATTCTGTGATTTTTTAAAAGCTTTTAAAAGCAAACAACTAATTTTTAGAGATTGTAGAACTAATTTTGCTAAAGCTTGCAACAGATCGGCTGTTTTCCAGCTCTTGCAATCTGTCCTGTTTTCCTTTGCATTCTCTTTGATCTTTTTATCATTTCATATAACACTTCAGCCAAAAAGTCTCAAACTCCATATTTAATATCTATGACTTAGCTTTTTTCCTTACGTGATAGAACCTTTTTTTCTTTATATAATGGATTTTAAACTTTTGTTTTTTGCTTTCTCAGCATTGAATTTTTAAGAGTCTCTATCTCCCTAGAGATTTTCAACTGATCTTGGAGGAAGTCTGTACTTCCTCCATAAAACAGCACATGACCTTGTTGTCCACAAGTGCTCCTGGAATCATAACTAGATAACCAGAATACAGATAGTTCAATGCAATCCAATAACTTAGTATAGTATCTCCTGGGAAGATACCTTTCTTTCTTCTTTTGACGTGCACCTGAGAGAATATTGGCCTGAAACAATGGGTACCATTTTCTAATGTGGTAACAAGGCCACCAAGTAGGTCAAAGAGACCTACCTAAGAGACAGAAAAGCCAGGTGAGGGTGGAACATTTGAACGCATGACGTGTGCTACTCCTAAAGATTGCATTTTATACTCATTCATGTTGATGCTCTCAGAAGTTTTGTTTTCTCCTAGTTGGATTTTAGGAGGCTGTGGACATACCACTGGAGTGTCATGGCTCTTCAGTTTCCCCTTCTATTTGTCACACTTCTGCTCCTTCCTCATCCTGCCCTTCCCCGAAGGAATGCAACACTGAAAATTGTGACAATAAAATTTGCACTTATTTTTCTAATAGTGAGCCAGTATGATTTCTTAATTGTCTCTGTGGGTCTCTTTTGCAGCACTGTGTTTTAAATGATAAATTAATCCAGCTGCCAGAATGACATGAAGGGAGACATGAAAGTTATTGCTCTGAGTGCTGCTTCAGGCAGCAGTCTTTCAATTTTTCTTTGCTGTCCCCTTATCTGTCGGAAAGGGGAAAATATCTTTGCTATTCACTGATCTCTTGCACTGTCATACACAACCAACCAAGGAATAATATTTTTCTAGGTAATATACTTTCATGTTTGATTTGATGGAATTTCATGAAGTCCTGACATGGTTTTGAAGTTGTCTTTAAAGATCCGCTGGCTTTTGCATTTACTAAACTCTGCCTTTCCACACCACATTCTTTCAACCTCCTGAAGCAGAAAAATAAAAATCTGCAATAGTATTTATCACTTCACTTTGCCGGAACCTACCTAAGCCAACAGTAAGAAGCTTGGTAAACTGTAAGGTGTAGGAATACACAGATTTACCTCATGTACAAAATTTGTACCTTATGTACAAAAATACATATTTGAAAAGTTATTGATTTTACAATAAATCCAGTACTATTTTTAATATTCTGGGAAGTGGAAAACTTAAAAGAATTCAGCAATTGCTCCTACTTTTATGTAAATTCCATGTATTTCTTCTGTTGATGGTCTTATTTTGACCTATAGCATAATACCTAGGTTTGATGAACACTTTTGGTGGCATTAAATTATGTACATTAATGACTGAGAAAAAAGAACTCAGCAGTGAATCTCTGAGTGTACACGCATGTATGAAGCTGTATTTCTTTGTAATGCAAAGATTCACAAATGAATGCATTTGTTTTATTATCTAAGATATTTATATTGTATTTTCATGAACAAAATATTTATATTAATAGTTTTTAATGGCCAGTAATTATGATGATAAGAATTATTTCTCAATTAGGCACAAAACAGTTATAAAAGTTAATTTTAAGGAATAAGGTATTTCTTATATATTTTCCTTCATCAAAAAGAATAATTTTATACTCAATTACACATGGGGTTAAAATGTCACTTTTACCATCTACGTGGATAAACAGGTAATTAGGGTCTTATTTACATATTGTGGTCATTTACAAACACTTGTCTTGCACTCTGTGTTCTCTTCATTAAGCTATTCTTTTTTTTTTTTTTTTTTTTTTTTTTGCGAGGTAGGGTCTCACTCTGGTCCAGGCTGACCTGGAATTAACTATGTAGTCTCAGGGTGGCCTTGAACTCTTGGCGATCCTCCTACCTCTGCCTCCTGAGTGCTGCAATTAAAGGCATGCACCACCATGCCCGGCCATTAAGCTATTTTTATCCTTAAGAAATTAAACAATTCTTTAAATTCAGATTTGTTTTCCTTTAATTATAAATAAGCTATATTTGAGAGCAGGGGTCTAGACTCTTAGTAACATATCCCTCTATGTGCACTCATGAACAAACTATCCCCTGGCATGGGATGTTGCTGGCATGTAATAGTCATGTCAAAGGAATTGAGGGTGTCATGAAGAACAGGAACAAGAACAGGCTGTAATGTGTTGCAAGAGCCCAAAAGAGGGCTGGAGAGATGGCTTAGTTGGTTAAGGTATTTGTGTCTAAAGCCAAATGGCCCCAGTTCAATTCTCCAGGACCCACATAAGCCAGATGCACAAGGGGGCACATGCATCTGGAGTTTGCAGTGGCTGGATTTCCTGGCACCCCCATTCTCTTCCTCTCTCTCTCTCTCTCTCTCTCTCTCTTTCTCTGCCTCTTTCTCTCAAATAAATAAATGAAATATATTTTTTTAAAAAGAGAGAGTCCAAAAGTGAGCCAGGATTTTTACCATATCTGAGCATCTGTTTCAAAGCAAAGAGGAAGAGAAGAAGTAGGAATAGAAAAGATGCTAGCAAGGGAACATGATAAATTAGGAGTTAGTAAGATATTGGAAATGTATTGGAAAATAATATGAATCAAGGAAAATAGACTAAAGGAGCAAATGAGACTTCATGAGTATGGGGTGGAAGTGTTTGAATGCAAAAACAAAATTTCAGAAAGTTAAATGACTGATTACTTAAGATATCTCTTCTGGTTAATATTTTCCTTTAAGAGTGAAATTTCAAGGTTTCAGACTAGAAATAACATAATGAAGAGAACAGGAAAAGTTAATCATACTTCTGGTAATGCCTGCCTAATGGCTCAACTGTGGATGGGTCTGTTGCTCTGCAGTGAGATTTTGACTATTCTCACCCTGATTTTCCTGCATATTCTGCATAGTGAGTGAATAGCACCAAATACCATCAGATGGGGGATCATGTGCAATTAGTCACATGATAATAGAAGGAGCTGAGAAAGCCAAACTTGCTTGATAACCTGCTCATGAGTTAACGATCCCAGTTTCTTAAGACCTAAACATGTTTCAGGGAGTTAATCTGGTTTACCAAGGAGAACATTAATCCAATCATGAGGGTAAATCCCTCAAGTCACCCAGCTCTGAAAGGTCATGCTACCTTAGTACCATTAGACAGTGGAATGAAGTCTTGCGATGAGTTTTGCCAGGGACAAACCACATTCCCTGTTTAGTTCAATGTGCTTCTTCAAACAATGTACACCAAAATGTGTTTTCATGGGTAAAACCTTATGGAAGCACCTCTAGTCCCCACTGATATAAAATAACAGTGTAGAAAGATGACTCAAATCCGAAATACTCATAGGACTTGCTCCTAATTACTTAAAATAAATTACTAAAAAGGCTACTGATATGTTAATATGTTAATAATAAAAAATTAATTTGAGAAGAAACCAGACTATTACTATTTCTGGGGCATTTTTAACTTGGCACAAACTAAAATACTCTTAGTTCTTCTACCTAATAAGAATGCTTTCAATATGCAAAAGTGTGTGTTTCAATGTAAGGTAATAAGATAAATCAATCTTTTAGGGACAAATCTTTATTAAATTACCCAAAAGAATATACTACTTGGTGGTATTTTACCATATGGTTCCAAATAAATGGTCCAACCACACTATCATTGTGTATCTACATGTAGAAAAAACTCCTACAAAGTAAAAGCAGCAAATAATAGGTGCAGAAGGCTTGTGAATGCTTGGGTGCACTTTGCATCACTCAGTCATGATGGCTGTAACATGTTCTGATGTAGATTTTTTTTTTTTTTTAGTTTATAAGATTTGTCTTTTCTGTGGAATAGAAAGCAGAGCTGCTCAAATGGCCAGTGTAGTTTCTTTGAAATGTAGCCAAGTAAAGGTTGAGGCACATCCATGCCCTGTTCGGATGGCTGCTTTAAGTTGTGCTATATACTATAAAGACTGACTCTGACAAAAGAGCCTCCAGGATTGAGGATGGTTTGTACATTATGTGTCAGATGTCTGAGAGAGGTTCCAGTTGTTTACTTTTGAGTTGCTTTCCCTGAGGAAAGTGTTAGTTATCATTATAGCATTCCACAGGGAGGGGGTGGAAGGATGCAGACATCCTTTTGAGTAACCTTTCCACTAAGGGCACACCACCTTTTTATATGACTAGTAAATCTGAGAATTGCATCTACAAGTTGTATCAGGGCTTTACTAAATCAAGTGAATAGATTATTCTGGAACAAGTCGAAGGGTATACAAAGTTATCACCAGCTCAATTTGCTCTCATAAAAAAAGGCAGTTCTCCGTAGTGAGGAAACATTAAATATCCCAGATGATGTATACAGTGTCAGTGAGCATATAAGCAAAACAAGATGCCTCTCATCACATCGAGACGAGAGATGGAGTAAAAGGAAACTTGAAGGGTGCGCTGGCTTATCATTTTTAAGATCATCAAAATATTCCCTTAGTGTTTTCATTAAAAGAGAGTTCTTATGACTAGCTTAAAATTGAGAAACCATTTTCCTCCCAGGGTGAATTTTTTAATGCATATTCTGTCTTACATTGGATTTAATTTCTTGGATTTTTATATCAGTGAGGACAGTTGATATGAAAATCATCTTCGTTGATTATTGATATGCCAATAAACCATTATTCTAATGTCACATTTAAGTGATTGGCATAGTCTGCTAGAATCTCATCACTGATAATTTATCATAAACACTAAATCTACTTAAGTATGTCTAATTGAAGACATGGGAATTTTATCTCATTGGCCGTTTTCCTTGCACAGTTTATGAAAATCCATGAGTCATTTGATATATGTATAAAAATGAATCATTAAACAAATACACATAGATAACAATATTATATCAAGTATATCTAAGCTTTATTTATTTTATTTATTCTATATTATAACTTTTATCCTTTGTGAAACATGAAAGTAAGACTTTTGTTCCACCAAATTCCATCATTGAACAATATTACTGAATATACAATGAGCAAAGAAGACATGTTTTTGTATTAGTCTCTTCAACAAAGGATCTTTGATAGCTTTCATGTAATATAGCCAAACATATTTAGGCTCCACTAGGCTCCTTTTCTGTGTCTTCCTGTTTCTTCTTCTATGATGCTTCATCTGTATTAAAATTCCTCTTTCTTGTTTTGAAGTTTTATTTATACATCTTGGTTTCACTAAATAGCTATAATGAAAAATGTTTTTAAATATAGAGTCAAAATAAATTTATGCTAATAGGAAACTTGGCCATCACAGTTTGATGATTCATTTTGAAAGCAAGCCATCTGAACAGTTTTGATTCTTTCTCTCTGTAGACTCAGAAACCCCTTGTTCCAGTAGTTGGTAGTTGTATAGTGACCCTCTGCATAGAAAGCAACAGAATGATTGCTTTAAACTTCTTTTGCCTTAAGGAGTATTCCTTACTTAAAATCTATACAAAAATAGAGCCAATTTCTCTCATATGCCTACCCTTCTCATTTCATTGAATTGGTAAAGAGAAGATCTTTGAAATCATAACACAACTTCCTCATGGGATGTTGTATGATATATTAGGAAGGGTTTTGCCTTTGATGACCTGAAGACCTGGTTCAAATAGTTCCTCACTCACTGTCTGCATTATCTTGGACAATGCATGATCTAAGTATCTGGAATCCCATTTAATGCAGATTATGAGATAAAATACAAACCCAAATCCCTGGAAATTAATAATAATGATGTTGAAATGTAGTGTTTTGGGCAGTGACTTCGGAATGAGAAAAATGACAATGAGTTGAACATAAAGTCAGATGGTAGTCAAGTCTGTAATCTCACCACCTTGGAGTCAGAGAAAGAATAACTACCACAAGTTTGAGGCAATCCTGGTCTAGGGAATAGGGAATCACAGGACAGCCAGTGCTATGGAGTAACAACCTGGCTTAAGAACAAAATAAAGACAAGGGAACAAATAAAACAAGATAAAGTCGAAAATGGAAAAGGAGACGAAGATTCCAAGCACACTGCACATACAAGAACATATCCTGACAAAGGTATTCACTGCAGTACAGGTTGGGTTGGAAATAATCCCAATGCTAGATATACATGGTTCCCTACAGCCAAGGCTGTTCAGGTAAAACTATACACCCATTTTCTTTCCACTTGCAACTTGATAGGGTGTGGTATTAAATTATTGGGATCTCAGTGGAGGGTGCGGTAGAATTTACCTTTTATACAATTTCAAACAACTTCCCTCTTGGTTTGGCCCATTCCCTGTATCATCTATCTCTATCCTACCTGTCCTTTCTAGTGGTTTGTTTTGTGTATAATTAATGGGTTTATTAGCATTTTTTAAAAAATACTTCAGTTGAAAATCTTCACTCTTGCCCAACCCTACACTGTTTATTTTTATGACAACCTTTCCTTCACAGCAATTTCTCAATTTTCAGCTTCATGCTTAAATCATTGTTACAGTTAGTTGTTAAAATACAGAGACCAAAATCAGATCATTTCCTTGTCCTTAAAGAGCTCAAATTAAATTTTTAATGACATGATTGAAATCTGCTAACTGTTATAAAACATTTATTAATTCAAAGCTATTTTTTGAATGACTGGATGACTACCAGTAGGTGTTCAATCTCATGTTTTATCACTGCTCAGAAAAATGAGATTTTCTTC
Source organism: Orientallactaga sibirica (assembly GCA_036365145.1). Classification (NCBI taxonomy): domain Eukaryota; kingdom Metazoa; phylum Chordata; class Mammalia; order Rodentia; family Dipodidae; genus Orientallactaga; species Orientallactaga sibirica. The sequence continues at coordinate 83,307,726 of JAEOAD010000003.1, read as the reverse complement.
CAAGACAAATTCACAATACAGCAGAAGAAATAAAATATTGAAATCATATACATGAGTATATCATCATAAAGTGATTAAACAATATAAAGAAGAAACTAATGCTACTGGAGAGATTAACAAGGAAACACAAAATGTAGTTGTACCTTTGTGTGGCCTGTTATGGAGTATGTGCTGGCAATGGTCAATGACAGAGAGTGAGGCACAAGCCATGAGAAATGGCCAGGGTAAAATATGAAAGCATTAGGGCAGATCAAGGAAGGTTTTCCAGCCAAAATGAAGTTGGCACTGAAGGAAGAACAGGACACTTCTGCTCTCATTAACTCATTTAGTAGTCACAAAACAGCTGAAGATGTAGCCCAATTCGAGTGTATGCATAACATGAATTAAGTCCTGATTTGATTCCCAGAACCGCAACTAAGAGAGGTGACACATGATTATATTCCTAGCACTCCAGAGATTGAAGTTCTACATCGTCTTTGGCTACATAGTGCATTCAAGGACACTTTGAGCTACATGAAACCCTGCCTCAAAAGTAGTTACAAAAATCACTATGAGGGAAGTACTATTTTAATTTTCAAAATAAGGAATGAGGCTGTGGAACTCCATGAGTAAATAAAGTATTGTTGTTGTTGTTGTTATTACATTGCATACTGTAGGCTCTGAGTAAATACATGAGTACAGATCCAACTAAGTGATGCTATGCAGCCGGCCATCATACTGTGCTATCATAAAGGGTTGTGATTCTTTCTGAATGGATACTTTGGGAAGGTTATTCAGAGTCCTATCATGAAGAGTTTATAAAAATCTGTCACTTCTTTTCATAACTGAAGGTATATTCTCCTTCTTCTCGTACAACAGTCCCCAGTGCAACCTGAAATGAAGGAACCAGCAAAACTAGGAAATAAAAGTCTTTGGGAAAACCAATTTTTAAAAATATTTTTATTTATTTATTTTTATTTATTTATTTATTTATTTATTTATTTATTTGACAGAAAAAGTAGGAGCGAGAGAGATAGAATGGATGCACCAGGGCCTCCAGTCACTGTAAACAAACTCCAGATGTGTGCGCCCTCTTGTGCATCTGGCTAATGTGGGTCCTGGGGAATTCAACCTGAGTCCTTTGGCTTTACAGGAAAATGCCTTAACCTCTAAGCCATCATTCCAGCCCCAGAAAACCAATTTTTAACCTACAGTTGCATATTTATTCTGTCCTTACATTAAAATGCCTGTGGGAAGTAGCCATGGCACCACTGGTTCTGTGCATAGTGCATTACTTGTTTCTAATTGAAAAGAGGAAAAAATATATATGTATATGAAATAGAACTTTAGTTGGTATTGCAGTTTGGATGTGGAATGACTCCATAGGCTCATGTGTTTGAGCATTTGGTCCCAAGCTAGGAGTGAACTTTGAAATGGGGCCTAGCTGGAGGAAGTGTGTCACATTGACTGTATTTATTTTTTAGCCTTGTTTCTTGGCTTATCTTTGCTTCCTGATGGCAAACTCAATGTGATCAGCTGCTTCATGCTCCTGTGGCCATGTCTTCACCGCCGTGATTGACTACTCCCTTTTAAACTGCCACCACCTTAGGCATTGTTCAAGATCTTATAAATGGCTATCATTTCAGATTCTAACCAATATCCCTTCCTCACACAAACCTGATGGTGCTTCAGGCTTTTCCTCATGATGTTTGAGCCTTTTCCTTATTGCCTTCTAGCATTCTCTCTGACTCTGCCCTCTTTCTCCTCCAACAACTAAGAAACCTTCCTTTCCCTGATACTTAATTTTGTTTTCCTCTAGCCTTTGTTCAGGTCTGTACCTCTTTCAAATGCTTATAAGTATTCTTCCATTTATTACCACCCAACTGTAGTACTTAATTTTCTCATTGCTCTGACTAAATTCACGACAAGAAGCCACTTAGATGGGAAATCTTTATTTTGGCCTATAACTGTTGAATAGTTTTCTGTGATAAGCTTTCTCTTACCCAGGTAGATAGATATGTTTGTGTGAAATCATTTTTTCATTTATTTGAGAAAATATAGTCTGTCAACATACCTACAGAAATTCTATATGTAGTATGTTTTCTTAACTTTGTGAAAATTTGAAAACTCTAGAATGGGAAAGAAAACAAAAGGATGTTTCATGTCCATGTAGTTTTCCTAAGAGAGGTAATGTTAGAGTGAAATTTTGAATGGTTAGTGAAGATTAGCAGTGCAAAGATGATGAGAACAGGAATTTAAGGAAGTAGGAACAACACATGCAGAAATCGAGACAGGAAGAAGCACAATGCATTCAAGCAAGTGCAAGTAGTTCCAGATGTCCAGAAGGAATCCATGTTGATAAATGGCAGGATATTATAACAGAGCAATAAAACTTTTGATATACTTCTGCTATAGAGCTACTGCAGAAAGTCCAGATGGGACAGCAGATATGTACCAATGATACTCTTAACAATTTACATATATTTTCTCTAAGTTCTACATCCTTACCAAGCAATATCATCAAAGGCACATGACTAGACTTGGATTCTTAATCTCAGTGTGTACCAGAATTATGTGGAGAACATTTTTTTAAAATGTACATTTTGTAGAACTTAATAATATCTAAAGGAATTGAGTACTTTCTGAGAGAGATACATAGAAGACATCTATCAATATGAATGTGACAGTTATTCTTAACTTTTATCTTGACTGGAGTGATGAGATTGATGTGACACACCTTTGAGTGTGTCTGTGAGGGTCTTTACAGAGATAATTAGATCAAAAGAGTGCTGATCTAATGACATGTTTAATCCATTGATGGATTCATAATTTGAATAGACTATTATGCTAAAGCATACCTGAGAACGTGTGTCTCTAAGGGGTCATGGCTTTTGCAGGTATATCTTGCCTTAACTCATGGTAACCATGAATTGAGCAACTTTGTTCTGCCTGGCCTTTCTATCATTAATCTATAGCTTTATCATTGCCTAGAAACAATTGAGGTAGCTGATCATGGACTGAACCTCTGAAACCATGAGCCAAAGTACATTCAATCTCCTTTAATTTGTTTGCCCAGGTTTCAGTTCCAGCAACCAAAATCATAACACAATGAATATATCCATGTGTTAAACCTACATCTGTTATTGAAAAGTCACTATTCTGTATACAATTCCAGTATAACAAAACCTCCTTCATAATTTAGAAGGTGTGAGGAATAATCTGATAAATATGTTATAGTGCATTGGAGACATACAACTGTGTTTATTGTATACTTTACTTATCACACACTCTGAAAACAATGTCTCTGTCTTTGTTGTCTAACTGGAAAATTTGACTAAGACCATAAATTTTGGGTGAAATTTAAAGATTGATGCTATGACCTTTGTTGGAGCAGCTACCTGGGAACAGGTGAGAAGTTTGAGTCATCACTCAATCCCTATGCAGGACTTTGCCCTGTTTATATGGCATGTTACCTTCTTTGAATTCAGATTTCCCAATAGCATATTATTCTTGAGTGGAATAGCAGGTGGAAAAATCATCAATTCTGGAGACAAGTGCATAAAATGTATTTCTTTGGTCTATTCTTTACTTAAATTACATTGAATGTCTCTATGCATGGCTAGAAGTTTATCTTCCATCACTCATTGGACAATCCCTTTAAAGGCTTTGTCTGAAATTTCATGGTCTATCTGCAAATGAGTGCTGGCTAAAAGATAACAAAAATTCAAGCAATGCTTGATGATAGAAGTAAGTAAAATCTATGATTGAACTGATGTCAGTATTTTAGCGTATTTTGTTTAAGGACAAAAATTGTACTCAATTTTGTATCTTTAGTTGCTAGAGAAGTAACATCCTATTCTTGTGAAGTAATTCCCAATTGTTGTCAGTATTCAATAATTGTGAGTTGATTGATGTAGGAACATTTTAGAATTGAAGAAAAATGGTATATAAAATAAAAAGCAAAAGAGTGGCTCAAGTTGTTTTTTCTTATAGAGACAAGATTATTAGAATAATTTTATATTTTGTTTTTATTTCCAGTATAAGACACTTCACATTCATTACTTCTCCCTTCAAGATTAAAAAAAATAAGAAACTGAACCAAATGCAGAGCAGATGGGTAGGAAACCTGAAATTGAACCTGCAACACAAAATTTTGAATATGGTAAAATATATAATGTGAATTTTATTATTACTCTCTTGAATAATGAAGTTAGTGCCTCTTATATTTGCTGGGCTTTTGACTTACTTTGGATAACACAATTATGTGGAAATGAGGATTCAAGACTTACAAAGTTAGGACCAAAGAAGCCTTTTAGCTTTCCATGAGGGTCTCATGAAATAGTTGCATTTGGATTGTACCTCCTTTGAATGCATATAGGATGCCATGAAAAGTTCAAAGTGTTTTGTCAGTTCCAGCAGACCGGCCATCAGTCACATCTATATTGACACCCAGCCATCTGACTAAGCCATCTACACATCCAAACCAGACCAGCCTTCAGAGACAGGAGCAAGCCTACAAGAATCTCTTGCTACTTCCAGGAGACCCATAGAATGACAATAAATAATATTCAATTGTTGTGTTATATTAGTTAGTTTTTAATAGTATGATATTATAACAACACTGTATATGAGGGACTATTTGGGGGCAATCTAATAACATGTGACAACAGATAATGTTGGTACAATTTATTCCGTGAGATGGGTTTATAACTTGGATGTATACAAAATATATTATTATTATTGAAGTCTGGTGTAAAGATAAACTTTTGTGTGTAGTGATAAAAAATTTAGAAAATGTATCCACACATGTACACACACACACACACACACACACACTAAATGTTTTGTACTAGTAGACTGTCTAAAAGATTTTCAGGGAAAACATTGAATATACTAACAGATATCTTTTAGTAGTACATGACAAGAAATACAAACAGTTGTGAAGCTTGTTTTTTCAAGTAGAATTTAGAGGAAATATAAAAGATACAAAACTCCCTTATGTTTAAAAACAAAACTGTCTCTAATTAGTAGTTCCTTAAAGTAAAAAGAGTGCCTCGAGGTAAAGATAATCATAAAGGAAAAGAAGTAAATGCTTTGGCTAAAATGCAGAAAGATTTGAAAGTATGATCATAAACACTTTCAAGTAGACTGTAATCTTCTATGGACATAATTAAATGACCCCTTAACTCCCAATTTCTTTCTTTATTTATTTTGGTTTTTCAAGGTAGTGTCTCAATCTAGCCCAGGCAGACATGGAATTCACTCTGTAGTCTCAGGGAGGCCTTGCACTCACGGTGATCCTCCTACCTCTGCCTCCCAAGTGCTGGGATAAAGGTGTGTGCCACCATGCCCGGCTCCAACCTAAATTTTAAAAAGAGCCTGACTTGAAGAAATTGGTAGATATACACTCTTCAGGGCATGTCTTGTGTTCCACAATCATACATTTGCCACATGTTTGTTGAAATGGTTGGCACTGTGTTACCCTAAAGGGTACTGTCAGTAAAAGTGACTAAACTGGCCATTTTCATCCACATTCATTACAGTCAAATGAACTTTCTTCCTCTTATCTTCTTGAGAGTAGGTTAGGTCTTCTTTTCTTTACACCATGGTGAAGTTTTACCAGAAGGTGAAAGATGGACTCCTCTGGGTGATGTAATCAGACAAAGTATATCCATGTCCCAGTTGTTGCCTGCAAAGATTAGTCTTTGATGATCCAGAGAAATCACTTCTTTATCTCTATTCTTGGCCCTTATATTTTCTATGGTATCTTTGAATTCATCTTTCAGTGTGATGATCCTCAGTATGGACTTTTAATGAAACTTCACATCCTTCCAGTGATCCCCTCAAGGATGGTAGACCCTTGTATGTGCATATTGTCCAGTGAGATGAACTACATATTCTATAATAAGTACATACAAACCATATAACGAACACATAATGCTTTATAATATTTTATTGGCAAAATCAAAGTCAGTTTGGATTTTTGCAGTATGAAATTAAGATTCCTTAAGCATTAACCATTCATGCACAGGAAAGAGGATTCAGGTACAAATAAAGCTCTTTTCCTTTTCTCTTAGATAGAAAGGATGATAAATACAGAGGCAACTATCCAGAGGGTAAAAGAAAAAGTATAGTGGTGGAGCCAACTGACAAGAAAACAGCTCCTGAGAAGAATTTACCATTGTGAAGGAACATAAGACTTGTACAGAACTGAAATTTAGAATTTCCTATAACATAGTGACCATATGTCAACTTCATTTCCCAAGATTAGTGGAGGATCAATGCCAACTAATGAATGATTAGAGTAGGGATAACTTGTCTGACCCATCGTAGGCATGCAAATCAAGAGAAATCATAATGAGCATGTGCATACAAAATCCTCAAAAACATTTGAATTTGATTTGTATGACAAAGGCCTGGGCTGCTTACAACTTGCACATTTTGTTGTAATGACTGAGAATTTTAAAAGAATAAGAGTTTCACATTATGAACATAACTAAAAAAATAATAATAACTTAAAAAAAAGAATCAGGTGTAGGGCTGTAGAAATGGCTTAGGGGTTAAGGTATTTGCCAATGAAGCCAAAGGACCCAGGTTCAATCCCCCAGGACCCTCGTAAGCCAGATGCACAAGGGCCACATGCATCTGGAGTTCGTTTGCAATTGCAAAGGCCCCGGCATGCCCATTCTCTCTCTGTCTGTCTTTCTCCTCTCTCTCTCCTTGCAAATAAATAAATAAATTTTAAAAATGAATAAGCGTTTTCAAGTGTACTTGTACAATGTTGGATGATAGCAAATCCTTTGCTACATTTCTTTTTTTTTAATTATTATTTTTTTATTGACTTTTGATCTTACATACCAAAAAAAAACCCACCTGATATTTCCCTCCCCTCCCCCATTCCACTTTAGAACTCCCGTCTCCATCATATCCCCTCCCTCTCTCCATTAGTCTCTTTCCTAATTTGATGACATCATCTTTCTCTTCTATTTTGAGGGTCTTGCAAAGGTATTGCTAGGCACTACAAGATCATGGATATCGAGGCCAATTTCTGTCTGGGCAGTTGCATTGTAAGAGGTCATATCCTTCCTTTGGCTCTTCCATTCTATCCGCCCCCTCTTCCGCAATGGTCCCTGAGCCATTGGAGGGTGTGACAGAGGTGTTTCAGTGCTAGACACTCCTCCATCCCTTCTTCTCAGCACTATGTTGCCTTTTGTGTCATCCCAGTGGTCATCACCATCTGAAAAGAGAAGCTTCTCTAGCCAGAAGTGAGAGTAGCGTTAATATGTGAACATGAACATTTAGTGTAGTGTCCCCAGGGCAGCTTGGTGGGAATAATATATACATTTAGTCAGACATGAGCAGGCTTATACCCCCAAGGCTCATGACCTCACCTACCATAGACTTTTACTTAGGTTTTTCAGTACCAGGTATGTATTCCCTCCCATAGAGAGGGCCTTCAGTCCAATTATGGAGCAGTTGGTTACCCCAAGAGTAAGAAAAATCAAAATTTTCTCCCTCATATTGAACTGACCCTATGTGTTGCTATGGTCAGTAGGATGTAGAGGAAGGAAGGTGATGAAACTTCAGATTCTGGCTCATAAGAAGTTATGCATATCTCCACTCACATGTTTTAGAATGTTCTCTCTTTTATTCTCCCGTCAAGAACTTAGCTGCCATGGTTTAAGATGTCTACATTTGGCTTGACATCCCCAGCTGAGCTCATAGCTGTCAATCAGAATTTAGTGCTGACCTCAGGAGTGAGCCATTTCAGACACCTACACATATGATATTATCCAACCTCTACAGATTTTTTTCAACATCAGACTACAACCACCACAGAGACCAAAAGAAATAGCTGACCACCTGTATTCAATTATCACAAATAATGATGAAAGGTAATAATGGTTTGTTATTTTAAGTCACCAAATATTGAAGTGCCTTTTAATGTGATAATTGATCATTTTTAACAACTCTTCAGTTGTTATTCACACGGAAAATTGTTTCCCATTGTCCTAAGGCAATGATTTGGATTTTTCATTCTTGGAAAACAATTCCCACATCAGTTTCAAAAGGTTCATGTCATCATGGATATGAAGCACATAAACCTACATATCTCTTCAAATGTTTTACTAAGGCCAATTGATTTATACTGAGAAAAATTCTCTAATCACAAAGCTTGGCATATAATATAACTGACAACAGTAACTTACTAAAATGTTACACATGTAATTTATCTTTGCTTTTGTGAAATATTTTGTTTACTACTCATTTTTTATCCAAGATGCCTTTGTTGTTTTGTCTAAAGAAATTCAACATAATATATTTTGAGAAAAGCAATGTAGGTTATTTAATGCTATTTTACATAGATTTTTATTACCAATTTCTTTTTGTAGTTAAGTATAATGTTATGCCTAAAATTATAAAAGATGCCTTTAAAAATTACCTTTTAAAGATCTCAGCAATAGCTAGAATAGAGAAAAGCACATTTAACTTCAAAAGTGTGAAAAACTTATGTAGATCAGAAGTACGTTAATAATAAGGCATGTATACATTTGATATGCCAGTAGAATTAATTACCAAAAATATTTGAACAGGATCGAGAATTTGATTGTAATGAAAGGGATGACAATCAAACTAATAGATTGAAAGCTATAGTATAGTATAAAAAATTAGAACTTTATCTGCTTTAAATGTCTTGGAACAAGGGCTGTAAACACAGCTCAGGAGTACAACATTTGCCTAGCATGAACAAGGTTCTAGGTTCAATCCTCAATATTGAAAGAAAAGGTTAACTTAGTACAGGTGAAAAAAAAACAGTCAAAAGAGGCTACTGTGTTTTTAGTCATGCTACTGATTATTATTATTATTGATTTTTTGAGGTTATTATTGCCATTTTTGTTATAACTAAAATATCCAGAACACACTACAGAATATATAAGTCCTTATATGTGTTCCTATTGTATATTAAAATCAACTTTCTGAAAAGTAAAAAAAAAAGGCAACAAATATGTAAAGTATGTAATGAAAATAAAGTGAAAAGGCTAAGAATTATTGCAGACATCTCATCAGAAGCAATGTAACAAAGAGGATAATGGAACTATATTCTAATGTAGTACATTATTTGAAGACTGACTTTTCACATGCATTACAAAACATTATTTTGAGTAACAATTAAAAACTAAATGTAAAAAATATAAGCCACAATGATATAAAAATCCCGAAAAATTAAATAAAAGTTACAGGAAAATAAGTACAGGGAAAGGAAGGGAGGAAAAAAGTAAACACAAGACAAGAATAAAATTGGGCTGGAGAGATGGCATAGTGGTTAAGGCGTTTGCCTGCGAAGCTTAAGACCCAGGTTCAATTCCCCAGTACCTACATAAGCTAGATGCACATGGTGTCGCATGCATTTGGAGTTCATTTGCAATAACTAGAGGTCCTGGAGCATCCATTCTCCCTCTCATCTGCTCTTTCTCTTTTTCCTCTTTCTCTTAAATAAAAAAATATATAATTTTCTTTTAAAATAAATAAGCATCTATAATATCTGCATAATATCCTGTCACCTTTAAAAAACAACAAAATGAATAGATACATATAGGGCATATTTCAGACTAAAGAATAATCATATCAGGTATTAAGAAATCTTAAATGCACATTCTAAAACATAGACTTTGCAAAACTAAAATTAAATACAAGATTCAATCAACTGATTGCTACTGGAAAATAAATAAATATAAAAGTATATGAGGCATATGCTGAAAGAATGACACTTATACATCTAACAATAATAAAAACTGATTTGAGTGCCCATACTCATATCAATACAGTCAATTCAGAGAAATGAATATTAACATGGGAAAAATCATTTTTATAGAAATATCATGTTTGCAAGAGGACTTAACAATCTAAAGAGTTTATATACCTATAACTTGCCTCCAAATTAAATGTAATGAACTGAGAAAATTAAAATATGAAATGAGACGAACTACTATATAATCAGAGTTCAGCATTCATCTGTCAGTAGTTGACAGAAAATTATGGCAGTTATTGTAGATCTGAATAACACTATTATGCATCCTGATCTAGTTGGCAGAAATGGGGCATGTCAGTTCCAAAGAAATCAAATTATTTTTAAAAGCAGAGAAATTCACATACATATATAAATTCACATACATATATAAGTATATATGAAAAAATATTATCAAGTTGACCATAGTCTATACCTATCTATCAATGAATTTTCAAAATATTTTTAAAAACTTGAGGAATCAAGGTACATTCATTAGCTACATTGAATTCAAATTATAAAATAACAAGAAAAATAACTAGAAAATCATCAAATTTTTAGATATTAAAAGGAAAAGAAATACAAATAAATGAATAAAATAGAAAATGGAAACATGTTTACAAATCAGTGAAATCAGACTGGAGAGATGGTTTAGCAGTTAAAGTACTTGCCTGCGAAGCCTAAGGACCCATGTTTGACTCTCCATATCCCACATAAGCCAGAAGCACAAAGATGAGGCACATTCTCACTAGGTGGAGCAAGCATCTGGAGTTTGATTGCAGTGGCTGAGGCCCTGTCATGCCAATTCTCTCCCACTTTCCCTCTCTCTCTCTCTCTCTCTCTCTCTCTCTCTCTCTCTCAATAATAAAAAAAATAAATCAGTGAAATCAAAAGCTTCATTTATGAAAAACAAATTCTTAAGTTAAAAAGAGAGATTAGGACATAACAATATCAGAGAAGACATATTTTTTAAAGATTAGAGAAAACAGCGAGCAAAAGTGAAAAGGTCATCTGAGGCTATGGCTGGAAAGAAAGCTGGAAAGGATAGTGGAAAGGGCAAAGTAAGCAGCATCTTCCAGAGATTTGGGTGAGAGTTTCCTGTAAGCTGTATCCACAGACTCTTGACTCTCACAAGAGCCAAACACAGGTAGTGCCACTGTTGCTGTGGACAGTGTCACACTTCTGGAACACCTCATTGCTTAAATGCAGGACTTTACAGGGATGTGTTGACAGATCTAAAGCATATCACTTCATATCACTTGCAACTTGCAATCAGTGATGATAAAGATTGCTGGATTATCCTCTTAGGGTCACCATAACTGGAGGAGGTGGGCTTCCTCACATACACAAATCTCTGATTGCAAAGAAAAGACATCAGGAAACTGCTAAGGAAGGCTGTGTAACCAATATTCTTTCTCCCTGTCATTGTACTATAACCAGGACAGAAGATAACAGCGGGGCTATGTGGTAGTTTTTTTTTTTTTTTTTTTTTTTTTTTTTTTGTTTTTTCAAGGTAGGGTCTCACTCTGGCCCAGGCTGACCTGGAATTAACTATGTAGTCTCAGGGTGGCCTTGAACTCACAGCAATCCTCCTACCTCTGCCTCCTGAGTGCTGGGATTAAAGGCGTGCGCCACCATGCCCGGCTATGTGGTAGTTTTTAAAGTGCTAAATGGAAAAGCATAGACAATCACTGTTGACATGATGAAAGAGACATTTTTGTATGTTCTTAGACTTAAAATTTGTTAGAGCACCTTTTCATATGGTAACAATCGTGTATTGATTGACTAGGTTTTTCCCTTGTCTTGTACACAAAAATAGAACTAATAAACAATTTTTATAAATTAAAATATAATGGCTGGAGAGATGGATTAGTGGTTAAGGCACATGTCTATAAAGCCAAAGGACCCAGGTTTGATCCCCCAGAACCCACTTAAGCCAGATGCACAAGGTGGCACATGCATCTGGAGTTTGTTTGCAATGGCTGGAGGCCCTAGTCTGTCCTCTCTCTCTCCCTCTCTCTTCCACTTCTACTTTTTCTTCTTTTTTCTCTCTCTTGCACTCAAATAAATAAAAATACAAAAAATGAGGTTTTACTAGTATGTATTAAAGTGTCAAAAATATTGTAAGCTACTTTATGTAAAATTAATTCAACAACACAGATTAAAGAGATAATGCCTTGAAGCACATAACTGTCTAAATTTCACTGAAGAAAAAAAATATGGATAATTTAACTCTTCCTGTGTCGATTAAAAAACAAAAATTAGAGAGAAAAATATTCAAAGAAAGAAAATACTTGGCTCAGATGGTTTTCAATGAATAATGCTGATTTGATATCAACTTGAAAGAAACAGAAATAAATGAGACTATTTCAAAATTAAGTATATTAAGATAGTATTGCTCTAATACAAATATTTTCCCAAAAAATGTTGTGATATAAAACTTTATAGATCAATGATCTGCATAAAAGTCTACATAAAAATCATAATGAAATGAACCTGGCCATACATGCAATGGTTCATGTAGCATTCACAAGTTGTGTTGTTCAATGAAAGGCGTGGCAGTTTGATTCAGGTGTCTGCCATAAACTTAGGTGTTCTGCGCACTTGATCCCCAGCTGATGGCAATTTGGGAATTGAAACCTTATTGAAGGTGTGTTTTTGTGGTCTTACAGGTGTTATAGCCAGCTCCCCCTTGCCAGTGCTGGGCACATTCTCCTGCTGCTGTTGTTCACCTGATGTTGGCCATGTTTTCCTCTGCCATCATGGAGTTTCCTCTTGAATCTGTAGGCCAAAATACACCATTCCTCCCATAAACTATTTTTGGTCAGGTGCTTTCTGCCAACAACATGACGCTAACTACAACAAAAGGTAAGATTGATTTATATTAGAAATTATCAATGTAATCACTACAGAAATAACTTAAGTATATATTATCCTCAGTTCAGTTGTTGAAAACTAGTTCAACAAAAATTAAGACTTGAAGTTGCAAATTTCACATTTTCTTACTTCAAACTTAGTGTAATGCTACAGTATAATGAAAATAGTCAGCTAATATAATAAGTATCACCATAGTTAAGTGGACAGAAACTGAAAACTCCTGAGTTATGCCCATAAATTTTAAGCTTTGAAATTTATGATCAATTAATTTCAAGAACCAAACTGTATACCACTTTATTTTGTAAATAGAAATTCATTTAGACAGTGTGGTGGTTTGAATATAAATGTATGTCCCCCATAGCCTCGGGGATTTTTGATTAAGATTGAGCTTACAACTTGAGTCTCTAGCAAGAAGTCCTGCTAGGGTGGAGGTGTCACTGTGGGTAGATACTATAGTCCAGCTCTACTGGGTTTGGAAAGGGCAGTTTGGAGCTGTGGCTGTTTGTGTTTGCTTTTGGTTTGGTAGTATCTCTCTGCTATGCATCTATGGAAGTAAGGCAGATTCTTCCTCCACTGATGGTGTTCCTCCTAGAAACTGTAAGCCTGAAAAAAAATCCCATTCCTTCTATAACTTGCTGACTTGGAATTCACTACATAGATTTTTTTTTTTTTTTTTTTTTTGGTAATAGAACCCAGAACACTTACTAGGAAAAATAATCCTTTGAACAAATTGAACTAACAAATTTGAAGCCAAACACAAAAGGATGAAATTAGACCCTTACCTTGCAAGGCAGACAATTAGCTGAAAGTGTATCAAATATATTAATAGAAACACGGAAATTATGGAACACTTAGAACAAAACACAGGGGTAAATCTTCATGGTCTTAAATTTGGCAATGGAATCTTAGAAGTGACACCAATAAACTTAAATATTAAATAGCTAAGTGAAGTGAAAAATGGCTTATAGAATGGTAAGGAATATCTAGAAATAACATGAATAATAAGGATCTAATATCCAAAATACATACATTAAAACTGAACTAATTATATAAAAAGTCATTTAAAAATTTGCCTATATATATGTGTGTGTGTATGTGTGTGTGTGTGTGTTTCCCAAAGTATATGTAGAAGTAGAAATGTCCACTGTATGAAAGGTAATGCAAACTCAACATGATATATACTTCAAAGTACTAGAATAATTATAATAAAATAGAATAAAGTATTTTTGAGCAAAAATGTGCAGAATGGGAATACTTGTAAATGTGAGTTGGAATATAAGATGGTCTGGCTGTTAATTAAGACATTAAAATATTAAAATGCAAAGATTGAATTAATGTAAAAGAATGTATTCCAACCAATTTTCAAGTTATTACAATTCATGTCATAAGAACCTGACTAAAATATGCTTATATTTCCTCCTCCCATCATTTGTGCTGTTGTTATGGCTTTAATTTTAATTTTATTTATTTTATTTGAGAGAGATAAGCAGAGAGAGAGAGAATGGGTGTGCCAGGGTGTCCAGCCATTGTAAAAGAACTCCACATGTATGCACCACCTTTCTCATATGGCTTAAGTGGGTCCTCGAAAATTGATCCTGGGTCCTTAGACTTTGCAGGCAAATGCCTTACCCGCTGAGCATCTCTAGAGCCCCACTGTTACGGGTTTTAATTCTAAGTTACAAGAACCGCAATTCAGTTATCATTCACATGGCTTTACTTTACATCATCCTCTCTTTTGGTTTGGTGGTGCTGAAGGTCAAGCCCAGAAACTTGCATAGGTGACAGAAGTGCTCCACCACTGAGTTACACCCTAGACCCACACTATCTTTTACATAAATTTGAAATTAAAATGAAGAAACTGTATATATATATAGATAGATAGATGACTGATAGATGATAGATAGATAGATAGATAGATAGATAGATAGATAGATGATAGATAGATGATAGATAGATAGATAGATAGACAGATAGATAACTAGATAGATGTCAAACATCTTTATGTTTTCCACACTGTCATTCCCTTTATACATACCAGTCTTTATTTAGTGTCCTTTTCCCTCCAGAAGTAGTTTCCTCCAACACTTCTTGAAATTCAAATTATCCAGCCACAAATTATGATTGTCTTTATATCTAAAATAGTCTTGCTTATCTTTTACATGTGTTATGTTACCCACTTGTTATCATTTAATCTGAAATATTTTATAAATTGACGTTTTCGTTGACCCACATTTGTATTTACCAGAGTAATGGGATTATGATGAATTATTAATTTTCTTTTTGAAATACCAATTTTGCTCAGGAAAACTCCATTTCTTTATTTTCTTTTATTTATTTGATTTTTAAATTATTTTTATTTATTTGCAAAGAGAGAGAGGAGGGGAGAGAAGATTGGGCATGCCAGGGCCTCTTGCCACTGTAAATAAATTCCAGACAGATGTGCTACTTAGTGCACCTTTATGAAGGAACTGCGGAATTCAACCCCCAGCTGTCAGAATTTGAAAAAGAGTGCCTCTAACCTCTGATCCATATTCCCAGACCATATTTATTTTTATTTTTTGTTTGCTTTTTAAACTCTTTTTCGTATAGTCTGTCTGAATAATAAAGGAATACCAGCCTTCTAATTCTTACTAATTTTTTTCTAACCACATGCTATCTACTCATCTATATTTGTTATTTAGCTGCATCTCTGAAAAAAAGCACATTGTTCATTTTATACACTTTTCCCTTAAAATGCAATCATTAAATTTCATTAGCACTTTATTTAATTATTGATATTATTAGATTTGATCCAATATTTTCAATTTTTCCTATATTTCTTACTTAATTCTCTCCACTCCATGCATGTTTTAAATAATTTTTAAAAAATTTTTCCAAACTCATTTATTTCCTTTTTACCTATATCTGTTTACACTTTAATGATTGCTCTAAGGCTTATAAAATATGCATTCTAAGCTTTCACAGTTTGGCTACAGTTCATATTGCACGACCCCATATGAACTATGGGGAGCTTGTTTGTCTCTCCACTTGAAACCTTTTATTTTGCACTTGTCAAATTTAATAAATTTAATATTACAACAGTTTAAGATATAAATAATTCTAATATTTTGAGCATTTTAGAGGAAGGGTTTTCTTCTACATTACATATATATTAATTCTTGCTAAATTGTTTTTCTCTTATAAAGACACATTTTCATGTTTCATTTTTCTTATGGCTAAAGATATTAATCATTTTTCACCAATTTGCTGTTGCATCTTTTGTTTCCTATTATCTGAAAATGTGTTTATTCTTGCCTCAATTACTGGTGAATACTTTCGGAAGCTATGTTTCTGAGTTAAGAGCGCTTTGTTTTTCTTTCGGTATTCTTTTTTCTGGTCTGCTATCTCTTAGCTTACACGGCTTCAAAGGAAAAGTCCTCAGCTGTTTGCGTCATACTTCCATGGGATTTATGTGCTTATTCCCTGGATGTCTTCAGGAATTTCTGTCTACTCACTTTATAAGTCAGTATGGTGCATGTGCACGTGTGTGTTTGTGCTTCTCTTAATTTTGTTTGGGGCATGCAGAATTTCTTAATACTGAAAGTTTGTATCTGTCACCACGAAGTTTGAGACTATTTTATTCTGCTATATACCTTCTTCTTCTGAGATTCCAAGTACACTTATTATAGGATTTGATATTCTACTGACACTTAAAACTATTTAATTCAGTATTTTTCCTCTTCAAATTTACATAACTTCTGTAAACTTTTTAAGTTCACTGATTGTTCTATCATTTCCTTGCTGTTATTGAGGCACCCTATATTTTTATTAATATAGAATAGATTGCATTACCAAAATGTCCATTTGGCTTTATCATGCTTTCATTTCTAATTACTCATTCATTGGCAGCATGCTTTTCCCATCTCATTGATTGTTCTGTCAAGCGGCTTAGGAACCTGGTATGATAGTTCCAATGCCTGATTCACTCTGCTTTTGTTTCTCTTGCTTGTCATTTCCTTTTGGTTCACTTCCTATTTTCTTCTTTAATATCCATTAGTTTCCAAAGGTAATGGAAAATTGTATTAGGGAAACTCCAACTTTGTATCCTGCCATATTTGCTCTAAAGAAGTTGAAATTTTGTTTTCATACATATTTTTCTGGTTTGCACTTTGACTATAAACTTTCATTGTCATTCCTAATGGGGCAATTTACATTTCAGTCATTGCTTTATCCATTGATATTAGTCAAGTTTGTCTTGAATATGAGTGGTTCAGGCAAGTAGCATACATTGTCTGGTCTACCACTCAAGGAATGTATCCTTGCAGAGATCTATCTACCTTCTCATTGTTGACTCTGTTACTAGGTAGAGCCACCAGTCATGTCATGATATTAGATTAGGATTTCTCATCAGATTTTCAGGCTCAGGTTACTGAAATTATAGCATCTCTTATGAGAAGGATCCAAATTGTTGAATTCTTCCTATACTAGCTTCTTCCTCCTAATATTAAATATCCTTTACAGTGGTCCATTTTGTTCTCATTGAATTCTCATGAACTTTTTACTTTACCACTAGATTTTACATTTTGAATATGGTTGTATTATGTAATTTTCTTCTTGTGGTTGAACTTAGAGAATCACTTGAATTCCTAGGTTTAAGGTTTCATCGAAGCTTTATGAAAATTCAGATAGTAAGTTTTAAAAAGTTTTTGATCACTATCCTTTTTTTATGTGACTCTAATTTTGCAAAGGACATCAACTTTTATATGGCACCATAATGGTTACTCCGTTATTTAGTAGTGTTTTTGTTTGTTTGTTTCTACTTACAGCTCATATGTTAATTTAAATTCTTGTATCTTAAGGATAATAAACCAATTCTTTTGTAGAGTCTGATCTATTATAGCCTATCGCCTAAATTCCCACCTGGATTATTTAATTATTTAATTTGGAGAACCTAATTTTGTTTCTGTTTGTATCCTCCATCTCCCTATTTCATGTTTATTTTGCATTAAAATAGTCGCAATATGATTACAACAGGTTTCTAATTCTTTTTGCTTGCTAATTCTATCTTTTCTATTATCTTTTTTAATAGTATTAATTTATTTGCAAGTAGAGAGAAATAGAGAGAAAGTATGGGCACACAAGGGCCTTTAGCCACTGCAAATTAACCCCAGATGCATGTGCCACTTTGTGCATCTGGCTTTATGTGGGTACTAGGGAATCAGACCCAGGTTATCAGGCTTTGCAGGCAAGGACATTAACCACTGAACCATCTCTCTAGCCTTCTAATATCTTTTTAACAAGAGTTTCTTTTATCACAGTTATGTCTCATTTTCCCTGCTTCCTTAAGTGACTGATAATCTACATTGAATGCTAAGCCATGTAATATTTTGTTACATTTCTGGATTTTGTGATTTTCTCTAGTGAGTATTGCTGTTGTGCTGGCAAATGGCTCATTTTTGATTTGATATATTAAGGCTTAGTTTTAAAGCATCACTTGGGTGGGTTTCAAAGACTTTACTCTTGGAATATTTGTCCTGACACCTACTCCTACTGCAGTTTATACTAATTTGCTCAGATGCCCATCAGTCTCCTCCTATCCCTACAATTACACAAATGCTTCTATCCTACAATCAGGAAAAGCTGAGCATGTGGCTTCCATGCTTGTGATCCCAGGGCTAGGAAGACAGAGATAGGTGTAACCCTCTATTTTTCTGCTTAGCCTTTCTAGCCTAATTGGCAAGTTTCCAGCCAGTGGAAAACTATATCTCAGTTAAAAAAAAAAAAAAAAAAAACAAAGAACAGGTAAATAGTACCTAGAAACACCACCTGAAGTTGTTCTTTGGATCCACATCACATGTGCTCGTGTGTATGTGGACACCCATACATGTACGCACACATGCATGCACACACATACATACACACATGTACACATGCACACACACACACACACACACACACACATGCATGTACACATACACACATTCTTTTTTATCTAGAACTGAGACACACAATCTGTTGTTGGCTGAGACTTCTAACTTCTCAAATCCAGATTTCCCAATTCAGTAGATACCTCTGCTTTCTGAATACGATTTGCTCTCTTTGCTCTCTAGCTTATAGTGTGCTCCAGTATGATGTTTTCTTCTTCATTTTTTTTTTCCATGCCCTGTACTATCTGTATGTGAAATTCTGAATAGGCTTGTATCATAAAATTTGCCTGACTTTTTTCAAGATGAAAGCTTAAAACACACCCACCAAGGTTCAAGGAATTTTGTGAAAGAGGGAATAGAAAGATTGTAAAAGCCACAGTGTGGGAAAGAATATACAGACTATCCAGAGTCACTGCCCCTCACACTGCCCCCCACAAAATGACTTAAGTGTTGTTCTTACAACTCATAACCCACAGCTCTATGGCAAATACCAGCAACCCCACTAAGGAGGGCTCTCAGTGGAGTGTGGGAACAGAGAGGAAGGAAATGATGGTACCAACCCATGATGAATCCACAGTTTTTACTTAATTAAAAAAAATTAAAGGGAACTGGAGAGATGGCTTAGCAGATAAAGCATTTGCCTGCAAAGCCAAATGATCTTGGTTCAACACTCCAGAACACATGTAAGCCAGATGCACAAGGGGATGCATGAATCTGGAGTTCATTTGCAGAGGCTGGAGGTGCTGGAACACCCATTCTCTCTTCCTCTCCCTCTTTCTCTCTCTCAAATAAATAAATAAAATGTATTTTTTTTTAAAAAAAGGTTAGGTATTGTCCCTGTTACTCTATTGGTCCTCTAAGGTTTTAGGTGTCATTTCTTTTTTTATTTATTTTATTTTTATTAATTATGTCTATAGTGCATATACAGCCATGATGGTACCATCGTTAGCCTTCTCCCTGTCCTCTGCCATGGGCAATGTATGTCTTGCCTTATGGTTGTAGCCATCAGTTATGAGGGAGAGTCAATGACTCTGTGCATAATGACCCAATTCATGGCTCTAACAATCTTTCTGCCCCCTCTTCCACAAGATTCCCTGAGCCATGCTGGGTTCATTTTAGGTCTATTTCAGTGACGAGGTCTTGGGAGTCTCTGTGTTTCTGAATATCTGATTTGGTAGGAGTTGAGTGTTCTTTGTGTCTATCTCCGTCACCCTTGTGCTGGTACCAGGTTCACCAAGAAAACAGAACTCTTGCTCATTTCGATGATTTCAGCTGGTGCCCTGGTGAGGTGTGATGGGCTGGCTCTCTCTTCAGGTTCTGCTTCCATCTGAAAAAGAGAAGCAGATTCTCCAACGGAGAGTGATGTCAGTGCAAGATGCACGGATAACCATTATTATTTTAGAGAGAATTTAATAGGTGTAAGGATTCTTGTATCCCACTATTGGTGAGAGCTTGATATTGAACAGCGGGCTCGTTTTTGTATATGGTTCTGACTTGTTCCTGGTTCCAGGTATGGTGTTCTGTTCCACTGAGTGGATCCCTTAGCCAAATCAACAGCAGTTGGTAACCCACCATGGCTGTGTGCCACTATTGCGCTTGTGTGGGCATCACATCAGGTTATTTGCTGCTGAGTAGCTTAGACCATGAGTTGCTTAGACAGATGTTGGTCATTTTCCCCAGTCACTCATGTAGCACCTTGTGGCCCTAGACAAGCTAACTGTCTGGGGACTGACTCTCTCCCAGATTCCAGCCAGGTCTCTCCATGTTCTATCCCCATGGCATATGGTGTCTTCAGCAGTCGAGTCTTACCATTAACCTTTGGTGGGTCATCAAGTACTCTGTCATTTCTTAAAAGACTAGAATAGGATAGCAAAAACTATTACAAAAAGACATTAGTTAGTTTCCAGTTTAATTCAAATTGAAAGCATATTGTTGTTCAAATATGCTTAATTAACTTACTTACTGGTACCTTCTACCTACAAGACTGTTAGCAAAGTATATCATTGCTAGGGATCTTGCTGTTTGGTTAGAAGTTAAATTCAATCAGGCATGGTGGCTCACATCTTTACTCTCAGCACCTGAACAGAAAAAGTTACAGACAGATGACCTCAATCTCCATCATGCCCACACATTAGAAAACAAAAAAAGTTCCTTTGAACTTTACAAATCTTAATAAGTTTTGTAATCTAAATGTGAGCAGCTTCAATTGTATGCACACAAGTATAAAAGTAACATCAGCTAACATTATGGTGCTTTTACTACTATAAGAGAACATGTTATAAATTTGTTGGATTATCATGTACCCACATAGAATTTAAAAGGCATATCTTTGGAGTGTTATTAAATCTGTTTATTTTCATATATTACATAAACTTTGAAATTGTTACTTACAATTGTAATGATTCACTTATATCAAGGATTGACAAGTTATAGCTCATAAGCTAAACATCTTTGCAAGCAAAGTCTCATTGGAATATAGTTACCACATTTGTTGACGTGCTTTTGGATGCTTTCATGGTACCATTGTAATGGAGTATTAGTGGAAGAAACTCTATGACCTACAAAGACTAAACTGTTTACTTTTGTCCCTTAGAAGAAAATAAAAACTGCCAGGAATTGATTTATTAGGAATGTGGTACTAGAAGGATTGTGAAATGAAATGAAAATGATGGGGAATGAGTTGTCCAAATTTTTCTTTTGGTCCCTATTTAAGGAGGTAGAGGAAAAAGCATGAGAAGAATTGTGGCCACATGGTTACTATACTTATTACTCTTTGATCCTGTGCCTCACTTAAAATTACAGATTCAAGGATAATTTTTAGCATCTGGAAGAGAATATAGAGATCACTTAGATTTTGAATAAATATCTTAGATTTGATCAAGCTGCTATTTTATTTAAGCTAAAGAATATTGTGAAAGAGTTTAATCAGACAATGTAAAATGAAAGTGAAAAAAAAAAAACAGTTTTGTGAAAATGTTTCTAAACCCCCAAACTTTAGAGGTATAGGAGGGGAGTGGGTTGCATTACACAATCAGGAAAATCAGAAAAAAAAATCCTGTATGACCCACTTTTCACAGAATAATACATCATAGTTGAGTTGAAATTTATTCAAATTTGCAATGGATTTTAACAGAAATCAACATATTAATGCACATATACACTTTTATATGGTATATGTGTATATTGAAAATAGATGTTTGGATCCTGCTTTATCTTTGAAGTGAATATTAATTGATACTGTATTTGTCAAGTCTAAATGTGACACTCCCTAGCCCACAGATTCACAAGTATACTTAGCACCAAACTGTACAATATATCTCTAGATAAATTTTAACTATAATAACAGAAAGCAATAAATGAAATACAAAATAATTCATTATTATCCACACCAAGGGGGGCATAAAATAATTCCTCCCAATGAAAAAGGAATAGTTTAGCTTGTGAAATTATCTTATTGCCATGAGCTTTTGTTGATTGGACCACATTCTCATCTCTATACATTTCCAGAATTTGGTTCCTAGGACTTGATGGAAAATTCAGAGGACATCTTTCAGGACAGTACTCCTCAAAGTTCAGTGTGCATGTTAATCACCTTTGCTCCAATGAGCTCCTGAGGGACACCAACACTGCTGACCCAGTGAACTGCTTTGGTGCCAGTCCAGTTTATTCCCATCTAAAGGCAAAACTTACCCATAATTAGCAGGTTAAACAGATTTTTTACTTAGTTTTTAATTTTATTCTACTTGATTTATTTTATTTGATTTTTTGTAGTGCAAAGATCAAGCCCTACCACTGAGCTACTCCCTCAGCCCCTATTTAATTTTTGACTATTATGTATTAGTTATACATGTTAATTGTTTTGGGACAAGGTCTTGCTATGCAGGCCAGGAGTTCCTTGGACTTTCTGATCTTTCTGCCTCAGCCTCCACATGCTGGAATTCCAAACATGTGCCACCGTGCATGCTATTCAGTATGATACTTTAATATACCCAGCATGTATTGTTCAAAGCATCCATTTACCTAGCATTTCCCTCCGCTCATTTGGAACCTTCATGTTCTTCGCTTTCACATTTTCATAAAAGTTATCAAAGGTTATCTTGAACTATCATTGCTTATTCTTTATATCTTGGTTTTGGTATTTGTTATACAAATTCCTTGCATCCATCTTTTCTCATTATATTTTTCATCATATACTAACCTGCATTCAGGTCAATCATTTTAGCTTGTACATACAAAAAACCAAGTGACATTTATTGTCTATATTTGGTGGATTTCACTTAACATAATATCTAAGGGCTCCCTCCATTTTTGCTGCAAATAGCAGATTATCATTCTTGTTTATGGTTGAAAATGCTCTATTTTGTGGCTGTGTATACATATATGCACATGTCACATTTTTATAATCATATTCTTATTATCTATTCATCTACTGATGGACACCAAGGCTGATTCTACATTTAAGTATTGTGAATAATGTCACAACAAACACGGGGATGCAGATATTCTTTGGTGTGTTGTTTTCATTTCCTTGTACATATATATCCAGAAGTGGGGCACTAGATTACACGTGGAACCTTCATACTGGTCTCCATAATGGCTATACTTTTCCTCCCACATCCTTGCCAGCATTTTTTGTTTGTTTTTGATAATCATCATTCTAACTGGAGTGATGTATGATCTCATTGTGGGTTTGATTTATATTATCCTGCTGGTTAAAAATATTGAACATTGTTTCATATATTTGTCATCAGTTTGCTTTTTTTTATTCTTTTGTGGGGTGTCTGTTCTGATCATTAGCCCAGAGAAAGAACATTTGAGTTGTTGGATCCTCAGAATCTACAATTCCTACATTTCCATGGGCTCACTATTCAATTGTTTGTCAAATGAATGACATTTTTCTTCCTTGAGTAGTTCCTGCACTTCAATCTTCTGGGGTGGGGACAAGTGTTAGAGACCAAAGAGCATTAAAAATTATGTCTCTTAACCAAACTCTTTAAAATCTTTAAAGAAGGTCAAAAACATGTTAAAGTATTTTAATGCATTTTGTTCTTTCTATACTGGATGCCAAAGGCATTTTATTACTTGTCTCTGCTTGCTTATGGGTAGAGGCAGCTCAGTTCTTTCCAGGGGAGAAAATGAATGAAGTGATATCTCCAGGGAGGAGAAAGCAGTCCTGGAGTGGAGCAGATCACACTGCCACTTATCACAGATCTCTTGGTGACTGTTCAGGAAGCTTAGCTCCAGCACTCCTGCACATTAGCAATGTCCTGATATTTTATGGGTGGGCAGATTCTGCAAGACCCAAATAACACACTGTTCGACACTTAGGCCCAATTCTGTTTATATCATTTTGGTTCCTAAGAACAGCTTGATAATGATAAAAGATAGCCTGTCAATACTTGTTAAAGATTGGAGGCTTGATGGTCACTCAAAACTCATTTAGGTTATTCTTACACATAAGTATTTACTGAAACAAAATATTTTTCAGTGAAGTATAATCCATGTAGTGATTTGCATAGTTAGAATTCTGATAGCAATAAAATCTGCTTAGAGTGAAATTGCCAGGGTTTGGCAGGTTATACATGGGTTTTGTCCTAAAGATTTTTCATTTCTGAAACTAGGGCAGAAACAAAGTGCACAGATAATGGGAGGACATAGCTTAGGAAACTCGGAAATGTAAAGGAGACAAAGACTAATCGTGCATCCATAAAATGGGATTTGTAGCCAAGGGTGTTACCTCTGCTTGCAAAAAGTAAGTTGTTTGATTCTCCATATGTGTATATTTACCTTAAAAAGTTCATTTAATAAATTAATCATGTAATGAAATTGTACTAATGAAATTTTAATGTGATTTACGATTTATGACAAAAATAGGATTTTAGAAAAGTATCAACCACAAGTTACCAAACAAATGATGTTTTTGCCCATAGTATAGGAACAGTAGTTATATACATGTATGCTATACATTTCTTTGGAAATTAATTGAGTTTAAATATGAAAAATTTTGCTGATAAAAATCCCTTTGATGGCACATGTTTAAGGTAATAAAATACTGCCTGTGGTTATCAAACTTCCACTGACAATGGAGATGTTGCATCTGCCTATACTGACATCAAGATGAGAACACACAGCCACCATTTATTTTTACTAACCAAACATCTGGGGGAATGTAAGTGAGTGTGTCTTAAGGCCATCTTGGAGGTAGGTGTGGCTGACTTTCCCTGGCATAGATTTTTGAGTAGGTGGCATGCCAAGGTCTTAAGGCTAAAAGCAATTATGCTCAATGTAAGTTAGTTATTCTTTGCCAGTTAAAATTGTCTTTTCAAAGAAGGATTTGAATCTACATACACATAAACTATTTCAGGAACAGAGGTACAAGAAGTACAAGCTAAATGATTTATTCTACTTCCAAACACAAAGTGAAAGTAAGAAAACGTTGAGTGAGAGTAAAAGAAAAGTACGTGGGAGCTTCCATGGCATTTCTAGGTAAGGAAATCTACCTTGCTTACGTTTAGAATGGATGGGCAACAGAATGGCTCTTAAACACAGATATTCTTCTATAACCTAAGAAAAAAACTATCAGTCATTGCACTCTGATTACATTTTGCATGACATCTCTGATATAAAATTACTTAATGCAACTGAGTGATCCTTTTCTAAAGTTGAACAAAACATTTTCAAAACTCCTATTGACATGTTAGAGCATCTCTTCTGTAGGTCAATGTTGACATATTTGCAAATAAATTATATGAAATTGGGTAATAGAGAAATATATTCTTATATCTACTAAAATAAGCACTCACTTATTTTGTATTAGCATTACTTATGACATTCAATTTCTTGGTGATAGTATCAATAACTAGAATTTAACTAGAATTTAATAATGACTCTCTGAGCATTCATTTTTATTGTTTGTTTTGTAGTCATGCTATTAAAATATGTTGATAATATTCTTTAAATAATACCAACTCTAATGCAATTCCTAATGAGCACTAAATCAGAGTGGGTTCCATCTCTTGAGTCCTTTTAATTTGTGTTGGATGCATTTATTATGTCATTAACATGACACAATTATTTCTCTAATTAAATCCAGAAATGGCTAACAATTATGCATGTATTTTTTCTTGCTTTCAGATCTCGTTTTAACATGTCCCCAAATAATATGCTCTACTTTCAAAAAAAGATCTATAATCTCATTTGTTAAGCAACTTCTGTCTAAAGGTTATACCTTTATAGATTTTCTTTAACAATAGCATTAGAAACAAACCTAGAGACAAACTGAACTCATGATTGATGGCTTCCACGGATTCATGTTGAGGCCACCCAAACATTTCTCCCTTCTCTATCTTCACAGTCGAAAACATTTGCAGGCACTTGTCATGTTCTCACTTAGTCATTGCGCAGCTGAGCTAGGCATACTTTTAATCTTTCTTTTTATTTTCATACAATGTCAATCCCTCTTTCTGATTTTCTATGAACTCTCTCCAGCACTTATATGTATTTTAAAGATAGCATTTAGTGATGACAATATGTGTATTGTTTTATTTTAGAAAGCTTTTAATGGAGACAGAGAAACATACTGGATTCTTTAGATAGTGTTTATTTCAGAGAGGACGTATGAATAATATCACAATTATTACAAATTATCACTTGCCCAAGTGACAATGGAAGGATGTGGGAAAGTTTGATTTCACTTGGCTTTTTCTATCATTGTAAGTTATATAGATTGGTGCTATAGAAACGATTTAAATTTTTTTTTCCAAATATGAAGATGGATTTTATCATATTTAATGCCTTCTAAATATCCCTTGGGTAAAGTTCTTTCATCCATTTTATAGATGAAAGTATAAAGATTATGTTTTCCTTTCAGATCAATTTGAATGTGCCAATCCATATTTCAGACAAACTTGGTAACAGTGTGGTTATACAATGAAATCAATCCACTCTACCTTAATCAAGGAGGAGAATTTGAAATTCTTCATCTTTCTTTGCTCTTTTTAAATTTATTATAATACACATTTTTAAAACAGTACACATTTCTGTACTTTCTGCACCCTTCATTCTCCATAGACTTCTTGGCTCTCCAACAATGTGAAATGTCAAAGTACAGGAGGACCACAGAGCTGTTGGTCTAGTCCTCATGGATGTGATCATTAATTACTCTCCGTAACTGGAGATGGGAGAGATGAGTGAGGATAACAAGGAGACTAGAGAAGAAGTACCATGTGAACACAATGTAAGAAATGACTCAGGGATATGAAAGAAATGGGTGTATCCATTATGTCTGAAGATGTATAACCATTATCGCCATCATTACTTATCTACATTTGTTTAGAAAGAAGGTACAATGAATGAGCTTAAGTGACCTGACAAAAATCTCTACAGATGCAAACAGTTGTCATACATCTTTGAAATATACACATAGGTGGTAGGCCTTTTTTTACTCGTTGTTTTTTTTTTTTTTTTTTTTTTTTTGAGCGGAGGTATTTAATACTACCAGAAAGGGATTGCACAGAAAGAGAGTGATCTCTTTCTGGTAGTATAAAAATTATCATGTTTTTTTTTGTTTGTCTGTTTTTTTTTTTTTTTTTTTTTTTCGGGTTAGGGTCCCACTCTAGCCCAGGCTGACCCGGAATTCACTATGTAGTCTCAGGGTGGCCTTGAAATCAAGGTGCTCCTCCTACCTCTGCCTCCCAAGTACAGGGATTGAAGTTGTGCACCACCACACCCAGTTTTATTCTTTTTTTTTTAATGTCATTTTTTGATTTTTTACTTTCTTTTTCTTTTTTTTTTTCTTGTTATGTAGATCCTTTAATGTTACTTTTCCCCCAAATCCAGAGCATTGAATCCAGAACTGGGAACACATTAAGAGTACTATGGGTGGCTCAGATTTCCTAGTTGATCACAGTTCCAAAATTAATTTGTTTCTCAAAACTTTTCTTCCTTGCCTTGAGCCATGGATGGACACTAGCCTAGACCTTTGTCATGATGCAACACAGAAATGTGTCCCTATGACCCCTCCTGAATTTTCTCGTCCAGCTCCCATGACCTCTTTTCTTGCAATTCCTCTTGGCTGTAGGAACACTTTTGTCCATACTCTGGAGATGAGTATAGTGGAGAAATTCTATTCTAATAGCGTTTCAAGAAATGTAAGCAACGAGCTAAAAGACTACCCAAACAATGCTTTTCAGATTTCCCTTCAGCCTGGCTGTATTGATAAGCATGAACAGTGGTCATTGTCCCCTGAGCATGTCGATGCACATACTATCACTCTGATTCTCCCTGGTGCTCTTGTGGAAGTGGAGGATTACAAGAAACCTTATACTGAGTTTCCAACTATGGAGTTTCTATTTGCTGTCTTACATTCATAGAGTCAGACAAAATTCAAAATCTTTAATTTTTAAAGGTAGTAGTTAATAATATAGCAACACAGTAGCCAAAACTATTAAGCAATAGCTTTTTATTCTTAAAAGTTTTCTTTACAATTTGTAAAGAAATATAGAATCTGAAAAAAAAAAAAATAGAGAATCTGTGGTATTTTTAAGAAAATTGTTTCTTTGCAAAAAAAAAAGTCAAATCATAATAGCTTTTAGTATAATTCCATGTGGCCCAATATTGTATGGAAAAAATCTTAAAACTTTGTGAATAAATAAAAAAATTAAATTTGAGAGTTGTCTTAATTCTACATGTAGTCCTTTACACCTAAATCCATGAAGGAAATGTTAGTTTTGTTTTGGTTTCTCTTCCTTCACAGGAAAATACTTCCATTGCACTTTTTTCAGTACAATTAAGCGCAAACCTTACTTATTAAAGATTAAATTTTCCAAATTAAAGTAGAACAAAGCTTCTCTGATTGATATGGGGATATATAAATGTTCTTAAATACGTTGGTTTCTCTTGGGGATTTTGTTCATTGGTCTTAGGAAAGTAAATTTAACAGAATCATAGACAGGCAACACGAACTTCAGTTCACATCTGCTTCTCAAAATGATAGCTGTATAATATATACTTAACAATTGGCAGAGAAAGAACTCCATGCCCTTTCTTAGAAATAAGACTGTGCCCAAAAAGTTCTATGGAGAGACTTAACCAGAGGAAAACAGAAAAATCAGTCTGCCCTTACCTGGATATTCTGAATGGAGATGATAAAGTTGAAAAGTTTGTGCCCTTGAAATATTTGAGTATTATTCAAGGTCAACTGTTACCCTTCCTCAGGTTAAAGAACTCAACATTCCATTTTGTCGTTTTCACTTACATAGACAATCTAGAATAGACAAATATATGTGTAAATAATGGATTAAAATAAAAATCATATAACAACTAATTAATTATTGAGAGTTATTAGGTTCAAGATGGGCCAATCAGATTTACTTATTCAAGAAGCATGTAGTGAGTATTTTCTATGGAATGGGCACTTAACAAGGTTTTAGGTTAAAAAAAGTTAAAAAGATTAAAAAGGTTAAACTAGGTTAAAAAGTCATAAAACACAGTCCTGTCACTTGTATAGCAAAGTATTTGACTTGAATCAGATAAATATTAAATTAAGTTCATATACTGTGCTATCTGTAAGAAGAGGGAAGATCTGAATCCCATGGACTTAAAATATTTTACAAAGTCAGCAGCATTTGAAATTGCATGGTATGAAAGTAAACCTCATATGTAAAGGAAGAGGATTCTTAAATGGCATAGCCAATAAGAAGCAACGTCATAAGGCATTGTATTGTACATGCATAAGGCATATGGAAAATTTAGAGCCTTGGAGTAAAAGGTTTTACTTAAGCCTAGAGTTGGGAATTACATGCCTTATAAGCATTTGGACATTATCTTGTTGGCTCAGCAAGGTATGTGCCCATTCAAAAACATATTTTAACAAATATTTATTGTAGGGGTGGGGGTGTTGCTCAGTGGTAGAGCACTTGCCTAGCATATAAAAGGCCTTGCATGTTGAAAAACAACTTCAACAACAAGGGCAGCACAAATACACACAAATCACATTATACATAACATACAAAAATATTTATTAAATACATGCTAAGTACCCAGCACCATGCTAAACCCTGGAGAACAGTGATGGAAAAGGCAAAAATCGCTTTTGTTGAGTCCTTTGTATTTCAGGTTTAGAGGCAGTAATGAATCAAATAATACTTATATTACTTATAATTCATAATGTGATTTTTGGGATTGTAAATACTATAGAGAAAATTAGAATACTAAAAGGGGTAAAGAACCAATGTGGGATGGTAAATTGTTCATGGAAGTCTCTCAAAGTAGAAAATGCTCTCCATAGAGATCAGATTATCAATTTTTTGTATGCATGCGTATGCACAAGTGTTTGTGTGCAGATGTACAAGTTCGTACTTGCATGTGGAGGTCAGAGAACAACCTCAGGTACCATTACACAAGCTGCATCCACCTATTTTGAGAAAGAATCTCTCATTGGCCTAGAGCTTGACAAGTAGACTAGACTGACTGGTAGTGAGCCTCAGGGTCCTCCTGTCTCCACCTCCCCAGCACCACCACACCTACCTTCTTTAATGTGTGTTCTGAGAAGTGAACTGGGTTTGGTGATTGAACTCAGGTCTTCATGCTTGCAAGGCAAGCACTTTACAAACTGAGTTATCTCCCTAGCCCTGTTTTGTCAATTTGAAGAGTGGTGGTGAACGTTGCGAAAGATCTGAGAAAGGAGTGTCTAAGAAGAAGCAGGACCAAGTTCAGAGATTTTTAAATAATGAAGCTCTTAGGTGCTAAGGACCAACAAGAAAGACCATGAATGATAGATATTAGATCAATATACAAAAAAAAAAAAAAAAAAACCTGCATCCATAAGGAAAGACATATATCATGTATTCTTTTGTGTTAAAGAAAATAAACTTATATGACAGGGATCAAATTCTTGTAATTGTCAGTATTTAAGCTGCTATTTTGCTATCATTGCCTTTCAAGTGGAAAGAAGACTGATGTATGAGAGCTTTTTGAAGAACTAATTTAGATCTTGAACACATGTACATTTTCAGCACTTAAACTTTTCATTGATGACTGCTAAAATATTGTCTTCTGTGTGGTTTTATGTGATAGTGGTGGTACATATCAGTGTTGTTCATTTTGCTTGAAAAATACTTTCACTGAAGTTATTAATAAGAATAACTGCAAGTAAATAATTTGATATAATAAATAACAGCAATTTCAGATTTTACAAACTAGGAGTTTTATATTTGTTTGTTTTCACATGAAGAAAATATTGCTCTTACAGCCCTTCTTAGTGTTTATTACTAAGCACAGATGCTAAAATACAGATTATTCTTAGGAGGTTTAAGGGTTGTGAAGATTTGTTTCTGACAGTAGCTAAGGTACCCATCGGGTTTCCCTTCTTTTATGCTCATGTCCCTGCACCTTGAAGACATAACTAGAGCAAAATTGAATAAAAGGAAGTAGGGGCCCAGGTAAGCTACAAAAGGATGCATTTTCAAATTTCTCTTCTCACTCGAGTTTTCAACCAGTAGTGTCACTTGCTAGTATCCCACAACTTTGTTTTATGACAAGGATATTTTATTTCTCTCTCCTAAGATATCCTTTGTTGCTTAGAAATTGATCTGTGGAGTGCAATATATACGGTGTTAAATGTCCTCAAATTTATACTGCAATTTGATTTTTTTGACTGACCTTCTCTTCTATCTCCTGGCATTTCCTTAGGAATTTCTGATTATCAGTGAAGTGGTAGACAAAGACCTGTCAGATTCCCCCCCCCTCGCACCGCAGTGCCCCATCTTATGAAAAATGAGTGACGGTTCCACCTATGTTTTAGGAAGCAACATACAAGCTGTTTAATCACATTATATCTTAGTAGGAGGACTTGAAACATAAGATTCAGAGAAAATACTTCCTTCTCTGGAACAAAGGTGTTCACTAGAATTCCCATGCTCTCCATTTATACTCAAAGCAGGGAAAGAGCCACACCTGAACCTGTTGTAGCACACAGACAAAGCCAAGGGGTAGAATTCTGTGAGCTCAAAACCAATTTTCAGTGAGTGGGCAAGGCAGCAGGCTTGGCTGCCAACTCCTGTGTGTCACTGTTTCATGTAAATTTATTTTGACTTCAGCCAAACTTTTCATCCTTTACTCTCGCTCCAAGGGCAAGCTGTAAATCTAGTCTCGGCACCTTAATTCTGGATAATGCTGCAAGCACTTTATCAATAGGATGTAGACAAATCTATATTTGTGTTTTATGAGGTGGTTGAGTTTACGTTGTCACAAGAGAGTTACAGCAACTGATGGTCTGAAAAATTGGCTTCGGAAATAGAGTTTGAAGAGCCCAAGTTCTCAGCTACATGGAAGAGGCTAAACTTCATATGTGTCCAAGTCAGGGAAGGTTTGCCAACTCTGTACAACCATCCCCCCCCCCACCATCACCACCACCACTGCTTCCCTGTGCTTCCCCTGGTCTCT
This sequence comes from Orientallactaga sibirica, assembly GCA_036365145.1. Classification (NCBI taxonomy): domain Eukaryota; kingdom Metazoa; phylum Chordata; class Mammalia; order Rodentia; family Dipodidae; genus Orientallactaga; species Orientallactaga sibirica. The sequence goes on along the minus strand of JAEOAD010000003.1, from coordinate 83,275,734 downwards.
GGCCTCCAAGAGGGATGCCTATCAGGAAACTTAACCTGAGTACCCAAGTAGAAAAGGCTGTGCCAGCCACTTGGCCACTCAGAAACTCTTTTCAACTAGTCTTTAAAGAATGTTAAAGAGGGGGAAAAATCCAAGTTTCACCTTCTATGCATAACAATAGCCAAAGAAAATAAATGCTAAGATCAAGCGGCCAAATAATACATTTTTAAAAATTTATTATTTTTTTTTTTATTTTCAAGCACAGAGAGATAGGGAGATAGTGAGGAGACAGACAGAGGGAGAATGAGTATGCCAGGGACTCTAGCCACTACAAATGAACTCCAGACACATCTGCCCCCTTGTGCATCTGGCTTACATGGGTACTGGGGAATCAAACCTGGGTCCTTTGGATTCACAGGCAAGCTTCTTACCCACTAAACCATCTTTCCAGCCTGAAGAATACATTTTTAAATTGTTTATTTCAATATAGGGGAGATGATGTTTAGAAATTTATGGTCAAAACTAGAGCCCCTTTCTAGGTGTGGTGGCACATGCCTTTAATTCCAGCACTTGGGAGGCAGAGGTAGGAGGATTGCTGTGAGTTCAAGGCCACCCTGAGAACACAGAGTAAATTCCAGGTCAGCCTGGGCTAGAATGAGACCCTGCCTCAAAAAAACCAAAGAAAAAAAAAAAAAAAACTAGAGCCCCTTACCACACATGGCACTTGTGAATTCATGTACTGGTAGTTAATTTAAAGCTTTACTTAAACAGTAAAAGAATATATTGGGTACAGAGACAAATGAAGTCCATTATCTTTCCATCTATGTATCATATAAAATATGAATAAGATTATTTACTGACTGTATTTTGGGATATATTAGGTTAGATAAAACATTATAATAATGTTTCTTTCTAAGTTTTTCATGTGACTAATGGGAAAGTTTCCTGTAGGATTTGTATTTGGGTTGCGTGTTGCATTGGAGAGCACCAGTTTGCCAGAGGAGCTAGCCAGCATCACACGTTAAAAATTAACGTTCCTAAGATACTGGGGGAGGATCATGCCCTGTACTAGGCACCTGAGTTCTCCCCAAGCCCGATGATTAAGGCACAAGCCCACTATTTAGATGACTATACCAAGGTTTTCAGAGTATAGAGTAAATTTACAGAAGGTGACACAGTGGGTATAAGTTTATGGACAATATCTGAGCCAAAAATATGTTGACTATGTAACTTTTCTATTAATTTTGAGTCAAAATATAGTTTCATTGATTTTGTGTGTGTGTGTGTGTGTGTGTGTGTGTGTGTGTGTGTGTGTGTATTTCATTTTGGTGTGGGTATTTGCCTTTTGTAATTTAATTTTGTATGCACAGTAACTTGCTTTTTTCATACCATTAATTCATATAATCGAATCACAACCACCATTCTCCCAAGTTCACTGGCACTGTCTCTTTACAGGCAATCTCTCCGTTAAGTCTGAACCCTAGCACTGCTTCACCCGGTCCCTGTCCTTGAGTTTTATTTTTATAAAACACTACATAAAAGAAACCATACAAAATATAATACTACGAATCATGCTTCTTTTAATTAGACATTTTGTTGATGAGTTCTAGTCACTGTAAGAATACAGTAAACTTTGCCTACCTATGGACAGTTGAGCATTAGGGTCATTTCCATGTTTGGCGATTATAAAAAAAAAAAAAAGGCTTCTAAATATTTGCATACAGATTTAGCAGGAGTACATACTTTCAAAGTAAATAACTAGGAGATGGATTGCTAGATCCCTTGGCAAGTACAGGTCTCCTTGTAGTCAAGAAACTGCCAAACTATTCTCCGCGGGACTGGGGAGATTTGAATTCTCAACAGTAAATACACGGAAGGCTGAATTTCTCTTCCTTCTCAGCCTTTGCTGTTGGATAGTGTTTATAATCATTGTTCCTGGTATGACTTGGGTTTGGTTCGCCATGTAGGACATCATGGTTTTCGCTGAAAATATCTGATAGGCCACAATGTCAAGCCCCATTTTGTGTACTTACTTATTAATTACATAATTTATGCTTAGGGGTCTCTTCACATCTTTTGTACATTCTTTGTTGATTTTGATCAATAATTTAGTACTTTGTATTTTCTTCATATCTGTATTCTAGCAGATAAATAATTTCCAAAAATCATCTAAGACTTGTGATTTCATTTCTTTAACAATGTCCTCCTCTGAGCAAAAATATTAACTTTTATAAAGTTTATTTTAGCAAAATTCCATTCTGTTTCAGCATCTTAAGAACTGTTTGCCTAAATCAAAGCCACAAATTTCAGCCTCTTCTTTATGGAATTGTTGTTTGTGTATATCTTAAAAACATTTTTCATGAGAATTGTGAATTATTTTAATATTATTTGTTGAAAGATCATTCGTTGTATGTTGCACTATTGTCAAAGAAAACAGCTGGCCATATTTTGTAGGCCTCTTTCTGTAGGTTGTATTCTGTGTTGGTGAGCTGTGTGTATGTCCTTGCTTATCACTATTGGCTTCTCCACTGTGGCTGGATACCTGTCTTAGGATCAGGAAGTGTGGAGCTTCCTTTATTGTTTCCATAAGGATTATTCTATTATAGCTCCTTTGCTTTCCCATGAACATTCCAAATGTCTTATTTATCCCTACAAATACTTCATTGGTACCTTGGCTGATACTACATTAAACCTACAGATAATCTGAAGGAGAGTGATGTCTTGAAAACATTAAATCACTTACTCTGTGAACCTTGTGTTCTGTTATCAGAGTTTCATATTTTTCAGATTATTGATTCTACACATATTTTGTTAGGTTCATGTACTACTTTATTTTTTATTCTATTACACGAAACAATGTATTTATCTTTTGATTTCTAATCTTTCATTGCTTTTATATATAAATAGAATTTTTTGGTATGTTGATCTACTGTACTGAGATCTTTCTCAATTAATACTTTCTAAACATGGTTGCAGTTTCTTTAAGACTTTCTATCCACCTATCAAGCCATTGCAAAAAAAAAAAAAGTCTATTTTTTTCATTTCTGTTATTTACTTCATTGTTTTTTTCTTTCTTACTGTAGTTTTGACTATCTAAAATTTTTGTAAGGTTGAAAATAGGAATGGGTATTCCTTTGTTAGTTAGGGCATCATTAACTCTTCTATCACTTAGGATGGTTCTTGATAAATGAGTGCTATCAATTTAGTTGTTTCTTTATATTACTTCTTGGCTAAAAGGTTTTACACAGAATGGATAATGATTTTTTTCCAAATGCCTTACAGAAAACTGCATCTATCTATCTATCAATCACCTATCTATCTACCTAATATCTACCTAACATATATGTATATATAAAAAGACAGATTCTCATGTGGTCAAGATGCCCAAATTCACTGTATCCAAAGCTGGTCTTTTATTCCTTCCCAAGTAATGGAATGATAGATGTACACCACCAAGCCAGGCAATATTTATTTATTTCTATCAAATAGTTTTTCTGTATTTGCTGATAGATTTATGTAATCTTTAACCTGCTTTTATGATAAATTATTGTTTGATTTCATTCTTGAAATGATACTACATTAAATCTAACATGGTTCGGTTTAATTGACTTATTTTGTGTATTTCTGTGTTCAGATTTATGAGGGATACATATATTTTATTTCTTTCTTATACTATCTTTGTCTGGCTTATTGTCATCAACTTATGACCCACTAAAATTAATAGGGAGCTGGAGGTAGTGGCTCACACACATTAAATAATCTCAGCACTTGAGAAGCTGAGGTTGGAAGAGCACCTTTAGTTCCAGATCAGACTGGGTAGAGTGAGTCTGCATGCCTCCATGAGGAACTACTGGTATTTAATCCTTGACAGAGGAGGGGCTACCATTCTCTTCAACAATGTGTTCAATAGCAGGAGTGTGAAGGAACAAAAGAATGGCATGGAGGAGTCAATGTGACCAATTATCAATATATGTATGAAATTGTCAAAGACAAATAAGAAAATGATATCTTGAAAAAAATGGAAAAGGCCTGTCCCTATTCTACTCTATTCTATTCTATTCTATTCTATTCTATTCTATTCTATTCTATTCTATTCTATTCTATTCTATTCTATTCTATCCTATTCTATTCTATAAAGAGAACTTAATTTCAGACTGTGCATTCTTTCTTATTAGAAATTTTTGGTATTGTATCTGGCAATGTATTTCAATTGGCATATTTGGAACTTTTATATTTTATACATTGTTTTTTTAAAGCTAATGTATCTTCACCATGTTTTTAATAGCTATTCAAATAATTAAATATACCTAAAATATCCACAATTTGTTTAGGCTTAATATTGTACCATTTTAAGTAAAATGTGGAGACCTTACAGCCATGTGAGCCAATTAATATCCTTGTTCAAGTTGCAAAATATGTTCCATCTCTATACAATGGAGACATTTCCAATCTAATACTAAAGTAGTCTTTTTCTTTAAAAAAAATTAAGAGAAATAAAATAAGACATGTTTACTATCCTTGTGACTTTTTCTTCATGCCTAGAGTTCTGTATTTTCACCTGGTGTGATTTTCTTTTTCCTGACAAAACATTGGTATCATTATAAAAGGTTGGCTCATGGTTCCTCTTAAACTAAAAATGCCTTTATACCACCTTTACTTTTGAAGGATAATCTCATAGGATAGAGAAGTCTGGTTTAACATACTTTTTCTTTTGGCTGTTTGAAGATGCAACCCCTTTGTCCCTGTCCTCCATAATTTCTTATGAGAAATCTCATCTACAATATTCTTCCATGTTACCCATGAATTTCTTAGGAAGGCAGATGAATAATAGATGGAAATATGCCAGGCTTGGAGGCATATACCTGTAATCCTAGCAGTGGGGAGGCACAGACAGGAAATCCCTAGGACTTACTGGCTAGCTTCTTTAGCAAGAAAATCTATCTCAATAAATGTGGTAAATAGTGATAGAGAGAGACACTCCATGTGAACCATGGATCTCCATACACACACACACACACACACACACACACACACTCATACAGATTTGTACCCATACACATACACAAAACACACCAGACACACAAACATACACACACAGACACACACACAAGAAATGAAATGTGAAGAAAGGAGTTTGTTTGCTTGGCAATACTCAAGGTCCAAAAAAGCTGTAGATGATGAGTTAAAAATGACATAGATGTCTCATTTAACTATATAGGAACCAGAGTTTAAGAGAAAGGAGCATTCCAGCACTGTGGAACAAAAGCAGCCCATTTAGAGAATTGTTACTTCCTGAAAATGAGAGAGGAAGAAGAATAGTAGTACTTTTAAAAAATAAAAACAAAATAAAAAAAGAAAAAAACCTCATTTCGATAATGAGATCGTTTAAAGACTTGTGAGGACCTTTAGGTTAGTAAGCACCTTTTCAAAATACATGCATTTAAAACCACAATATTTTTCTGTCAACCATAAGGTATATACTAAATATGTAAGTGTGCTACTCTCTATACTAAGCACTACAGTGCAAAAGGAGCTGATGTAGAAATATCCCATGTCCTCCTGTAGCATATAAATAAATGTTTTCTCCTTTAAAGTGATCAAATAGTCTCCACTGAAATCTGGAAGGGAAGCTTTCAGGGAAAAGCTACATGTGGAGAGGTGGAGACCTTGAGTAACTGGAGTAATATACAGTGGTGAATCTGAGAAATTATTATGTAATCATGATGAATAGACCTAGGAACTAATAAAAATGATTTAAAAATACTGATTATGCAATAGGCTAGATATATGCTTACTTGACCTGGAAGCAAATGATATCTGTGTGGTCCTGAGCATGGATGCAGCACTGAGTACTGACCCAGATTCCATTTGCCCTAAGTGTGATAGGAAGAGCAGGACGACAGCGTGCATGGACTCAGTGATCTAAATGCTCATCTAGCCAAAAACTCACCAGATAATACCAACATTTATAAATCAAAACACAATAAATAGGTGACTTAGAAATATGGACATGAATTTCAGGACAAACATCTAAAGAGTTGAATGTTTTACTTTGTCTTAAGCAGGTGGCTAAACAGAAAGGGCAAGGGATATTTGTGTGTGTGTGTGTGTGTGTGTGTGTGTGTGTGTGTGTGTGTGTGTGTGTTTGTGGTTTCATCTTGTACAAGCCCTCAGGTAGCTCAGGTTGGCCTTTCATTCACTATGTAACTAAGATACAAGAGACATTTCATATCTGTATCCAGTCAAATTAATTAAAACTGCACAGCACCTGTCTATGTGTAAAGAAAAATCAGGGCCAATAACTCAATGGTATATAGGAATTGTTTATTAAGCATTAAGACAAAATTTAAAGACTACTCACATGAGATTTAGCAGAGTATTGTGTTATCCAAGCATCTATTACTTCTGACAGAAAAGCAATGTATATACATGATTTGGACAACTCTCAACTCTTTTGCTGGGAAGGTCAACAGACTTCTGAGATACTGAAACAAAAGCAAAAAGAATGAAGTCTTTCATATATACCTCTCAATAAATCTAAACTTCTATTTTTAACTTTGGGACCATGTTCTGTATTGGAGGATAATTATAATACATGTTTCTATTTTAAATGGAAATATGATAACTAAATTCAGAGAAAGATTCAGAGGTGCAACAAAAATCAAGAAGTGGGGCTGGAGAGATGGCTTAGTGGTTAAGTGCTTGCCTGAGAAGCCTAAGGACCCTGGTTCGAGGCTCAATTCCCCAGTACCCATATAAAACAAGATGTACAAAGTGGAGCATGTATCTGGAGTTCATTTGCAGTGGCTGGAGGCCCTTGTGCATCTATTCTCTCCCTCTCTCTCTCTCTTTCTCTCTCTCTTTCTCTCTCTCTCTCTCTCCCTCTCAATTTCTCTGCCTCTTTCTCTCTGTGTCTGTCTGATTCTATTAAATAAATAAATAAAAATAAACAAAAAATTAAAAAATCAAGAAGTGTATCAATGTGTGTGCTCTTTCTGCCAGCACAGAAGCACCTCACAACTATTTCACTAAAACAAACAAATAAATACTTATCAAAGAAGCCATGTTTATCACCAATCAGCTCATTTTTTATGCTATGAAATGTTAGTGATAGAAATTCTATGTTTTTTATAAATATTTTTATTTATTTACAAGCAGAGAGAGAAGAGAAACAGAGAGGTAGAGATAATGGGTGTGCCAGGGCCTCTAACTGCTGCAAACAATGTGCACCACTGTGCATCTTGTTTTGTATGGGTACTGGAGGATCAAACTAAAGTTGTTAGGCTTTATAGATGTGGTAGTTTGAATATATGTCCCCCAATATATTCAGTGTTTTATTAGTTTATAGTTTGCATCTGCAGCCACCTTGCTGTAGACAATGTCACTGGGCAGATATTAAGGTGTGATGGTGGGTTTGAGATTCCATTGTAAAGATATGCAAAGTGTGCCTAGTAGGAGTTCCTGAAATGTGCTGTGGCTTTTGGCTGTAGCTTTGCTTTGTGTGCTGTGTGCCTGGTTGGTTTTTCTCTCTCTGCTTGGCCCTGTAAAGGCAGGCCAGCTTCTTCTGCCATTATGGAACTTCCCCTGGATCTGTAAGCTACAATAAATATCCCTTCCTCCATAACTGTGTCTGGTCTGGAAGTTCATCTCAGCGAACCTGAAGCTGTCTGCTACACTAGACAAGCACCTTAACTGCTGATCCATCTCTCCAACACAGAATGTCTATGTTCAAAGAATGGGAAGTTACCTGATTCCTCATCCATCTCATCATGTAAGATGGAATGCCAGAACAGTCTATGTAATATTTATGATATAGCACCTCACATCAGTAAGAGGAAAAGGGAGGGAAGTAAAACCTCAAACTATAGAGAGATATCAACCTGTATCTACCTCAGTTTTATTTCAAACTTATCATGTGGCTTTTATGAGTTTTCAAACAAACTATAGAGATGGACACAAAATGGAAGCAAGAAAATCTGACATCCCTAATGAGTCAGTTTCTGTTTGAATGATGGTGCCAAGCTGTGCTTTTATGACATCTGTGATGAGCAAATGGCAACTTAAAAACCAATTCACTGCAGACTCTCCTATCAGTAGTTTATTTAATGACAAAGATTAAACTCTTAGTCTCAGAATAGGGAATACTGTTATTATCTGATAGAAATTGTCCTTTTGCTTTGCTGACATGTGAAATAATTGTATTAGAGAAAGGCTACAATTATTTATGCATGCATTACATAAAAAAGTTAAGTATCAGAAATATTGAAACTTAGTAAACTAGACAAATATGGATGCAATGTTAATTTCTCTATCTGTCTCATAAATATTTTGATGAATACCTAATATATGTTGGCACTTTGTATAAAATGATAAGAAAACATGATATGGCTGTTTTAGTTTGAATGTATTTCACCCATAGACTGAGGTGTTCTATTAAAATTGAGTTTTCAGCATCAGTCCCTAGTAACAGACCGTTGTTATGATGGGGAAGGGCATGTCATTGAGGGCATATCTGAAATCCAGCCCAAATGTACACAGAAAGTTTGTGATTTCTGGCTGTGTGCTTGCTTTCAGTACTGGCTATTTGGTGATGTCTCTCTGTTTGAATTTATGAATAGGAGCCAACTTTTTCCACCATTTCATGGAACTTCCCCTGGATCTATAAATTTGCAATAGATCTCTTCATCTCATAAATTGTGTCTGGTTTGGATGTTCATCTCAGCAATGTGGAGCTGACTACAATATAGACAAATGCTCATTACAGGCTAGAAGAAAGGACAGACAGACATCAAATAGCCATATATATATATAGAGAAATCATATATATATATATATATGGAAATCATATATATATATAGAAATCATATATATATATATATATATATATATATATATATAAATAAATCATATATATATGTAGAAATCATACTCCAGAAGCATTAAGAAAATCAGAAAATGACATGAAAAGGGAACTTGACAGAGTAATGGAAACTATAAATAAAAAAAAAGTAGAAAATATGAACCAAATTGAACAAGCCCAAAATTCTATAAAAGCTCTAAAGAACAGAGTCAGCCAAGTGGAGTATAGAAACTCAGAACTGAAAGACAAAACAGAAAAAACAGTTTGTGAGCCCAAAAATTTCAACAAGTTCAAAACTTTCTGTGAACAGAACATGAGGGAAATGTGGGACACCCTTAAGCATCCAAACATTAGGATCATGGGTATATAAGAGGGGGGAGAAACACAGACCAAGAAATGAAAAACTTATTCAACAAAATAATTGAAGAAAACTTTCCCATTCTCTCAAAAGAAAATCCCATCAAGTTACAAGAAGCTAGCAGAACTCCAAACAGACTAGACCAAAGGAGAAATTCTCCAAGACATATTATCATCAAGACGCTAAACATCAATGACAAAGAGAAAGTCCTAAAAGCAGCTAGGGAGAAACAATACATTACATATAAAGGAAACACCATCAGGAATACCTCAGACTTCTCAATAGAAACCCTAAAAGCCAGAAGGGCCTGGAATGGAATACTGCAAACTCTAAGAACTTACGGCTTCCAACCCCAACTACTCTACCCAGCAAAAGTATCCCTCATAATAGATGGTGAAAGAAGAACTTTCCACGATAAAACTCATCTTTACAAGTATATGAACAAAAGCAAAACCTACAGAGAGTACTTCAGGGAATTCTCCACACAGAAAAATCAAATAACCAATCTCAAGTGTCCCCAAGAAGCAGTCCACATTAACAAAAAAAAAACCACAAAGACCAAAAAAATACCAAACCACATAATCTACCACAATATGGTAGGTATTAAATCAAACCTCACATTTATTTCCCTGAATATTAATGGCCTTAATTCACCCATCAAGAGACATAAGCTAACAGGGTGGACCAGAAAACTAGACCCCTCAATCTGCTGTCTTCAAGAAACCAACCTCACCACTACAGACACTTCCTCAGGGTGAAAGGGTGGGGAATGATAATCCAAGTAAACACAAATAAGAAACAAGCAGGCATAGCTATACTTATATCAGATAAAATAGACTTCAAACCAAAAGTAACCAAAAAAGACAAAGAAGGCCACTTCTTACTTATTAAGGGAACAATCCAATAAGAGGATATCACGATCATCAATCTTTATGCACCAAACACAGGTGCACCACAATTCATAAAGCAAAACCTACTTGACAATAAAACAGAAATAACCACCAACACCATCATTCAGGGACTTCAATACTCCACTATGAGCAATAGACAGATCTTCCAAACAGAAAATTAACAGGGAAATAAGAGAGCTCAACAACATCATAGATCAATTAGACCTAACAGACATATATAAAATATTCTACCCAAATTCCACAGATTACACATTCTTCTCAGCAGCACATGGAACTTTCTCTAAAATAGATCATATACTGGGGCATAAAGCAAGCCTCCAAATATTTAGTAGGATTGACATAATTTCCTGCATGATATCAGATCATAAAGCTCTATTGCTAGAAATTAACAACAAAAGATGCACCAGGAATCCAACCAGCTTCTGGAAACTGAACAACACACTCTTAAACAATGAATGAGTAGTCGATGAAATAAAAAATGAAATGAAATTTCTAGAAATGAATGACAATGAGAACACAATGTACCAAAACTTATGGGACACAATGAAGGCGGTCCTCAGGGGAAAATTCATTGCACTAAGTGTCCTCATAACAAAGACAGAGAGATCCCAAATCAATAACCTAACCATTCACCTAAAGGCATTGGAAAAACAAGAAGTATCCAACCAAAAAAGGTCCAGAAAGAAAGAAATAATTAAGAACAGAGCAGAAATTAATGAATTGGAAACTAAGAAAACAATTTTAAAAATAGAGGAAACAAAGAGCTCGTTCTTTGACAAAAAAATAAACAAGATTGATAAACCCCTAGTCAATTTGATCAACTGGAAAAAAGAGACAACTCAAATTGACAAAATTAGAAATGAAAAAGGAGAGATCACAACAGACATAAGTGAAATTGGGAGAATCATCAGGACTTACTTCAGAAACCTCTACTCCCTATGTGGAGGAAATGGATGAATTCCTGGACACATACCACCTACCAAAGTTAAACTTAGAGCAAATTAATCTCCTGAACAAATCCATCACAACCACTGAGATTGAAAGGGTAATCAAGAATCTACCTAAAAAGGAGAGTCCAGGACCAGATGGCTTCTTAGCAGAATTCTATCAAACCTTCATGGAAGAACTGAAACCAATCTTTCTCAAATTGTGCCACACAATTGGAGAACAGGGAAAGCTCCCTAATTTCTTCTATGAAGCTAGTATCACCTTAATACCAAAACCAGGCAGAGATGCCACAAGAAAAGAAAACTACAGGCCTATTTCCCTGATGAATCTAGATGCAAAGATCCTGAACAAAATCCTCACAAATCTAATTCAACAGCACATCAAAAGCATTATCCACCTGGACCAAATCAGGTTCATCCCAGGAATACAGGGTTGGTTCAACATATGGAAATCTATCAATGTAATACACCACATAAACCAGATTAGACACAAAAACCACATTATTATTTCGATAGATGCAGAAAAGGCCTTTGACAAAATACAACGTCACTTCATGATCAAAACATTGGAGAGAATAGGCATGGTTGGTCTATATCTCAACATAATAAAGGCTATATATAAAAAGCCTAAAGCCCAAATAATACTTATAATGTTGACTGGAAAAAAAAAAAAGATAGCCTCTTCAACTAATTGTGCTAGAAAAACTGAATAACCATATACAGGGAAATGAAAATAGATTCACATATCTCACCATGCACAAAAATCAAGTCCAAATGGATCAAAGACCTCAGTATAATACTGGAATCTCTGCTACTACTGGAAGAACAAAAATAGGAGTAACTTTCCATGATATAGGAATGGGAAAAGGCTTCCTGAACAAACCCCAGTAGCTCAGGAAATTAAACAATCATTTAACCATTAGGACCTCATGAAGCTGAAAAGTTTTTCACAGACAAACATACAATAAACAGATCCAATATGTTACCCACATAATTAGAGAAAATTTTTGCCATCTATACAACTTACAGAGGCCTAAATTCTAGAATCTACAAAGAACTCAAAAACCTAAGCAATAAAAAAAAAAAAAAAACTCACTCACAAAAATGGATTAGAGAACTGAACAGGGAGTTCTCAGAGGAAGAAATACAAATGGAAAACACACACTTAAGAAAATGTTCAACATCCCTAGCCATCAGGGAAATGCAAATTAAAACAACTATGAGAGTCCACCTTACCCCAGTAAGGATAGCAAACATTAAAAAATCAAATGATAACAAATGCTGGTGAGGATGTGGAGAAATAGGAACCCACTTCACTGTTGGTGGGAATGCGAGATGGTACAACCACTATGGAAAGCAATATGGAGACTCCTAAAATGATTTACTATAGAGTTACCAATAGACCCAGTTATTCCCTTACTGGGCATTAAACCTAAAAGCTCCATGTCTCAGTTCAGAGAGATTTGATCAACCATGTGTATAGCTGCTCAAGTCATAATAGCTAAGGACTGGAATCAACCCAGATGTCCATCATTAGACGAATGGATAACAAAGATGTCTTATATCTACACAATGGAATTTTACACAGCAGTAAGGAAAAATGACATAATGAAATTTGAAGAAAAGTGGTCAAACTTGGAACAGATCATTCTCAGCAAACTCACCCAATCACAAAAAGACAATCATTTCATGGTCTCACTTATCTGTGACTCCTAATTTGAATCTGCCTGAGAAGAGAAGAGAAGGCCAGGCAGCCATGGATGGAGAGTAGAGCCATGCAGAGGCAGCACCCAGGCTGCAGAGGCCCTACCATCTGGCTCTTCAACATAAGGCTTGGATTTCTTTCTCAGTTTGGTTTTCCTCTTACTGTTCCTTTCCAGAAGCTCTTTTATGTGCTATGTCACTGGGGAGCAAACAGAACCAAGAGAACCACAGGACATAAACCAGAAACTATTGCTCATGTGTTTCTACCCTTGGTGGTGAGGATTGCTGACAAACCAAATAGGCATCTCAAAGACAAGACAATAGGGAGGGTGGGATAGGAGGGGATGGTAAGGGTGGGGGGATACAAAACTGGACCCAAATGTAATTGGTACTAGAAAGTTCCATATCCTAAAATACAGACTAAAAGGTTGAACCTTCATCAGGTCCTTAGAGGGAACACCTGAATCAAAGGGCCCTATAGAGGGTATGATGAAGACTAACCTTAATATTCTCGTGTTTCTCTCTCTCTCTTTTATCTCTCTTTTATATTACCTATCTTTTTCTTCCTTCTTTTCCCTTGATGATGGCCTGTAACTTCCAATACCAGGATATGGTTAACATCCACAATGAGCTGTTGATCAGAGAGACCTACAAGGTCTCCCATAAGAAGACAGACTTCTATCAGAGCACTTGATGACCCACCAAAGGTTAATGGTAAGACCCTACCGCCAAAGACACCATATGCTGTTGATACAGATCATGGAGATACCTGGCTGAAATCTGGAAGAAAGTCAGTCTCCAGACAGTTAGCTTGTCTAATGCCAGAAGGTGCTACATGAGCGACTGGGGGAAAATGGCAACATCTGTCCAAGCAACTCGTGGTCTAAGATGTTGGGGTCCCCCCTAGGGTCAGCCCAGGCGGGACAGCAGGGTCTCTGCTGAGTTGGGGGTGAGAAGGGTGGAATCACGACAAAGACTCTGGGAGTTCGGTGAAAGCAGGCAGAGGGTGAGCTGCAGCAATCTCGTTTATTCAAAAAAGTGTAGGGGGTTTTAAAGGGGCTTGGCTGGCCAATCATTGTATGGGGTGGTCCTGTTTTGTGACCAATGACAGCCTGTCTCTGGACAGATCATCTCGTAGCAGGTTTCTCATGAGCATGGGATTGTAGCTGTTGTCACACTAGGCCTGTGCAGGGTGCCAGGTTCACAGAAGACACTTCCTGGTTTCTTTTGCCATGCGGTCTGGCTAGGGCCAGACCTGCATTGTGCCATACACTAAGCTACTCAAAAACAAACAACCTGAGGTGATGCTCACCCAAGTGCAACAGTGGCACACAGCCATGGTGGGTAACCAACAGCTCTTGAGTTGACTAATGGATCTGTTCAGTGGAACAGAACCCATAGCTGAAACTGGGAAACAAGTCAGAATCATATCCAAAAAATGAGTTCACTCTCCAAAATCAAGCTCCCATCAATCTTGGGATACAAGAAAGCCTACAGGTATTAAATTCTTTCTAAATTAATAATGGTTATCCCATTTATCTGGTGCTGACTTCACTCTCCATTGGAGAATCTGCTTCTCTTTTTCTGATTGATGCAGAACTTGAGGAGAGAATCAGCCCATTGCATCCCACAGGGCCCCAGCTGAAACCATAGAGTGATTGGAAAAATAAGCAAGAGTGCTGCTTTCTTGGTGAACCTGGTATCAGCACAGGAGTGAAGGAGATAGACACAAAGAACACTCAATTCCCACCAAACCAGAGAACCAAAGACACAAAGGATCCCAAGACCTCATCACTGAAGTAGACCTAAAATGGACCCAACATTGCTCAGGGAAATTCATAGAAGAGGGGGCGGAAAGATTGTTAGAGCCACAAGTTGGGACACTACGCACAGGGACATTGCCTCTTCCCCATTACTGACTGATATCCACAATATGAACCATACACAATCCACATGGGGATAACAGATATCCACACCCAGAAAGGTCCCAGGAGGGGGGAGGACAGGGAAGAGGCTAAGGATGGTACCAACATGTGTTGTTTACACATTGAGTATGTACATAACTAATAAAAAAACTTCAAAAATAAATATATTAAATAAATGAATGAATAAATAAATAAATAAATTAATTAATTAAAACTAGACCTATCATATGAGCCAGCTATGCAACTTCTGGACATAAACCCAAAGGATGGTACTTCCTGTCACAGAGAAGCTTGCACATCCGTGTTTGTTCCTGCTCTAGTCACAATGGCTCAAGATGGAGCCAGACGAGTGATCAATCAGCACATATTTATCTAGACTCTATAAGAATTCCATATCTCTCTCAAAAGATTTGAGGGCTGGAGAGATGGCTTAACAGTTAAGGCACTTGTCTACAAAGCTTGAGGACCCAGGTTCGATTCCCCAATAAACTCATAAGCCAGATGCACAAGGTGGCACATATGTCTAGAGTTAATTTGCAGTGGCTAGAGGCCCTGGTGCATCCATTCCCTTTCTCTTTCTCTTTTCTCTCTCTCTCTCTCTCTCTCTCTCTCTCTCTCTCTCTCACACACACACACACACACAAAATGTCATATAAATAAATAACATTTTTTAAAAGAAATCAAGTCCATGTATCACAGATTTCATTTCTCTTCATTTTTATTTGTTTATCACTGCATTATTCGCAACAGCTAAATTATGGAAGCAACCTAGGTGTCCAATAACAGGAGTGGATAAAACATGTAGTATAAATGCATAATGGAATGTTTCAGCTACAAAGAATGAAGTTTGTCAAAAACTGCATGTGAGTAGAGATATTCACATTAATAAATTAAATTATTTTTAGAAACATAGACATCATGTTTTCTCTTAGTTGTGTTTTCTATATTTTATAAGAATACATATATATATATCCAGGTAAACTAAGGAGAGCAACGGGAGGAAGAAAGGTGAGAAAAGGGGGAGCGGGAGGGAAGAACTTCCACAACATGCCATGTATACTTATATAAAAATTTTAAAATTATAAGCAACCTGTTTCTCTCTCTCTGTCTCTCTCTCTCTGACACACACACACACACACACACACACACACACACAGCATAGAAGACAGTGTTATCTCAGACACTGGCAAAAGTCTGCACAGTAGGAAAGTCTCTACAGCTCTACAGGAAAGGGAGCAAGCCAGGCAGTCGGTTGTGCCTGCCCAGTTTAATGCTTGAGTGTCCAGACTACACAAATGCATATAGAAAGGTGAACCAAAACAACGCAGGTAGGGCTGCTACACTGAAGGATAGAAGTGAATAAATTGGATAGGGAAGGGTACTGAACAAAGGGGGGCACCCAGAAAAGAGAAATCCGGACAGAGAAGTAACCTGAAAATCTATACATAGCTGAAGACACTAGCTGAAGCCAGGAAAGAACTTCAATGATCTCCAGCAGACCAGTGAGTGACTGGAATAAGGTTTGCATACCACAGAAGAAGCAAAGAACACACACACAGTCAGTATTTGTGTGTAAAAACTACTCAAATAGAGGAATGAACAAATATATGTATTTGGATATTTTTTGGTAGGGTCTCATTCTAGCCCAGGCTGACCAGGAATTTACTATGTAGTCTCAGGATGGCCTCGAACTCATGGCAATCCTCCCACCTCTGCCTCTCGAGTGCTGGGATTAAAGGTGTATGCCACTAAGCCATGTGAATGAACAAAAATATTAAACAGATTTTTTTAGATGATTAGAAAATTCCACATTGACACGATGCCAACTTGAGATTCACATTAAATACAATCACAACCAAAATCTCAGAGAAGCTCTTTATGGTCGATCTTTAATAATGATGTGATCTTAAAATTTATCTGGAGGAGAAAATGACCCAAGGAGCATAATGACCATATATATAAAAAGGAAGGAAAGGCAGGAGAATTCATGAACTACTATTGATCTACAACATTATTATGTAATACAGATGAAAGGACAGACACAAAGATGCAAAGATATGTAGAAACGAGCAATAGAAAACAAGGAATGGAATAGATTGAATGAATGGAAGAATAGAGGATCTATAAGGAGATCCCCAAAACCATAGTAGATTGAAATTTTTACAAAGCCTCAAAGCCATTTGCAGTGTATCAAATAGTCTTTCCAACAAATAGTCCTTGGATTATTGCACATTCATTTGTAGAGGAAAAATTACAATTCATACTTTACATGGTACATAAAAATAACTCAAATATAGTCAGAAGTTGGAATATAAAAACTCTTGTTTCTAGATAAGGCATCAAATGCACAGCCTGTGACAGGAACGAATCCCATCAGTCCATGAAGAAATCAAAAAGGAAATGGGAGGTTTGAGGACTGAATGACATATATGTGAAAACATAACACTAAAATTGTGGGTTGCTATGCTTAAAGATAAATTTATAATTTTAAACACCTATAATATGAAAGAATAAATATATCTAATGAAGGATATATAATTCTAGTCAAGAAAAAGCATGTTATACTAGAAAAGTACAAGGAAATTAAAAGAATAAGCAAAACATAACCTGAAGAAAAATTTAAAACACAGTACATCAAAAAGAGAGAGAGAGAGAGAGATAGGGAGAGAGAGAAATTGGCTGGGGAGATGACTTAGTGGTTAAGGCACTTGCTTGCCAAGCCTAAGAACCCAGGTTCGATTCTCCAGGTCCCACATAAGCCAGATGCACAAGGTATCTGCATGTGTCCTGAGTTCACTTGCAGTGGCTAGAGGCCCTAGCACACCCATTCTCTCTCTGTCTCTGTCTCTGTCTCTGTCTCTCTCTCTCTCTCTGTACCTCCCTCTCTTTCTCTTCCTCTCTCTCCCTCTGTCTCTAATAAATAAATAAATAAATAAATATTTTTAAATGTTTAAAGATTTTTTTAATTGTAAAATTATAGCTAGAATGATTAGATTTAAGTGAATATGCAAAGTAACAGGGTATGAATGAGAGAAGACACGTTCACAAATGCTACAGATTTAAATAGGGATTATATTAAAATTTAAGTGGGTGGTTTGAATTAGGTGTCCCCCATAAACAGGTGTGTTCTGAAGGCTCGATGCCCATCTGATGGCAATTAGGGAACTAGAGCCTTGCGGGAGGAGGAATGTTGTTGGGGATGGTCTTGCAGTTGGTATAGCCAGTTCCCACCTGCCAGTGTTTGGCATACTCACCTGCTGAGTTGTCCACCTGATGATGTTCAGTCTCTGCTCATGCCTTGTTTCCCTGCCATCATAGAGCTTCCCCTAAAATCTGTAAGCCAAAATATGCCACCACACAAGCAGCTTTTAGTGTGCTCTGTGCTAGCAATAAGAAGGTAAGTATGGTATAATAAATAACCATACACCAATAAATTCGACAACTTAAATGAAATGAACAAACAGCTTAAAAGACAACCTATAACTCTTCATTAAATAGAATTTTCACAACATTTTTACAAAGTAAACTCCCAGACCCAACTAGATTCTATTAATGACCTTAGAATACATGCTAATCAAGCCAGATGTAGATGAAGCATTACAACACAGAAAAGTGTAGAATGTGAATGCTTCCCAATGCCTTCTTGGTAATCAACAGTAGGCTTTCCATTTGTGCTGCTATAAGGGGATGTGACTGATGGAATTATCTAGAAAGAATAGTAATTTACCTCTTATAGTTGTGGATACTGTGAAAGATCTATACACAGCTTGTAAAATTAAGATCTATAGCAGCTTGCCAAATATCTGGTGAGAGCTACATCCTCAAAAGGAGAGGAACTGTGTCCCCACCAGGTTAAAGTTGGGGTTCAGGCAAGCTAATCCAGGCACCACTGGGAACTTTTTATAACAGATTAATACCATTGACCATGGGGAAGCACTCAACTTCTCTCAGAGTTTACCTGCTAATATTACTATATTTGCAACAGCTAAAGTTTGAGCAAAACACATTGCGATAACAGTAAAACAAATCAAAACCCAAAATGTTACCTAAAAATTATGGAACAATATTCTCCACAAATATAGATGCAAAATTCTTGACATTTTACCAAGTCAGTTCTATATGAATAATACCATGAACAAATAGTTTTTCCCTCCAAGAATACAAGGTTGATTTAACATTTATCAATTCAAATCATATGTGATATTAACAACTTAACAGGAGGAGGAACAGGAAACATGACCATCTCAACATTGCAAGAAAAAAATACTTGATTGAATTCATCAAATATTGGTGGGAAGCACATAAATCAAACTAGTAATTATGGTGATAAAAACTATAATCCAAATTCATACAAATGATATCATAATAAATAGTGAAAAACTAAATTCCACAGAAATAGAAAAAATAGTAATATCACATATAATCACTTATGTTAAACATTGTGCCAAAGGTCCAGCCAGTATCACCAAATAGAAAAATATTCCAAATTGTTATTTTTCTCAGATGATATAATTGTATATATAAAAATATCCTAAGAAACATTGAAAAGAAGATAGAATTACTGAGTCTATTTATCAATTCACTATTTAACAACATAGGTTATAATTTTAAAATTCAAAAATCAATTGTATTTCTATTGTCCTTGTCACAGAAAATTAGAAATTGAAATATAAATATGCTATTCAGGATAGCATCAACATATGAAATATTTAGAATAAAATTTGAATAACTATGAGTTATGTCTGTGCACTGAAAAAAAACTGGTGAGAAAAATTTAAAAGTTAGATAAAAATTTAACTAAATTAGATAATTCTTTATCATTGATTAGAAAACCCAACTTTTTTATAATATCAATTTTTTTCAAATACATCTGAAGTTTCAATTGATTCCACTCAACTCCCAGCTGGTGTTTTTGTAGAAGCTGGCAAGCTGATTTTAAAATTTATATGAAAATGAAAATGTCTGATAATAACAAATCAACTTTGAAAAAATCAATTTTAGGATTTATTTTACCTGACTTCACAACTTATTGTAAATCTATAGTAATAAATGCAGAATATTGTTGGTGGAAAGACATTAAGAAATAGAGAAATATAAATGTACACATAAATGGATAGTTGGAAGCTTTTGTTATTAAGTATATAAAATTATTTTGATAATCTGGTAGAAAATGGATGCAGATCATTACTTCATACACTTTATATCAATGTATTTCAAAATTGATCACAGACCTTATTTGAAGCAAAAATCATACAACTTATAGAAAAAGAAAAGAAAATCTTAATGACTGCTTTATTATTATTATTTATTATTATTAAGACAGTCTCTTTATTAGTAAGGCTGCTCCTCCCAGGGAGCCAGCCACTTGCAGCCCATTTGACAGGATGGTGAACCTGTGTCTTGGAGGCTTAGGGATTTGACAGGGGTCAGGAAAGACAGGACCAGAGAGGCTGGACCTCCTGTCTGGCCTCTGGTGGTCACCTCACTGGTGAGGGAGTGACTGAAACTCCAGTTGTCATAATTCATTAATGACTACTTTTAACAAAGATTTCTTAAACACAAAAAACACAAGATAGAAAAGAAAAAATCAATAAATTGAAGCTTTGTTCTTCTATTTCTTTCTATTCTTTGTTCTTCTATTCTAAAGTTTTGTATTCAAGGCATAGCATGAAAAAATATTTTGAGGGGCTGGAGAGATGAATTAGTGGCTAGGGCACTTGGCTGTGAAGCTTAAGGACCCGGGTTTGATTCCTCAGTACCCATGTAAGCCAGTTGAACAAGGTGGCACATATGTCTGGAGTTGGTTTGCAGTGGCTGGAGGTCCTGCTGAGGCCATTCTCTCTATATGACCCCCCCTCTCCAATAAATGAAGAAAATATTTTTTTAAATATTTTGAACCATATATCTGACAAAGAAATTTTCCCTAGAGCTCAAATCCAGTATGATAGCCACCAACTACATGGGATTATTAAACTCCTAAAAAGTATGTAGTTAAAACACAGTTTAAATTGCAATTTTTCATAAGTATAAAATGCACACTAACTCTTGGAGACAGCAAAAATTAAATATTTCATTGTTGTTGTTTATATTTATTACATGTTGAGATGATAATATGTTTATATATTTGGCTAAATAACATGTATTAATAGGACTGGAGAGATGGCTTAGCAGTTAAGATACTTGTTGGCAAAGTCAAAAGACCCAGGTTCAATTCTCCAGTGCCCACGTAAAGTCAGATGCACAAGGTGGTGCATGTGTCTATAATTCATTTGCAGTGGCTAGAGGCCCCAATATACCCATTCATATTCTCTCTTTCTCTCAGTATGTGTGTGTCTCTAAAAATGTTCAAAAATGTATTAATAATTTATTTGATTATTAAATGTTATTTTCTGTGGCTACTATGAAGTTTAATAATATACACATGACTCACACAATATTTCATTGGGAAGAGTTTATCTAGTATTCGGAGGACACTTGATATTCAGTAATAAGAAGATAAACAGCATAAGAAACTTCTGGTATAATGATCATGTTCATTGCCTTAATTTTGTTAATGAACAAGGAATCACTGGTATATACATAAGCCAATTTCACCTTAATGATTCAAAGAAATTATAATCTGATAGAGAAGACAGGAATATCCTATGTCATGATACAGTAGTAAGTACTTTCTTCAATAATTCATGTTACAATAATTTAGAAAAAAGTGTGAAAATCTTAATGAAATCAATTTCATGAAGGTATGCACGTGATCCAAGGCTTCAATCTTTGTCAGCTCTAAATGAAAGGGATGTTGTAGGTGTAAGAATGTGCATGAAGCAAAAAGATAAAATTATGTGCACACATATCCATTAACCCAAAAATCAGCACAATTGGATCCAGAAATTTGGGGAATACCTGATGTCTTCTTTCAGCTGCATCTTTGTGAGGTCTGGCCACTCTGTTGACACCCATAGGTAGTCTAGTGCCACCTCTCAACATGCTACTCTGGTCAATGTCATTAGCTTCTCAGTGATGTCAATTTCCACTTCTGGAAAAGGATAATAATAACAATATCCTTTTCTTGAACTTTAATGGGCTTTAAATGACCAAATATATTTTACCACCTTAGGATAATGCAGAGGATTTGGATTATTCACTATTTATATTTACCTAATTCATTCCATTATGTTATAAGGAGACACAAATGAAGGAGTCGTCCCATGTTCCCAAGCTCTACAAATCTCACTACTTGATAGGGAAGACACATAATCCATTGCTGTAGCAGCAATATGTATATGGTCCTGTTGGATAGACCCTCAAGGATATACATACAAAAACCTCACTCATCCTACCTTTCACATGAAGACATCTTGAATGCCTAAACTTGTGTTTTGTTGATGTAGTTCACTAGGGAGACTGTATGGTCAATTCATTCTGGCACTAGGAATAGATACAAATGATATGATAAAAAAACTGAGAACTCTGCAGAAGGCTTTTGATAAGCTTAGAAAGTCCAGAGAATAGATGTATATGAATTTGGGAATGATGGTGCTGACCAGATCTTCAGGGCCAGAAAGGCATCACTGTTTTGATATCTATTTAAACTTGATTCTGGAAGCAAAGGTGATTATGTCAAGCCATAAGTCATTGAAGGAATTTAAACTTGTGTTATATATACATCTTTAAGGCAAGGAGTCATGACTTTAATCCCATCAACTAGTAGAGGGTTGGCTGTCTATTCACCTTGTACCAGTTCCCAACACAACTATAGACTCAGTACTTGGCTGAATGAGTAAGTGAAACCATCATATGATTTGAGCAACAACATCATGCTAGAAATATACCATTGAGTGAATGTTTAGTGAAGTTTTCTCCAAAGTGGTTTATAGTTTGTGTTGAGGAAAGAGAAAATCAAAAAGGAATAACAATACAAAATATTTCAAGCCTATCCCTATAGTAGAAATGCTGACAAAAGAATTATAAGGAGCCGGGATGGTGGAGCACCCCTTTAATCCCAGCACTCGGGAGGCAGAAGTAGGAGGATCGCCGTGAGTTCAAGGCCACCCTGAGACTACATAGTGTATTCCAGGTCAGCCTGAGCTAGAGTGAGACCCTGCCTTGGAAAACCAAAAAAAAAAAAAAAAAAAAAAAAAAAAAAAAGAATTATAAGGGTCTGGGGTGATGGCTCAGTGGGTAAGAGCACTTGCCATGCAAGCAAGAGGGCCTGATTCACCCCATGTGATTCCCCATCACCCATGTACACAGTTGGACATGGCCATGGATGCCTATAACCCCACTCCTGTGGGGTTCCCAAATCAACCAGTATGACTGGAAAAAAAAAAAAAAAAAAAAAAAGCAGCTCCAAGATCAGCAAGAGACTCAGTCTCACATCATGTGGATGAGCGATAGAGGAGGACATCAAACATTCTCCTCTGACTTCTACACACATATAAACAGGGTTCAAACAACTGCACATGCATGTGCCTACACATAAGACAGGAGTTAACACCGACATGGCAGAGATGGGAAAAACAAAAGAGAATAAAAGATCCATATCAAGATGTTTAGCTGAAAACCTAGATATAAATACAGAGAAAAGACCATATGCACACAGACTGGCCAGGGTCTTCAAGAAGATCTATTTTGTTCCATTCTACCCATCAGAGTGACAAGAGAGACCTGGGACATTCTTGCTCATGTCCACATCAGCACTAGCCCATGTCTGGGAATGGACACCTCACTGGTAGTGATGAAGTGTGCTACTTGGAGACACAATTTCTCTTTCCATAGGCTCCATATCTAGACAGTGCCTCCTATGACTAAACGTTAATACAGGTGTACTCTAATGTGCTATGAATATCCTAAGACCACTGAATCGGTCATTGAATATTTGCTTTCTTTTTGTCATTGGTTATTCAGATTGTTGAATATCCTGCACACTGAGGAGTCCACATGCACAAGCACAGGACCTGTACCCTCTTAGAGTAAGCCCATGAAGGGAAGATGGTAGGGGCATGTGTGTGAGCCAGACATATGGACCAAGGGCAGCCCTCCATGTTGAGCCACAGGGTCCCAAAACTTCTGCGAATGTCACACTTAGACATGCCCTTTCATATATTGAAAGGAACATTTGTTAAGAAATATGGACATAGCGTATATTATTTTAACTCTTAATTTTTCTTTTCTCTTTTATGGTCACATATTTTTCCCAGTAGGGACAAAGCTTCTATCTCAGTTCCAGCTTTATTTCTCAGTGTCCTACAACCAAAGCACATGAAATCTTCAGCAATAGGGTCTTACCATGTGGTTGTGGTGGGTAACTAAGAGCAGTGGCAATAACCTGTATTCTTTTGAGAGCCAGAAGGGCTTCCATAACTGTAGCAGATATCTCTTATTGCTGGGATAAGATGCTTGACTAAAGGCAGCATGTGGGAAGAAAGGCAGTATTTCTGATTACAATGTTGAGGGGAAGTTTTATCATGGTGGGGAAGACATGACCACAAGCAGGAAGCTGGATCACCAGTGAAAGAAGCAGTCCAAGTGAGCTAGCTTGAACCCCAGCAGGCTAGACTAACAAACTTCAAGGTCATCCCACAGTGGCACACCTCCTCCAGCAAAGCTCCACCTCCCAAATTCTCTACTTCATTCCCAAATCCTCACCAGCTAGAAACAAGCTATTCAGAGCACATGAGTCTATGGGGAATATTTCATTCAATCCATCAAAATAGCCATTTCTTAATTTGACTTTAAGTTCTAAACGGTTACACCTATGAACAGTGGGGTCATCATTATTATCCCAGGTTCTGCAAATGTCAGATACTGGCCTTATCTTGACACAATAGATATTTATTTTAATAAACATTCTGTTCCCTGCCCTTCAGTAAATGTTCTTGATAATGTGTAGCCTGTTGACATTTCTGGGCTAATAATTCTGATATCTCACCTTCCCTTATGGCACATGTAACAACTCAATGCACAGAGGTCAAGCAGATCATTCATCCTTGTTTGCTTTCATTGAAAGCACTTGTCTCACTATGGCACCTTCGTTAATTGTGGGACTTATTGTGTTGTTACTGGGCTAACATGCATGTATTTATTCCTCCATGTGTAGTTTTCCACTCCTTAGCAAATATCTTCATATGAAAAGTGTGTTTTCCCTTTAGTTCATGCTTGTTCATTTCAGAGATACATCTCAACCACTAACTAGCTGCTTTATGTTGGAAAGGAAAATAAGGATTTTTTTTGTGTGTCACGAGGGACACAAAATAGAATTTTGTTTTTTTATATATAATATTTTATGTTTATTTATTTATTTATCAGAGAGAGACAGAGAATAGGCATGACATGGCCTCTGTCCATTGCAAACAAACTCCAGATGCATATACCACCATGTGCATCTGGCTTACATGGGATCTGAGGAGTCAAACCTGGGTCCTTAGGCTTCACAGGCAAGTGACATAACTGCTATGCCATCTCTCCAACCCACAAAATAGAATTTTAAATAAGCACAAGCCTAATGTGTTCTTTAAAAAATTAACACCTGCTATATTGATAAATTATCTTGCTTCTAGTAATTCAGGTAGAATATATGTTGTTTATTTGAAAATGGATTAACTGGGAATGAGACTATTTTAACACATTTGATCCAAGATGAACCTGCTCTGACACATACTGTAGGTGTTAACGTCTCAGAAGAGCAATTACTAATAACTCCCCAGGGAGTCACTTCAAATGTCACTTTTTTCTTTGGGTAGGTACTTTCTTCTAAAGGACACTTTTGTTTAATTTAGTCTTTCTTTGGCATTTATAGTTGAAGAAAACCATTCTAATTAAAAAGTTTGGCTTTGGGGGTGAAGCATCCTATCTCTTATATTTCATTCAGCCTAATTAATTGAAAAAAAAAAAAAGGTAAAATTCTCCGAGATAATGTGCTCCATTCTTGTGTTTTTAGCAGTTACTTTAACTTGTGTATGAATATAGTGTGGGTACAGGGGTAAACCATTTGGCTTTATAGGTTTATATGAATGTCTCCAGGAAGCTACAAAAAAAAGAATCTGCTGCCCAGTTATCATTTTATCTTTTTACACGCTCCCAACATTTGGTGCTTGTGCCTAAGGTACAGCTGTAAAAACGAAATCGTTTGACTTTCTTTACAAGACATGCTTTGAATGTGACACACAGTCTCTTAGTGATTTGACATGTTACATTTAGGATCAATTACTTCTTTAGTTGTGTTTACTTTGAGGCCAAGAAATAAGTGTATACACACACACACACACACACACACACACACACACCCCTAAGGTACTGTTAATATGAATTCATAAATATTTTCAGACCAGCATTCAGTAAGAACTCTGCTTAGCTTAGATACGATTCTCCTCCTCTTCGTCATCATCACATTTGAATATAAACTGTTCATGAAAGAATATCGTTTCATGAATAAGAGCCAGATAGAGATCAATAGAGCAGGCAAGTAGGGGAAGAAAGCAGAAATACATCAACCTAAGAGAAGTGGAATCTACGGTTTGTAAAATATTCAACCCTCAGACGACAGAAGTTGGGAGCAGTCCAACTTTTAAGAATCAGAAAGCCAGAAGGATCTTTTTTTAACCGTGCAAATCTGCATTGTTCCACCTGGTTAGGATGCCTATTTTACTTCAGCCAGCGTTTATGTTCAGGGCAGGCAGGAAGAATTGCTGCTTTGCACTTCCCTGTGTGTTCCCCCTGCCAGGGCACAATCCAATGGACTGGCAGAGAGTGACCACCACTCCTACCCCACTTTTCACAGCAGGCAGAACTGGAGGCCTGATGCCAAGTCCCTGGCAGTTTTAGGGCTGTTTCCTGGCAGCCTTTGGCTTTGAGAGGTCGTCTGGATTTTGTTCTGAATTTCCTCCGGGTTTGCTTCTGAGCAGCAGACCAGCGGCAGTTGGAGCCCTGGGATTCAGTGAAGCCATGTTATCCAGGAACTTTGCATCCCCGAGCTGTCGTAGGCTCCCTCTGCCAGCCTCTGCTGCAGGGCTTCAAAGAAGGGCTTGGCTAGAGTACCCAGGATGCTTTTCTGCGGCTGCCACAGCCCTCTTTTGAAGCACCATGGTAGCCAACAGAGAGGATCCTGTGTTACGTACAGTATGACCCTGGGGGAGCCAGCCAGCTGCTGTGACTCAGCTAAATGCAGGGAACTTGCTGTAAGAGAGAGGGCACACAGGGAGCAATGGCTGAGGGGAAGGGAGGCTAGGGAAAACAGGACTTTATGATGCTTGAAGTTTGCCAAAGGGCTCAGCACACATTTCTGAAAGAGTTTTCCGGATGGGCAAAAGCAGGCTTTACTGTAACTCTAAAACTCTTCTTGAGCTGTGTAAGGTTTAATAACCTTCATATCTATGAAAACAAGCACGGCACAGATTAGAGAAAACCAAGCAAATAAAGTCCCTTCCTACTTAGTCCCAGGTGCCTGGAGAAAATCTAGACTAAGTCGCCTTCCAGATAAGGTTTTGGACCAAACATATTGATGTAAAGAAACACAGTGACTTAGTGTCTAAACATTGGGGTTTGTTTATTTGTTTGCTTACTTGTTTTTCCCTATTTCCTTTATCTTCTAAGAGCAAAGGGTTGCAGTGGACTGAATCCTGGTGAAATTGATTCTTTCAGAAGCAGCCCTGAATTAAACTGTGAACAAAACAACACGGGATAACTGGAAATGTGAAACATTTGCTAGGGTACTTTGCTCAGTTCAAAGGTAGATATTTATAGGCAGGTGGAATAGAAAATGTAAAAATTATGTTGGTTGAAGTGAAAAAAATAGGTTTAGGAACATTCTAGAAAGGAGAGTATCAGAAAGAGAAGTATGGATTAAAGTATTAAAGTATGGATTAAGGAAAGCAAAGTATGGATTAAATCTTCCTTTTAAACCAAATTTCAAGATACGTTGTCCCAACATCCTGTGTTGTTAAGGATAAAGAGATGCAATAATCTATCTGATTAGACAGAGCAGAAAATCAAGTTTATGCTTTTAAAAAATTTATTCTGAATTTTCTTTTTAAAAATATATTTATTTATTTATTTGACAAAGAAAGAGGGAGAGAGAGGGAATGGGCATGCCAGGGCCTTTTAGCACAGTAGACATGAGGTACTGAGTGAGAACAAGGCTCAGGTTTAAGATCACTGAAAGGATCAAGCTTGCTCAAGACAAAAGGGAGGGTGAATACAGCCCATCAGCTCAGACCTGGGTGTGCCCAGTCCTGGCACAGATTCCAAAGCGATAAAACCCTGAACAAGTGGTGGCAGCTACGCTTTGGGAGAAAACCCCATCTTCAAAATTTCCTGTACTGTTTTCTTCTTGTGGTGAGGAAACAGGTCAAGTCGATGGTGAAAAGCTCTGCCTCAGAAGTTCATGCACAATACAAGGCTTGAATTTGTTGTGTTCGTGTTTATTTGTCTGGTCTATAGCTGCAGTGCGTGTCAGCAGATGTGTTTTCTTATAAAAGAGTTTTTTCTATGAGATATATTTCACATCTGAACTTACTCCAACTACACCCTCAAAAGACACTGTAAGGGCTTTCTCAGTATCATTCTTTTCTGCACTGTTTTGAAATTCTGTTTCCACCTAAGAAGATCTAGTATTTCCTTTACAGATATTTTGGTGATTAAAATTAAATTTAAAAGAAGAAATACAAAGTAGGAGGGTGCTGTTAGTGGTAAAGGGGAGTAGGATAGGAGAGGGTAATGGGGGAATTGGTTTCAGAATATATCATATGCATGTATGACATACCAAAATGGAAAAAATAAAGTGTTTCCAAAATAAATAATAGTGCATGTTTTGCTTAATTGTAAAAGACTGTAAGTAGCTTCAGTGAGAAAAGGATGAAAAGGTACAGACTGGAATACCAGAGAGAGAACTAAGGGAGAATATATGAAATCAGGAACAATCATACTTCAAATAATAACATAAAATACCAGGTAGCATCCTTCCAAATGCCCACATTGGATCCAGAAAGTGATGAGAAGCAAAACTGAGGGTAAAGTTCAGATGATATGTCTGAAAACTGAAATCAGTTGTAGCCCTAGCTTGGTCTGATGGATTTCAATTTATTTGTTTTGTTTTGTTTTCTCATTCATTCTAAACCCAACTGCCTCCACAATAGTTCTGAACGAATTCTTGATATTGGGTCTGTGCTTTGCTGTGAAACCATCTCTTCCAATAATTCCCTAGGAAACTTTATAACACTGTACTGGGTTGAAATGACCTGCCAAATACACATCTAACCCATGACAATAATTTTCTTTGGAAAAAGATCGCTGCAGTCATCATTATAAAGAAACTTAAAATCCTGATGGAGTAGCTAAGGAGGGTTCACAATCCAATGACAAGTGGAGAGAAGACACACACACACACATAGGAAAGCCATGTGAAGACTGAAGCAGAGACAGAAGTTAGGCAACTGTGGACCAAGGAACACTGAGGATTGACAGTAGCACCAGACAGGAGGAGAAAAGTTGGGTAACAGGTGTTCCTTTATAACTTCCGGGTAGAAAAGGTCCTCGGTGACACTTTGATTTCTGACTGCTAGCCACCAGCATCATGAGAGACCAAGTCCTTTGTGATGAAGCCATCTTGTTCTCATTTCGTAGTCATTTATCAGGGAAGCCTGGCATACCAAGATGGAGCTTCCTCAAATCGTACTTAGCGGCACAAGCTGGGCTAAAGGGGAGGTAGAGCAACATGTGTGTTTCAGCCGAGCTAAGGTACATCATGAAGTAAGTGCCTCCAGAAATCATAAACAGCTTGGGAAATCAACCCTAACCTTGTGTCTCCTGAACCCTTACTGTGTGCACGTAGCAGATCATGAAATAATATGGCTCTCTACTGGAGGAAGATGATAATCTAAGTGGAAACAGATTGTACATGTCACTGAAACTCTCTAAGTGATGGAAATTTAACCTGGGGGATAGTAACACACTGCATAAAACTGGTTCTCTTTTGCAACACTGAAGAGCCAAAGGATGGTGTCTACTTTCCTGTGATTCCGTCCTTGGCACGGAGCAGACCTGAGAAGGAACAGTTATTAAATGAATGAATGAATCAATGAATGGTTATAATTCTTGTTACCCAAAAGTTAAGATAGTGCATAGCAGTTGATAAATCACAGGTGTTACTTCTATAATGCCACACATTGCAGAAGAGGTTTTGCATTGAACATCTTTTAGTATCTGTAGTGTCATAGCTCTGTTTTGAAATTCATACATCTTCTCCTCCAGGGTCCTACCAACACTTTGAATTCCTATGATTTCTATGACCTCACTCAGCTAACTGTGTTCTGAATGAACATCTGCTCCCAGGTACCATGCAGTCTCTACTGTTCACTCTGGAATAGGCCCAAGAGCAGGATGAAGGAGCATTATAGCAGGCTTCTTGCCTGGGAAGTCTGCTCTTTTCACAGCCAGCACTGCTGTCGGTTCTGCCTGCTGGCTTACATGAATGTAGTATTTACAATTCCTAAATTAGACACTAGTATGGATATGTTCTATACATACATATATATGTGTATGCATGAGTATATGTATGTGTGTATGCATATGCATATATATATATATATATATATATATATATATATATATATATATACATATACATATATTCTGCCTGAGAAGAGCAGTGTTTTCCATTGCACAAATACAGACAACTGCCAACAGCACATACACCAAGACATGCAGTCCACAGAAACCTGAGGGCTGAGCATTAGGAAATCAAGAACTTTCCTGTGAATTAGTAGGCACTGACTGTTCCCTTTCTTTAAAGAAATTGGATTAGAAACGAGGGCACTTAAAATATCATAAGGCTTCTCTTTCCAAAGCAGTAGAGGGGATCAGTGTCCTCTGTTGCTGTTGTTTGTAATTTAGTTTTATTTTAATATTTCTGAATGCTTGAAGAGATATCCCTTGATCTGGATTGTCAACCCATCTAACTAGTCTCAAAGCAAATAATGTCACTGATGCTGTTGCCACCACATGGGACAAGCATAGTCTAAGCTAAATAAACACTTAATACCTAGAATGAAATTATAAGATCAGTAATATTATCAATCTAATTTTAACAGAAGAGAAACTGAAGTAGTTAGTTGCTGTCTAAGTTCACCTAATGTCGAAGGTCACTTTCTCTAGAAACAGAACCAAAGCTGTTACTTATTTAAGGGCTGATTGGAAGCTCAACTGCAGTCTGATCTCAGCTGAACCACACAGGATCCCTGAGCATGGAGGACATAAATGTGCCCCACCTGGAGAAAAGGGACAGGTCATTTGTACCATGTTCATACTTTGGGGAGGTCTTTCCATTTTTGTCAAGATAATTGTTTGTACCCTGGGACAAGCATGAGCATTTTTAGCAGTCAACATTCAGAGCAAAGGGAATATGTGCAGGGTCCAAGTAAAGTGCCATCTTAGTAGGGCAGGCATACCCACCTCTAGCAGCTCCCAAGTGGCAGAAGTTAGCTGCAAATCCTGTGTGACTCTCAAATGCATGTTGCTAACACTGAATTATACTGTAAACCCAAAAATCTGTTAACAAGGTTAAGAAGTGCCATGTTTTTATCAGCTTCTAGATTCCAACACGTACATAGACCCCTGCTACTCCCAGAGAGGGTATCAATGAAATTTTATGTATTTTGTTTCACAATTCCAAATAGCTTGACCTCACAGCTACTGGAGGTGCCACCCCTGATAATGCCCTTTTCATGCCCCAGTGCTTCCTGCCTGCCCCTCAGTGCACTCACAGCTTATTCCTTCCCTTTCCCTGTGCCCCCAAAGTTCATGAGGAAGAACAGAGCCTGGATGATGACTACATTTGGACATGTGTATCACTGTGCCTTGCAACCAGCAATAAACAAGAAAGAGTAAGGAAGAGGAAAACTTGTTAACACCATGCTGTATCTAAACAAGCAATCCCAGATGGCATCCTTTATGCCTTCTGCCTCTGATAAGAAAAGATGGAGTAGGGAAAATATGCAACAGCTGACAAGCCATACCCAGCTTTGAGACCAACAGGGAGAACAGATCTCAGCTCTGCTCTCTGTCCTCAGTCGTGGCTGAGGCCGGCCTGGCTTCAAGTACGTTCAGCAGCACTTGTTTTATGGAGCCACTGGATCCTGGGCACTCATAGAAAAAGCAAGTGAGCTAGCAAGAGAGAGAGAGGAAATGAAATCTAAGAACTCCTGACTCCTATTTAGTGTTTTCCCTAGAAGCCAAGGCTTATTTCCCCCTTAAAATGCATTATTCTAATATTCTAACATGTGGAGTGTGTGTGTGTGTGTGTGTGTGTGTGTGTGTGTGTGTGTGTTGGTTGGTTCTGAGACCATAATAGCAATTTTGTCTGAAGGAGTAAAAATCCTGTTTCTGGCATATGAATAACTAGGACTGACTCGACTCTACTGTGTCATAGCTGTATCCCCACACATTTCCTCTAGCCCAGTCTACTTTTTATTCAGAAACTCAGGATCATAGTGTTTAGTTCTGTTTGGCAAGCATTAAGTGAGATGTTCTGTTTACAGACCTGTGTCCAGAAATGATGCCTAACATACAGTCTATGTGCAATAAGCCAGTACTTGCTATCATTTGCCCTTCTGCTCATGTACAAAGCAAATGGTTCTGTGACAATTCTGGTGCCCAAACATCAACATAATTATCGTCTTTACTCATAAAAAGAAGTAGTCTATTTGTTTTAAAATGGCATCTTGGAATGAAGTGCACCTTATGACACTTCAGTATTTCAACATGGACATTGTTTATGTAAAATGCAAGAGCACGCAAGTTCTAACAGACCACTTGCAAAGTCCAAGTCAGCAATGGTGTGTCTCTTAGTAAGAACATGATGTTGGGATGAATCAATAGAAATGCTATAAAATGATGTAGACAGAGTACCCCAGCAATGCGACTGGGCATTTTACTTATTCTCATCAGGCACCTGAGCCAGTTGTAACTTTCCCGGCGTGATGAATATGAAGTTCTCAGAGATGGGCCAATCTAAGGAAAGAGCTGCGATGAAAATTCTCAGTGTGACTTTTTGGACAGAAGAGAAACCAACTGGATTTTGTTTTCTCTCCTTCCTTCTGGCTGCAGAGGATGGCTGAGACATTGATATTAGACAATTTTCTTATAGTCAACTTGCAGAAAACAAAGGTTAGGAAGTCACAGATGACATAAATGCCTGCTCTGAAAATGTAAAAATGTAGCAACTCTTTAAAAAGAGCTTATGGTAATGGAATGGAAATGAGTCAGAAAATATGCAAATTAAATTCACTTGAAATATATATGTCTTTAAAATTTAAGTGATAAATTGCATTGTCAAATGCATTTTGTGTGAGATTTAGCACCCGCTCACCCCGTATTTAAATTCTAGTTTAAGATACTTTTCTTAACCTCAAATACATTTTTTAGGAGCCTGGAAAGGTCAAAGAAAAGGCATCCTTCAAATGTGAGGAGTGGCAGAATTTTCATTTTTGCATGAGAGAAGAAAGAAAAGTGAGGGTGGTACAGTGCAAGCAGAGGTAATGCACTCATAGAAACACTAGTGAGTTGGGCTGAGAGAAATGAAACTCGAGCTGTAATGAACTTGATATAAGACATTCTTCAGGAGCACGGAGCATCTCCTATCAACACAATGTTCTTACTAATTTACATAAGACTTAACACATCGTCAGTGCCAGATATGCTTCTGAGTTTTCAGAAATCCCAATGCACACCCGCATTGTGAGTTGTCTTTGGGGTGAGCCTGACTTCTTCCAGGTTCTTCAGAGATTATAGTGCATTTTGGTTGAGAGACTGCTTGTTGCATAGCTCTAAATTGATACCTACAGCATCTAATCATTTCTCAGAAGACCAACAACTGGACCCAGGGCAGTGCAGCACTTGATGAGGGCAATTAGGGTACTGTCTAGGATAGATAGAACCAAAGTAGATCATGAACACAAGGAAGCTGAAGAAGCCAAAAAGAAAAGGTTAAACTATGACAAACTAGGAAAAACACAAAATCCCAAGTTCAAAGAGGGCAGTGATGGTTCATAGAGATGGAGAAGATAAGCATTCAATAGGAGGGAGGCCATGAACAAAATGACAAGTTGCCCATTCAGGAAAATATGTGTAGATGTGAGACTGCTGTAATATAGCAATTTTAAGCCTCTAGCTCACTCCTGACTCAGACAGGAAACTGTTGATGATATTCCTGCTGCAACAGGCTTAAAGGACAACTAAAGGAAAAGAACAATGTCGAGCCCAGGGCCTCAAAATCTGCTGAAATCTGCTGACTCTCTTCTCTGGGTAGGTGATGATCCAACATATTCAGAGTTATTGAGATGAGGAACTGGCCAGTGGATTCTGATCTGTTCCTTCCAAATTCACACATTATCTCCAGCTGCAGCACATCCCTAGAACATTGATAATTTTGTAGTATTTATCTGAATTAAAAATGAGCAACATAGCAGGGCGTGGTGGCACACGCCTTTAATCCCAGCACTTGGGAGGCAGAGGTAGGAGGATCGCTGAGAGTTCTAGGCCACCCTGAGACTACATAGTTAATTCCAGGTCAGCCTGGACCAGAGTGAGACCCTACCTCGCAAAACCAAAAAAAATAAAATAAAATAAAAAAAAATTGAGCAACATAAGGCTTTCAGGGTCTGCTCTCTTTCTTCTTTCTCTATACCATGAATTTTAGGATAAATAGAATGCATTTTCCTCTGCATAATTTTTCCATTTGCTTTCACAGTAATCATACATCTCAGACTTTTGTCACTGAACTTTCAGAGGTCTGAGCATGCCATGGGTTCACAATGCCAGTCAAAGGAACAATTTATAAACATATTTTCTCATCCCTTGTGATGCTTAAGGTGTGGTTAACTTGATCTGTTTAGAAATCTTTTTCAGGTGGTGGGTCTCTGAGGTTGCTTCCAGGAAGGATTTAACTGAAGGAGGAAGTTCTTCCTCCAGAGTGAGCTCTTTCCCCAGAGTGGGTGGCCCCTCTCAGAGGGGAACTTTATATAAGGAAGCTCTGGGTGGAAAGAGCCCCTTCCTTCCACTTGGCTGCCAGAACTGCTTGCTGCCTTCCGGCATGGATTGAAGACCAGTGTCAGCTGAAGACCTATATGGATTGAGGAGCAGCAGCTCCTCAGGAAGCCTCCAGGCCTTCAGTGCTGGGGCTGCTGAGGCATCTGGCCACGTGGACTGAGCAGCTACCAGGCCTGCAACTGCTATTAGACGACCATAAGCTAATCCAATAAATTCCCTTTTTAAATATAATACATTCTAGCAGTTCTGTTCCTCTAGAGAACCCTGACTAATACAGACTTTGGTACCAAGAGTGGTTCTAGAGAAACAGAATTGTAAGGATGGATTTCCCTAGTGGGCTTGGTGCTATCTGGGGTTGGCTTTCCAACTTCAATGCTACTAAAGGCCCTACTGGTAATAAGGAGAGTGCTTTTACTGGAAATAAGGAGGGCACTAATAATCCATGGTGTGATGTATGTGGTGATCCTGAGTAATGTCATGTGAAGAGCAAGGAATTTAATAACTCTGTATTTAAAACATTTGAATATTTGAGGAAGAGTAAGACAAATGGAGGCTGGTTGGTTGCTTCTAGAATCTCTGGACAAATTGTTGAGGGAACAACAGAAGCTCAGAAAGGAAAATTCCAAGCTTAAGACCCACATACATGTTCTGAAGGTTTCTAAGGGTGCCCTGGAGGAGAGTCTAGCCAGAACAGGGCTTAAATTGCAGAAAACCAAATCCAAGCTCTCACTGTAAGATTGGCTAATTTGCAATGTAAACTTGAATCCCAGCCTCACAAGCAATCAGAAGTTAAAGTGAGGGCATTGATTGTAAAAGAGTGGGATCCTGTGACTTTGGATGGTGATATGTGGGAAGGCCCTGAAGAATATGGGGACATTGAACTCTCAGATTCTGAAGAGTTGTTTTGTGTGAAAATATGACCTCTCCTCCCTTAGCAGCAGTTGTATCCCCACCCCCACACCCTGAAGTATTACGTCCACACCCTTGCCTGAGGGAATTAATCCTTCTTTGTCTAAGGAATCAGCAGGAGGTGCTGATGCTTCTCAGTTCCCACCCATCTTTGCCTCTCAGTCTATAACCAGATGTAAGGCTAGGCAGGCCCCTAAAGGTGAGATAGAAAGTGTGACACAAAAGGAGGTGAGATGCACCCCTAAAGAACTTAAGGAGTGGGCTGGAGAGATGGCTTAGCCATTAAGGTACTTGCTTGTGAAATATAAGGACCCAGGTTCAATTTCCAGGTCCCACATAAGCCAGATGCACAAGGTGGTGCATGTGTCTAGAGTTCATTTGCAATGGTTAGAGGCCCTGGCTCACCTATTCTCTCTCTGTCTCTCACACCCTCTCTCTGTGTTAAATAAATAAAGAAATACAAGGAAATTCAGAAGTTTTCTAACTTGTACCAGCAGAAGTGTGGGGAATATGTGTGGGAATGGATTTTAAGGGTGTGCGATGACGAAGGAAGGAACACAAGATTAGATGAGGCTGAATTTACTGAAATGGGCCCGTTGAGCAGAGATTTTCAGTTTAACCCTGAAGTTGAATCTGTTGGAAGAGGTGCCAAGAGTTTATTTGATTGATTGGCTGAAGTATGGATCCAAAGAGGACCTACTGTGAATAAGCTCGAGCTCCCTGATATCCCTTGGCTTAATGTTGATGAAGGGATTAAAATGTTCAGAGAACTTGGAATGCTGGAGTGGATTTGACATGTAAACTCATCTTTGCCCCCACAATGGGAGCTTCCAAAAGATGTGGCATTCACTAAGACTATAAGAAACAGATTTGTGGGGGGAGCACCTGCATACTTAAAGTGCCCAATCATTGGTCTTTTATGTAAAGAAGTCATTACAGTGGGAGTTCCAGTTACTGCATTAGGTGACTTAGATGCAATAGGTCTAACTGGATCTCGGGGTAACAAGGGCCAAGTGGCAACACTGAATCACCAAAGGCGAGGTGAGCTTGTTTTTCATAATAGACAGCATAGGCAAAATTATGGACATGAAGGTATGACTCATATAGACCTTTGGCATTGGCTGATTAATTATGGTGTTCCCAGAAGTCAAATAGATAAGAAGCCTACTGAGTTCCTGCTTGGTCTGTATAAGCAGAAAAGTTCCAAACCAAAGGACAAAAGGCCACTTTGAATTATAGCAACAGAGAATCAAGGCCTCTTAATCATTTTCCAGACTTGAGCCAGTTTACAGACCCTAAGCCCCTTGATTGAAGGGGTGGCCAGGTCCCATCAAGGAAGGATCCTCCTGCAACCCCCAAAAGTTTCAATATTAAGCTTACTCCTATCCCTGCGTCCTTTTGCTAGGGTAACTGTACATTGGGGAAAAGAAAATAATCAGAACTTTTGGGGCCTAGTAGTCACTGGTTCTGAATTGACATTGATTTCAGGGGAACCCAAAAAGCATCGTGACCCTCCAGTTAAAGTAGGTGCTTATAGAGGTCAGGTGATCAATGAAGTTTTGGCAAATGTTAGACTGACAGTGAATCCAGTGGGTCCCTGAACTCATCCTGTGGTAATTTCTCCATTTACAGGACACATAATTGGGATAGATATACTTAGGAGTTGGCAGAAGCCCCACATTGGTTCCCTGACTTGTGGAGTGAGGGCTTTATGGTCAGAAAGGCCAAATGGAAGCCATTGAGACTCCCACCACCAGGGAAAATAGTGAATCAGAAACAGTATCACCTCACTGGAGGAGTTGCAGAGATTAATGCCATTATAAAGGACTTGAAGGATGCAGGGATGATGGTTCCCACCACATCTCCCTTTAACTCTCCTACTTGGCCTGTTCAGAAGACAGATGACTCTGGAGAATGACAGTGGATTATTGGAAACTTAATCAGATGGTGACTCTAATTGCAGCTGCTGTACTGGATGTGGTTTCTTTACTTGAGCAGATTAACACATCTCCTGGTACCTAGTATGCAGCTATTAATCTTGTGAATGCTTTCTTTTCCATACCTGTCCTTAAGGACCACCAGAAGCAATTTGCCTTCAGCTGGCAAGGTCCGCAGTACACGTTTACTATTTTATCTCAAGGTTATATTAACTCTCCAGCCCTGTGTCATAGTTTAATTCACAGTGATCTTGATCACCTGTCCCTTCCACAAGGTGTAATGTTGGTCCATTATATCAAGGACATTATGCTGATTGGATAAAATGAGCAGGAGGTGGTAACCACTCTGGAGTTGCTGATACAGTATATACTCATCAGGGGATAGGAAATAAATCCATCCAAAATTCAAGGGTCTTCCATGTTGATGAAATTTCTAAGAGTTCAGTGGTGTGGGGCTTGCAGGGATATTCCTTCTAAGGTGAAGGATAAATTGTTGCACCTGGCTCCTCCTACCACTAAGAAAGACTTACAATGTCTAGTGGGCCTATTTGGATTTTGGAGACAGCACATTCCTCACTTGGGTGTGTTACACCGTCCCATATACCAAGTGACTCAGAAAGCTACTGGTTTCCAGTGGGGCCCAGAATAAGAGAAGGATGCTGTGCAGGCTGCTCTGCCCCCTGGGCCACATGATCCAGCAGATTTGATGGAACTTGAGGTGTCAGTGGCAGATAGGGATGCCTGTTGGGGCCTTTGGCAGGCTCCCATAGGTGAATCACAGTGGAGGCCCTTGGAATTTTGGAGCAAAGCCTGCCATCATCTCAGACAATTATTCTCCCTTTGAGAGACAGCACTTGGCCTGCTATTGTGGCTTAGTGGAAACTGAATGTTTGACAATGGGCCATCAAGTTACTATGCAGCCTGAGCTGCCCATGATGAGCTGGGTGTTATCAGACCCACCAGGCCATAAAGTTGGATGTGCACAGCTGCAGTCCATTATCAAGTGGAAATAGTATATACTTGATGGGGTTTGAGCAGGCCCTGAAGGTAGAAGTAAGTTACATGAGGAAGTTGCCCAAATGCCTTTGTTTCTACTCCTGTAACGATGCCTTCTGTCCCCAAGCATGCACCTGTGGCATCATGGAGTGTGCCCGATGATCAACAGATTGAGGAGGAGAGGACAAGGACATGGTTTACAGATGGTTCATCATGTTATGTGTGCACCTCCCAGAAGTGGACAGCTGCAGTATTACAGCCCCTTTCTGCGACAACTATGAAGAACTACAGTGAAGGGAAGTCTTCACAATGGGCAGAACTTTGGGCAGTACACATGGTTGTGCATTTTGCTTGGAAAGAAAAATGGCTAGCTATGTGGTGGGCAATGATTTGGCTGGATGGTCTGGGACTTGGAAGGAGCATGATTGGAAAATTGGTGAGAAGGACATTTGAGAAAGGTGTATGTGGTCTGAATGGGCCAAGGATATAAAGATACTCGTGTCCAATGTTAATGTTCATCAGAAGGTGACTTCATCAGAGGGCGACTTTAATAATCAAGCAGATAAGCTGATTCTTTCTGTGGATAGTGGTCAACCTCTTTCTTCAGACACTCCTGTCATTGCCCAATGGGCCCATGAACAAAGTGGCCATGGTGGCAGGGATGCAGGTTATGCATGGGCCCAACAACATGGACTTCTACTAACTAAGGCTGACCTGGCTATGGCTGCTTTGGATTGCCAAATTTGGCAGCAGCAAAGACAAACTCTGAACCCCCGATATGGTAGCATCCCTTGGGGTGACCAGCCAGCAACTTGGTGGCAGGTTGACTACATTGGACCTCTTCCAAAAGGCAATGTTTTGTCCTTACTGGAATAGACACTTATTCTGGGTATGCATTTTCATTTCCTGAACATAGTGTTTCTGCTAAAACTACCATCCATGGGCTTACAGAATGCCTTATCCACCATCATGTTCCACACAACATTGCTTCTGACCACGGAACTCACTTCACAGCCAAGGAAGTATGGCAGTGGGCTCATGATCATGGAATTCACTGGTCTTACCATGTGCCCTAACACCCTGAAGTGGTGGGCTTGATAGAATGGTAGAATGGCCTTTAAAGAAACAACTACAGTGCCAACTAGGTGGAAATACCTTGGAGGGTTGGAGGAGTGTCCTTCAGCAGACTGTATATACTCTGAATCAGTGTCCTATATATGGCACTTTTTCTCTTTTAGCCCAGATTCACAGGTCCAGGAATCAAGTAGTAAAAATGGGAATGGTCCCATTTACCATCACCCCAAGTGAGCCATTAGCTTAATTTTTGCTTCCTGTTCCCACAACCTTATTCTCTGCTGGACTAGAAGTCTTGGTTCCAGAGGGGGGAGTGCTTTTGCCAGGAGGCACAAAGAATATTCCATTGAACTGGAAGCTAAGACTTCCCCCAGGCCACTTTGGGCTGCTGATGCCCTCCAGTCAATGGGCTAAGAATGGAGTTACACTGGTAGCCAGGGTGATTGATCCAGAGTACCAGCAGGAATGAAGGGAAGGAAGAGTATGTCTGGAGTGCGGGAGATCCTTTAAGCTGTATCTTAGTGTTACCATGCCCTGTCTTCAAAGTCAATGGACAACTGCAACAACCCAATCAAAGAAGTGTGATAAATGGCCCAGATCCTTCAGGAATGATTGTATGGATCACCCCTCCAGGTAAAGAACCAAGACCTGCTGAGGCTTTGCCTGCTTGCTGAAGGTGGAGGAAATAGAGAATGGGTAGTAGAAGAAGGTAGTTATAAATACCAGCTAAGGCCATGTGATCAGTTACAAAAAAAAAATGGCTGTAATTGCAAAGTTTCTGTTGTACCTTGATATGGAGTGTTTATACATATCTACACCAATATTAAGATTATATCACTAGCTAACTGTTGTTGAATTTATATTAGACCTATTATATTATATTAGAGACTAAGCATTCTTCAAGGAACCTTGCTTTGTGTTGGGGGGAAGATTTTGCACTTCTGCTTGTACTTGGGATAGTTTATACCATGTTAGGCAGGATTATGAGCTTGTTACTGTTTTCATTTAGAATTTAAGTATGATGTAAGGAGATATGGTTTGGTATCAAGTTGACAAGGGGTGGACTTGTGATGGTTAAGGTGTTGTCAACTTGATCTGTTTAGTAATCCACAGAAATCCCTTTTAGTTGGGTCTCTGAGGTTGCTTCCAGGAAGAATTAACTGAAGGAGGAAGTCCTTCCCCCATAGTGAACGCTTCCTTCTGAGTGGGCAGCCCGTCTCAGAGGGGGACTTTATATAATGAAGGTCTGGGTGAAAAGAGCCCCTTCCTTCCACTTGGCTGCCACAATTGCTTTCTGCCTTCCAGTGTAGATTAAAGACCAGTGCAGACTAAAGACCAGTGTCAACTGAAGACCGACATGGACTGAAGACTCCTCAGGAAGCCTCCAGGCCTTCAGTGCTGGATTGGAACTGCTGAGGCATCTGGCCATGTTGACTGTTGACTGGGTTCCTTGATTCTCGGGCCTGTAACTGCTATTGGACTACTGTAAGATAATCCAATAAATTCCCCTTTTAAAATAATTCATCCTAGCAGTTCTGTTCCTCTAGAGAACCCTGACTAATACATCCCCTTGAACTAGTTTGTTAAATTAATTTTGGGGAGAAAAAGCAGGAAGTGTACAGCAGACAATTGGAAGATATTGCCAAGTGTGTGAGATAAGAAGGGGCTATCAAGGTGGTGAAATCAATGGTTTGTCTCATTTGATTTAATAAAATACTTTAATTACATTTCAAGGGGATTCATGCTATAGTTGTCTCTGGAATTCTTACAAGATTATGGCAATTCACTGCACTTTGTTCCCTAAGATGTTACAAAGTTAAGGCTCACAGAACATTTACCTTTCCTTAAGTTTATTATCTTTATTATCAGTTTTACCCTGCGTAAGTATAACATTTATTTTATTATTTTTTTAATTTAATTTTTATTTATTTATTTGCAAGCAGAGAGAGAGAGAGAAAAGAGAGGCAGACAGAGAGAGAATGGGCACACCAGGGCCTCTAGCCACTGCAAGTGAACTCCAGATGCATGTACCCCTTGCATCTGACTTACATGGGTCCTGGAAAATTGAAACAGGATCCTTCGGCTTCGCAGGCAAATGCCTTAGCCCCTAAGCCATTTCTCCAGCCCCTTATTTTATTTTTTAAAGATTTTATTTTTATTTATTTATTAGACAGAGGGAGGAGAGAGAGAGAATGGGCACACCAGGGCCTCTAGCCATTGAAAATAAACTCCAGACACATGAGCCACCTTGTGCATCTGGCTTACATGGGATCTGGAGAATCAAGCCTGGGTCCTTTGGCTTTGCCGGCAAGTGCCTTAACTTCTAAGCCATCTCCCCAGCCCCATCATATGTTTTATTTTGTTCATTTATTTGAGAGAGATAAGAGGCAGAGAGAAAGAGAGAGAATTGGCCCATTAGGGCCTCTAGCCATCACAAAGGAAATCCAGACACATGTACACCTTGTGTGTCTGGTTTATGTGGGTACTGAGTATTTGAACCTGAGTCCTTAGTCTTCATAGGCAAGCATGCCTTAACCACTAAGCCATCTCTCCAGCCTTAACATTGTTAACATATAAATCTTTAAAACATTTGAGACATGAACCACTTTATAGAAAAACATATTCTCACTAAATTTTAACCTGTTTCTGTGTCACGATTGTCATGTCCTTGGAAATTTTGGTTTCTTTCTTTGAGCACACTTTTTTTTGTTCAGCATCCTTATGAAAACATATTGGCCAAAACTAAGAATTGAATACAATTTCCATGGGGACACTGTCATTGATGCAACCAGTGATTACATTAATGCTTTTGGCCAGGCATGGTACTATTGACTCATTGAATGTGCAATCAAGCTGAATCTTAACTCTATTTTTTGTTCCAACTTTGAAAGTATGTGCTTCTGAATAACAACATTTTCCCCAGTTTATCAGTTTTAACAAATGAACAGATAAATGAATACATAAAACATTCAAATATCTTAAAAATTGTCCATGTATGTCTTTCCTCATTTTTGGCTACATAGTCAATAAACATGAGTAAAATGGAGAAAAATTATTTTCATAATTAAACCTGGTTTTTTGAAATCATGCATCTACACTAACAATGTTGAGTAAAATGGTTACCTGCTTCACATTTACTTTCTGTAAAAAAAAGGGATTTCAATTTTTAATTTATATCTGAGCTTATTTATATAATTAATTTAGACAAACTACCATGGTGAACTAGTAAAATAATGTTATTTAGGCTACAAATGTCTTTACTTGCTAAATTTCCCATTTGTTGAATAGGTTTAATAGTTTACATGTGCTATTGTCAATTGCTAAATCATTAGAAATCTAGCTGTTAATCCTGAGTATCATATAAATTTTGGCTTAAATTGATAAAAGACAAATAGTTTAAAAGTTATTTGGAATACTCTAATAAGTTTTTGCTTTAAAGTAGATTGCTTATTTGGCTTCAATAATAATTTTATTACCTTGAACTTTGAAACAAATTTCATGATAAGTGATGAATAGGAAATTCTGTTGTTGTCTTTTTTAACCAGAGCACTTTTCCTATTGTGATAGGCCTTTCTCATTGCTGTGGGCAAATACCTGGCATAAATGACAAGAGGGGTTATTTATTTATCTGGGCTCACAGTTGCACAGGTTTCAATCAGTCATGTGGAGTGGGTGTGGTTGAGCAGAGTGACTCACATCATGGTAGTCAGGCAGCACAGATGGAAAGTGCCTGTGCTATCTGGCATTCCCCCTTTCCCTCTTTTGTTTGCCCAGCCTGGAGCCTGTGAGAGGATGCGCCCTGGCTTCACAGCAGTGCTTTGCCTTTGAACTTGCCCTTACAGACACACTCTGAAGGATACTCTACTGGACCACTTCTAAAAATAACAAAGTTGACAATCAACATCAGCTATCACATACATTTCAACTCAAAATAAGATCCAAGAATTCAAATGTGATGTACTTTATTGTTTGTGGTTTAAATAAGTTATGTTTTATAAGCTGACTAAAATAGAAAAGCCAAGACTTAGCCAGTAATTTATTACAGGAAATCTATAAAGTCCTGAACATGTACAGTAAGGCTGATCTTTCCCTTTCTACATTTCACAGCTTTCATATTAGAATTCAGAATGGGGAGGGCATGAAGTATGCACAGAATAAAGCATGAGATGAATTCTCATAACTGAATATGACAACCTTTTATTTTGCTAAAACCTTCACGCTATTGCGTTCAAAATAATTCCGTTTATTGATCCATTTAGAAAACTAGGCATCCCTTTTTGCCTTAGCAATAGAATGAAACACCACACCTGTATGCCCTAATTAGTAATAAATGTGCAGACTTCAACTAGGGCCATTATTCCCTTTGAGTTCTAACAGTCACTCCTATATAAATGACATGGGGAATGGATTTCCAGATGCAAACCCCCACAATGCATGACAGCTTCAAGAAACATTGTAGAATGATATCATTATAGAAGCATGTACTCATAAAGACATTTGTGTCTGCATATATGTCTAAGTGAGAACACTCCTATCCTCACATGCAGATAATTATACATCTCTAGGGTTAATTTGATAAAAATAGTTCTATTGTGTGAGAACAAGCCATAGGAAGTCTGCTTGACAGTTACAAGGATCAGGAAAGGCCTGGTTCTACATAATGAATCACTGTTGTTGAATAAAATCACACAAAACAGCTATTCTTTTCTAGATGAAGGTGAGGCTATTCTGGCTCTTTGGGTGATTGTAAATAAATCTTTTGCAATGTTCTGGAACCAGATCAGCCAACAAGAGAAAGAACGGTTGTGAAGCGTCTAAGCTGCTTGACCACAACCTGAGCTGAGCGGGGGTGGAATGGCCTTCTCTCAAGGTATCCTCCACACTCCTTGTGCAAAGTCACACTGCCCCTGCTCAGTGTTTCCCCATCATAAGTGGAACAGAAGTGCTGTCTTCTCTACTGGGAAAAGTCTCCAAAGTGTTTGAGTTTTCCTTTCCTTTGATTACATGTAACAGCTTCATCTGGTGCCAACCAGCAGAAGCAGTATGATCCGAGGCTCTAACGGGAAAAGGTAGGATGCCAAGTGGTACTAAGCCTGGGGACAGGACA
Organism: Orientallactaga sibirica; assembly: GCA_036365145.1. Taxonomy (NCBI): domain Eukaryota; kingdom Metazoa; phylum Chordata; class Mammalia; order Rodentia; family Dipodidae; genus Orientallactaga; species Orientallactaga sibirica. Next base: position 83,230,993 of record JAEOAD010000003.1, on the reverse strand, counting down.
GTGCTGCAATAAATGTCGAAACAGCTGTGTTTGATGAATGGGCCAGGTATGTAGAGAATGCAGCTGTGTCTCGCCACAGAGGCTCGTTTATTTCAGGAGTCCTTTATAGTAGGAAACAAGGTAGGCACTAGCTATCTCGGCTCAGAACTTGTATGGGAAAGTCTGAACATCCCTGTAATTCCCTTTTGAGGTCAACTGGAAAAGTGAAGAACGAGGTGTGATCTCATGCTCCTAATGGGATTTGCTATTTGAAAAAGAAATAAAATAGATGGGAAGATTGCTCAGTGGATAAAGAACTTCTCACCCAAGCATGAGTATCAGTTTCCAGAACCCTCATAAAAGAAGATGGATGCTATAGTGCTACTGTCTGTAATCCCAGTAGGAAGTAGAGGATGGTGAATATGGTGGGCCAGCTCATTGGTGCATGTCACAGTGAACAAGGGGAGACCTTGCTTCAAACACCATGGAAGGCAAGTACCAACACCTAAAATTGTCCCCTGATTTCCACATGTGTGCCATGCTACATATGCCCCCACATTCACACAAGTGAACATGCTTGAGTGTGTACACACACACACACACATCATACACACAAAAAGAAGGCAGGACTGGGAAGATGGCTCAGTGGTTAAAACACTTGCCTGCAAAGCCCAATAATCCAGGATGACAGTAAGTAGAAAAATAACTATAAAAAGTAAATTGCTACATCTCTGTCAACTCCAATGTCAGCTTCCTAGCTTCTTCAATTCCTGCAAAGCTAAAGGATGCCTGCCCAATGCAAGAGTCATCAGCTGTGTGTATATTAAGATTTAAATTAGACATAAGTAAATAAAATTCAAACTTCATTTATTTTCTTTTTTTAAAAAATGAGCTTCTGTGGCAAGTTGTATTAAGAAAAATTTTACATAGTTTACTTTTCACCAATCTGCTCTGGCATGCTTCTAATAATATCAGAATCACCTGGCTCAATGATAGACAGTGTGCATACTCAGTAGTATTTACCACATGCTGTGCACAATTCAATATTATTGTCACTATAGTGATGGACACCAGTTTTGGCCAACATAGCATAGTATTCTATCTCAGATTTCCTCAACGCTGGTCAGGTGTTGGCAAGGATGACAAATTTTGCTTTGTCCTGTCTGATCATCTTCAGAGTCTGCTTTTACCCCAGCACATTTTATCCACTCTTCACAATGAGTTGGAGCCTGGAGATGATGGACTCCAGTGACTTTTTCATCTTTGTGGCCACCATCTTCCTGCCTCAGGTACAGGATGGGCCCCACCAAGAACAGCCACCAAGATGGCTGGGGAGCAAGAGCTCAAACTTTATTTCTTTAGGTGCAGAAGCCATGTTCTTATGTTCATACCTATATGTGGCTGTGGCTACCCTATTGGAAACCCAGACTATTGCATTTATGTCATAGCAAAATATTCCATGAGGTAATATTGGCAAGACTTGTGGAATTTCTCCAGAATTTCATGGGCAATTATAGGAGGCAAAACATCAATGTGCTAATATTCCTTAAAATTTTTGATAATACATGAGAATTTTTAAAAACCCAGTTGAGAAAAAAAGGTGTATTACACTTTCTAAACCCTTCTGATGAAATAATACTGCCCAGGGAGATTCAGTAGGTGCAGTAAGAAAGAATCTTGTCTGCTATTGATTAACTCAACAGGGACTTTGAAAACAACTTGAGCACACAGCCTCTGTTCACAAGTCATCTATTAACTTTCCACAAAACTCAGCTTCCACAGAACACTTCTTGGAAGACACTGGCCATGGAGAAGGTTTAAACCAAGCCTTTAGTCATATGCCTACATCAGTTCACTGCAGACAATCCAGAAATTTCCAAACTAGAGTGAACTGGTCGAGGTCTCCCAGGTCAGAACATGATTTTTGGAACCTCAGCTTGGCAGGAACAAACGAGGGAAGCTCAGTGGAGGATGTGAATTCAGATTGGGCTCCAGGGTTAATCCTGAGAATCTACACTGCTTTTTCTGAGATGGATTGCTGCCTAACTAGCTGGTATCAAGCCTATTATATGATCTATCCTAGCTGTATTTCTTGTAGATTTGTGACATGGAGATCTCTTTCACAGAATTTCCTGAGTCAAGATGGCCAATGGGGAGTCTTAGTGAAATTTTTCTGAAGACATGAGTGGCAACATTCTTTATTGTATATACTCAGCTAAGACATAAAATTTCTGAAGAAAAGCAGAAATGTTGTTCCCCAGCAAGCCACATCGTCTCAGATCATTGACCCAACAGAGCTGTGAAGTGAGGTGGAAGTAGATGCTCAGGGCAGGAAACCTTAAATCTCTTACTGCAAGAAAGGCTTGCTTTATTCCAGGGAGTAGACATAGAGAGAGAATGTGCACACCAGGGTCTCCTGCCACTGGAAACAAACACCAGACATTGGTGCCACTTTCTGTACCTGGATTTATGTGAGTACTGGGGAATCGAACCCAGGCCATCAACTTGGTAATGGAGTGCCTTAAACTGTGAGCCATCTTTGCAGCCCCTTATATAGGATTTTATAACACATATCTTTTACATGTTTTCTATTACTATTCACAGCCACAGCCCAAAAGAAGAATTTTGTAAATATTTACATCACTCAGTGTAAGGGAATCAAAATTTACAAATAAAATCCTAGCAATGGTAATATCATTTTAGACAATATTATAAAAAGTGATTTTTCACATGTGCTTTAATCTACTAGACATATCTGACTATATAGTTGCAGTTTGTTTCCTACATTATACCACACTACTTTTCTCTGAGGTACTAAAATTTAATAGACTAATTCTTATGATTTCCAGATTTTTGTGCTTAGAAATTTCAAGAGTGTTACAATGTAACTGATTCATAATCTAATTTGACTGTGATAGATATGACCTGCTCAGAACCAAAAGCAAATGAAGCATAGTTCTCTCACTAAGGTAAACCCCATGTACCACAAATAGAACACTGAAAAGGTGAATATGCTGTTGGTTTTAACCCAAAACTACGAGAATCAGTGTAGATCATGATGGGATTTTTCTACATTTGAGGCTCTTAAGCAGGGCATCTCAAGTGTGGCAGTACATTGTATCTTCTATTCACTTAGTAACTCGTAGAAGACTGAGATTGCTGGATACCTTTGTTAACTGGTTTCAAAACAGCCCTTGCTGTTGGAAAGATTTCACTTGTCTGTTGTTTGGGTGACCTTAGGTACAATCTCTACGAGGCAAACCCACAGAGGAGCATTATTGTGAGAATCAGTGTGTTCTACACCCTCCGTGGGCTGATATTCTAGGAGACAACATCAAATCCACCTTTGGCCTTGATTTCCATAAATACTGGACCATCTCTAACTTCCACAAAAAGAACAAATCAGGAAATGTGCATTAAACACTATTGTGTCCCTTGCTTTCTACTACAGAAACCTGAACTTATCGAATAGCAGTTTCTACTATTTCAACTACATATATCTGTATTTCTGTCAATGCCTTTAGAATTACACACATGCATTTCAGCAATCCTGTTTGACTTACTCCCCACTGTCAGTGTTAGGAAAACCTGAACATGCAGCATGTAAACACCTGTTCTTGAAACATTAGCCAAAAATGAATAAAAGTAAGAGAAAACACTCAGTTTTGCTAATTTTTGTAAGCCAGTCTCCGATGTTTAGGCATATACATAGACACAGTTTCACAAATATTGAAGACACACAGTGACTTGAAACCTTTGCTTACTTCCAGCAAATGAAATCTTTGTTGTTTACATTTTGTGTTGTGATGGTATTTTATCCACAGCAATTTTTCTTTCTTTGCATAGTATTGCATTTTCTTAACTTTTTCCTGACATATTATAAATTTACTTTTATTCCTCCTTTTCTAGTACAATACCTTGTACATAGTCAATAATCTTGCAGTAAATGCTTATTTAATTTGATTTTGTCCAGCAGGCATGTCTGTGTACATTCATGTATGACACAAGTATTCAGAGAAATGAAAATTTATTTTATATATGTATAAAAAACTTATATGATTTTATCTGTATGTATGAAAATATGGCAAAGGAAATGTGATGTTTCCATATTAAGTAATGATTTTCAGCAGCTAGGAGAAATTATGATTATTTCCCTCCCCCAATTCACATTATATTTTGATTCCCTATAAATGTTACTGAACCAGGTCATGAATCTCATCCCTTCTCTGCTTAGAAATCTTCATTGACACTTCTATTCTTAAACACTAAATTGTATGCATTTTAGTGTTCCTTTAAATTTAAAGCTTTTGCACTTCATTCATTAGTATTTTTCTCATTTGCCAATCAATTACATAGACTCTATTCACTCACAGCTCAAACTCCATGCCTGTGTACCAGAAGTGTCACCTCTGGAATACATTTGTCATCTTTGCAAGTCCACATGGTAATCTGTATGATATGGCTCAGGTCAAATGCTTTTACTACCTTCAGAAAGCCTTTTTGGTCCAAATTAACATGAATCATTTATCTCTTCGTAGCTGTAGCATTTGTGTCTCATCTGCACTCCTTAAGACATATTTCTAGATCATTATTTGTTTTATTTGCTAGCATTTGTTGAATGTCCACAATAACAAAGCACAATCTTATTGTCAGAAGTACACTTGTCAGTTTACTCACTACCATCCAAAGGTCAATAGCAAATGTTGGTTCGATGATCTCTCTGAGAATAGTTTTCTTTCAGAGTTCTATGTGACTGAAAGAAGAAAGGACAGTAAGCCAACGTGTGAGATTGTGTGCAAGTTTATGATGGACCTAATTCATATATGATCTCTATCTACCATCTGTTTACAATCACATAGACATATAGAAAAGTTTTCTTGAATTGTGAATAGCATGCCAGGACTATGGAATTCCAAGTTATATACATGTATTAGCTATTTTCACATTGCTACATCAAATATCTAGCCAGAAGCAATTTATAGAAGAAAAGAGTTTATTTCCGTTTCAAGAGAAATTCTTTTGTGGTATGTGGTGGTTTGATTCAGGTGTTCCCCATAAACTTAGGTGTTCCAAATGCTAGGTTCCCAGCTGATGAAGATTTGGGAGTTAACACCTCCTGAAGGTAGTGTATTGTTGGGGCAGGTTTATGGGTATGATACCCAGTTTCCCTTGCCATTGTTTGGCACATTCTCCTATTGCTATTGTCTACCTTATGTTGGCCAGGGGGTGATGTCCAACCTCTGCTTATGCCATTGTTTTCCTCTGCCATCATGAAGCTTCTCCTGGAGTCTGTAAACCAAAATAAACCTTTTTTTCCAAAAGCTGCTCTTGGTTGAGTGATTTCTGCCAGCAATGCGAAACTGACTGCAACAGTAAAGTGACATAGCAGAAAAGCACAAGTAGTGTCATATATTCACATAATCAGAAAGGAAGTAAACACACAAAAGCACCAAGTATGGCTGGTGCCCAGGGAAACACTTCCCCAGTAAAGCACCACTTCTTCATGTCATCCATGACCTGGAGTTTTTGTCATCAGCTTCAAATACCTGCTGTGGTATTTGTTGCACGCTAGCCAACACACCTACCCTGAGCATTTCTTTTTGTTCCAAAATTGCCACTCTGATATTTTCAATCTTATTCTCAAACTTTAATCCTGGAGTGCTTCTATTGTGCTAACTCCTGTAATTTTTATCAAGAAAGCTATCAGAGTAGAGAGATTAGCAATGGTAGGTTTCACCTACTACTCTTTTAATTTGGCCTCTCTGAAATTCCTAGCATCACTCTTGGTGATTGTCTCCATGTCAGAGAAATATGTTGCAATAACCCTGATGGTGGCACACATGTTTTCAATGTTGACTCTACAGATATGAACCTCACTTAGCCAGTAATATCCATACTCACCCCAACCCTAAGTCAGGTTTCATGTTTTCCATCTCACATGTTCCCTGATGTGTGGCATTGATCCTACGTCTAAATTAGGATCAAAAGGAACATGACCATGGTTTGAAACAGTTTCAGATAAGTTGTGGAGAGACAGTCATGTAAAAGTACTTTAGAAGATATTGGTAAGAGACAGGTTTTTCTGCTCATCAATTCTGTACCATTGATGTTGATACTAGATGAGGAATGGAACACTTGTGCAGAGTAAACTACAGTGAGAAATGTTCAGCCTTTGGCAGTTGTAAACATGTCTGAACTGAACAGGAATAAAAAAGGATTAACTGAAGAAACCATGCATAGTGAATGCAACTTCTTCTCCTCAAACCTCCAGAGAGCTTCTCTCCTCATTAGCTTAAAATCATGCACTTCCATTGACAATGTTATAAGCCTGGCCCCCTGAAATAAAATCAAGTTTCAATAAACACTTGTTGACACAGATTGCTTCCTTTCCACACATATTTATTATGACCACCTAAGGATGATATTTCATGAGTAACCCATGTCTATACCTTCAATCCTTGCAACACTGTCTTTAAATGATGTCACATGTATCTTTCCATAGCAGTGGTTCCAAATTAGGATGTAGGTCCAATGTTTAATCAGCAGAACTGTAATGATATTTATCAGAATGAGCAATGTGGTCATTGGTATCCAATTTTAGTGGAGTATAACTGGGTCACTATAAAAAAATCTTTGAATTTGTTATTCATGACAACTAGGGAATTAAACAAGAGAATATGCTGCCATTATTAGAAATTAACTTGAATCTTATAGGGTTTGAGGTCTATTGCAATAGAGAAACATAACCTCATCCTTACACTACTAACTATTTCTTCTTTTTGATATCTACAACACTGTCTCAAGTAGCAACTCCAGCCAACATTTTCTAGTACTGAGTGGAAAAAACAACTTTAATTCCCTTCTCCCCCTGCCACAGCTCACAACCTAGGAAGCACTACATAAACATTGCCTTAATCACTTCATAAGAAAGCTGGTTGTCTTCCTTCATAGGGTGACTTAACCACTTTCTTCTACTTCTCTCATTTCAGTGCAGAGAAATGTAACTGACTGAGTTTTGAGAATTAGAGAAGAAAGTTTTAAAAAAGATCCTTCTACCTTAATGTTTCAGCATGAATTCTGAGTTTCTTATCAAATATTTATTATTTGTCCTCCTCCATGCTAATAGCACTTAGTATGATGATTAAAGTGATGCCTTGATTCTTCACTTAAGGCTCCATGAAGAGTCACCTCTTTGCTGAGGCCTGCCTCTCTTCCTGGTTGTCTCCTATCTACTCTTTCAACAACTGGGCTTCCTAAAGTGTTTCTTTGTGCCTTTTCTGTTCTTCCTTGAATTTCATCCTCCCTGTTGTATAATGGTGATTTTTAAAAAATATTTTATTTGGGTTACAGTGATGAATTATCAGTTAAGGCACTTGTCTGTGAAGTCTGAGGACCCCAGTTCAAGGTTCAATTCCCCAGTACTCATGTAACCCAGATGCAGTAGGTGGCACATGCATCTGGAGTTCATTTGCAATGGCTGGAGGCCCTGGTATGCCAAATCTCTCTCTCTCTCTCTCTCTCTGTGCCTCTTTCTCTCTCTCTACCTGCTTCTTTCTCTCTATATCTCTCTCTCAAATAAACAAATGAAAATAAAAATAAATATCTAAAATATTTTTTTATTTACTTATTTGCTATCAGAGAGAGATAGAGAGACCGAGAGAATAAGCAAGCTAGGTCCTTCAGTTATTGCAAATGAATTCCAGATGCATGTGCCACTTTGAGCATCTTATGGGATACTGGGAAATAAAAGTTGGGTCATTAGCCTTTGCAGACAAGTGCCTTAACTGTGCCTTAAGCACCAAGCCATCTTTCCTGTACACATGGCTTATTTTTAATGTCAAAAATTATCTCCCCATTCAAAGTGCAAAGTGCTATACATATGTGTAGATGATATTTGACAAATAAGGCTACAGAAGTGAAAGCTCTTCATTTCTAACCAGCTATTGTTCTACAAGATACGAACATTGCAGGGAAACTATCACCAAGCATAAAACCAGGGGACCATTCCCAAGAATCTATGGCCCAGGAGACTCTGTAGACTATTTATCATGATTGATAACAAATCTTTGATGTCTGAACATGGATTTGGGCTTGGGAAATGGTCAAGAGTCATTTTATGAATCATTTAGCTTTGAAGGGCATTAAAGTTTCTAGTAGGAAATAAAGCAATACTCGAAATTATGAGTGCTAATTTTCCTGTGTGGGTTATAAGCCAGCTGTAGTAGCAACACTGGGGGACAGTGACACATGATTTAATGAATGGCACTTCATTATTCTAATTGTATCAAAAGTGACTAATTGAAGGAAATGATTCTAGCTTTAAATATGATTCCTGCTCATTTTGCTGAAGTCATTTATATTATTTCATATACATATATCCTAGTTCCCTTTTAATCTGTATTTAGCTCTTTACTAAATAGTAGGTTATAAATAGAAAATACTATGTGTTCAAAATCCAAATTGCCTAGGCTTAAAGTTTGCTTTCCTTACTCCATGTTCGGTGACCTTCTGCAAGTAACCTAGCCTCTGTATCTCATTCTTCTATCATCAAAAAAAATTAAAAACTAATACATGTGAATTATTTGAAGAGTACTTGGACTGTTAGTACAATTTACTCCAGCAGAATTAGCTAATTCACTACCATTGTATTTGTTATTGTAAGAAATAATAATTAATTTAACTAAGACTCAAATCATATTTAAAAGGTGACTTTTGACAATGTAACTTTTTTGAACTTAAAGACAAAGAGGCAGTTAAATGATGTCTGTATGAGACAGTGACTGCCTGTGCTTGTGAAAAGTGTGGACTGCATCTCTGTGACGACACTGTGGGTTGCAGGGGCACCTGGACATGGCATTAAGAACCCAGAGGAAAGTTGAAAGAGGCCACAGAAACTATGTGGGTTCCTGATGACGGCATCATGCTTGTCCAATGGCTTTGAAATGTCCTGGTCTCTCTTCACTAATTTGCCCAGAATTCTGCCACTTTTACAGTCATTAGTTACCTCCCTACAAGAAGTATGAGAGACTTCTATTGCCTACCTATTCTCTCTCTTGACCCAAGAATCACAAATGAACTCACTCAAAGTCATGGGCAAGATATCTCATCTTTCCACTGCAGGGGCAGACACTGCTTCCTTGTGCACCAACAAGAACACCCTTTATCTATCATCCATAGGCTGAGATGCCTGGCCTTGTGAGCAGGAATTGCCTTTGACTCTCCAGAGATGGGGCAGCTGCCCCTACTTCCTGCCACCTGGAAGTGGGTGGCCTTGAACTGACGACCCGTAAGTGTTGCAAACATGTATTGCGTCAAGTCCATCATCCTGTTTAACTTGGCATCACCTACCACATCTCCTACATTTTGTGAATGAAATCAGAGCTGAGTTGTATGTTTCTGATCCAGTTATACTTAGGCCATTATCTCTAAGCGCTTTTCTGATGCTGTGCTGTGCTGACAGTGGAGCCTGCCTTCAATCTCTATTTATTTATTTGATGTAAGACTGAGTTTTCTCTTTCTGTTGAAGAGATGGAAAACTATAAGAGTCATTCCAAAAGTTTTGCAGGCTCTGCAGTGGCATTTTCAATGGGAATTTGGCAAGGACTTACGTGTGAGTGAAGACAAAGAAAGCCAGTGAGCAGTCAAAGCCCTGTGATTGAACGTCTGCTTGTCCACATGTCAGAGAGGAAATGTACAAATCTTCCTTCAGTTCCTAGCAGAGTATGTCTGCCTGAAACTCATGAGGTCTGGTGCATTTTAGGAATTTAAACAGAGGAGGGAGGAAGGGAAGTTTAAAAAAAAAACCCTCTAGCATTAATGCAAGCTTGTCTGGAAATATTCTTTCTTCAACAACTGTGGGCAGTTACATTCTTCCTCTGCTACTTCCTAATAGAAAATGGAAGATATGACATAGGTTGTGTCTATGGCGTGCCAAGCATCTGGGTTACATTCAGCCTTGGTGTTTTGATCTCATATAGACATAGAGCTGTTTTTAAATGCTGTCTGCAAAGCTGACATAGTCTATATCATCCAGAAGAGTATAATCACAGCCTGGAAGGATTTTTACCAGATCATAAAATTTTCACCAGCCTTCCTTTTACTGCCTACTATTTTATCCATTATCTTACAAACACAATTAATGAATTAATCTCTTCTTTGCATTCAAAGATGCTAATGTTCCTTAGTGTGGTGGACAATTTATAAATGAGATCTCTAATCATTTCCATCAAAATAATTAATTTATGATAATATTTGGACAGGTAAATAGCAGACCCTGGAAAAATTACCCAAGTTTTCAAGATCAGCTCTGGTTTGAATCTCTTTATATGACTCAAAACCATCAAAGTATTTTTTTAAAGGCTATGATGCATACTACAAATATTATGATTTTGAATTGAGATAAACAGTTGTAAAACTGCACAAGTTATTATTTATTCTCTTGAGACTTAATTTTCCTGTACATACAATGAGGGAAATAATGAAATGGCATAACCATTTTAAATATTGTTTGACTGTCATGCTATGTGATAAATGTTCAAAAACTCAAGTAATCATTATTTTATTACTCTTTTAAAATGAAAATATCAAGAGCAATATGAAAAATAAGAATATTCTTAAAGCCCTTATGGGCAGTTAGAAGTGGGCTCAGAAGACACAGGTTAAGTACTGAAGAAAGACTACTGGAATAAGGATGAATTAATAAGCTATTAATAAGCTAGTCTCTTTGTTTGCATTACATGTTATTTATTTTTAATCATAAATAGGTTAGATCTATATCTAAGATGCTTTATCTCTGTCACAGTGTGTCAATGATTTTAAGAAACAAAGAGTTAGCCAGATGTGGTAGCTCATGCCTTTAATTCTAGCAATAGGGAGGCAGAGGTAGGAGGAACATCTTAAGTTTGAGGCCACACTGAGACCACACAGTTCATAATGAATTCCAGGACAGCCTGGGCTAAAGCGAGACCATCAAAAAAAAAAAAAAAAAAAAAAAAAAAAAACAGTTAACGTGGCACCTTGAGTAGAATTTCTCCTACACTTTCACATTTGGGAATCTGATTTGCTCACTCAAGATCAGTTACTGTATAGAAGTAATTAGTAATGTATAGAAGCACATTGGGCTTACACATGAGTCATTATTCCTGTTTCTAATTGTATTTCGTGTTGCCATTTTCTTTCAGATATTTTTGTTTTTACTTGCTTCATGCTTTTTAGATGCCTCAGTACAGTTTCCTGCTTCATGCGGACTTTTTCACCATCTGATTCTGATTTTGATTTTGCCATCTGAATTTGATTTGATATTCTGTGTGGAAAAATCAACACCTCCATTCTTTATCTTACTTTGTGGTCCCTTAAAAAAAAAAAAACAAAAAAACGGACAACATAGCAGGCACTCACTTAAAGCCCATGCGCTGTGTGTTAGAATTTTAAGTAATTGGATTCTTCTTGTTTGTCTACACACACATTTTCTAATGTGCTCTCTTGAATGTGTTCACAGAGGACAGAAATGATTCGCTTTTTTTTTTTTTTTTTTTTTACAAGGGAGGGCACATCCAGTGGGAGTCTGTTCTGCTGCTAAAGGTGGATTATTTACTGTGTCTGAGTGGCAGGACATCAGGTCCTTTGTGTATATTTCCTATCAACTGCTTCCATGGCTTCAGTCACCAAGTAGTTGATGCTTGTGTTTTTGTACCTGTATTACTATGTTGGGGTTTCGCTTCCCTCCAGTGAATTAGGGGGTGTTTTTAATTCTATGTTTGGAAATGTCCAAACATGTTTGCTTTGACTGATATTGTAATAATTCCCAAAAGAAAGCCTATATTTTGGGCTTTTTATTTTAACACATAACTTGTTTTGGCTCATTATCCAAGAAACTATTTCTTCCTTCCACTCATCAGCTTTTAAATACATACTGAGTGAACTGATGTGAAGTGTGCCTCAGAAATCTGGCTTACATTAGAGTGACATTATTCTTAAGGATGAGTTATATGATTATATGCATGGCTAGGATTGAATTTCTAGGTGCAAATTCAGAATGTCATTTGTATGCATTAAGTAGGAAAGACGTGGTTGAAAAACCAAAGAAGTCAGTAATAATCAAATGTATCTAAAATTAACTATTACATTGAGAGGATTATCTCAAAAAGTATCTAAAATGATTCTTGACTATTGGTAAACAAAGATTATCAGTCCAGGGCTGGGGAGATGGCTCAGTGGTTAAGGGTGCTTGCTGCTCCACTATAAGGATCTGACAAGCTGGGCGTGGCCACTCATGTCTGTAAACCCAGCAAGGAGGGCGGGAACAAGAGGATTGTTGGGATTTGCCCGCCAGCCAGTGTAACTGAAAGAAAAACTGCAGGTTCAGTGAGACTCTGTCTCTGAGAAACGAGTCGAAACGTGATAAAAGAGGACAACTGACATCTTCCTCTCCCTCCGTATGCATTGACACTGGGTGCTTGCATCTGTGCCCCCCACATACATCACATTTGCATGTATACTCCACACACACACACACACACACACACACACACACATGCACACACACACACACGCACACACACACACAAAGGATATTAGTCAACAGTAGCAAACCCTGAACAAGATGGTCTTACAAAATGAGAGAGCAGCCTCTCCCCTTGTACTGGGCTACTCCAACTAAATATAGTCCTTAATATATTAGGATTGCAAATGTTTATCAAACTGAAGATGCATCCTCAAAGTTAACAAAAAAGTGTCATTCCTGCATTTTGCTTTTAAAATGTTATTACAACTTAAAAATTTGTTTATTTGAGAGAGAAAGAAGCAGAAAGAGAGACAGAGAGAATGGGCATGCCAAGGCCTCTAGTTAAAGCAAACGAACTCCAGATGCCTGCACCACCTTGTGCACCTGGCTTACGTGGGAGTACTAGGGAATTAAACCTGGGTTCTTGGGCATTGCAGACAAGCACCTTAACCACTGAACCATCTTTCCAGCCCCTATTGCTACTTTTTTCTTGTTTGGCAAACACTCAAAATGTGAGAACAACCATTTCACTATGGGATTCATTAGTCAGCAGGATAAATCTAAACATGTGTATCATTAGACTTCATATTTTAATTCAAGCCCTTCAGCATTGTTTTTCCAGATATTACTAAATATTTTAATATATTTACTAATGTTCTATTTCATTATGAAGTATGTGGTTATGTTCTGTTTTTCTAATTCATATGTATCCTATATATTTTATATTGTATTTTTTCATTGAACTAATGCAAATATAAATATAGAACTAATTATATATACATATATATATGTATAAACATACATGTAAATCAGAGGAGTCTAAGCTACTACTGCAAAAGAAAGAAGCTCACAAAATAACTTACAGTCATAATGTCTCTGCTCCATGAAGAATCACTTGGAAGACCACATACTTTCAAAACATGCTGTGTTTCCAAAATTGCTGTGGTCTTGTCCTTATAGTGGCCAGGATGGAAGAAGAGTGGCAGTGCACATCACTTCTTCCCATGACCTAACTGGAATGCTTTGGGGCCCATAGCCACACCCAACTTTCAGGAAGTCTTAGGGATACTATTTGGTTCTAAGCCTAGGGAGAGGGGAAAATATGTTTTGGTTATGTAGCCCACAGTGTTTACCCACAATCTTATATTCTCCCTATACTCCTTTCATAGCATGAGTGGATTTTACTCTCAATTATTCTTTGTTTTGATATATTTTCTGTTTTCCTCATTTGTACACTAGATGTTTGGATTGATTTTGGATGGGTAAAAAAAATGGAGACTCAGAAAATAAGTAAGAAAGCCCTTGTGGTGGTTTGATTCAAGTGTCCCCCATAAACTCAGGTGTTCTGACTTCTAGCTTCCCAGCTGATGGAGATTTGGGAATTAACACCTCTTGGAGGCAGTGTATGTTTGGGGGTGGGCTTATGGGTATTATAGCCAGTTTCCCCTTGCCAGTGTTTGGCATACTCTCCTGCTATTATTGTCCTTCTAATGTTGGCCAGGAAGGTGATGTCCACACTCTGCTCAGCTCCCCTGCCATCATGGAGCTTCCCTTAGAGTCTGTAAGCAAAGTAAACCTTTTTCCCACAAGCTACTTTCAGTCAGGTGATTTTTGCAATGGGAACCTGACTGCAACATCCATCTTGAGGCTTTTTTTTTTTTTTTTTTGGCAGGGGCTTAACTTGAAGATCTTGATGCTTACAAATGAGAAACATAAGACCTAGGATGAAGAACACAGGAGATGCACAAGAGGTAGGAAATGTTCAGTAAGCCTTGGCTGTAATCACTCTGCTATAATAAGGGACTTCTTTTCCCTCCTTATTACTCATTACCTTCATACATGATCACCCAATGGCTTAATTCAATTTAATATTGCCAGAGGAAAGCAGGTTTAAATCAAGAGACTTGTATTTTTTTTTTTTTTTTTTGGTTGGGGTGCAATAGGGTCATCTCTGTGTCTTAGCTTTGTCATTTTATAACGAGTAGGCCTGCCTCTGGCACCTCCCTGGCAGGGGTCCTTCTAAGTCAAATGAAGTTTTGCATGTGAAAGGAGTCTGAGAGGAAACACAATAGCTCTTTAACTTCCCTGAATTTAGTTATTTGCAACTGACCCCAGAAATCCTAAAGATAAACATGTTTCTAATTTTGTTGAGATATAAACTTGAATTCCCATTTCCTTCAGTAAAACAGATTTGCTATTTTATTTATAAAATAAAATGCATTCAGCTTTTGACAGCATGGTGTATCTAAATCAGAGCTAGCAGGGGAGTTTGAAGAAGGATACAGTAGGTGAAGACAATAGGTTGGGGGGGGGGTAGGACTAACCCCATGGCACCTTGCACACCATCACATTGTGCATGGGGATGGAGATGGCATCCTACTTGGGAGCCTAGAGTAATGGTCCTAATGAAGGACTCTAGGCTGTGGTTAGACAGCTGAGAGCAAGCAGTGCTGTGGAGTCCAGCTGTTAGAAAGAGTGGAGGAGAGGGAGAGAAGACCTGGCTGGTTAAAGCTTCAGATGGCTGGTGGCTACCATTCCGAAAAACGCTCACAAGCCCTGAAGGTATCACTTGGAACAGTGAGGTGTTGTTTATTGTTTTTATGGGTTAAATTATAAGCTACAAAGGCATCTTTGGATTTAGGAATTTGAGGTTCTTCTGAAAATATCTTTCCTTGAGGGCAGTGTGGTAACCCTGAAGCTTCAAATGGAACAGCACTTCTTATATTCAGAGCTAGCTGTAAAAATAGAGCAGAATAAGAAACCATGTCATCTGTTAAAATACAAGTTTTCAGATCATGAATTATGTGATCATGTGATTGAGAAAAATCATTTCCTCCTTTCCCTCAGTTGTCTCTTTTTAAAACCTGTTCTACCTCGTATCAAAGTGCATTGTCTATTGTTTGCTCTGTAGTTATGCATCTGAACTGACAGCTAGCTTCTTTTAAAAGTTCAGGTTGGAAACGCACTGATTACATTGTAATGACACTTTGACATTTATCTGACATTACTCAATAAACTCCTCAATGGTAACCCTGCTTCATTCAGAGCTAGCTTACTCTGCAGGGAGGTTTTACTAACGCAACATTTGCTATACTGTTGATGGTGAGAACACAAATGAAAAGATCCATAGCAGGTGAGGTAAAAGTCTACTTGGTGAATGTATGGTCTTGTAAGAACTCTAATGTTCAGGTTCCTGTCTAGCTTCTACACACTGACAAAATAATCAAGCTGATATCAGCAGATGTCATGCATGAAAACCTGATTTTCAATGAGTTGGTATAAACTTATAGTAGGGTTTTTCATCTGGCTTTGTTTGAGGAAATTACTTCATTTTCAGAGATTTTTACCTTATTTCAAATAACCAACTTAGAAGATCTTTAGGTTACCAAAGGGTTTATATTCCCATGTTCTACTCTTTAAAACTATTCATTCATGGGTTAAGGAAATGACTCCACGGTTAAAGGTGCTTGCATAGTCTGCTAGCCCTGGGTTTGATTCTCCAGTACCCATGTAGAGCCAGATTCATGAACAGGCACATGTGTCTTGAGTTTGTTTGCAGTGGCTAGAGGCCCTGGCATGCTTTCTCTCTCTCTCTCTCTCTCTCTCTCTCTAATAAAGTATTTTTGAAAAGAACCATTCAAGATGAATAACCACAACGTCAAAATACAATGCACATGAACTCTTGTTTATATGATAACTACACTAACCATTTAAGAAGTTACAACTTTGATACTTCTGGGATGGCCCTGAATTATGTGAGAGTAGTTGATCAAATGCAAGTGGTGCCGGTTGTGGTGGTACACCCCAGTAGGATATTGCTAAAAAGGCAGAGGCAGAGGCAGAAGGATCAGGAGTCTGAGGTCAGCCTGGGCTACACATTTTAAAAAACTGCAATTGATTGGGAAGACATGCATCAAGGACAGGAAGGGAAGTGGCAGTGGTGGGAAACTTGCAGAGGTTTAGGACCAACATATGTGAGTTGTTATCAACCCAGTGAGTTCTTAAAAAAAAATCATAATGCAGTGTTCAAAAGTCAACCTGTTCCAATACTTTGCCTGTCTGATATCCGAAAGATATCTCCGTATTTTCAATCCAGCCCTTTTCTTGTCTGGCCATCTCTGGTTTCTCCATAAGCTAGAGTGTCTTTGATGCTGACATGCCCTTTCTGGAAAGTCTTACTTCATTCTTCTGGCTTGCTGCTCACTTCACTCAAATGTCTCAGCTTCAAAAGGCTTAATGTCTGTACTTTTATCAAGAGCAACTCCTTCCCTTTACCCATCATTTGCCTTTTTAGTACATTTTTAAAACTACTTTTCTCTGCTATTGATGACAACTTTTATTAGCTCATTCGTTTATTGTTTATCTCCCTGGGTAGCATCTGATTCTCGAAAGTCAAGGACTCTGTCACATTCCCTGTTCAACTCTCAATGTCCGGAGAAGCTCATCAATGCCATGAGTTGAAGGAATGAATGAACAAATGAATGGTATTTTAAACCTTAAAATTCAAGTTCTACATCTATTTCTTACTATCAGTGGAAATTTTTGATCCTTAAAGGGAGGACAAGGCTTGTTCTGCTTCCAAAACAATGTGAGAAGCAAGTTACATGGATACATGGATACATGGATACATGGATAAGGGTATAAGGCACCATCTGAAGGAAAATGCTTTCCTCTGTGAAACAATGCAAAACACAATTGTACCTAAGGTGACGTTCAGGTTTCCAGTGGGGCTTGGAAATTTGTTATGTTGTGTATCCTCAATCAAGGACTTCGTTTTCCTTCCTTTTTATGTGGAAAAAATGTTAAGATACTATGTCTGAATGTATGCCTTAATCTCTAAAGTGAAGCAGAGATATAGGACACTACATATATGTATTAACAAAATGTCAACTCACACTATGCTTCTCCTTTATCTCCTGCAGTTCATTATCTGTAAGGAGAAAGAGAGTAAGCACTTCTATAGATGCTGGTTTCCCAGACATGGAAAGATATTCATTAAAGGTATAACCCCTAAGTAAGTCAATTATGAATTATTGCATATATTTTATATGCTACTGGTGCTATCTCAATGTCAAAACTTAAGCAACTTCCTAAGCCGGGCGTGGTGGCGCACGCCTTTAATCCCAGCACTCGGGAGGCAGAGGTAGGAGGAGCGCCGAGAGTTCAAGGCCACCCTGAGACTACATAGTTAATTCCAGGTCAGCCTGGACCACAGTGAGACCCTACCTCGCAAAACCAAAAAAAAAAAAAAAAAAAAAAAAAAAAACTTAACCAACTTCCTGAAGACACTTTATCTCTAAACTTGTTGAGGGTATGGTCTAAGGTTAACCAATTCCCTGGAATTCCTCAGTCCCACAGAGCCTGTGGCAATCTTTGACCACTTCGGTTCATGGTAAGCCATGCATGAATTGAACCTTCTTCACATTATTTGCTCATGATCCAAGTGCAGCATTAATCATAGGAGGAGGCTTCAGTCTTGGGATTATTTTCAGAGTCTCTGCACATGACATCACCTTTGGTGAAAAGCAGAGAACAGGAAATTCACTCTGATTTCATTGTTCTTGTTGAACAGTTCTTTCATGATAGGAACACTGCCAGGTTGCCAAAAGTGGCTAATAATCACTATTATGTATTGATTATTAATTCTGTGCCAGGCACTACACAAAGTACTTCTGATGTATCTTTACAAGTCAGTCCTATACTAGTGCTCTGAAGGGATTTTTGTGATCCCCATTCTGCACAAGAAGAAACTGAGACTCAGAGAAGCAAAAAATGTCTTTTTGATAATTTAGACTGAAGAGGAAAGCTGGGAAAGTCATGTCTTTTTTAGCTACTAGTCCTCCTCACTGAACTGGATACTAAAGTCTGAGCAGAGATTGTGGAGAAGTAATCACATCACGTTTCTTATTCCAGTTTTTTAAAACTTTTATTTATTTATTTATCTGAGAGAGAGAGAGAAAGAGGCAGAGAGGGGGTGATGAGAAAGGGCACACCAGAGCCTCCAGCCACCGCAAACGAACTCCAGACACATGTGCCACTCCACATGCACGCACCATCTTGTGTGCATGTGTGACCTTGTATACTTGCAAGACCTTGTGCGTCTAGCTTATGTGGGTCCTGGAGAATCAAACCTGGGTCCTTTGGCTTTATAGGCACGCACCTTAACCACTAAGCCATATTCCAGTTTTTGAGAGCTCTCATATTGGAGGACACTAACTTATACCATTGACATTGAAAGAACTGCCATTCTCACTTTCCATCGGATGTCTTGCTGTATCAATTTTTATTGTGCTCTTTTAATTTTGATTATGTAATTTTGTACAATGAGAAAACACTGCCAATTGGGAGATAGATGAGTTGGTGAAGTTCTTGCCTCACAAAAATGAGGCCCTGAGTTCAATCCTGACAACCTTGTAAAAGCTAGGATGCAGGGCACATGCCTTCAATCCCTGGGCTGGGAAAGAGGAGACAGATGATTGGGGCTAAACTGGTTAGGCACTCTAAGCTAAATGGTGATTTCCAGGCCAATAAGAGACCCTGTTTCAAAAAATATATTAAGGGTTGAAGTTGAGGTGCTTGTCTGCAAAGCCTAAGGACTTATGTCCAACTCTTCAGATTGCACATAAGCCAGATGCACAAGGTGATGCAAGTGTGCAAGGTCACGCATGTGCACAAGATGATGCACGTGACTGGAGTTTTATTGCAGTGGCAGGCTCACCAATTCTCTCTCTCTCTCATAAAAATACAAAAAAAAAAAAAAAGATATTGCTAGCATAGTTAGGAACAATACTCAAGGTTGTCCCCTGGCATCTACATACACAAAACATGTGCATGTAGGTGTACACTTATGAGTATGCATACATACACATATACAATATACACAGAAAAGAAAATAGAAACAGTACCTTGCAATAATTCAAAGAGGGTTTTAAGTATCACCAAAGTCCCCAGGTTTGGTGCATCTAGGTATATCCTACACAGTTAATTAGCGTTTGAAACTAGCATTGCAGTTTCAATACTACCTTCAGAGTCAAGTTGTCCCCCTACCCAGGCCCTTGATCTGTGACTCAAGCACCTACAAAACCTCTCTGATATTTTCTTCATCTGTTGAAGGCAGATGATGGCATCTCCTATCTAACAGACTTGTCTTGAGAATTAAGGAAGATGGGTGTGCTTTCATAGAATTGTGAGGAATGATTCAAATAAAATGCATAAAGCATAGAATACAGCACCTAGGAAATAGCACTCATTTGACAAAAATCAGCAACATTAATTTCCTACAACAATGAAATGCTTTATGAAGAATTGGACTATTCCATTTATTTTCCTGTATAAATAAATATGTATTAGCTATCTACTCATGTTTCCAAATAAGATTTGTGGTTACTAGATCAATATTTTACCAGTGCCTGGCCTCTAAATAAATCACAACTTTTTATTATTTGTGAAAGAGTATTAATCTCTGTACATGACGAAAATCAACCTACAATTCCTCCTGGCAATTTTTACCCCATTACTCTCAAAGGTAGAACACAAAACTTTTGCTCTAGATTAACTATTCTGAAACCTATAAGCATTTTTAATACTGTCATCCTGCTGAAAATACCCATGACCTACTTACCCTTTAGCTCCTGAACATCCACAATTTTGATCTCTGCTTGTTCTAGTCTGAACCTAGCCAGTAATAACAGACCATGTTCTACCTTGGGGCGTTATTGTTTTCATCTGGTTTATTTGATAGGTTTACAAGGGTGTTTCTACACTTGTTGTTTGCATCCCAAGACAATAGGCAAACTCTCTTGACTTATTTTTTGGTATTCATATTGTATGATTTCAATTTTATAAATTTTTTAATTAGTAAATGTTTAAAGGAAATATTCACAAGGAGTGAAGTTTCCTTTCCAGTGTGGCTAGTGCCAATCCCAGGCACTTTGTTTATTGCTTGTTCTAATATATCATATTTTGAAAAATAAAATGTTAATCAATTAGCTCTGTTTCTTATAAAGAAATAGTATGGAAATAATTTATTTTCATGTGCTCATTTTGAGGCAAAACAGCTGACACTTTAGCAAATTAATCCCTTTGAATGTACAGTTCCCTGATAAGAGCTACAATCACTGGAGTGCCTCATGTAGGTGATAGAATATTTATTCTCATAATATGTAATATCTGCTCATAAGATGACAATTAGTAACCAAAGCAAAATATTATGCTTACTGTATTCAGAGAACATAACACTTTGTCCCAATTAGGTATTTGTTCAACAAAGAAAAAAAAACAGGAAATGTCAAAATCTTGACAAACCTGTGTTTATATACCCTCAGCAGATTCATGAAAAGCATTGAACCAATGGCCATTTCATCAGATTTTGAGTTTCCATCAATCAGTTGGATCATGTTGAGGAGTAGAAAAATGACCATTCCATTTAATATTCTTGGTTTATTTAATCAATACTCAGAGCACAATGCTCGTTTAGCTCATGTTGGTATCATATAACAATAGAATAAATAATTAAATATGTATTCCATATTTACATGTAAATCTGCCCTTATTCTCACCTCTTAAAAGGGAAATGTAGTGTTTTGGGGATTTTCTGAGATCTACTATTTTGAAATGTTTAAGACAGGTACTTCAATACCATATTAAAATTGTGACAGTTTAAGTCAATGAATAATGGGTGAGTCTAGACAGAACTTGAGGAAACTTTTTCAATGATTAGACAGGTTATTTACATAGCTTCAGCATTCTACAAAGCACAGGAACTTTGCAAAGACCCATGATTCAAATTCCTACTCTGTGGATATAAAATCTCAAATAGCTACATATAGAACTAAATGGGTTTTGGAAACTAGTGAGATATTTCTAATCTTCCCCTATCCCCATGAAAATTCTCCTTTAATAAAATTCTTCAAGGTTTATGTTATTTCCTATTGTAGTTTCAATCTTTCACGCAAGGCTGCAAGTGTATGAATAAAAATAGTGTGTTTATTTTGTACTCTGTTCTATCCCTTGCATCTCCACAGTATCTGGCTCATGATAAATCCTTAGTAAATATTTGTGGAAGAAAGAACATAGGCAGGGTGAAAAGGAATTAATGATGTAGTCTGTTAGCAAGTGTGTTTCAGGCAAAGATTGTGAAGCTTGATTTCATAATTGATCCTCACTATTCATGTTTGTCAAATTTCAGCTTCATCCTCTCCATTTCTTAAGCCTGCTCCCCAGACCCAGTGGTCCTACCATTGCTTGTGCAATACAATATAACCAAATAATTTTATCTGAGAAGGTCACTCAGTACCATATCAGCACTGCAGTTTTTATTCTTAATCCTTAACCCCAAGTGTCAATCATTAACACTGGTGGTAGGGGTAGAAAGGTTTCCCAGCCCTAGATAGCTATCAGTTCTGCTTACTAGAAAACCAGGAATACCAGTATCAGTCCAGGAATGAGTCAAAATAAATAACTAATATTCATGTAATTAGTGTTTGTTGATCATGTGTTACATGCCAGGATAGTTACGGTGGCCAATGTGAGCAGAATATGACAAAAGAAAACTTACAAAGAAAGGGACTTCTTTCGGGTCCTCTTGACTTCTTTAGACAAGCTTCCAAGACAGTAAGCTGAGACTCTTTGATAAGCCATAATCATTGACTGAAAAGGTACATGTAAATCCTGGGCCATTTTAAACCTGCTAGGAAATCAGAATCCTTACGGCAGGGAGCCAGTTCTGTAGGCAACCTTTGAAAGTCTCTCTCCCCTCCCTGAGTCATCCAGCAAACCTGCACCAAACACTTTCTATGGAGCACTGTGCAAGGCCCTAGGGACATACAGATGAAAGAGTCCCCTCCCTAAAGAAGGTCACAGTCTAGGGACAGACAAGAACAGGCAAATTAACACTAATAATACAGTGATAAGTACAGGGTAGATGTAAGCAGAGGGTACCATGGCAACCCAGAGGAGGGGCACCCAAGGAAGCCTGGGGCAGTGGGTAAGGCTTCCCAAGACAGCACTGGGTGAATAGGAGCAAGCCAGGTGAGAGGGTGTGGACAGGATGGGCTCTTTAACAAAGGAAATGGCAGATGCAATGGCTCAGGGGTGAGAGAAAGCAAACAAAACACTTGATGGAAACCTACCAATCAGTCAGTAAGGTAGAGACACTGTGTAAAGGAAAATAGCCCAAATGAGGTAGTTCAGCAAGAGCAGATTCTGAGGGATGTATCTGCAGAACAACCAGTGGTGTGAAAAGGCCTGTTCTAGATAGAATAGAGAAGGAAGTGGCTTTTAAGAGAGCTGCTTCTGGTAAAGGAGATTGAGAGGGAAGAAGAGGAACAGGGGAAAAGACAAAAAGATTTACTTATTTGTATTTGTGTCATTTATATTTTATAGACAATATTATCCTTTTAAAACACGGGATTTTTAGGTCTGTGGAGATGGCTCAGTGAGTAAAGAGTTTGCATGCAAGTGTGAGGCCCTGAGTTTGGATCCCTTGCAACCACATAAAATGCCAAGATGCTACCGTGTGTGCGTGCCTGAAATCCCAGCACTAGAGGCAAAGGGTGGAGACAGAGAATTTCCAGGGCTCACCAGCAAGCTGGTCCAGTCAAATCAGTGAGCTCTGGCTTCAGCAACAGATCCTGTTTCAACGAATAAAAGTGAAGCATGATTGAGGAAGACATTCTACAGAAACCTCTGGCCTCCATACACATATACACACATATACTTACACACATACTGATACAAATACACACATACCACACACCCAAACCAAGATTTTAAATACTTGTAATATGTATACAACACAAAGATGCAGCAAATAAGTGATGTTAGACAGAAAAATAAAGGGTAAAATCAGGTCAGGGACATGAAATGGAACTTGAAAAGAGATAGAGCATGAAAAAGTTATACTTATGCATTTGTAATGAATAGCTATGAGTAGACAGACTTGGCTCTTGGCTTCTTAAGAGCCAATGATGTATTATTTTCAGACTTTGGACACATTTATGAGGACATAATTATTCCTGGTACAAAGATTTAAAAGACTATTTTCTGGAGAATCATATTTAAAGGAAGTCAGGACCAGTCTTATGTTTTATGAAAGCCTAATATCCATGAATGGAGGACATTTTTGGTGTGGTGTCTTCAATGACTTGAAGAATGACTAGAATGTAAGGAGGACTTAATAAATACTTCTTCAATAAATGAGTCAGATGGTGGATAGACATAAAGAAGTGCTCATAGACTAGAGTATTTACCCTCTGAAATGAAGACAAAAGCTACGCAAAAGTAAACTAGCACTCCATAGATCCGTGGGATTCCCACCCATGAGATGTATGAGAAAAAGCCAGGTTTTAAGGTCAATTATTCCTTAAAACAGAACAAACTTCCTTTTTAGTCTAAAACCTAGAAACACTCCCACCTTGGAAAGTAAGGGAGGAAATTTAGACAACTCTAAGTTGCACATAAAGGTGGTATCTCACACAAGCCTTGTGTAAACCAAGTCACAGCTTTTACAGACACATTTCTGACAATGTTCTAAGATAGAAAACAAATTAAAACAAGCCAGGCGTGGTGGCACATGCCTTTAATCCCAGCACTTGGGAGGGGAGACAGAGGTAGGAGGATCACCATGAGTTCAAGGCCACCCTGAGACTACAGAGTGAATTCCAGGCCAGCCTGGACTAGAGTGAGACTTTACCTCAGAAAAAAAAAAAAAAATTAAAACAACTTAATGAAAGTGAAGCTTGAGCATGCATTAGGTCCTCAATGCTGTAATAAGATGGTAGAACTTCAAGGAAATCTAGGAGTGTCTGTACAGCACCATTTTCATGGATTCCACTAGAAACACTATTCATACATTTCAGGCCTCCATCAAGGATTAGATTGTATGAATCTTGAATGGCCCGCCTTGGCAAGGAACTGCAGGGCAGCATTTCAGCATGTACAGTTCAAGTTAAAGTCTGAAGCCAGACTGAAGGTGAGGTTTGTCACCTTTTGCATGCATAGTAAAGCCAACCTAGTACAGTATTCTCACATATGACAATTTTACATGTACAAATATAAAGGAATGCCACCAAACAGAATCAAGGCACCACTGAGAAAATGCATATTCTGTGTAATGTGACATGATAAAAAGTTCTGTCTTAAAAAAAAAAAAAAAGAAAAATGTGTGTCCAGACAATCCATTAAATTATTCAGGTCTGTCACTAAAGCACCATAGATCATTTAGATTTGAATAATGTAACTTCCAGGTACACCCTTGATACTATGGTAACTGCATGTGGTGATTTGGTCCATGGATTGGTTAGCAACAAAAAAGATAAATGGTGCAAAACATTCATAAAAGTGGCCATTGCCTCTCCTTAAGGAAATAACGTTTAAAAGAGCAAGCCCTTCTTTTCTGTTAAATTCAACCTAGCTGATGATAACAAATCTGTATCATATGCTAAAGAGAATGGTCACCTGTTATTGGCTATGGATTAGGGATGGACATTCAAGTAATGAAGAGTATTTCATGACCAGAAAGACCAGGCTGGGCATAGAGGGTAAGTCTTCATTGGCTTCATAGAAAAGTCACCTCTCCCAGCAAGCCCATTTCCTAGCAGGATAGAATAAGGGAAAGATTTTCAGGTTCAATGATAAAATAAATTTTGAATATGTCATGTTCTGGTGAGTTGTCAAAATGAAAATGTCCAGTAACTAATTAGATATATAAATCTTGTCTTTATGAGAAAGGTCTGAGTTGGAAATTGGTAATTTGGGAGTTATGATTTAGATTTAAATCTATGAATAAGACTTGAGGGGAAATCTGCACCTTGTTATTAAAGATGGAAGATAATTCTACTGCATGAGAAACAGGAAGTCTTTTTAGAACTGCTAAGTTCTAAGTGATATCACAAGCATTAATAATTTATTAAAAACACTTCAGAGATCATATCATACGTAACCTCAACTCCTGTACCATGTCATGCAAAACTTGAGTGTACATCCTCAAACACAAATTTGATCATCTATAGTCACGAGATAGAAAAATCAAAGGAAAGGAAAAATGTGTAAGTTGAAGGTTGTTCATTTGCATGAGCATGGCATGAGCAAGTTTCAACAACAGAATGACTTACCAAAGCATATTTCTTATCCTGTACACTTTAGAAAAACTGATAAGGCTCCTACCTTGATGTGTGAATTTCGAGAGTCAGTATTGAGCCAGGAAAAAGATTAAGCAGTCATCAGAGTTTGCTTTGGTGTTTCTCCCCCTTCACCTGCCTGTGCAGGCTCTCAGTACTTTCCTTTCCCAAGTACTTAGGGGTTTTGCTCCTGCTTTGTACCTTTAGATCTAAGACAAAATGACAACCTCAGCAACATCCTAAACAACATGTTTATATCAGTAAATTCATTCATGAATTTATAATTCAATATATTTTTACTGAATATATGTTCTCACAGTGTCAAAATTATCCTGTGTCCCAGAACATGATAGTTAACAAGACCAAGTACCTCCTTAAGGAAATATGTTATAGACTTTCTCCCTTCATTCCTCCCTCCCTTCTTTCCTTCCTTCATTTTTTTTTTTCTTGCTGGAAATTAAACCTAGGACTTGCTAGGCAAGTTCTCTACCACTGAGTGATATTCCTAACTACAAAGTACATCTTTTTAAGGTACATTTAGCTTCAAGGAAAAATTGAACAGAAGAAATTAAAATTTCCCATTTACCATCCCTCATCCATGCATATGCATGATGCCCTTCACATTTATCAGTATCTTCCACCAAAGGGCTATGCTTTTACAGTTCAGGAAATTATAATTATAATTTGTATTAGAGCTCACTCTTGGAGTTATGAATTCTAACAATTTGGGAACATGTGTAAATGAATCCATGATTATTGTGTTACATAGTATGATTTCACTACCCCACAAAATATGCTGTGTAGAACTTATTTTTTTAGGGCAAAAGCATAAATCTTTAAGTGGGTGGTTCAAACTGATAGATGGACAAATGCATATAGAACTCCCAGTCAAGTGTAGATACAAATTGATGGATGGGTAGATGAAGAAGGAAGGAAGGAAGGGAGTAAGGGATGAAGATTCAATGGGGGGAGGAAGGAACAAAGAAAAGGAAAAGGCAGGGAGAGGGGGAAAAAAAAGAAAAGCATGTAAGTGAATAATATATGAAACAGAAGGATAGAGAGGAAGGGGCTCTTATAGATACATTTATCATACTTAGAGACATTTGAGTTGGATAACATAAAGGAATAGAATACAAAAATACATAAAGAACAGTAGAAAAACGATCTTGACAGAGTAAATAGCAATTGTGTGGCATATTGTATTTCTTGAAGTTGGCCAAGTCAGTATATTCCAACCAACACTCCCTCTTGCAATGCTACATTGACACCCCCCCCCCCATTCCTGGAATCTAAGCAGAACTTTGCAAAAGCCTTTGCCAAAGGGGCTAGGTGGTGGAAGTGTCTCAAAGGTCACTTTTGAGACTAGGCCATCAAGTTGCTATTCAGTTCTTTTCAATCTTTTAAGATGCCTGCTTGTATTATGCAGTTTCTGTGAAAGAAAAGCAGGTGTTCTATCCCAGAGTTTCAAATGAGGTCTTTACCAACAACCAACTCAACCACATGCCTGTGAAGAAAGATGCTTCCAGATGATACCATGGCCCCATTTGTGAAATCACAGGCCATCTTTGAGTCACATTTGCTGAAGACGCAGATACTGTGGAGCATAAACCATCCATGGGGTTTCCTGTACAAGTCTGTGATCCTAACAGCCCATGCGCATAACAAAATAGTTGTTCTGGGCTATAAACCTTGCAGGTGGTCCGGAATACTGCAGAAGGTTACTGGAATTAATAGCAGGATATGGCATTGGGTTTTCAATAACCACACAATGGCCTTCAGAGTCTACATAGAGTCAATGGAGTGTCACAAGGGAGACAGAGTACTTTGAAGGGCAGATCATATAGAGCTTTGTGAGCAACAGGAAAGAGTTTAGAGTTTTGGTTTTATTTATCATGATATGCTTAAGGAATACAGAACCAAAAGTAGGACCCTAGGACAAGGTCATGTAAGTTAAAGTGAAACTTCTATTGTTTATTAAATGTGTCTTCTTAGAGAAGATGCTAATTTTTGAATTCTCAGCAGTTTCATCATAAGCAAAGTAGAAATTAAAATAATTGTTAATACTTCATAGAACTGTTACAAGGCTCAAATGATATAGCATGCTTAAAATCACTCAGAGAAGTAAAAGGAAAGTGCAGGTTTTATTTTTTTTATTTTTTTAAATATTTTTATTTTTATTTATTTATTTGAGGCAGAGAGAGGCAGAGAGAGAGAGAGAGAGAGAGAGAAAGAGACAGAGAGAGAGACACAAAGAGAGGGGGAGGGGAGAATGGGCACGCCAGGGGCTCCAGCCCCTGTAAACGAACTCCAGATGCATGCTCTCCCTTGTGCATCTGGCTTTCGTGGGTCCTGGGGAATCGAACTGGGGTCCTTTGCAGGCAAGCACTTAACTGCTAAGCCATCTCTCCAGCCCTCCAGGTTTTATTTTTAATTTGGAATAATATGATCTACATAAATAGTTCCATTTTTGGCAGAGAAATCAATGCATCAAATTTTCTTCAGAATTGACTTTCCATTAACTGACTCTACCATGGCTGGCTAACAAGGAATTATTACCTGATCTGAAACATACTTCCTACACTGCAGTTTAATTGTCAAATAAATGAAGTGACACATTTGGTAGGACAAATGAAAGATAAGACTTTTAAATTCTGTTAGGGACAAAGGTGGTGTTTATGGAAGAAAGGGAAGGCAGTAACAGAGTGAGAATTGTGTATACCTTTCTAAGCCACCACACCTGTCATTCATTCAAGGTATGGGAAAACCAAGGGAACATTTGATTACTCGACATTATTACCCAAAAGCAGAATTTAAGTGATTTTTTGAAGGACAATATTTATTATCTTTCTATACAAAAAATTCAGGAGATACATTTAACTCCGTTTGATGGAGAGTTCTTTAAAAATCTGCTTTTTCCAGCTTGGGAATGTGAACTACAGAACTGACAACTTTGGACCCAGTCCATTGCCTCCCCATTAATGAGGCTATAATTGGTCCTGTTAGTTACCATCCGCTTACCCGGAGCTCCTTTGGCCTCAGAGTTAACCAGTCTGGAGGTAACAATACAGAATGTCTCCCTGTGGTTTGGTCTTCCCCTTGATGGTCCAGTAGGAAGACCCTGTTGTGGTAACAGCAGGCAGGCAGGAACTACACCCCTCCCACCACTGTGGTATTCATGCCATGTGCAGTCAGCACCCGCTGAGAAGGCTCAGCCTCACCAAGGTGGTAGTGACTGTACAGAGCCCTGCAGGACTGCCAGGTGGTTTCTCCTGGACACATCTGCTTTGCCAGCAGCTAGCTCTTCAGCCCAGACCAGCAGCCTCTGATGCCTCTCCAGCTTTGTCTCTGGTCTGCGCTTGTGGGCAAGTTTGCGCAGCTAGAAGATGTTTGCAGTCCCATGGCCAGGGCGAATTGATTAATTGAGAGAAGCACTTTCGGTCACTTACAGAGGACAGTCCTTTGCCTCTGTAGCCAGGTCACTTGACAAAGCTGCTGAGGACTCATTTGGGCTGGATGTCCTGTCCGATGCCAAAGTTCGTAGGCCTTTTCTCAAACAGGATTTCCCACCACGCTGACCTCCCGCTCCCTGTGGAAGCAGTGGCAGGACCATTTTCTCCCCCTGGGCCAGTTTCCTTTCCTTCTGAGTGGCTGACGAGCAGAATTTAGAGTAAATGAGGTCATGTAGTTAGCCTTCCTTTTCATTAAATAGGATTACATAAATTAAAACACAGGCAGACTAAACAGTGCTTTTCCTCCAACGCTAGCACCCAGCAAAGATACTGAATAGCAATGGGGTCTTGGGCAGGCAAGATGTGCCTGTCTGGCTTCCTCCCACAGAAGAAAGAACTGAGACTCCATCATCCTTCTAGTTTCAGAAAGGTGATGGCATAAAGAGTAGCATAAGGTTCCTCAGCACTCTCCTTATGATAAGAATAACAAATGCTGTTACTGATCATGGTAACTACAGTAATAATACTTATTTACTGCCAGCTACTTTTTATGCATCAACAGATTAATATTAATAATATCCATTTAACTCACAGATATGCTACTCAAGAATAATATCATCTTACAGTTGAAGAAAACTCAGACTTAAAGGCCTAAGTCATTATCCAAGTAGTTCAACTAGTAAGGATTATTAGCAGGCATTGCACTATGATGTGCGTTCCAGTTTGTTCTTTGTTCTGGCTGCAAAGCCTTAACATTTAAGATGGACATTGTTTCTAGGGTTTCTTCTTTCTTTCTTTCTTTCTTTCTTTCTTTCTTTCTTTCTTTTCTTTTCTTTTCTTTTCTTTTTTTTTTTTTTTTTTTTTTTTTTTTTTTTTTTTTGAGGTAGGGTTACTCTCTAGCCCAGGCTGACCTGGAATTCACTATGTAGTCTCAGAGTGGCCTCCAACTCACTGCAATTCTCCTACCTCTGCCTCCAGAGTACTAGGATTAAAGGTGTGCACTACCATGCCCCGCTGTTTCCAATTTTCTAAGAAAACTTCACTCAGTGCATTTCAACTTTAGGTTCAGCAAAATCTCTTCTCCTTTGCCTTTGTGGCTATGGAACAAAATGCTTGAAATTATGTGCAAGCATATGCCTGGGGACTCAGTAAAAAT
This sequence comes from Orientallactaga sibirica, assembly GCA_036365145.1. NCBI lineage: Eukaryota > Metazoa > Chordata > Mammalia > Rodentia > Dipodidae > Orientallactaga > Orientallactaga sibirica. The sequence goes on along the minus strand of JAEOAD010000003.1, from coordinate 83,200,789 downwards.
GGAGAGGTGACAAGGTATGTTTGTACACATGTATAATCTCAGCATTGGGGAGGGAGGCTGAGAAAGGTGGAGTTCTAGACCAGCCTGAGCATCATTCCTTGACCGTGTTTCAGTGAAAGCGGATGTAATGGAGAAGGTTGGCAATGAGAAGGAGCCATCTCCAATGGCTTTCAAAGGCTGGGATGTTGAGGTTGTCACACTTGGTCCACAGGAGACTTTCATCGTCCTTGCTAGAGTTGACACCTTCTCTGAAACTGCAGGCACATCATCTTCTTTGAGAAAAGAAAAATGTCCTCTCAGATCTATTTCGTCTATATATTTAGTCAAGTTAGAAGGAGTCCAATGTGACCATTTCATAATTTAAAAATCACCTCAAACTTCATGCCGAGTGCCTAAAGTCCCATCATTAGCTGCTCATCCCTTGAGGTGATTCTTGTCTACATAATGCCAGACATTCAGATGATAGAAATTTTTATTTTTCTTCTGGGAGTCTGACTTTGAAGACACAGACTTCATGAGTCATCTAATTCATTATTTGTGATAATAATGGACATTTTGACTAGTGCATGTTCCAACGCAGAACCGGGTGCCGAGATCAGATAAAAGGCAAGCAGACTAGCACAAAAGAACTTTCAAAGCTGGTTTAATGATCAGTTTCTAAATATTTTACAGCTTTACATAGTGCCAAGTTGGACAGAAGACATCTGAAGGCAGGAGAGATTGCTGCTCTATTCGCTAAGTAATTCCCAGGAAGTAAAAAACTTTCTTTCTTTCCTTTCCTTCCCTCCCTGTCTCTCTGTTCCCTCACTTTCTTCCTTTATCCTTTCATAGTTTTCTTTGAGAAATTCTATTGTGAATCACTCTTGGCATTTGTGACACTTCATTTGTCTTGTCAACTCTCTTTTACTTAGTCTTCTGCATGCCTCAGTCCTAATCCCTCTTCATTTCCAGCCTATTATACATTTCAGATGAACATGCTTAAAACCAACACCACAATCTACAATATTCCTTTATCAAAGGTTTTCTTCTAGTCTTATCAAATGGCACTTTTGTCCCTCATAATACTGACTGACACCAGAGGCCTTAAATCTTTCCTAAAACACACCATTCCTACACCTCTACAAATGATTATTATTTCTTTTTGTTTCTACATATAAAAACTGTTGGTAATTCATCCACTTAACTCCATCTCCACTGTCAGATTCCTAGTCCCTAAATACCATCTCTTTCCTAGATTCCAGCTTCATATCTGATATCTTTAATTCTGTACCTGGCTTCCTGCAAGACATCCCCAATAGAATACTTTACATTAAATTTAGAAAGAGATGAAAAAAACATTAAAGGAAATAAACAGCCTGTAAGAAAACATGTGACCTGGCCTTCATCCACTGCCTTGGCTTTATTTTGTTTCTTCCTTTCTGACTATTTTCTAGGCTATTCACCTTCGTAATATTCATTCACGAAGCTATGTTCCTTTCCACCAAACTTCAGACTGCCTCTTTCCTCTTCATAAAATATCACAATTTATTTTTTTTCACATTTTTTCACATTTATCACAATCTTTTTTTCAATATCTCCATATAAAAGCTTTAATATTACTTTGGAAGAAGACCCAGCCCTAGTCTTTTTTTAAATCTTTTTTTAAATTTGTTTTTGTTTTTATTTATTTATTTATTTGATAGCAAGAAAGAGAGAGAGGGAGAATGGGCACACCAGGTCCTTGAGCCCCTGCAAACGAATTCCAAATGCATATGCCACCTTGTGCATCTGGCTTATGTGGGTACTGGTGAATTGAGCCTCAAACCAGGGTCCTTAGACTTTACAGGCAAGCGCTTAACCGCTAAGCCATCTCTCCAGCCCCCTGCCCTAGTCTTTCTATATGTTAAAAGTGCATATTTCAAATATAATATTATATAAATTTACTAAATGCCAGATTACATTCATAACACTTTAGCTGCAGTAGCACATTTGAGCTTAATGATAACTCTCTAAGGTAAATCTTGTTGATATGGTTACTTTGTAAGGGATGAAACCAGAGTAAAGAATATCCAAGGTCACTGGCAGAGAAGGCACTGAAATTAGAAAAGCATAAGGGCAGAGGAATGCATGGTGTGATCAGTTTATTATAGGAGTGTTAAACATCTGGAGGTGTAGAGAAGAAAATCTTACAGGTTACCAAAGACCAGAGATAGGTCCTCGTGGTAAACACACATGTTTTCTTTTCAGTAACAGCTATACAAAAGACTTTTTAAAGAGACTGGGAAGGGTAGTCTTCTCCTCAGAGTTAAGTCATTAGAAACTTTACAGGAAGAAAGCATTCAGAGCACACCACAGAGGCTTGCTGCATTTTTGGAGGCATTGTGGATCACCTGTGTTAAGCAATATTCAGCAGAAGCGTGAGGGCCATGCCGCCATCGAGAGTCCCTTTCTGCACAGTGCACAGTAAAGCTAAGGACGCAGCTACCCTGAGACCCCTTGAGTCACCAATGTGCAACACAAGCCTGGGAGATATCCAAACACAAGTTTTCAGCCTGTGAGATTTGCCACGGGCTGGGTGCCATATGGGTGGCGCTGCCAGTAATCATGAAGGCCCAACCTCTGCATGGATGGAAGTAAAGATTATTTCAACCAGAAGATCTAATAATGCTCATTGTCCTTTTGGATTTTGAGATTCCTTGGAGAATCTGTCATTCCTTCTTTCTTTACCATTGCTCTCTTTTGAAGTTGGAATGCCTATCTTGTCCCACTTTTGTGTTTTAGAAGCATATAAATTGGTTGATTTTACAGGTTCACAGCTGGAGAAAAAAATCAATACTAATCATATTTTGAATCTCATCCATATCTTATTTTAGATGAATTTAGAAGATTACATTGGAATAAGCTAAGACTTTTAAGGCTATGGGAGAGGAAAGACTATATGTTATACAGGAGAAGGATATAAGTTAGGGTAGGCAGAAGCAGAATGCTGTGGTTCAAATATGTCCTTACAAATTCATATGCTGGAAGCTCAATTCCCACTGTAACCTTGAGAGAAGGGTGAAACTACACTTAGGAATAATTAGATTAATGTAGTAATACGATGGCAAGTTAGGTTCCCTTTGGCCTATTGTCTTTCTGTCTTTATAGTATCAAAGATGCCCTTGTCATATGCTGGTACCTTGATCTTCTACAGGTTCTAAAAATGTCCACAGCCTTGAAGACTGTGATGAAATAAAATTGTTTGCATTATAAACCACCCAGACTTGGATATTCTTTTTTTGTTGTTGTTGTTTAATTGACAGAGAAAGAGGAAGAGAGAGAGAGAGAGAGAGAGAGAGAGAAGAGAGAGAAGAGAGAGAGAGAATGGGCATGCCAGGGCCTCCAGCTGCTGCAAACGAACTCCAGATGCGTGCGCCCCCTTGTGCATCTGGCTAACATGGGTCCTGGGGAATCAAACCTGGGTCCTTTGGCTTTGCAGGCCATCCCTCCAGCCCAGATATTCTTATATAGTAGCAAAAAATGGATTTTGCCAGACTTAACCCTAACCCACACATGTGGGAAAATCTGTCATGAATCTCTCTAGGAGACTTTTCTAGCTTGTGAAAAAGACTGAAAAGATGGTTTTGTCTTCTTTATCTGTACATACTGGATCTGAGTATGACCTGTAGATCCCTGAGCAGCCATTTTGTAAAGTTGAGGCAGTAAAATCCACAAAGTCAGTGGAGAGTGAGAACCTGGGTTTGTGATAAAAGCATTGAACATTTCTGATGAGAATTGTTTTCCCTGTACAATTCTTTATATGTGTGATGTTGAATATCCTTATTATTTAAATCACTTTTGGTGGGGATTTTCTGCCATTGCAGAAAACAGTATAAGTGATAGACAAAGAAACCCAGTTAAACCTATTCTTATTAATAAAAATAAAGGACAACTGGGGAAGGGACTGATAGATTACATATTTAGGAGATTAAACCAAGGGAAGTGAGATAGAGAGTGGGGCACGGGTAGGCTGAAAAGAATAAAAACTAAGGTGAAGAGAAAAGGTAACTGTCACATCTAAAGTACAAATAAAATATTATGGGAGTTCAAAGAACAAAGTTCATTTCTTAAAAAAAAAAAAAAAAAAAAAAAAACGGGCATTAGAAAATTCTTTCTACATATGAGATGCCACATAAGAACTTAACAGGTCATGGAGTTCTGTGTCACACAAAAGATGGGAAACAACCTTAAACATAGAGAAAAAAAAAAACCCATGAAGACAGTAATCCAGGTTTGGAAGTATAAAAAAGAAAATTAATGCATTTGTAAACAAAAAAAACTAATATTGGAAAACACTCTAAATTTTGAGTTTATGATGGTAGAACACTCTACCTACTGAAGAGATTGCATTTGATGTTTAAATTTGGTATTTACAATGGATTTCTATGGTTTTTCTATGTAGTTGCGATTTCTGAATATTATCTTGAATGGGCTAACCTACTGTAGTAGAAGTAATGAAGAATAAGCAAAATTAATTTAGCAATACTTAAAATAAATGTTTTACTATTTCCATTGTAAGTACCCTCAATATTTATTTAAAATAATATTTTAATGATTTTCATGTTCAAGATGATAATTAATGCCACTATGTTGGAGTTAATTTTCTGAGCACATCCAGATGTGAAGAAGGTAAAAGTAGACTATTTAATATCATTCTAAAAAAATAAAATTAATGACAAAATCATGAAAGAAAAACATGATGCATTTTGGAATCTTGAAATTAATTAACATTAAATAAGTAAGCAATATATTAAAGAGAACACTGAAGTTTTTCTATTCTTGTAACAGATACATGAGAACAAATAATTTATAAAGGAAGGAAGTTCATGGAGCTCAAAATTCTGGAAGCTAAAAACCCAGGATTAAATGGCCATATCTGGTAAAGGCCTTATGTTCATCTTAACAAGAGAAAAATGGAAGGAAAAGTGGGCAAGTTGTGGAACAGAAAACTCAGAAGAGCCAGCCTCACTTCTAACAGTCTAACTTTATGGATTCTAATATAGTCTGATGAGAACAAGAAGTCACTCCCCCAAGCTAACCTCATCCTCCAGGAAGAACATTCATTCTGTGATGAGGTATAGCCTTCAGGACCCAAACACCTCCTGTCATCCATACTATCTCTCATCACCATCCTACTGGAGATCAAATTACACTGTGAGCTTTGAAGGAGACATACCACATGCAAACCACACCACTAGCCAAACATTGAGCTTGAGGTAAGTCAAACCCTCTGAAATTATCAACATTTGCTCATTTTGGGATGACAATTGAACCACTTGTTTTGTTCAGCTTGGTGTTCTAATTCACTCCTTGTTCTGACAAGTGGAAGTTTTAAAGTACACTGGTGAATTTCTTCTACTTTGTGGTGAATAATTACATTTTAAAGTCTTGTAAGTATTACTAAGAAGGAGCATGAGCTTATAATTTAGATCATGTAGATCCCATACTGGCGTCAACTCTCATGCGTGATAATTTTAAAACTTTCTTATAATGCTTTCAGTACTGCAGGAAAATAAATGAAAGGAAAAATGTATTTTTAACATAGGCATCAAAACATATGCATCCTGTAAGATAGTCATGAGGAATGAATGCATATTTACATGTGAAGTATATGGAATAATGCTGCAGAAACAGTAAGTGCTCCATTGTTCTCAATCACTGCTCAATCACTGGGTCCTATCTTCTAGTTTCTTTCCCAGAATCATAAGAAGAAAACAACATCTTCTGCTGATGTTTACCTTGGTAAGTATTACTGAGTTGGGATTTTCCAATGTCTTGCCTTAAAGAAGCACATTAAGTAGTTTCCTTACAACCATGGGGATTGTCCACCAAAGCTTTCAGGAATAGTATGTAACCATTCTAATTTTTTACTTTCTTTAACAATAAACAGTTCTTATAAAATCCAACTATATTTTATTTCAAGCTCACTCATTCCTATAATACATTAAGAGAACAAATTGATAAGTTTATATTCATTTATAATACAAGAGAATAGAATGAAAAAGTTATATTCCTTTATAATACATTAAGAGAATAGAATGATAACGTTATATTCCTTTGTGGTTTCCGTCCTCTTTCCCTTTTCTATTCATCTTTTCAAGAAGTATACTTTCTATTGAAATTGACCCATAAGTCACTTACAATTCACTTATAAACATTTTAGATCAATATAAAATTCTTACAGAAATAAACTTGGCTGTCCTAACAATTCATGCGAGGAGAGTTAAATTTTAGATTTTGGAAAGGATTTTATTTTATTTTATTTTATTTTTTGCATAATGTCTCGTGTAGCCTTGGCTGGCCTCAAACTCACTATGTACATGAGGAGAATCTTGAACTCCTTCCTAATCCTCCCATGTCTACCTTGCATGTTAGGGGACTATAGGCATGTGCCATTCACCCAGCAGATGGCACATATCATAACATGTATATTGTTACGATTTTAAGCAGTAGAGCTCCTAGAAGTTCAATGACCGTGAAATGTGATGTCTCCACATAAGGCTTTAGATGTTTAATCTCTACACCTGATTAGAGGATGCAGGCTTACAATATCATGGGCAATCTACCTGACTCACAGTCCATATTTATGTAAATTCAAATCTCATCCCAAATCATCTGTAAAGAAACATCCAGGATAATATTTGACCAAACAGCTGCACACCAAGGCCCAACCAACTCACCGCACGCAATGAGCTGTGATATTCGTGGGGAGGAGGGAATCAGCCTGTGTAAAGCCAATCCCATCAGTTCCTCCACAGAGCGAGCCAATCCCGTCAGTTCTTCCACACAGCTAGTCTGTGTCACAGTCAATTTACTTAGGCAAAAGCTTCATTCCTAAATTATCCAACCAGAAACCAATATTTGTAGATACAATGACTATGCATGACACCCTACGTAAGGTTCATATTAAAGAAGTTCAAAGATGTGTACATCCCATTCATGTGCATGTCACAACATTCCATTGTGGTCCTTGACAAGGAAAAACTAGTATATACACAAATTTTATTCAAGTCTATAATGTTCTTCACATGGTAAGAATGCTGAGAAAGAAGCATGCCTGCCACCTTCAACAGGAAACTTGCCGTCCAACTGGACGATAGTGGAATCTTCCAGCCTATTATGTCATTTTTCTCCAGAGCCTCATATTAGCTTTGATTGCTGTGCTACTACATATCACAAACTTAAGTCAGAATCATGGCATGGCATGAATGAATTCTGTGCTCAAAATATTACAAAACTGAAATTAAGGGGTCAGTCAGGAGAAGTTCTTATCTGTCAGCACTGGGCACAAATTTGCTTCCAAGTTCATTTTTGTTGCTGACGGCACTTAGTTCCTTGTGGTTGTAAGACCGCGATTCCTGTCTTCTTGCTGTCATCAGCAGGAAACTCTCCTCAGCTCCTGGCACTTCAAAGGCTCTTCTCAATACTGTCTTGGTTTCAAGCATAATATCATGCAGAAAAAACATTTTTAAATATGTTTTCTACTTTTGTTCTAGTTCTTTTTATTATCATTTATGAACTTTACTGTATGAACATAATGCATATTTGTCATATTCCCCTCAAGTCATTTGTAATTTCTGTAAAATATTTTTATCTATTTATTTGTGAGGAGATAAGGAGAGCATGGACATGCCAAGGCCTCTTGCTGTTGCAAATGAACTCCTGACCAATGCACCACTTTGTGTATCTGGCTTTACACAGATAGTGGGAAATTAAACCTGCACCAGCAGGCTTAGCAAGCAAGTGCCTTTAACCACTGAGCCATTTCTGGTGCACTCATTTGTAAGTTCTAATATAAGCATTGAAAATAGTCATCGATGATATGACTTTCCCCAAACAATAGGAACTCAAATTAGATATTAAGAAAATTCCTCATACTTCATCAAGAATTAAAACGTTATCCTCCATTTTCACGAGATGATTTTGAGTGGAAGCCTGACTTTACATTTCTACACACATGATGATTTAGAAAAAAATTAGAGGAAGTGTCACTGTGCAGAGATGACTACAAGTCTGGCCTTGAAGGATTAGTTGGAAATACAGAAGAAAGGAAAGAAAAGGAGAAATCAATTACAGGAAGAAAAAGGTCTGGCTCAATCATATATAGCATTTTCATTAAGGGAGGGGCAGTTATTCAGCTGAAACTTAGAGTATAATGCAAGGGTAGAATGGGCATAAAACTGGCAAAGTGTGTTAGAGTCAGAACAATCAGAACTGATTCTGTAGACAATGGGGAACTTTCCAAGGCTTTTAAACACAAATGGTAATGTAAGAATTGTTATCTATATATAGTTGCTAAATTCCATTGGCCTACCCTCAGAGAAATATGGTGTTGAAGGTTTAGTAAAAGCTAGACTGATGCTGGAGAGATGGCTTAGTGGCTAAGGTACTTGCCTGCAAAGCCAAAGGACCCATGTTCCATTCCCCAGTACCTACATAAAGCCAGACGTACTAGGTGCACCATGGGTCTGGAGTTTGTTTGTAGTGGCTAGATGCTCTGGCGTGCCCATTCTCTCTCTCGCTCACTCACTCTCTCTCTCTCTCTCTTCCTACCTCCCTCTCCCTCTCTGCTTGTCTCTCTCTCAAATAAATAAAATAAAATAAAGTAATATAATATAAAATAAAAAGACTGGCACAAAATGGATTTTTTATCCACATTTGCCATGTATACCTATAGAGTATATATTATTCCAGGCCTCCTACCCAGTGTGCCCATATACCTCCACTCATCATCTGCTTTTAAAACTTTCTCTTGGAGAAGACAAGAAACATGTGGAGAACATTATATTGAATCCATTAGCAACTGTAAATGAGATCCTTATTATAACAACTTTATTTAAAGCAAAACTGTGCTTTACAGAACTTAAGTAAACCTTAAAGCTAGAATTTCAGAGATAGGTCTGTGGAAAGATGCATCCATGTTATTAAAACTCAACATAATATGTGTCTGGCGGTATATTCAACTTGATGTGTTATATGAAGGAACTTACCATTGAAACAGAGAGGGAAGACTAAGAGATAGGGCAAAGAAGGAAGAATTCAAAGGCTTATATAAATGAGTGTTCAGCTCATTTAAAGGCGGCTAGCATAGTCAGTGAGTATGGGTGATGATCACTGTTACAGTAGGAGGAATAAAAGGGGATTCATATGGAAGAAGGATGTGTATAGAAAAAGTACAGGGAGCTATACCTTAGGGGGAAAGTGCTTGCCTAGAAGATGCAAGGCCCTAAGTCAAACCTACAATATCACATAGTCACACATGCACACACATGCACAAAGTAACCAAACAGCTCCAGTTACAGGAAATAGGATTAGACATGTTTGTATGAGACTCTGATGTCAGGCAGAGATTAGATGAAATGGGTGACTCCTTGTACGTTGGGATATATTGTAGGTTCTGATACAATGACAAAGATAAGTTGAGAAGACTTGTCTGGCAACCGTATCAAGGGTGGATTAAGTTTGTGAAGGGTGGAAGAGAAGCCAACCAGCAGGCTATTTCAGTATCTATGGGTGGAATGATGGTGGCCTAATGTCGCCATCTCTATCTCTCTCTCTGCCTGTCTCTCTATCTCTGCCTATCTTTATATCCATCCATGTCTCTTTTTCTGTTTCTCTCCCATTATAAAGGGCACAGAAATAACCATTTCTATGAAGATTTCAAAAATGATACACAAATGTGGGCTTGCCAACTTGGAGATTAGGAGTTTAGCTGGACAGAGGCCATGGGCCAATGAGTCACTAGAGTCATTTCAAACAATGCGTGCAGACAACCTCACTTTGTACTCAGCTACAGTATACCTGGAAGGTAGGGTAAGGCCATCATCAAAAACTGTGCTGAATAAGTCAATGATGCCATAGACCAGCCACCCAACCTATAAAACTGCAGCCTATGACCCAACTAGCTAATAGAATTATATGTTGAGGGAAAAGGGAATCTACTGTTATCCATTAATGTCAGGAGGATCTATTAATTGAAGAAAGGTTGGATTTATCAAAGAAAACAATAGCTTCTGTGGTCATTTTCAAATTACAGAGAAAACCCCTCAATTTACTATCACAAGCAATGCCTTTAATTTAGGAAAATGGAAGGACAATATTCTAATGTTATTCAGCACCCATAAGGCTTTTGGATTAAATATTCTTTCCTACTTGATTTTTTCAGAGGGTGTCTGCCCGTGTGCTCTGTTTACTAATGTGGGCAGTGTAAGAATGCCTTCCAGGATGGCAGTATAACTTCCTATTTGTATTCCAGAAGGCAGAATGCATCTACTTTGGAAGCCGATGTGGATAAGCACCTGAATCTATTTAGATGCTCTTGGCATTTCAAAGAACTAAGTGATTTCCTCTATTTTATCCCTCTGAATCTTACAGGAGTGACAGGATTTACATTTGGATAAAAATGTCCATTAAAGAGCATGATTGGCCCTAGGAATGTTGTCTGCTGAACCACCATCCCACACAATATGACAAGCGTGCATTGCTGTCATAGAGTGGTCATATTGTGTGAAAGGCCCATCAATCATATGTAAAGACCAAGGAGAGGAAGTGAGGAATGTGATTTTGCTTTCTTATGCCAATGTTACCACATAGAAGTGAACAAGAGCTACACATGGAAGCTATAGACATCATGTTAAATTTTCTTGTACTTGCTTTTTCAAAAGTAAAACAAATAGGCAAAATAGCTTATGTCATTTAATGTAATACATAAACCAATTTCATTAGGCAATCAATGTAAAATTGTACAAGTGTGCTTTACAATCTATTTTACACAAAATGGTATTTTTTTTATACCTGCAGCACATCTCAACACAGACTAAGTATACCACAACTACAAAATAACCACATAAGACTAGGGGCTAGTCTCAGGTACCCTAACTTAACACAGTACTGTTCACACTTGGAAAGGTGTTTCCATTAAGACATAGGAATATAATATAACCAAGGTATGTGCAGCAGCATGAAGGAGGAACAGGAGAAAATGGTGAAGAAAATGACATTTTATAAACATTTCAAAATATGGTTTAAGTTTACGCTTCTGGGTTATTCTGCTTTTGAGAAAGAGAAATCAAACTTGCACACGAGCACAACATGGAAGGATGGAGACTGATCTTCATTAATTAATGAAGTATTTACTGGCTTACAACAAATTGAGAACACAGGCAATGTGGTGAGATTCCCATAAAGAAATATTTATTTTTTAAAACACCCTTTTCACTGTTATTGTTGTTCTTCCTACTTTTTGTGATAAAATGGCAGTACTTCTCTTAAATAATAGTAGGTATCCAATGGATTTGTTTTTAATGTTTCCCTCTGGAAAAATAATATTGGCAAGTGTATATTGATACTGGGCTTCAAAACGTTACCAATTAATCAAACAGGTCTGAAACAACTGTTAAAGGTACATAAAGACCTATGGGGACTTATTTGAGGATCCAGGATTTCAAGTTTCACTTCTGTTAACAAACTCACGAAATGGCTGCAGCATACTCCTGGAACCTTCCTGAGCCCAGGGAACATCAAGTCAGGGGTTTGGGTCAGGTTACCTCTATGGTGGGTTGTACCTATGAAATCTTCTGCTTTATGACTCAGCTGAAATCTTGTAATAAGGGAGTGACAAAGTTGGGAAGGCAGGCTGTGGCCCCTGGCAAGTGCATATTTCCACCAAGGCAAATTATGGGATCCCTGTCTCACAAACTTGCTTGAAATCCTATGAAAGAAAATGTGCTACCAAAGTAAATGATCATCAAAGGAAAGGTTTGCTGCTAAACTACAACTTGTATGCACATGGTGAGGTAGGCATGTAATACCTTCTGAGTCATGTCCATGAAGCCGCTCCATCTCCTGACATGACTAACACACCTTTGTTCAATCCCTGTATGCAGCCACATTAGAGTTTTGGCAGTTAGAATGACTGATATTTGGCTTTATCATCTTAATGCTTCTATAAAATACCTGTTTAACCTGCTCTAATCTCTTGGTAAGTAGGAGGTGAAATTGTTTCAATAAGTAAACTGAAATGTTCCTCTTGATTTACTACCTTAGGTTGGAAGGAAGAGGAACTCAGTTCAAGGCATAATGGCATCTGCTTGAACACATAAAGACAGAACTGAGAAGTGTTGCTACATGAGTATCGATATCGCACTCTAGTTAATTTTCTTAAGTATTACGTAGAAATCTCTGCATGGCTATACTCTGAATTTGGCTGTCTTATTCTCATGGCCAGTATGTGCCTCTTACTCCAGGGCATTAAAGTTGATCTTAGATCCTTCAATGCCTTGAAAGTATTGTACTGTCCAATTTACACAAACCAAATTGTGTTTATCAATGTGTATGTGATAAGCCTGCTGCTTATTGTTTAAACTTTTTGTGTCTATATATTTACGGTTCCAGCTACTTGTTTTATCTTTTTCCAAGGTTTACCACATTCTTCATCTCACAAAGAAAAAGAAAATGACTGAAAGATTATCCTCAAATGTAATACACCAATAGTAATTCCAAAAATCAAATTCTAAAATCTGTAACTTTCTGTGGAGGAAATAAAAAACAAAAAACACAGAAGTTGAAAGTGAAATTTTTTAATAGAACCCAAAACTCCAACAAGCTTGGTCTTATGTTTACAGAATATTACAGAATATGTATTACAGAATACATTTACAAATACAAAACTTTGCCAACCAGAGATAAATTTAGCTTGATTTCTATTTATCTTACATATATTTAGACTTCCAATGAGTCACATCCAGTATTTTTAATGTTTATTTATTTATTATTCGAGAGAAAGAGAGAGGCAGATGGGGGTGGGGTACTTCAGGGCCTCTAGCCACTGCCACCATGTACATCTGGCTTACGTGTGTCTGGGGAGTTGAACTTGGGTCCTTAGGCTTCACAGGTAAGCACTTTAACTTCTAAGCCATCTCTCCAGAACAAGATCTAATAATTTTTTAATTAAAATGATTTCAGGCAGGTGAATGTTTTGTGTACCATTTGAGAAATGTTATGAGCTAAAAAATGCTTTATCATCTCTCTTTTCTCCTCTTACTGGAGATGTAAATAAGCCAGCTTGAGCTTTCTTCTGAATAATTTTCTTGATACTTTGACAGGATTATGTTATCTGATGGTTTTCAAAGAAAAATAGGTGTATTCTAACTATTTTTTTTAGTCTAAGAATGTATGTAAATAAGTTCATCTAGTGATTTTTCCTGCTACACTGTTTGGTTGGTAGTGTAAAAAATCAAATTTATTCATATATACATGAATACTGTTGAAAAAATATTTATTTTCTTGAGTTGCTTAAAGCAGTTCTTAGTATATTGACAATAGGGGTGTATTTTTCTCATATGCTTTTGTATTTGAGCAGATGATTTCTTTAATCTGAGCAATTGAAGATAATGAAGTCATTTGTACAACAATAAATCTTTTCTTTACAAGTATTTGTCCACCAGTAATGAGAAAGTTAACATTATCTTTAAAATTCCACTTTCTCTTAAGCATATGAATTATGTTATTGGGTTTGGAGTTAGTACTATTAAACTAGTCCCATTATCCTTTGTGGAAACAAAAATAAAATATAACTGGCAGTTTCCCTTGATACTTCCAAAAACCATATTGATCATACACTTGCAAACCTATTTCCATAAAACATAGTAAATGTAACCATGTAACAAATGAATATTTATTGTGTTTTTGTTCACACATTTGTTTCCTGATTGGTCTGTAAATATTTCTGGACATACAGAAGGTATAAGTAAATCAATCCTGTCTACTTTAAAGAGCTCACAGTATGGCATAGGAAGAGTCCTATCAATTAGATTGTATCTGGTCAGATGAAAGCAAAGATAAAGGACTGTGGTCATGATAATAGAAAGTTGCAATGATAATTTGCAACAGAATGCCCTTAACCTAGAGGTCAAAAGCAAAAGAACCCCAAAAGGAAGTAGCATGTCATCTAAGAAATAATGTTTAAAAGCTAGTGTTCGGTTAGGTCAAAGAGGGAAAGAAGGGAAGCACTAAAGCATCTCAGAAAAATAAGAAACAATAATGCCTTAAAGACTTGCAACCTCAGAGATGGTGGAGCATTTGAGCAGTAAGACTAGTCAAAAGCCCACTATATAAGGTGTATGGGCCATGATAAGAATTTGGATGCTTATACCAAGTGCTGTGAAAAAAACCAAAAGATGTTAAATTGTTTCTGAGAATATTTCTGAGAGTATGAACAGCAATTTAAGGGAGGCAAGAGTAGAAGCAGAAAGGTTGTTGTAGGATTATTATAGTCATCCAAACAACGGTTAGGAAGACTGAGAAATGTGGCTTGATCCTGGATAATTAGAATGGAGACTGAGTAGGACCTATTAGCTTACAAATCAGGATAAAGATAGACTGTTAGGTTTCTAGCCTGAACAACTGGGTGGCATGGTGATGTTCTGAGGAAGCAATGTGGAAGGAAATTTAGAGGATCTCATCTCAAGCATGCTGTCTTTCAGGTGTCTGTGAGATGCTCAATTGTTGATGACAAGTAAGCTTTGAAACATGGTATTGGGGTTCAGAAAAGAGGTCAGAACTGGAGATATAAATTTCAGTCTTGATTTTATGGATTGTAATTGAAGCCATGTGAGTATATGAAATTGCCTATGGAGAATGTTTATAGCAGGAAAGAAACCCACAGGACATAGCTCTGAGAAACACCCAGGATCTAAAGGTAACATGGTCGAAGAGGAAAAGGAGACTGAAAAAGTGGTCTGGTCTAAGAAGAAAAATAAGGAAAGTGACCCACAGAAAATAGAATTTGGGGCTGGAGAGATGGCTTAGCAGTTAAGCACTTGCCTTTGAAGCCTAAGGACCCCAGTTCAAGGATCGATTCCCCAATACCCATATAAGCCAGATGCACAAGGTGGCACATGCATCTGGAGTTCATTTGCAGTGGCTGGAGGCACTGAAGCACTCATTATCTCTCTCTCTCTTTTCTCTCTCTCAAAGCCTCTTTCTCTCTGTGTCTGGTGCTAATAAATAAATAAAAATAAACAAAAAAATTTTTTAAAAAGAAAAGAAAATAGAATTTGGAGGAGAAAATTCTTCTAAAGTGTTAAATGGGGCTGTGGGTTCCTACAGGTAGATATGTACTACATAGAAGGAATTTGGCTGAGTCCTTTGAGGACCGCAGATTTTCTCATTCTTAAAGAGATAACCATAGTGGAAAATGAACATATAATGAACTTCTAGAGTAGAACATACACATGTTTGTCAGGTTAAGTGTATATGCACTGAAAATAAGTAGAAAATCAATGTGAATGTCTGAATGTTTTGCAAAATTGATGTTAAGAAATTTGAACACAATTCATGTTTGTATTTTCAAGGTGTCCAGTTTAAAAATGGCATTATGACAAACTTATTTTTCTGTATGCATGTTTTGTTTGGCTGGTACACAGAAACTATGTATGGCAAAAAAGCAAGGAATAATTTCCTGTTGGAGAATATGAGAGTGTGTGTCCTTTGCCCAAAAACTTAGCCAGCCTTATAGGAGTCTCAGAATCTAGTTCTTTTGCAGTTGGCTTTCTTCCATCTCGGCCACTTCTCAGAGATCCAGGAATTTGGCCTTAAAGAAAATTGGACCTTAAGGAAAAGGAAGATGGTGTTCTTTCTTCTTTAGGGTGGCAAAATGGCCCATCTGTTAAGATATTCAGCAAGAGCTGGGACAAATGTCATAGACTCTTAGTAATTTCAAAATAAAGATAAATTGGGCACATCATCATTAAGTTATTACTTCAATTGTAATTAATGAATTCATAGTTTCCCCAAATATTTATATATTTATACATACTTGCCTCACTCCCATAAGACCTTATACATAATTTAAACTTCTAAAAATAAATCAAAAGTATTATTATAGTGCTGATTTTCTCTAGATAATTATTTCTGATAAATTTGATATTTGTTTCACTAACAATATTTCTGGTGAGTCAAACTTACTTGTTTTGTAGTGAGATTTCTGTTGTAGTGAGATTTCTACTGAATTAATGAGATATTACTGTTGTTTTCTTTCTAATAAATTTCTTCATTTTTTTTCAATAAGCAAGCATTTTATCACAGGGCAACACTCCTCCCCTGTTAAAAACATTTCAAATATCTTATTCAGAAAAAAAGAGACTCATGCTTGAAAGCAGACTGCATTTCCTTAAAACTATTTAAGTTATTATGTTCATTAATTAACTAGAGTTTCTTTTTATCCTCATAAGAAATTCATGAAGCTTCATAAATTTTAATACAAATACCCTGACTAAGTTCTGCACCTTGAGATATTTTGTCTCAATCATACTTTGATTTTATTTTGATGTAGAGGGTAGTATACTGAAAGTATTTTCATAAGCCTATATGTATTACATAGGTTCATTTTATCCATAATAATTTTTTTGTATTTGCAAATACATTCCTAGGGGCTATTTTTGTAATCTGTAAAATATTTTGAGTTTTGAAATAAAGATACTATCAAAAATAATATTTTTCAGTTGGTTGTAGTGGCACACACCTTTAATCTCAGCACTTGAGAGGAGGAGATAGAAGGATCACTCTGATGTGTTCAAGGCCAGTCTAAGACTACGTAGTGAATTCCAGGTCAGCCTGAGGTAGAGCGAGATCCTACCTTGAGAAACAAAAACAAGAACAGCATAGTATTTTTCTAGACAAAGTGTGCTGCCTCTCGTAAACTATATACATTTCAAATAAATTAGACAAAGTTCTCTCTCTCTCTCTCTCTCTCTCTCTTTCCACACACACATGCATGCACGCACGCACGCACACGTTGTCTGCCAGAAGCTACACTTCTGTACACTTTGATGAGAGTTCACATGTTAGGTGACATTCAAGGGTCTTTTGTCTTGAGCAAACCAGGAATTAAAATTTATTTTCTTCCTTATATATTCTGAGAATTTTGTTTCTCTGGGAACTATTTTATTGCAATTTCAGAGTATCTGTCATGAGAGTTTTTATTTATCAGCTTCCTTAGTGCTGTTAAATTTAATCCCCAGCAATTTGTCATCAGAAAAGAGCCATATTCATAACAACTCACTTTGTATTTAATTCCTATGTCACAGATTCAATGAATCCTTGAGACTCAGAAAATAAAGAGCTGAAGGACTGCAAAGTGCTGAACATTTGCTTCATTCACCAATGATGCTCCAAGGATCCAGAAAGTCACACAAACCAGCTGGGGCTAATCCCATCTTTGCTTAATAAAAAGACAAAGAAAGAAAAGATAACTTTTGTGTTTAAACATGAGCATAGGAAGGGCAATGAGATGTTCTTGATTTGTTGTTTTGTTTTGTTTTTACCTTTTCTGTGTTTTCTACTGTGCTTGAATTATTTTTGCTATTTTTGTCAACCATCAGTTTCAAAAATCATTATTTTCATACTGGGAAAGTTATCTACTCAATTACTTCACTCAGGTGAAAAAGTCTATTCCATACCAAATTTGAAGGTTGAACTAGGAAAGAAAATTTTAAGAAAGAAAAACTATTTTGTTCTTTTGCTTTTAATCTTTAAAAGTGACTCATATAAAAGTGAATTCTATTGTATATCTGGGTATTTAAACTATAAATATTCCAGTTGAACAAGCTTGTTCATTTTAAAGAGTTCAGTGTCCAGATTTGAGACTCAAAGATGCATGCTTTCCTCTATAAATGGGTAGAAAGTTCTGCAAAGTTAGTTGATGATGTAGAAATGTAATCTTCCAAGTGGTAATATCTTTCCACACACAGTTTCTTAGAATATGCCTAAATTAATTAATCTAATTAATTTCTATCATTTTTCAAATACCTATTCTACTTTCTTCCTATTCATGATTACACTTCTCCTTGTTAATGCTGGGTATTCTTAGGAAATCACTTGGAGGAGATGGAATGATATTTGGATTTTATGACTTGGATTTCAGTCATTTTCTGCTGCTTACTAGCTGAATGTCCTTGAATATCCTGTTTCCCCATCTTCAAAAATACTCACTACCACCTGCCTTCCATGCAACACTGTGTGCTTGTGAGGACCAGATTCTACTCTTGATAAGTATTGTCCAAGGAAAATGTCCAAGTGCTATTGTTAATAGTATTGAGAGGAGGTTCAGAAATACTAAGACCATATGCTATTCTTTGGCTACATTTATCTCAGATCATACAAGGTAGAGCAATGACAATGCCTGAAATTACCCTTTCAGGGTTGCAGTTGTCTGGATAGAAAAATAACATGAGGTTAGAAAGACTACTTAAATATATATAGCATATATGTATATATAGATAGATAGAATGTATGTATAAGTATGAAAAGTGTAGCCACACACTAAATGGAATCATATATAATTTCCCTTTGGTCATGGCAAATGCATAGAAAAGTTTCTTTTGTTTGTTTCTTTGTTACTTTTTAGTTTTTATTTTCAGTTTATCTCAAAAGTCTGATGTTATAGAACTCAATTTCTTTTTTCCTCTGTGCTGAAATTTGAGTTAGCTTCTAACTAGAGGATATTAGGCTGGCCCTGTCCCATGGTATTAAAGAAGAACTTAGTCAAGCAATTATTTATTTCAACAGTCTCACTCCACCAAATACCGATTGATCAATGACCATGTACAAGATATTGTACTTGGCAGATACAGAAGCTACTAAGACAAATAAGATGTAATCCCTGGGAAAACATTCTGAAAGGTAGATGTATAAGCACACAAACAAATAGGACACTCGATTAAAAAAAACAAGTGAAGAATAAACTCCAGCGGTTTCTAATTCCAAAGAGGGAAGGATCTTACTTCATTAAGCCAAGGTCTAAAGGTTTGGGCGGTGCAGAGAAAGTGTCAGATGTTCTGTCAATAGCTTGGTTTGGCTGCTGAGTGGCGGGAGACATGGAATTAAATGAATTTTGATAGAAATATGAAAGAATTCACTCACTGGAAAATCACCTTGGCTATATTGTTGACCATGAATTATACAAGGGATGTAATGGAGAACAAATCACACATGACCTGTCTTTAGGGCACAAGAACAGAAGGAGGGAACACAAGACTTGGTGTTCAGTTTGACGGGAGCTCGAGGAATGAAGATGTGCTCAAGAATCCTGGGAGATCTGCATGGAAATGAGGCCATGGTGTAAAGGGCACAGAATGACGGGTAGAAGATTAAAGGGCATTTTGCAACCTATCAATGAACTATCCAGGGATAGTTTTAGTAAGTGAAGTGATTTTTAAATACCCAAGTGTATTTTGAAGACTTTATATGAATTTAAGGCCTTTCCTTGATGTTATTTCTTTTAATTCTTACAATGTTTCTTAAAAGTAAGTATCAGAATTTTAATAATACAGATGAGGAAACTGATATTATAGAATTAAGAAAAAAAGACATTCAATACTATTATAGTCAAGGTCTGCTGGCAGGGCTGAGATGCCAATCTTGGCATGACTCTGAAGTTACCCTGAATCCCTGTAAGGATGGAAAAAGAAGCAAGCAGAGATATCCAATCTTCCCTCCTTGATCCTCAGCACTGACCATATGCTGCCATTCCTTCTGATGGAGGCAGCACCATAAGGAATAGCTTTGCAATCTGGAGCACTGCTCAACTTGGGCAGGAAACAAAGCTTTGCCTCACAATGCACTTAGCATGATGTTGACAACCTGCGACCCCCCCACCTACTTTTAGCTTCAAGTACATCAAACTCCAAACAATGAAGTGAGTTTCTTTTCCATAATAACCATTATTTAATGTTTTTGTGGTTGTTTTATATTCAAATATGTTTTTAGATATGTCCAAGTTCAGAACAGCAAGCAGCCATCCAATCTGGACTGGTGTTAGGTGCATGTACAGAAAGCCAAACTGCATCTTTTGAGTGAACTTTTATGGAGAATACCTTATTTGCCATTCTATGCTTATACATAGCTGGACATATATATGATTAAAATTATATGCATCATAAGAAAAAAACATGTTCAGATGAGTAAAAGCTACATAACTCAAGTGTTTAAGTCAAAATAGAAAGCCACCTAAGCAATGTCTCATAGCAACTGACCCCTCCTTCAGGTGGACTCTATGAAGAAGTCTGGAGCAATAACCCAGGGGTTTTGAGTACTTTCAGAAACAGGTGGCCCATTCCCTTCCTGGCAGTATATTCAAAAGTGTATTTTTTTTTTTTTAGTTTTATTTTCAAGGTAGGGTCTCACTCTAGCCCAAGCTGACCTGGAATTCACTATGTAGTCTCAGACTGGCCTCAAACTCAGTGTTTTTCCTACTTCTACCTCCTGAGTGATGGTATTAAAAGCATGTGCCACCATGCCTAGGCATAACACTTTACTCTTAATAAAGTTTCTTCCTGTTTTATTTTCTGTATGCATATTTTTAATTTTTAAAATTTATTTATTTATTCATTTGAGAAACCAAGAGGGAGAGAGAAAGAGGGAGAAAGGGAGGGAGAAAGAGAATGGGTATACCAGCTCCAACCACTGCAAATAAACTGAACTCCAAAGGCATGTGCCACCTTGTACATCTGGCTTACATGGGTCCTGGGAAATTGAACATGTGTCCTTTTGGCTTTGCAAGCAAGTACCATAACCTCTAAGCCATCTCTCCAGCCCATTAATTTATATAAAACTTTTAATAACACACCTGGACAGAGACTACTGGTTACATTTTCTTTCACTTTACAATAGTGATAATGATATGCAATTCTTTCATACATTATTAACTTTCTCATTCATGCAACAATTCTAGATTATAGAAGACACTTTGCTTAGTATATAAATATAGATGAATGAGACAATATTTGTCTTCAAAGAATTTAAACTCTGTAAGTGAGGACAAAGAGAGATAATCATGAGTTACTCACTCATTTGGCCATCTTTAAACACTTTGTTTCAAATTTTTTTTAAATACTGTGAAGATTCAAATTTCATTCAAGTCTGAAGAACAAGAAGCTGCTGAATGTTCAACAGTAAATGAGACATCACTACCACAACTCCAACCATTAGGGAACATTGCAGAAGAGGGTGAAGAAAGAATGTAAGTGCCAGATGATGGAGAGGAATGCTATTTTATGGGCATGCATTTTCCATTGCATTTATGGCCCCACTACCACTGTTACTACCTGTATTAGATCTGCACAAAAGCGGGACCATCAACATTTCAACATGGATGATAAATTATAAATGAATATCAATAATGCCAAATTTTAAAACCAACCTAAGTGCTCAAAAGAAGAATAGACAATCTAATTATGGGACTTCAATATGCTATTATGTTATTATATATAACTATGTATAATCATTCTATTATATAGAGAGAGTCCACTCTCATTATTCATGAATTCTATACTTAAAAATTGGCTTAGTTGCTGAAATTTATTTGTAACTGTCTCCTAGTCTATTTTGCATTATTTTTTTTTAAAATTTTTGTTTATTTTTATTTATTTGAGAGTGGCAGAGAGACAGAGAAAGAGAATGGGTGCACTAGTGCCTCCAGCCACTCCAAATGAACTCCAGATGCATGCATCACCTTGTACATCTGGTTTATGTGGGTACTGGGGAATTGAGCCTTGAACCCAGGTCCTTAGGCTTCACAGGCAAGTGCTTAACCACTAAGCTATCTCTCCAGCCCCTATTTTGCATTATTATAACCAAATTCCTGAAGCTGGTGATCACAGTTTTGGAAGCCAAAAGACCAGGACTGTATAGCTTTGTCTATTCAGCTTCTGGGGTGGGCCTTCTCACTGTATCACAAATGATGGATGGCATCAGGGCAGAATGCATGGTATGGCAAAAAGAAAAAAGGCCCCAGGAAGGGGCTATGCCATCCAAATACAAAATCTTCTCTTATAGAAATATGGACACAAATTTTCTTACTAGATTTGATCCACTTCCAGTAGGCAAAACTAATCTATTTATAAGGGTGGAGTCCTGATAATCTAAATATCTTGTAATCAGGCCCCACAGAGTCAAGGTTTGGCCTCCTGAGCACCACCACATGGGGAACCAAGCTTCCAATGCATAAATGTTTGGGAGACAAACAATATCTAAACTGTTTAATATCTGAAAACAATATTTATAACATTTTTATTGTCATTTGCCCACATGTGTGGAGCAACAAAAATTTGAGACAACTAATACACACATCATCAGCTAAGCTCTAACAAAGCCCCATTCTGTCTTCTTGCTTCAGTTTTCAAAATGTAAACTGTCATTTCTGTGTTTTCCTATAACTGATTTCATAGGTTAAAGTGGTCCACAGTGAACGGTTAAAGTTTTAAGCTCAAGAAGGCCATAATTATCTTTCTGAGCAAAATACATGAGTTAGATGAGAATTAGGAAAATGTGAATGGTAATGCTTTTGGCCATGGGTTGAGTATTAATAACTCAATGATATATTAACGTATCTTTAAATAGAAGCAACATAAAAGCACACATGTCTATTTAAATCTTTATTAGTTGGTACAAATATGACCAGAATCATGCAGGAACTCAGTTCTGTGTTTCTTTTAGGAACAATGTTACTATTTGCTATTTCATAAATCACTATAACTTTACAAAGTATAATTGTGATACTGGGACACAGGAATATAAGCAATTATGTATGTATGTATGTATGTATGTATGTATGTATGTATGTGAGCATGTATGTATGTATAATTTATTCTCTGTCCCTGAGTCTTGGTATAAGAGTTTTCTAAGTTATAGTGGTGAGAGGACTCTTTGGTTATTTATGATAAGCCTGCTTTTTTCCAGTTCTGATTCTGTGTAGGTGAAGTGACACTTGGTAAAACCCTAGATAGCTTCAGATGAGCTCTGGCTACCTGAGGAACTAATCATGTGCTTAGAGATTAGGAACTTCAGCCTCACAAGCAGACTTTTGGGGAGGAATAAGGGAGGGAAAGCTGAATTAATGACCAGTGACTAAGAGTTTATTGAGTCATACCTCCACAGGAACCTTCATCAAGCCCCTAAGAAATCCGGTGCAGAGAGCTTGGAGAAGGTGAGCACATCCACATGTCGAGAATGACCAGTGCTCAGCAACCAGGAGTTCTGAGGCTCTTATGTTAAGGACTCTTCTGTGCGTCACCCCATGCACCTCTATCTGACTGGACATTTATAGACTTTATAATATGCTCTGCCATAAACTCCAGATAGCAAGTTAAATCCTTTGTTCTGTGAGCTAGTCTACCAAATTATTAAATTCCAAAGCAGAATCATGAGAACCTCTACATTATAGCTGGTTAGGTAGATGTCAGGGTGACCTCTAACTAGTTCTGTGACTGCCAGATGAGGTAGATGACACTGGTGCTGTCTTGGAGGTCAGCTTCAGAAATGAATCAAAGTGTAGGACAAACATCTGGTGTTCAAGGAGTTGGAAAATGGGGGATTGGTGTGAAAAAAATCTCATAACTAGTATTAGAAGTTTTGAGGACAGAAAAAGAGATCTCAGAAATAACAAACACTATGAAGTTTGAATAACCACTATACACATACATGACCCAAATATCATCTAGTTACATGTCTTATCATAGGGTCAGAATATTTCAATATTTAATAGCATCCTATAGGCCTGCTAGTCCTAATTTCAAGCAAAACAACAGTGGAAACACTTGAGTATAGGCTTTGTTTTGTTTTATGGTCACTAACCATGAAAGATTAATGCAACTCAATAGCAAATTAAATTGTGCTATTAATCCTGCTTTAAATGAAGGGAGCAGGTAGAGGTAAACCTATAGTGAGACCCTTGTTTGATTGTGTGTTTAGAGGAAGCCAGGGCTCAAGTTTCTCTTCTCTGGTTTTCTGTGCAGAAGGCTGAGGCCCAGTGTCTCCCAGAGAACCCTCTCCTGCATCTTGACTCTCCTCTGTGAAGTATCCCAGCCTCAGCTGACGTCATGAAATGTGGCTGATGAATATCTCCAAAGTTGTTTGTATCTCTGGGGTGAAGTCAACGTGGGAAGTGTGATCTGTTAAAGAGATAATTTGGACTATGTTAGAGATAACCAAGACAGGAGGAGGAGGGGGCATTTGGGCTTAGTTCATGCAAACCTGTGACAGACAGTCTAGAAAATAAAATTAGCTGACTGATCTTATTTTATGTGACACACACACACACACACACACACAGAGAGACATTACAATGGACACATACATCAAGCTAAGATTTATTACATGGCAGAGAGATTAACCAAAGGTTCCTCCAGGATCTCACCACATGGACTGATGCAAGAGAAGCAGTTTCACTAACTTGTTCTGACCATCTACACATGCCTGTCTTCTTGTTTATCTAAGCTGCAAACGTCATACTGCTGGTGTTACACTGGCAACAGGATGCCCAGGTTTGGATTAACAATGGAAGATCCTGACAATAAAACCACACAGTTTAGGAGGGGCCTGCAGTGGGTGGTTCACAGCACAGCTCACAGGAATAAAGGGAACTGACTTCCTTTTGGTTCAACCAGCAGTTGGGAATGCACCAGTTTTGAGGATGCAGTGGAGAAGCTTGCTTCTGTGAGCAGATATCTAAAGAGGGATTCCCTCTGTCAGTTTTACTGAAAGTTATTAGCACAATTCCTCAAGCACAGACTCTCTAAGATACCTTGAGTTATTTATTAATATTTAAGGAGGTTATTTGGCATGAAGCTTAGAGTATAATTCTTAAAAGGAGCTGACAGCAGAATACATTTGTTAACTAGAAAGACATGTCTAAACTTTGCCAAAAGAAATACTGTGTGCAACAAACACAGTTCATGCTTCCCTCTTCTTCTCTCTCTCTCTCTCTCTCTCTCTGTATGATTTTTTTGTTTCTGCTCAATTTCCAATTATACATTCCATTCCCTGTGTCTAGACTCATTTGTGAATGAAATGCTAATGATCAAAGAAAGAAACCCATTTGCAAAGATCTCAAAGATTCACCCTTTATCTGCTTCTAGGGAAATCTCGTCAAGTTTAGAATTAATCAAGACCACCCCTACTGTCCTCCCCATCTACCTTGTTTATATTTTGCTCATTTTCTTCAGTTTAATGAGGTGATGAATAAATGTTCTTTACAAGGTAAAGGGGACTATTAGGACTAGAGACAGGAGCGCTCTGTTCATTCATCTGCCAGGTAAGGTACGAACAGGCAAAATGCAAATCTGTCAGTAATCAGAAATTCGGCCTTAGGGGGGGAAAGACAGTTAGTTAATTTTTCCTCTCTGCTGCTTCTATTACTGGGCCTCTTCAGAAGGGGAATAAACAGTGCTAGCTACTGACCTGTTTCTTCTATACCACTGTCTAACATCTTTTAACTTGTGCCCCTTGCAGGCTTTCAGCATGCAGTACCAACACTAATGTTTGTCAGTAGCCAGTAAACACAAATCAATATTCTACACATTTGTTGGCTTGAACCATCACAGTAAAATGTAGTTTAAATCACAACATCTAAGGATTCACGTTTACATAGCAGAATCAGAAAAAAATAAAAGCAAGGAAACGATGACTGAATCTCAATCTGGTGGTTACACTGGAGGGAAGGGAGGACCATGATCAAGATGCAGCATGTGGACAGGTTTGGGTATGACAAGGAAAGTGAAGTGGAAGTTCACTTTATAATAAATTGACTAAAGGCTGAAAAAAGTTCATTTAAATTCAGGGTAGCTGTTCCAATGAGTAGACAGTAGTCTGAGGGGAACCTAAGATGTTGTCGCTGATATAGTTCTTGACCAGGGTAGTGGATACAAGAGTGTGTAGAGTTTGTGAAATTTCTTCCAGCTGACTGGTTAAGTGCATTATATATGTGTATGGAATATGTAAATCACATATTATGTGTGTGAGGAATATGTAAATTATATATTATATATGTGTAGAATATGTAAATTTTGCCTTAATAAAGGTATAAAAATTCAGAGTATTATTTATTTATTAAGTCTCTGCCCCAACTCTGCTTCTGCTTCCTATATTTTTTGTATTATTTCCAAAGTCAAAAAAAAAAAAAAAAAAAACTTCCATTTTACTGAAATTTTCAGTGGAAATGTTTACTCAGCTATCAATAATATAAATTTTCCTGAGGTTGGGGGGTAAGGGTGGAAAGATGATTTTACCAGGTAGATTTAGAGAAAAACAATTTGTCTAGGGAAGAATTCCCAAGGCTACAACTTTCCATAAGAAGAAAACAAGATGAAAAACTGAGGCAGTAGGTCAGAGTAAATATATAGTAGCTTCTCCGTCTTTTACCTTCCGTGTGTTGGGCTAATCAAACCCACTCAATGAAAATGTTCTGGCTTGTTTTCAGTTTGCTAGGAGAATGTTACTTCCTACCAGCTCTAAGCTCCTGTTAGGACCAAAGCCACCAGAGACATTTTGGTAGCTGAATTTATTTCTTGTCGTCCATTGACAATGCCCCAGATTCAAAGTTTCAAAGTAAGAATGTAGTTGTACTTCCATCTCCTCTCTTCCACACCTGCTAAACAAAAATGTATCACTTCCTGGATGCAACAGGGGTGGAAAAGGTTGAAAAAGCTGGTTCTCTCCTTCCTCTCTCTCTCTCTCTCTCTCTCTCTTTCTTTCTCTCTCTCTCAATTCCTTATAAAGACAGATGGGTTTTCTAAAACACGCCAGTGCTGCAAAACTAAGCAGGCAGATTAGAAGCCATATTCTGAGACAAAATGAAAGCTGGTGGTGATGAGAGATGGCATGGAACACTTGAATGACCAAAAAGAGAGGGACAGAAGGAGACAGTGGGAAAGACAGACATGGAGGAGAGAAAGCCCAGTAGAAGACTCTGCCTAGGCAAAGATAGAGAAACAAAGACTTTTGGAGTGGTAATAACAAAGGATGTGGGAAAACTTTCCTTGGCGTTGTGAACACTAACGTGGGAAGATGGCTTTTAATCATCACCTAAGCTAACAGCAAGAAGGGCAAGGATTCTGAGTGACAAGAACCTGCTCTTTCTCTGAACCAGGATTACCATATAGCTCCTCAAGAAAAGGCCGGGTGAAGGTAAAGGAAATACAGTTTAGTGTAACATCCCATAATTATTTACAGATGCTTATGAAACTCCTAGTTGTCTCATCTGTTTAGCAGGGGGAAAACATAAATGGAAAAGCAGGGATTGTATCCCTCTGTCTGCTATCAATTAAATCATCAAAACAAAATTATCATTCAAATTACAATGTATCATTTCACTTTTAGAATGTATGGAGGGAAAGCCATCTATGAAACAGAAATCTGCAAGCCATCAAAGCAACAAAGAAACATTAAAGTTCAATGAGCAGTTTGTTCATGCATGTTTTAATCTAGTTAAAAAATGGAAACCATGTTCACGTGGTCAAAATAACACTTGCGTCAAAGAAGTCTTTGAGGTTCAATCCAGTGAGACAAGCAAATGATTTTTGTGAAACCCCAAAATATTTTCAAGAGGGGAAAGGGCTCCCTAGAGATCTAAATACGGTGGCATTAGTGGAATTTTAATGTGGGAAAGTATCTAGCAAGAAAACAAGCTTGTTAGAGGGAGAAAATATCAAATGCTCAACTTCTAAATGTGTGCCCTTCCATGATTATGTAATTGAGAACTGTTTTTTATTTGCTATTAATACTTGGATTCTATTGTTTTCTATCATGCATATGCTAAGCCTGCTTTGTATGAGGTTCAGTGTCATTGTGTCTTGCCATGTTAAAGTAATTATCTGTCTCTACAAAAGAGATTTATTGCCTTCATGAATCTGACCATACACACATCTTAAATAAATTAATGAACTGACAAACATAGAGAGCCCCATCATTCTAAGTGGCTGACAACATTTAAAAGGCAGTCATATTGCAGTGGCATCCTTTTGAAAGAGATGAACACTTTTGGACAAGGAAAGGAAATTATTCTCTGAGCAGTCGTTTCGGCAAGTATCCTAACTGGACCTGAAAGTTCAATCAAAGAGTGATGCTCCCAGAGCATTTTTCTCAGTACTGTTTGGTCAGAGCACCTTGGCTTGTTTCTGCCAAAAATGAACGTCATTCCCATGGGCTCAAGCAAGGGTTCTCTGGACTGGTTCAGCCACTTGATCCAAAACACACTGACCAGTTTGAATTAGTATTTGAAACCAGGTATGTGGATTTTATTGGAAATAAAAGCTATGTGTATTTACCGAAGTGTATAAATATTTGGTAAGAAAAAACAAAAACAAAACACCAGATAACCTCTAAACTGAAAGACTTTTGCTTCCTGATAAAAACTAAGAGAATAATTTTTTTCCTAAAAAAATCAATGTGTTCTCATATTTTTTGACTAAACTTTAATTTTGACTAATATTGTGGATTTAGAAGTTACTCTTTACTCCCTAAAATAATGGAATAGGACCATTTTTCTTCGTTGCTTTATAGCATTCTTCTGAATGTTTTTTAAATAGCTGCAGGAAGAAAATAAAACTGAAAATTGTTGCGTGAAGAATGATTTGACTTGATAAGTATTTTAACATGATTGAAATGTTGGTAAAAAATACACAGGATATAAGCAAAAATATACTGATGGGGTACTTCTGTCATAGAGCAACAAAGACACTTTCCTCACTAAATTTTCAGCCAATGCAATGAACACAACAAAGATCTGCAGATAGTGCCATCATGATGCCTGATTTCTGTGTAGAAAATTCTGGTAGGAAGCAGAAACTTTGTTCACCTCTCAGCCTAATAGATCTACCCTTAAAATAAAATTATTGAGACAACTGTGTTTCACTAGGTTTTATATCTGGATGATTCCCAATCATCCTGCAGTTTCACCATTATTTTTATTCCATGAACAAAATTCTTAGGACAGATTTTAAAATTCAATACAAAGAGAAATTCTGAAGAAAATATCACTAAAAACATTCATTTCTGCAGCTTACAAATATCTTCAGTGTTCTGTGACTTCATGAAGACTCTAGAAGTTTTTGAAATTGACATTTTTTTACCAGTTTTAAGATATATTTAGTATAGCTAATATACTATACATACATCTATTAAACTACCATTTTAGTAAGCCAAAGAGTTATTGTTCCCTTTGTACAATAATACATTTCCCAAGTCACTTTATACAATTTTAAAGTTTTCACTCTAATACATTGCTAAGTCATTTTTGTTTTGAGACAAAGGGATTCCAGCAGGATGTACTTCTTTCAAACTTCAAAGCTAAATATTTAAATGATGACAAAAAAAAAAAGAAAAGCAAATTTCTGTAAGTTAACTTCAAACCCAATTTACCTAATATAATGAAAATATTAATTGCTAGTATATATCTATTACATATATACCTAACATTATACTAGATTACAAAGAGAAAATTTCTAATATGTTGGATACATTTAAAAAGTTCGTAAATGTTGCTTGCCTCCTCGAGTAGTTACTACCTGTGCCATGCACATCATCCTATTTTCATGTTTTAGCACCATTGTCACTGAAGTTTTCTGAGTACTTTCTACATCCAGTGTCCTGTACTAAGGGCATGACACCATGCATCATTTCTCTTCTTTATCTGGCTCTTTCTTCCAGGGAAAGAGTTATGAGATCAACACTTGATGAATAATGTCTTAATGAGTGGTGGGTTATACCTCACAACAAGGGCCAGCACATTTCATGCTGTTTCAATTAATGAAGAAAATGTCTTCAAAATTTTTTTCATTGTTTTTTTTTTCCAGTGCCATCAGACAAAGAAACATTGCAGTTAGGAAGGAGTGAGGGAGGTAGAATTGGAAATAATTGTATTTGGAGAAGGTATAAGAGTGATGTAGATATGGAACAGAAAGTATTATTTTTAATATAATATTTTAATTACAGCTTCCTTTTTAAATATAGTGTAATATACCTGCTTGTGGTGCTATTTTAAATGTATTGCAACAACCATACTACTCCCAATTATTTAAACACAGAGTGTATCTGTTGAGGTTTCATATAGAATTGTCATGCATACTTCCTCTGGAAAAAATATTTTTTATAGAAAATAAATATTCCAACATTATTAACACTTTCATTAAATTCTATACATGTTGGTTGTCCTGTTATTTTAAGGGAAAAACAGTGCCAAAAAATTGCTCTTCATTTTATAATTAATGTTAAAAGATATGTTTCCATAAATCTTGGAATTCATTTTTAGTTTTTTTACATTCTTTCCCAGATGAAATAAGTTTGTGTCAAGTTCAATTTTAATTCTTCTTTTAAAAGCTCACCATTTTAAATATAAAATCAATTAATATTTTTCACAAGGAATTCTTGAGTCTGGTGCCTTATAATACTCAGCCATCCTGACATGCACATTCACAAGTAACTCTAAAGAGACAGCTGGTAGATAATATTTTACTCCTGCTGGTTTTTCTGTCTCTAAAATTTCCAGATATAAATCTCAGTTCAAATGATTTTCTGAGAACCCCTTTTTCCTCCTTCCTCCTTTCATTTTTGTTGGCTACTTTGTCTTGGGATATACTTCATAAGTTTGCTTGGATAAAAGATGCCAGATAGATGCAAATATGCCTTAATTAAACTCTCCGTGGCCAAAGCCAGGTGGGTGAGGGTTCATTAGTTCACAATAAGAAAGGGAAGTGGCTTCTAGAAGGAAGTTCCATGGGATCCAGTTCAGTAAAATACTTTAACCTCTCCCTATCACTTTCCATTTCAACACCCCACTAGGAATGCTTTCCAGTAAGTCTAGCATTGCCAATGTCCCTTCAATAGTCACTCTATTTTAATATCTTAGGAACAGCAAGCAGCATCATTTTCAATTTCCAAAGAGCACAGAATATATAAATACACTATTACATGCCATTCAACAATATCAGAACCCTGTTCTGTATCAGAATCTAAACTCCACCTGAATAACTCATTTGAAATAGGCTACCATGAAGATGTTTTCTTTTGAAAAGGTTTAAAGTGGGTCAATCGGTCTTATTTTGATTCTACACAGCAGTAAGAGTCTTTCAAAGAAAGCACAGCATCCACAAAAGAACAGGGAAACAAGGCTGGCCTTAAGTTACAGAAGAGCCTTTGGGGGCAGCCCTTGTCCATTCAAAAGAATTCAAGACTTTCACCTGGAAAATTAGAGGAAGCAATTCCTTAAGCTGTAAGGACAAGTTATATAATGTAATTTTCTACTGAAAATAAAAAGAAAAAAAAAACAAAAACAAAGACAAGAAGAAAAAATAAAAAGCATAGGCATACAAACAATAATTCAATAGAAAATATTTCAAGTTTATGTGTCTGTGGCACCTTTAGGATCACTGTTAAAAAGTATAATAGTTTTTAAATAGTTGTTTAAATCCCCAAAAAACATTAATTTAGAGGGGAGGTTTATCATCATTATATGAGTCATTTGTGTATGTATCAAAGTATTTTTATATTTTCAAATGGAGGGAAGATTTTAAGAACAACTAAATTTACCTACATAAGAATATGCTTGAATATGATTTTTTTTTATTTTTTAAAAAAAGAAAAATTCAGTCTGCCGTATAGGGAAGCAAGTGTAATGCAGTTTTTCATTTCTTCTAATTTTTCCACAGGTCATCAATCATGTATTTTCCCTGGTATGTTACAGGAGCAGGGTGAAATGTACAGCTGCTGATCGACCAATGAGAGACTTTCTATGCCTGCACATTTTAGCAAGTCATCTCAACACAGCCAGAATAAAATCCAAACTTTATTGTTTTTTTTTTTTTTAACCTCATCTGTGATTGTAGCTGACATCAGAGTGTTTTGGCTGAATTTATTATGTTTTTCAAACAAGACATCTACATATTAAAAACAAAATGTTGCCATAGCTTAAAATTACTACTGCTTTTGTAAGAACCAATACTGAGGTGTATATAAAAATTTCTAGAAACTGTATTTTCTATTTTTTAGGGTTTTTTTAACATTTTAAATTTATGGAATTAATTATGTAACATTAACTAGTGTACTTTCCACTTAAGTCTTCTCTTTTCATAATACTGGGCACTTATAATTATAAATTTGCTCATCGAGGTAATATTACTGTCAGGCAATGTGATATACTTTTCTCTATTGTCAGATGATTTTTAAAAGTAGGATAAATACCTAAGACTCATGAGCAGAATGTGCTGTAGCGAAAGTTTCTAATTAATTTCTTGAATCATTCTCTGCCACTGTTTCTGAAAGGGTTCCAATGCTTCAAGCTTGTTCTGTAATTTTCCACTAAAATATATCTATATTTTGCCTTCAAGATGCTTGTGCACTTTAAAGGCTGCATGTGGAAGATTGGAATGTGTTAAGCTGAACTCAGCAAACAAATACTTAACATAAGGAACATGCAATCACTGTCTTAGGTGAGGTGGGAGGGGGACACAATAGGGACCAAGAAATGCTTATGTTGTAGAAGAAGAGGATATACATCCAAGACTAGGTCAGGAATAAAGGAAGATGCTAGCCTGAGGCTGCCCTGGAGGAGGAGATACTTAAGAATCTTAGAATTCCATATTGCTGAAATCTGTAGGATGGTAAAGAATGAGTATGGGGAGGTTGACAAGGGCTAGGGTTTTTTTTTTTTTGTTGTTTGCTTATTTTTATTTATTTATTAGAAACAGACAGATAGAAAAAGAGGCAGAAAGAAAGAGAGAGAATGGGCACACCAGGACCTCCAGCCACTGCAAACAAACTCTAGATGCATGAGCCACCTTGTGCATCTGGCTTACGTGGGTATTGAGGAATCAAGCCTTGAACCAGGGTCTTTAGGCTTCATAGGCAAGTGCTTAAGCCCTAAACCATCTCTCCAGCCCCAAGGGCTAGTTTTTTTTTTTTTTTTTAAAGAAAACTATTTTATTTATTTATTATTTATTTGAGAAAGAGAGGAAGGGGAGGCAGATAAACAGGAAGAGGCAGATAGAGAACATGAGCACCAGGGCCTCCAATCACTGCAAGTGAACTCCAGACACACACGCTACTTTATGTATCTCGTTTTATGTGGGTCCTAGGGAATCAACCCTGGGTCCTTAGGCTTCACAGACAAGCACCTTAACTACTAAGTGTTCTCTCCAGCCCAAGGGTTAGGGTTTTGAGGACTTGAGAAGTCATACGAAGAATTTTACTCAGTCCTAGATAAAGACTTTAAACAGAGAACATGGCCCATTTTTGTTTATTCTAGAACCAAAGTAAGGGGGGCTGCCATAATGCAATAGACCTGGGGGCAATCAGGTGAGAGATGATTTCAATATGGAATACCATAGTAGGGACACAACCTTCCCATAGAGTCCAGGATCTTTACCACAAACCTACTGTACGAGAACCTATTTTTATCCAAGTCCCCTGATATTTCATGTGCCCCAGAAATTTCAAGTACCCCTGGCCAAGACTGAATGGGACTAGATGATGGGAGAGATTTGGAGAGTTATTGAGAAGGAAGAACCAAGGCTTGAGGCATCACTGGGGTTTTGTAGATCTTCCCTTTCAGGCTAACACACTCATCTACAATAGAGGTAAGTACAAATAGCTCAATTTTCACTCGACTACTAATGAAACCGGAGCACAGACACACTAGAAAAAAACCCAAAGCAAGTAGCAAATGACAAGGAAGAAGATGGGGGAGATGACAATTTTAATGTAAAGACAAGCAAAATGTGAGGTCAATCTGAGCAATTCGGGAATAAAGGTCCATTGGATGTTGGGATTTACACATTTGTGGATCCCAGGAAAGATTGGGGCAAAGATATAAAAACAACTAGCATATCTTTGGTTGTTTGAATCTTGATAGGGTATGGTTATGTAGGGAGAATGTACTGACTGAGGACATACAATTCCCAGAAACTACAGTGACTGGGGAAAGAAAGGAAGAAAAACAGAAGTATTGAGGATATCAGATGTGGGAGCTGAGGGAAGTGCATGTTTTAGGAGACTATATTCAACAGATTCCATTGCAGCAGGGTTCCTGGAAGATTTATGTCTACTGGATTTGGCAATTGTTTTAGTTTGAACTCAGGAATATTAATTTCTTAAGGAGACTCCAACTTAGAGTCTCCTCGTAAATGGCTCATATTACCTTTCCAAGTGAGATAGAAATCATTACTAAGACAGAGTCAAGACTGCAGTTTATGCCAGTGGTGGTTTTACCTCACTTTTAATTTTCTCTTTGGCATTAACAGTTGTATCAGGTTTCAGTGGAATTTCCCAGGATGAGCACCTGAAGAATTCAGGTGCAATGTAACACGGTAGCCTTCAGATCCCTGCAGGAAGTCACACTCTGAAGGTTAATTTTCTGGCAGATTAGCTGGCAAGGCAGGATTTGTTGTAGGTAGTATGATCATGGAATTAGGCCACTCTCAGGTCAAACACCATCAACATTATTGACTAGGTATATGGTTTGCTTTGTTTTTTCAATGAATTCCAACTTAGTCTTCTGTCAAATGGAACTGACCACGCTAATGGAGCTATCTAATTATTTAAGTGAATTATGCAGATACACACACACATATATGCACATTTCATATATCAATGTCTAAATATGTGTAACTGAGTTCATATATATATATATATATATATATATATATATATATATATATATGGCTCTATGTAACTATATATATCTCTTGTCATTTAGACACTGTATATAAAGAGAAAATTCCTCCCCTATGGAGAATTCAGTCATTCATTCCAAGCCTAGTGGGACCTTACTTACATTGTGACTGTTACAGAAAGTAAAATTCAATTTAAAAATCACTGTCTCACCTGTAAGTACCTTGAAAATTATAAGTTCAGCGATTTTCAGTGAGGCAACATAGTACAGACAATAGGTATTTAGAGACCTTAAGGGAAATTTTAGCTTCAAAATCAACTAATGAGCAATTGTCATTAATATATATGACACACACATATATGTATGACACACACCTATACATATATACATACATATAAATACATATATATATATAATCTCTTATTACATTATATACCCATTACAGACTAAGTTCTCAAGAGGAATGGGACTTTGTTTTATTCGTTGGTATAATTTCACATATAATAAAAACTCAAATATTAATATTGACTTTTATCTTTAATGCATTTACATTCTAATTTGGGGACTAAATTATATGATTATTTAAAATATTTTAAATGGCATTTGAAGTTCTATTCTGCACTAGAACTTCATGTTTTGCAGTAACTGGCAGAACAAAAGACATAGAAAACTGTTCAGAATAAAAGTAATTAAAGTTTCTGTATGTTTGATACAATTTCTATCAAGTAGGTGGAACAGAGCCCATCTAATGCTAGACTTTCCTGACTGCCTGACTGACCTGATGTGTGGGTGTGTTTGTGGACTAACTACGTGCTAAGACTCGGGAGGACACAGCAGCAAGTAAACCAGACAACGATTGTGAGGTCACAGCGTATCACTCATCTTCTTCTGGTGTCCAATGGCAATAAACGTGAGGTGGCTGGCAAGTTACTAGCCTGTAGTTTGTACCCATGTGTAGCAGACAGCTTCAGGTTCACTGAGATGAACTTCCAGACCAGGCACAGTTATGGAGGAAGGGATATTATTTATTGAAGCTTACAGATCCAGGGGAAGTTCCATAATGGCAGGAGAAGTAGCCCACTCTTACAGGACCAGGCAAGAGAGAGAAAAACCACCAGCCACACAGCACAGCACACCTCCCGAAGTCCCACTGGACACACTTTGCATATCTTTACAACGGAATCTCAAACCCACCACCATGCCTTAAGAACTGCCCAGTGACATTGCCTCCAGCCAGGTGGCTGCAGATGCAAACAACAAACTAATAAACCACTGAATATATTGAGGGCCATCTATTAAACTACCACACCATGGCATTGGACAAATCAAACTTATCTACACTAGTGTTAGTCTCATTTTATTCAATTGTTACCAAAAGACAGTGGTTTGTAAGTGGTGAATTAATACTAGAATAATTTCTTCTGACAACTACAGTTGTTACAGATAAACAAACCAGATCAAGGTCTACCATGTATGGGCAACCTGACCAAGTAGGGGGAAAAGTATAGAAGCAAGCCGAGTAGTAAATAAAACCACAGGGATTGAATCACAAGGGTGGTGAGAGGAAGAGTGACATAAGTCACATTGACAGCCTTCTTGGACTGTGCCTGATCCAGAAGAATGTCTTTGCAAGCTGTGAGCTTAAATCCCAGGGGATGTTTGTGAATATTTAGTTGTATTTCTTGGTGTCTGGCAATAAACCCTTATAAACATTCTGAAAAGATATTCATCAATGTGCATATAACCTGTCTGTAACTTATTAGCCCATTTTTATTTTGTAGCAGACAACTCATATATGTTTAGAAGTAGGGTGTCATAACCATTTCTGCTAGCTTTTCTACTATTAATTAATCTTGTCACACACTATGACAATTTTAAAATGTTCTTTCAAATTTATACTTTTTTTTTGAAAAGTAGCACTATTTTTTATATATTTCCAACATTGGAACAATCGTTATTAAATATCATTTGATTTGCATGGAGACAACAGCATTAAGAAATGTTAACAAGAATGTTTACCCATGAAAAGATAATATTAATATTACTCTTGTGTTTTAGTTACTTGTTGCATGTAGTTTAAATTTATCTTTAATAAGTTCAAACTTTGCAATGATTTTTGTCTAAAAATACATTATTTTGGCAGATGTTTATATATAAAAATAAAGTTACATTTCTCTAAAACATTAACACTTTTATGCAGAAATTCAAAATGTTTACATATAAGTATATAGCTTCAAAATAAGTTAATGAAAGTGTCTATTTGTATGCAGAGCTGCTAATTAGTTTCCTTTAGACACAGAATTATACATAAATGTCTACATATTGACATGTATTTAAGATAGGCAAGCCTGTGTAAATAAATCTATTCAACCATATGTCAAGAAATCAAGGCAAATCATCTACTAAATACTAAAGAGAAAAGCCCAAAATGTCCTATAACCTGTTTAGAAACCGTTTTATGGACCTCAAAGCATTTTTCTTTAGTTTGAGATCAGTAAAGTGCAAAACCACATCCCATCTCTTACAGGATCCTGTATCCACAGTGCTTTCCTGGAGCTTCTACTACAGGATTCCAAAAGCTGTAAAGGACATGGGAGACAACTTCTCCTAGTTTGCAGAATAGCGCTGATAATGGACTTTTAAACACAAAATTCAAGTCACAAATAAAGCTTAGACTGATTTCAGAAACAAGTTTTTATTCTTCAATTTGAAAACAAATCTATCTCCTGATTTTGTAGTAATTTATTGAACATGAGCTAAAATAAATAAAAGAATATACTCTTTTTTAAAACAAGAATGTTCTTTATTTGTATAAACATTAACATCTTCTCAACAGTCTTCAGCCATTTATCAACAAACTCATCACTTGACCAGTTAACAGTGTCCAACTATGTTACTCATCCTGTCAACCCCAAGTGCTCAATTCAGACAAAAAAGTGCTTGGAGCACTGAATGGGAAGAGGAAAAGGCTGAGGACTTTAGACACTTCAGAAGCAATGAAAGGATGGTTGGGGTGGTGATGGAGGGCTAGATTCCTAAGCACCATCAGATTTCCCTTAAGGTTCAGGAGTTTTACAATTCTTTTTAGAAGACACAGGAATCAGAGGAGCCTGAATTTGGTTATATTATGCCGGTAATCCAAGTTTCTAGACTTGCAGACATGGATGGAGAGAAAAGAAGGAATGAGAAGCAGAAAGGACGGAAAAGAAGATGGAAGTACTGAGGGGGAATGTTTGTGCCTAGAGGATAAAAGTCTGGATTCGTGAATTAGTGAATGAAAACCCAGCCACATCTGGGAGATAGACTCCAAAGGAGAAAGCTTGGGATATTTACACCTTCCAGGAGGTGACAATAAATCCTAAAGCTGTACACTGCAGGCAGTGAGGTACATCTAAGATACTCATCTGTTGTTAGGACACTGGCCCTCTTCCTTAAGGACCAATTCTGCTCTGCACTGAGAATTTAAAAGCCTATGGGCTGGGAGCCGGGGTCTCCATCAGGCTGGATGGCTACAAACAATACAGGAGGACTGCAAGCCGAGTGGGTCTAGAGAGAACTAAATTGCGGTCAGATGAAGAGGTTCATTATTCTCCCACAGATTTTTAGTAGGTTCCCAAAGCTAAACCACTCTATCCTTAAACTGCTATTGCCAAACACCGCACAAACAGCCTGACCATGACGAAAGTCCCAATTTTTCCTGAGCCTTCGCTGCCTGTGATCTGGAACCCAACGGGGGGAGCATGAAGTTATTACTTCTGTGTAGGGGCAGGGAAACTGGGGATCGCAAAGTGCCTAGCCAGTCATCTAGCAAACAAGAGACAAGAATATACTCTTTAAGGATCTTCATACTGCTTAGACAACTTGGAATTTAGGTCTCAATATAGATTTGTCCCATATGCTAGCTCTTTCAAGAATTTTTACTTTAGGGAGTCTACAGATGCCACAGTATGAGAAAACCTAATTAATACACTAATTAACATTATTAGCACTTTTAATTATTAATGATGAAAATGCTAAAAATGAAAAATAGACTTTCATTGTTCTGGCTAATATTGCTATTTAGTTTTAGCACATGAACAAGGATTGTATTCAGTACTTAACAAAGATGTCATAATGTCAGACAAAAAAAGAAGTAAGCTTAACCATTTAGCTTCCCCCCCCCCCCAGCTTTTCTATCAAGAAGCCAATCTTCAAACTGGAAGGTTAGAACAAACATCGTTAAGAGGGAATTGAATTCCAGAATAGATGAGGAGATAATAGGAAGTATCAAGCACTTCAAATGAGTTCAAGTCTCCTTCTGCATAACATCCCATGGTGCTGAAAGAACTTGCAGATGAGATGATGAAACCTCTGCCAGTAATCCTGAAGAAATCTTGGACAACAGGAGAGGTGCCAAAAGACTGGAGTGTGAACGTGTCCCACTTCTCTAAAAGGCGAAAAAAGCAAATTGCATCAATCCCATGTAAGAAAACTTGTCAAGCCCAGTGAATCTCAAAATTATGTTATCAAGTAGATGGCACATATATAAATGGGGAGAAATGAAATGATTGCAAGAAATATTAATGTGTAGCCTAAAAGCAAATATTGCCAAACTGACTTTCATTCTGATAGTAATTGCTAATCATTATTAACTAGATTGTCAGAAATAATGCCATGAAAAAAAAATAATGGTATTTGAGGTGATAAATTGATTTCCTCATTCAGGATAAGTGAAAATAACTTGTGGTTCTAATTGCCAAATGTACAATTGTATCTGATAATGTTATAAGTATCATAAAGTGGTGACAGTATTTAGGGAGGTCTATTAATTTGCAGTGAAGGGAAACAATATATAAATATTGTATCTACAACTGATCAGACCTTTACTGGACATTTGCTTCCAATGGGGAGGCACACTAACTATTCAATGTCAAACAGAGCCTGCCCAAAGATGACCTGGGGGTTTGATGGGTACACAAAATGATGTGAGGAATTTAGAAGAAAGACATTGGGAATCCTAGCCTTCATGACATAAGGAGAAGTGTATTGGAGGAATAAAATTCTTTTTGAAAGAGAGAATTTGCAGTTAGGAACAATTGGTGAATATAGAAGGAAAGCAGGGAAGAGATTTCTTTTAATCTGCCTTTCTTTTTTTCACTTTTTAAATTTTTAAAAATTTTTTTATTGACAACTTCTATATTTACATACAAAAAATGCATGATATTTCCCTCCCCTGCCCCCATACCCCTTTAGAACTCCAATCTCCATCACATCCCCTCCCTCTCTCTATTAGTCTCTCTTTTAATTTGATGTCATCATCTTTTTCTTTTATTATGAGGGTCTTGCGAAGGTATTGCTAGGCACTGCAAGGTCGAGGATATCAAGGCCAATTTCTGTCTGGACAGTTGCATTGTAAGGAGTCATACCCTTCCTCCTGGAGAATTGAACCTAGGTCCTTTGGCATGGCAGGCAAGCACCTTAACTGCTAAGCCATCTCTCCAGCCCGCCTTTCATATAAAACAATCATTTTCCTGTCACTCAAAGTGTTCAAACAGGAAGTCAATGGAACAAGGGATTTCTGCACTGCTTCAGCAACTGGTCAAGTTGTTAAGTTACTTTCAATTATTTGATTCTAGATATTTCTAAAAACCTATTAGTAGCACTTGAATACCAGAAAGAAATGCGAAAGGAAGAAAGAGAAGGAAAAAAAAATCTCAAATAGGCTCAAAATATTTAGAGAAAGCATATTGAATATAGTAATTTTTGTTTCTGAAAAAATGCATTCAGAATATCATAGGGTATATCTCAGGAAATATCTTACTTTTGCTTGCTTTGTCATAGCTTCATTTATGTAATCTTAAATATGGACTACATATATCTTATCGGTTGTTAACATGTTTGAATATTATACTTATGCAATCTTGACATCACTCTCTGTACTGATTCATTTAAGTATAAACTGTAGACTCAGAAAATAACAAATACTATATGATTCTCAGAGTTATTTTGACAAAAACATTACTGAGAAAGTTAAGATTCTTGCTCAACTGATAAAGTTCTTTAATCAACAGCTCCCAACTCTCTCCATGGACCCAGAAAAAAAGGAAAAAAAAAAAAAAAAAACAATGTTTACTCTCACTTTCCATGAACTACTGAAATTCACTCCATGTAGGAAGAAGATACAGCTGTACAAACTCTTTGGATGCAATACTCAGGAAATTTATACCTGTTAAAGTGGAACCTTTAAAATGTACATTCAAACCAATAAACCATTTGTAAAAATGAAAGAAAGAAAAAAACAAGAAAATCCAGAAGAAAATCAAACTCTTTAATACAGAGAACACCTTTGAAAAATGCTAGCACTTCAGCGCATTTTTCACAGTAATTGGTAAGATTGAAAGTACAGAGAAAACTTAACTTACAGGTTCCACAGATGTTAAGGTTTTTCTTCAAAATTAAAGAAAGATTTCTATTATGTATTTTAAATAAATGAAACCATAAGTATGTAAAAATCCAGAATATGTACTTATAACATCAAGCACTGTTTCTGAATTTATGCAAATACAAGTGATTTAGATAACATGACTTTACATATTCACTATATAAATTTCAAATCTATGGAGAGGTAATGTTTCACCAAATTAGAGTATACACAGAAGGACTACACTACTATGCAAAATATGCAAATATAGTTGGATTAAAAAATAACAAAGCACAACAACTCCTTATAGTATACCTTATGATAACAGCGATGTGTACATTCCAAAGGGTAAATCACCTACTCATGCCTGTATGACTATGTGTAGAAGAAAAATACTTTGATATATATTTGGCATTTATTTTAGATATTACTCCTCAATCTCATATCCATACTGAAGAAAGATTTCTTGGCATTTGAAAAGTGAGGAGAATTACTTCAGATAAAATTCTGTAATTAATGTATTCAAATGATATAAAGAGAAAAATAAACTTAAGATCTAAAGGCTTAGAAGATGGCATAACATAAGAAAAATTATTTCTAGAAAAATCATAGCATTGTCCAAAAATTCTAAATGAGATAAAACATGAGGTAATGCCTTCATACTTCAGTAATTTTCCTTCCCAATTAACATTTGCTGAATTTTTAGCCAGTAAAATATTATATAAAAGAAAGAGGCAAAAATACAAAGAAGATGCTAGATAACAGTCTAATTTGTATATGAAGATATTTAAAGAGGATTACAAGTTTATGTTCTGTGAATTTCTTAAAAGTTTATGGTCACCTGTTATTAATATAGTTTGCAGATTACTGCCAAAACATATTAATTTGTAAGCAGTAATAAACATGCTAAAATTTAATATGCCTAAAGCAGTGAAAATAGTACTAGAAATAATATAAATAAAACTAGTTACAAGGCAAGAGTACCTATGGAAAGGGAAGATATGCTATTCTTTGATGAACCTGAAGCTTACTTGGGAATTGTCATACATCACTGGCTCCCTTCCTGGGGTCATGACCCAGATTAAGTTTGCCCAGGGTCTGTAGAGGGTCAGGATGGACTCTCAGTGGAAAATTTGTTTCCAGCCTCCTAGATAAACACAGACAGGCACAAGGAAAAGGGGTATCTTTTGTTCCTTTACCCTCATGCCCCAATGAAAAGGAAAATCAAACAAGTTTGTGAAAAGTCTTCTTCTGGGGTGCCCAGCAAGGCTGAAGAACAGTATTTACACATTCATGTAGCATAAATTCCTTCCTGTTACAGCACTGGTCGCATCTGCAGTCCTCATTGTCTGCTGGATGCGTTGGAGCCAGTGGTCCATGAGAATGTTTGATTGTAATAATCCTTGTCATGGATTAATTTCAATATTGTGAACCTATATATAATGCTTTCAGTAATTCT
This sequence comes from Orientallactaga sibirica, assembly GCA_036365145.1. Classification (NCBI taxonomy): domain Eukaryota; kingdom Metazoa; phylum Chordata; class Mammalia; order Rodentia; family Dipodidae; genus Orientallactaga; species Orientallactaga sibirica. The sequence continues at coordinate 83,158,474 of JAEOAD010000003.1, read as the reverse complement.
TTTAGTCTGACCAATAAGACATAATGATGACTAGTTTATAATGTCCTTGATATAAAATTAAATGAGGTGGTAAGATACTAGAATGTAATGATAAGTTACAAAGAAAAATATTGAAATCTAAGGAAGGAAATAGTGATCTCCATCTCTCTTCTTCCTGATCCAGCAGAGGTCCAACTAAGGAAATTTCAGATAATTTTTGATTTTTAAAAATGAGAATAAAAAATAACTTACTTTAATTGGTGGTGTAGCATCTACTATATTTAAGAGGATACTGTGAGCCAGCTCAACTGCAGGAAGAGCTTACCAACATTCATGTATACAGGAATCCAGTAACTAGTGGAAATAATAGCATAACTAAAATGGAAATTTTAGCTTGAATATAGAGAGACATTTGCAATTTGCAAGCATGTAACATGGAGGAAATGTTGCAAGTGTCAAGAATTTTTTTGTTGTTTTTCATAGGAAGTTTAATGAGATACTTGATTCAGGCAGTAACTTATTATTACTTATTATTGTTTGTTTTTCTATTTCATTTATGTGAAAGGAAGATGTTATATCAAGATGATTATTTCACATTCTACAGCTTCAGTTTGAATACATCACTGTTAACTTTTGGACCCACTCAGTGTGTATATACTGTAATCAGACTGGTTCCACTCAACATTTTTTTTTCCTAGAACAATAAAAAAAATTCTCCATACCTTTTCAATCTGTCACATTTTCAATGCAGTACAGAGCTAAAACAAGCTTTGAAGATGAAAAAGGGTGTACGCAATGTTTAAGTGTTACTATTATTATTATGATTATGATATGGTCTACAAGATGTACAAGGGCCTTTTTGGATGAATGCATTATGAGTCACAAAGTCACAACTGAAGACAGCTGTTTGATTGCTACTTGAGAGAAAAGAGTTGAACAAGTCTGAATATGGATGATCTCATTTGGCTTTATAAAACTAAACAGAGCACAGGCACTTAGATGGACAATATATCTTCAAGGGAAAAAGGAGTTATTGTAATTTATCTTTGTTTTAGTATATATCATGCTCTTGCTTATAAACTCCAGATAGGATTTGTGTTTCCAAAGGTCAGATTATCTTTAGTATGGTGACCTCATTCTTTGGTCATACCATGTAAGCATGCAATCCTAGTGGTAGTATTTTAAGTTCTATTAATTCCTTTCTTGTTGTCTTATGGATCCTTCCACCATGTTTTTGTCTTCTGTTGCTGGTATTTTCTTTTACCATTTTCCCTTCTATATGAATGAAGAAAAAAAATTGGTTACAACATTGTCTTGTATTTATGACCTCCTATGCTACTATAAACTATGGAGAAAAAATGGGTACCAGAACCCGAGGACTCGCTTTGATTCAAGACACAAATAAATGAAAAGTTAAATGATTACATACTCCTAACAAAAAAAGGTAATTGTATGGCTAATTACCAAATGAATCACATGGACCAAGGACTGGAGGTATAAGCATAGAGTGTATGATTGTGTATTTGCCTGGACTATAAAGAGGTTAGTCATGAAAGGGGACTATCCCAATGTCACCGTCATAGAAGGGATCAGGAATGAAATTTTAGGCCTAGAAAATGGGTGTGAAAAGCTCCAGACAGAAGTTTCACTTGACTATCATGGTTGTCATACAGAAGCCATGGGGAATTGCTGGAGAAGGATTTCAGCAAGTGTAGAACAGAGGTTCAGAAGATGAAACTCCATTCTGAATGCCAAAGAGAGCAAATATCACATGCCACACCTGCTTTACTGGTTGATTGAAAGATACTTTTTTATTCTGAATCTATGTTAAGAAAGCAGTATGACTGGGAAAAATTTTTAAGAGTAGGATGTCTATGGTTGTCACCTCTGCATTAAGCATTGTGGAGCTATTGGGGTTTGGGATGCAGAGGACTAAAAGGGATTTAAAAACATTTCTCATGTAAATACCTAAGTGTGGATTAGAAACACTTGATAATTGAGCAAACCTGTTAGGCATGAGGTAGCAGGCCTTAAAGTGGCTAGGGAAGGAAACTATTGAGGAAACAAATGTCACGACTAAGAAAATAATTAGTAATACCCGATGACTCATGGCACGTACAAGATAATGTGCAAGAATGTATCAAAGGTGTATGCATGGTTTTGAACTGAATGTTTTGTTGTTGTTGTTGTTGTTGCTGTTTTGCTTTTTTTGTTGTTGTTGTTTGGCTTTTTTTTTTTTTTGGTAAAAATACTTTGCTTGGTCAGCCTCACAGAATTGAGATTTGTGGAAGCTGGGTTGATTAGCCCAATTGTATACTCCAGCCTAAGTGAGTAACAGCCCCAAATGCCATGGGAGGGAATATGAGGAAGAACTGGTTGACAGACTTGAAAAGAATAAACCATACCCAAGTTAATGTTAAATGATTCATTACTACTGTGATAGTATTTGACAAGTGATTGTAAAGATACACGAATTCATGATTTGAAGTGACTTTAAGATGATTGATTGACTGAATTATGCTTACTTGCCAAAAATGCATTACGAGTGTTTGAAGACAAACATTGCTTGAAAACAAAGAAGCACCATGGTTTTGATAAAAAACAATACAGAATTGGAGTTCACTGGAAACTTTTGGATTAGTTCTCACCAAAAAGGAAAAATCCCTTCTTCAATACTTCTCTCAGTTAACAAACAATTCCATGACCAAAGCAAAATGTGTGTGCTGTGATGTTCATTTCCTTACAGACATACTAATCAAAGGCTCATTAGCTGTAGTATTTTTTATTCATTTTATTTATAATAATTTGTTTTAGAAGCAATTGTCAGGAAAACAACTTCTGTTAATTTATATTTTCCTTTTAATTTCCTAGCTTTAAAAAAATACCTGGCAAATATTTAGAGGTAGAAACATACTACATGTGACATATGGCTTAAAAGTCAAACCCTTAGTGAACTTACATAAGAATATATTGAATTGATATCAAGTAATCTTACCTCAAAATGAATGGAGAAAACACCAAAGCACAGAAACTGATCTTCAGTTCTGTTGCTAAATGTTTCCTAACTATCTAACTATGTGAACTTGAGAATGTCTCTGCATTTCTGACTCCTTAGATGTGAAATGAGATTATATTAGTTGCTTTCTCAAATAAGAAATTTTGTCAAGTTTTCTTATATGTGATCTGTGGATGTGACTAAGGAGGCTCAAGAGAAACTCAGGAACTTTGGCTTTGAAACTCAACATCACAAGGTCTGGAGCTTGGAATGACTGCTTTTGTCTGCTATTGCATTCCTGCACTGGCTGTCACACATGGAGGAAAATGTAAGAGGAATAGTAAATGTCAACTTGATTACAGATCTCGTCAACCCTGGAGGATCAAGGTTAGCTACTTCAGAAGGTATGAAATTATAGAGCCCTGCCCATTTCCTCCAACCCTCTTCAAAATAGTTCTGGTTCCCATGGGCACCTCATGCTATGCTGGCAAAGATATAATCAGCACTTTATTTCTGGAGATGATTTGGGCAGTATAAGTCAGAGTACAGACTGTGTATAGCCCTGTACCTCAGCAATCCCCACACTACAAATTTACCCTAAGGAGATAAATGTGTAGATATGAGAACTAAATGTCCATAATGATAAGTTTATCACCGTACATTATATACATTTATGAAGATGTCATAATAAAACTCATTGTGTATAATTCATATGTGCAAATTAAAATCATAAGAAAGGGAAAGTCAAGCAAAACAAGAAAAAAATGCGAACAATATAAAAGTTAAAAGACAGACACTCTAAAATTTTATCAAAATAATGAAATGCACGAAAGTGGAAGGGAAGAAGAATGGGTTTACTAGTGAGTGGAGTGAAATGAGAGAGAGTAATGGGGGATGAGTATGACCCAAATACATTACACACGTGGAAGAAATTGTCAAAAATAAATTTTCAATAAGTCAGTAAAAAAGGAATCGTGAAGCACATAGAATGAAAATTTATTTATCAATTATTGCAAGAAAATTAGAGAAAATGGGGCAACTATACAAATTATATAAAATTGCAAACCAATATCCCAACAATAATAAATGCCCAAGTAGGTTTTCACAATTTTTCTTCCTTTTTTTTTTTTTTTCTGGTCATGGATGTGTGTTTTTGTGAATACTCATGTGTGTGAGTATAAGTGTGCCTGTGGCACAGCACATATTTGGAGGTCAGAGTACAACTTCCAGTGCCTCATCCACCTTGTTTCAGGCTGGGGCTTTCCTTTTCACTATGTCAGCTTCACTAGAATAGCAAGCCCACTAGCTTTGAGAAGAGTTTCTTATCTCTGCCTCTCTTCTCACCATAAGAATTCTGGGATTATAGGTACTAGGTTCTGGGAATCTGAACTCAAATGCTCTTTCATAGCAGGTACTTAACTCAATGAGATATCTTTCCAATCTTAATTAATTTATTTTTTTAAATGGTGGATTCTTTTGTGGAGTGATAACATTTTTAAAAATTATTATGTCTAAATATTTCAAAAATAATAGAATGATTGAGGAGTAATTGTTGCTCCTGATGAGCTAAAGCTGAGGACTGATACCTGTCTGGGCAATAGCTCTGCCAGCGCAAAGCATTTGCTTAAAATCATGTTTAAAATTTGGGGTGACTTTTAAAAGACAGTTCATATTTATAATCCTATCAGGAAGTTGAGGTAGAAGGAGTGCCGTAAGTTCCAGTTCAGCAAGGGCTACAGAACAAGTTCCAGGTCATCCTGAGCTAGGGTAAGACCTGTCTTCAGTAAACAAGTAGCTATAGTATCAAACATGATATGTGAAACTGTCCTAAACTATCAGTCATAGCCTTGTAAACTGATTCTTGAAGTTAGATACATTTCATGCCTTAAAATGTGTAAGATTACTCTTCTAGTTCTAAGGAAAAAAAAATTGAGACATGGTCTTATTGACATGTATGGCCTTAAACCCATGATCTTCCTTTCTCTGTTTCTCTAGTTCTTAGGTTACAAATGGCAGGACTGTCTCTAAACTTTGCTTTAAGATGTTTTTAAACTAGTCTAGTTTGCTCCTCCTAGAACATCTTTATGGAACACTTCATTTGTCTTTCCAACATCTGAACCTAATCCTCATTTTATGGAACCTTATAAGTAGTAAAGAAAAGATTCCCCTTAGCAAGCATTCCCACAAGATACACGCATGGCCAACATCTTTCGAATCAAGATCTTCTCAGCAGACTTTAACAAGAAGCAACTAGTGCACCAGGAAGTAATAAGTCAAATTTTCTCTTTCCCTTTGACAGGAACAGTGGTATTGGCTGCATGGGCAAATTTCTGAGGCCAGTGGTGCCAGATGTGCAAATGTCACATCTTGAGCTCTATGGTGGCATGTGTAGGGGTGGGGGGAGATCTTCATCAGTGTCCTTTCTGGTGGCTGAACTTCCAGTTTTTTTTTCCAGGTCTTCTTGTTTAGGTAACAGGTACACTTGATAAAATTTATGTTCTTCAAAGTTATCCACTTGGCTTGCTCCCTAAGACACTGCCCAATAAACTCATGTTCCTTTGCTTTCTACTATCAAAAACATACTCATAGTTGCATTTTCTCCTTTTCTCTGTTACACTATACACTATACACTATACATACTGTCTGTCACTGCTCCAGGACATGGTTCTCTAATCAGCTTCGTCAAGCTCTCCTTTCATGGGCTCTTTCATTCATCTTTATGTAGACAAGCTCAGCACTTGTCATCTTAAAAACAATGTTATGCCTTCAGCCACACTTTCAGGGAACTCTTAGGCCCCTGGTCCTTTAAAAGCCAAACATCTTAAAATTGTTGTTTTTGTGCTTCCTCACCACTAACTCCCTTCCTCTCTCATTATGGTTTCTACCCTTATCTGCTTCAGGGACTTATTTATTATGACTCTAACACCCCAGTGCTGTGAGATATTCACTGATGCAGCCTAATACCTTGCCTCCCACTGTCTCATGGATCATTTTCCTTCCTTTGAGTTGACTCAGTGACTTCTTTTTGGGGTGTCGGGGGACATCTTTACTCACATTCTCCCTTGCTAGCTGAGAATAAATCTTTGTCTCTCAATGACCTATCAGGTCTCACTCCTAGATGATCATCTTTTCTATATATTTCCATTAGTGATGTGCTACTTTACCATGGCTTGCGAGAGCATTTGGACATGTATGACTTGCATGGATTTGCATGCATATGTGCACACATGTATCATATGCAAGTATCTCTACTATGATTTTGAGCCATTTATGTATAACTTGACATTCCTTGAAAATTACATTTGCCCAAAATCTTTTTTTCTTTTCATCCCCTAAATACTACCATCATCCTATTTACTCAGGCACACAATAAGTCTTTTTTTTTTTTTAAATATGCTCATTCAAGTCTCTTTTAAATATATTTTATTTATTTGCAAGCAGAGAGAGGCAGATATATAGAGAGAATGGGTGTGACAGGGCCTCCAGCCACTGTAAAGGAACTCTAGATGTGTGCACCACCTTGTGCATCTGACTTATGTGGGTACTGGAAATTGAACTTGGGTCCTTAGGCTTCGTAGAGAAGCACCTTAACTGCTAAGCCATCTCTCCAACCCTTAATAAGACATTTGAGCTCTCTTTTTGTTTCATGTTTCTTATATCTACTCTGTCAAAAATACTTGTCAATTCTACAAAGCAAATTATTTTTCAAAATCTCTCATAGCTCTTGACCTCCTCCACCATCATTCTCATCTCTTACCCAGGTATTGTAATAAACCAGTAATTGGTCATGCTTTGTTTTTTACATTCAGTAGCTTTTTCCTGTAATATTTTGAATTCTGTGGGAAACGTTCTTGTTGGTTTTGATTTTTTTTTTTTTTTTTTTTTTTTTTTTTGGTTTTTCGAGGTAAGGTCTCACTCTGGTCCAGACTAACCTGGTATTAACTATGTAGTCTCAGGGTGGCCTCAAACTCATGAAGATCCTTCTACCTCTGCATCCCAAGTGCTGGGATTAAAGGTGTGCTCCACCATGCCCGGCTTCGTTTTCAATTTTTTGTTCATATCGTCGTGCTTTACACAGAGTAGGTGCTCAATAAATATTGAATGAAAAATTTAGCCAATTGATTAGAGTAAGCTGGCAGCTAGTTGAGCACAACTTTCTTTTGGAAAACTGAAGAAAAATTAGCAGATGGTGATATGAATTGGATTGAGATATTTTATAAATGAAATTAAATTCCTTATTATTATGGCTGCCAAGAAAAAGATTTGAATGGTAAAATCAAACATTCAAAGTAGTGGACTAAGATGTACATTTGTGTCCATGACATTGGAATTGATCTCATTTGCAGTATAAATTGTTCTTGCTTACAATAATTCAATAAAGGAACTTCTATTGATTGACTACTTAAATATTAACTGATTGATTTCTCTTTGTATTGTTCTGACTGGATCAGTCAACCAAACAGACAAAAAAATGAACCTGAAAATGTAGTTATGAATACAGAGAAATAAATAAAATCCATAATATGTACTATAAAGGTAAGCACCAAGGAGAAAATAATAAAACAAAGAATAATAAAATGTAGAGTGGTACTTAGCATTTTAGATAAATGCTCAGCAAAGTCCTCATGGGGAAGTTTACTTTTAAGTAAATTTTAAATGAAATGAGGGACAAACATGGTTATTCATGGGAAAGGTGTTTCAGGCAAAGAGAATCACAGGTGCAACGAATGTGGGAGGGATTTTTAAAAATTTAAACATTATCAAGGATTTTAGTGGCTTGTGAAGTAAGGTAAGTGACGTAAAACAGGTAAGAATAGGAAAGTAATAGACTACGTGGTGTCTCAGGGTGGGATACTATCTGAGTTCCAGTGAAAACATTGATTTAATGTAGAAAGATGTGGAAAGGTACCAGAAACCTTTCAGTGTAGAAGTGTGACATGATTTTGCTCACATTTTAACAGACTAATGAAACACGCTTTCAAAACTGTTAACTTACATGGTCTGTGGGAGGTACCACTGTAAACCCAATTCAGATTTATGCACGTGTCTCCAATCTGCATCATACCTACATTCTTTGGAACATACTACTCACATGACTTCTGATATTTGGTCAAACTATAAAAATTAAGAAACATTTATCACAGAGAATGAAATAATAAGATAATGCACTTTTAAAACTTCTATTTTTTTATTTTAGAAATTAAAAAAAAAACAATGCCACCATTGTGTTCTACAATTATAATTGTACTTGCTGTTTTATTATTATTATTAGCATTAGCATTAATATTTCAGTCACTGGATTTGAATTCATCACATTTAAGAAGCATGCGTTGGATAAAAGCCTTGTTAAGGAATCTTTCATTTCTAACATTCTATGATTTTAGTTGTACTATAGCAAGATAATGTAACTTTTTGCTGTTCCCCATAGTTTGATTTTTTTTTTTTTAATTTGAGAGAGACAGAGAGAGAAAGAAACACAGAGGAAGAGGCAGAGAGAATGTGTGTACCAGGGCTTCTCAGCCATCGTGAGTGAACGCCAGATGCATGCACCCCCTTGTGTGCATGTGCAACATTGTGTGCTTGTGTTACTTTTGGGGCTGGCTAAACATGGGACCTGGAGATTCTAACGGGAGTTCTTAGACTTTGCAGGAATGAGTCTTAACCGCTAAGCCATCTCTCCAGCCCCATAGTTTGATTTTTCATAATTAATAATATGTAGATACATTAGAGACTACATAACACAAAGTCCAAATAGTCTAAATATTTTAGTAGTTCCACTGATTTTTCATATTTGGCTTTATATTCACAGTGTTGATCTCCTTTGCTTCAGTGCTTTGTTCATTGGTATCAAATTACCTTGTTTTAATATTGTAATGTATTTTTATGTAAACATGGAACATGCATCATCAAAGCTATTACAGAGGACATTGAGTTACACTGAAGTGGGTGATAAGTTGGTTTTAATCAGTATAAAAATTGATAATGGAAATATCAAAAAAGCTCATTTGAACCTATATGTACTTAGGTTTATTTTCTTTCCTTTCCTTTCCTTTCCTTTCCTTTCCTTTCCTTTCCTTTCCTTTCCTTTCCTTTCCTTTTCTTTTCTTTTCTTTTCTTTTCTTTTCTTTTCTTTTCTTTTCTTTTCTTTTCTAGGTAGGTCTTTCTCTAGCCTAGACTGATCTGGAATTCACTCTGTTGTCTCAGGATGGCCTACCTCTGCCTCCCAAGTGCTTGGATTAAAGTCATGTGCCACCACTTTAGATATCTTAGGCTGAGGCCAATCCTCTTTTAGATGTCAAAGCTCATTACAAGCATGATATATGTATGCATGTACATATATACATATATATATATATATCACCATTTGCTCACTTGGGCTAACAAAAATGTCTAAACCTTGCACTGAACAGGATTCTGTTCCCTCATTTTTTAAAAAAAATTTAAAAAATTTATTTATTAGAGAGAGAGTGAGAATGGGCGCACCAGGGCTTCCAGATGCATGTGCCACCATGTGCATCTGGCTTACATGGGACCTGGGGAATCGAACCTGGGTCCTTAGGCTTTGCAGGCATGCGCCTTAACTGTTAAGCCATCTCTCCAGCCCTCTCTCATTATTTTATGACCACTAATTATTTCTTAGGAAATCTCCATATGTAGATTTCAATGTCTTTTTAAAAAATGTTTATTTTTATTTATTTATTTGAGAGTGACAGACAGAGAGAGAGAGAGGCAGAGAGAGAGAGAGGCAGAAAGAGAGAGAGAGAGAGTGCACCAGGGCCTCCAGCCACTGCAAACTAACTCCAGATGCATGTGCCACCTTGTGCATCTGGCTTATATGGGTACTGGGAATTGAGCCTTGAACCAGGGTCCTTAGGCTTCACAAGCAAGCGCTTAACCTCTAAGCCATCTCTCTAGCCCCAGTAGATTTCAATTTCTAATTCATGTTATTGAAGCCTTTCAGATACCAAATATTTTAGGACACAATATGGCACACATCTTGTGCAGTTAGTATCTTATTTGCTTATGTTGATTTTAAAAGTAGGGTTAAACATAAACCACCAAACAAAAATAACAAAACACTCTTCTATTAAGATGATAATAATAGCATTTTGTAAAGTCAAGTACACGCATAGCTTAAAATACTCAATAAAACCAATGACATAAAAAAAGAAAAACAGAAAAGTGGCAGCCATGCTGACAGACATTATAGAATGAAAGAGCATAAGGCATTCTAAATATGTTCCTGTTGTCCACAATAGTCAGGAGGACTTTTTTCCTCGGGATATGCTCATATCTTCATGTCTTCACTATTTGAAGGTAAATCTGATGTTGAATATATTCAAAATATCTACAGAGGCAAGTCTAGCAAGTAAAATTGATCTATGAAAGTTGTTTTGGATAACAATTCTTAAAATATGCTCTTGAATTACTTTAAATTGGTTTTGAAACAATTGCCCATCTTAAAGTTCTATCATGATAAGATTTTTTATCAAAATATGTCAAATACTTAATACTAAATGAAAACATTCATTTGTAGGATTTTCTTTTTTGAGATAGTGTCTCCCTGTGCTGTCCATGCTGTCCTTGAGTCCCTGGTCTTAAGCAACCTTCTTGTTTCTCTTGAATAGCTGGGGATTATCCATGTTTGGGTCAATTGAATGCTACTTGATACCAATTCATGCAATCTTAAACCATAAAAAGGAAGGCACATTGGAGAATTCAGGAGTTAGTAGTTGACTTGGAGTGTGCTTTTCTTCAGGAAACCACATAATATTGCATCACCATATATTTGACTGTCTAACCTCTGCTTTCTCTAATAACTCTTTTTTAAAAAAATACTTATTTTTATTTATTTATTAAAGACAGAGAGAGAGGGAGGGAAGGAAGGAGAGAGGGAAGGAAGGAGAGAAAGAGAGAAAGAGAGAATGTGCATACCAGGGTCTCTAGCCACTGTAAATGAACTCCAGACACATGTCCCACATAAGCCAGACATACAAGGTGACACATGTGCAAGGTCACACATGTGCACAAGATGGCGTACACATCTGGAATTTGATTACAATGACTGGAGGACCTGGTGCACCAATCCCCCCCCCCTTCTCCCTGTTGCTCATAAGAAAGGGCCAGTTTGTTGGGCTTGCCTCAAAAGAAAAAATAAAATGGACACAAGAGCAATATTCATCTCAAAGACTGTTTCTTAAGATTAAATGAATTAATGTATGTAAAATATATAGGTTAGAGAATGGCATATAGTGTGCCCTATGGTAATAGTAGCCATTATTACTCAGGCATATCTTTAAACACAGCAGTCATTCACAGCTGGGACCTGAAAAAATTTTAACATGCAAAATTAGAGGAGGAGTCGATTCTGCAACATGAAGCAAGTGTTACATAACCCTCAGCTTTCATAAGCATTCAGTTGATTCTCCTCTCCTAAGATAATCCTTCCTATGGAGGCTTTGAAGCAGGAGTCCTGAAGCGCAGCAGGTCGAAGCTAAATTTCACCATGACCTCAGTAAAAGTTATATAACTTTCCTATTTGATATTCAGAATGAGAAGAGAAATACACTACTGAAAATGTGGTTGAGAAATATTTACCTGTTAATTTGGTTCATGGCTGAACTGTAAAACATCTGAACAAAATAGAATGGGGCTCGGGTTTGGCCTTTAGATGACTATCCTGCTAAATTCATGATGAACTAATCAAATTTTAGTTTTTGGAGAATGGCATTACTTTAGTGTAGTATCCCACTGAACAGCATATGCCACAGAGTTATCTCTTGTACTCTGACCATACTTATAACATTTTCTGTATACTAGTTTATACAAATTGTTTACATGTTTCCTATAGAGTAAGTTGCTTTTCCCTGGCTACATCTTCTTCGTCTTCTCCTTTTTTTTACTTATGTGATATAAAGAAATCACTATTTTTATTAGCCTAAACTGAGATCAAGATGCAAAGTGATATATCTTTTTGCATAAAATGCTTTGACGTGTCTTAGATCTGTGTTAGGATTCTGTTAGAGTCTAACAGATAGCAATAGGAAATTCATGTCATAGGATGGATAGCTGCATTCTTCCTGTGCCTTTGTAATTGGGAGAAGGAGTGATGGAATTCTGATTAGCTTTTCTAGATTAACTGTTAGGAATGTATGGATGTGTATATATTTTGCCATGATATTCTAATTGGATATGATTAATTCAAGGATTTTGCTCACGACTGTTTTCCGCAAAGCAGTTCAAGAATATTACGAATAAATTAAGTAGTACTATCAAAACTTATAACAAAGATGGAAAGAAATCAATATTACATTTAACAAAGGGGTAATTAGATGACTCTATAGCTATCGTCTCTAATCATTATGTGGCTCTTGTGTGCAAGCCTCCGGTATCCTTGGGAGGAATGGAAAAGATAGTTAGAAGCCTCAGATATATCAACAATGTTCTCACTCACAAATTTGTGAATTTCTTGAGGCTCAAGAAATTCCCCATTTATTCCCAGGAGTCTTACCTTGTTTATCTTGCTGACTTAATTAGCTTTGAACTGTGAGTGTCCATGCCTCTTTCCAGACAGTGCTATCTCCAGAGTCTAGACTAGAGCAAATTGGAACAATTGCCCAGGGCTCTGCTCTGCTGGGGAAACCCAGCAGCTGGGGCTGCTGCAGAGCCTTTGAGAATGTTGGTCACAAAGTAAGAAAGAGAAAAACGAGAGTTAATACAACAGTTATAAAGAAAAAAAATAAAAACTCTCATAGCATATATAGCATCCTTTGCCCCCAACTTTTGCCCACCCCATGAAAATATAGTAGCTTCAGTTCCTTAAACGCTATGAACCACTGGTAATGAACTCACGTTCATAATCACAAGTACCTCATTTCAACATGAACACATGATTAACATTTATCAAAGCCTAACTTTGAATCTTCACATTTCTAATAAATCACTGAGCACGTGTAATAGTGAAAATATCATTTTTTTCTCTCTCAGGCTCCACCTCTAGATATGCATATTCAGTAGTATATGAGATCTATATATCTGCATTTAAAAAAAAGAATCAGGGGCTAGAGCGATAGCTTAGTGGTGCGCTTGCCTGCACAGCCAAAGGACCTCGATTCGATTCCCCAGGACCCAAGTAAACCACATGCACAAGGTGGCCCATGGATCTGGAGTTCATTTGCAGTGGCTGGAAGCCCTGGCGTGCTCTCTCTCTCTTTCTGCTTCTTTTCCTCTCTCAAATAAGTAAATAAAAATAAAATATTAATAAGAATCAGGGCTAGAGAAATGACTTAGTGGATAAGGCACATGTCTGTGAAGCCTAAGGACCCTGGTTTGATTCTCCAGGTCGCAAGTAAGCCACATGCACACAGTGGTACATGCGCCTCAAGTTCGTTTGCAGTGGCTAGAGGCCCTAGCATACCCATTTTTACTCTCTCTCCCCCCACTGTCTCAAATAAATAAATAAAAATAAAATATATTTAAAAAAAAAAGAATCAGAAGCAGCTCATAAACCACTTAAGCAGGTCATAGAATCAGTACCTTGGGAGTGGTATAAGTTGATTTGCCCCTGGGATACCTAACATCCATCAAGATGCCTGGCACACAATGGTGACTCAATACAAAATTGTTTGATTTTGTGAAACTATGAAGACGATATCTTCAGAAGCCTTTCTGTGTGTCATTCAAGGGCTATGAATGTAATGTTAAGAATGCTCAAAGGAGCAATTTAATAAACACAGAAATAGTTTTAAAAGGCTTAAACAGAGTTAAGGGACCCAAGAAAATATGATGAACTACCTAAGGCCTAGCAAAAGCCAGAAGGAGCTACAGCTCAGGTTAGAAGGGAAGAGACATTATATTAGAACCCTATAGAATTATAGCCATGTGTATGTGCTGCCTTTCAGGAGGAAGCCTATGAAGCAAACAAGTGATCATCTTCCTTCCTGTTTTCTGAGTAATGATGTCACTTGACAAAGCCAGTAAGAATATAGCAGCAAGGAAGTCAGATGATAGAGGGGCTCTTCTCCCATGGCACCAAGCAAATGGAAAATGTGGAAAGTCTGTCGTTTCCAATCAGTGTACAGTTACTGTGAGCAACGTTTAGGCTAAAACTAATGAGAATTCTTAGCATTTGACCTCTTAGCTATGCCTATGTGGCTGAAGAGAAACCAGTTCTTTCATGTGTGCCAAAGATAAGCCAGTGGTGAGAATGTTAAGAACATGAGTGAAACAGAGGTTTTCACTTCCAGATGACGGCCAATGTCTAGACACAGACACACATATCCACAGCTGAGCAAGTGCTCACATGTACACTTCCATTTGATTCACAAGCTATTACGAAATGTGACACATGCTGGAATCTCCACATTTAGAAGTATTCTGCTTTTTTCAGTATCATTTATTATATCCCCTTTGAACATTCAACCTTTGTAAAACTTAATACCTATCAATAGATTGACTTATGTTGAAATAATTTCATATTCTTCAACATAGAAGAAAGGACACTATTGTTTAAAGATTCCATCTTTATATTACTTTTCTAACTTTCCTAATTTATGGCCTTCTGAAACTACTAATAATCCCTTCCCATTAAAGATGCTCAGATATTTTTTCTATATAACCTTAAGTTTTCATGTTTAGGATTTTGTTTAAAAAATATTTACTTCCTTACTTTTACAGTAACATGGAATGGAATTATTCACAAAAACGTAATAATAATGAGGACAATATTTCCGAGGAAGACAAACATGTCCTCTGATACATCGCCAAAAACACGCTGCTGAGATGACGACCACCCAGAAGCTGTAATTGACACGTGATTCATCAGCCCATATGTACTGAACAAAAGACCAGAAATATGAGAGAGAAGAAAGAGAGAAAAAGAGAAAAAAGACAGAGAGAACAGTATGGAACATTTGAAACGTGGGTCCAATAGCATGGCTGTAAGCATTAAAGAGGTTTTCTAATTTCCAAGTTCTAATTAGCAGATGTTACTGACTACCCACAATTTATGGTCTTCTGCCCTCAAGAATCTTAGAGTTTAATAAGGAAGCAAAGGAGGTCAGCAAGAATCATCATACAAGTCACCATATTGGATTTCTAGCCAAATAAAGAATCAAGTCCTTTAGAAGCTTGGTTCCTCCTCTACTGAGTCTGCTCTAGAATTTGGATAATGCTTTGTCCAATAGACATTATCTGAGTTTGACCATAGAGGTGGAGAGGGTACCCAGACAGAGAGCTGGCCCAAAAGGCCTTGCAATGCCTCCAAGTGAGGTGGAAAAATAAGTATAAGGAAAACATTTAGCTATGTCACATGCATGTGAGGAACCATGAGTCAATCAGTGGGTCAGGAGATAGGTTTGTCTCTAAGAACTGACGAAGAATGAGTCCAGAAAGCCATTTTGGACTGGGTTACTGGAAGGCTTCAATGCTGTCAGCCCTTTGGGGCTATTGTCAGAGTAATGGAAATTCACGACATTTTTTCTCATGAGGTGTAGGAAATACAGAAGGGAAATGGACTAATGCCATCTCTGTATTAAAATGAGTGTATGGAAAGAATATGGGATGTTGTGGGAGAGATGACATTTTGAACTTGGGAAGGGTCTGTTTGGTTGAAAAAAAGATGTTAGCAGATACAAAAGCCTTTTCAAAAGGAACAAAGAGAAGGCCAGTTAACCTGTTGGATGTGGGGTCCATGGGAGAGGGTATTGCCAAAGACTAAAAGACACCCAAAGTCTGAGGGTTTTGGTCTGAACGACTCATATCTTTGATCCAAATGGGGCTTGTTTGTTTCCTTCCTCTTTTTGTTTATAGCCTCCCCTCCCTTATTATGATCTTAGGCATATCACACCTAAATTTCTGTGAATTATCCCTGATTAAAATTTAGGTACTACCAGAAGTGAAGCTTGATTATTTACAAGGGGGAGTAAAGTGTGTAAAGTGTGGGTGGGTAAAAGAGAATAGCAGCACATAGCCGAACAGGGCAAGTGTGTGAACAGCAGTGGAAAGTGCCTCTTCTTCATGGTCAGATGGGGAACAGGGTTAGGTCTGGGTTATGCTGGATACAAATGATCTTTCGTACTTGAGAGAGGAGAGGGGAGGTAGTTTTGCTATTTTCCATAGTAGCTCAGTTTAAATAAATATTATACTGAACGATCTCATTTTCCATCCAAAGATACTAGATACTATCTAAAGTAGATAGTATCTAGTTGGGCATTGTCAAAATCTGATTAAAAAAAACTTAACAATCATTCTTAAAAAAAAAAAAAAATTGGAGCACCTTAGTCAGGAATTTTGTATGTGTGTGTACATGAGGTGTGTGTGTGTGTGTGTGTGTACGTGTGCACACGCACATGTGTGTGTCTACACCTCAGAAACTTGTTTCCCTTTTTAATTAAACAAAGACCATGTTTGTTGGCTTGCAGGGTGGGCTGCAAGGCCCATCTGTTTAACTAGGCATTTGCCTGATATTACAGAAGGAGGATTGGCAAGTGTAAGTGTGAATTTGAATACCAGATACAGACTATTTCAAGCTAAATTTATCTTGAATAAATTCACCCAGAGGTGGTCAGCAGTAGGTACTTTTAAAAAGGATAATAATTTATGAAAAAAAAAGAGTATTTTTCTTTTACACATAGAGTGCTGGGTAACTGGGGGAAGACCCAGACTTAGGGAGTTCTTCTCTGATAATGCTTCTGTTGCTTCAGGTCTCACCATGAAGGAAGGTGGAGTACTTCGATAATTGCTTCTGATGTACTGGAACGGAAAAGTGATCTTCCATCTTCTCCAATGTACTGCTAACTGGAGAGCAAATAATACATAAGTATTTTCTTGATAGTATGTGTTAAAGCAGTCGGCATATAGGATCAAGGGTTGTCAATCTTTGAGGTTTCTAAACATAATTGCAATTTATGATGTGTTAGGGTAAACAGTTGGATTACATTTCAGAAATACGTGTTCCATCAGGTAAAATCATTGTGATTACAAGCACTGCGACTGTAAGTTATGTGCTAAAAGGTTGGAAATGTAGAACAAGTATGCCTGTGCTTAACTGCTAATCCCCCTTTGTATCTCCACTGAATAAACTACAAGAAAAGGTGGAGAAAGAATGTTGAAATAATAAAACAGAAAAGGCATAGTATGTCATTCTGATAAATAATGAGTGTTAATGCAGTTCGATGAAGTTTCATAGATGGTCCAGCCATGGGAGAATATTCCACAATTCAAAACAGTAGGAACGATCCTAAAGTAGGGCTTTAATGGAAAGTTGTTTCTTTTGTTTTGCTTTATTATTTCTCCTAATTTCTTCTTTATTTTCTTAGGTATCCTACAAGAACACAGGTTGTCATGTTAACCTCTAGGCTCTATTATTCTGAGACACACAGCAAGAGAATGGTTTTAAGACTCTGCATATGTTTGACAGCAGAAGATAATAAATGTAAATAAATCTTTAATATTTCCCCTAATTCACTTTGTGCCATGCAAATGTCAGGTCTAGAAAAACAAATCAACAAATATTTGAAGGAAAACAATATACATAACTTATTTTATATATTAAAAACAACTGTCAAACAATTATGACTCATGTATTTGGTTGTTTTGAAATATTCCTATTAGAGTTAAAAATGCTATGAGGGCCTTTGAGTTTAAACATATTGTGTCAATCAAAAGCATATGTAATACATCGAAAGCATGAGGTAAAAATTTCTTCATAAATTATTTCATAAATAAATAAGAATTTGATTGAAAAAGTTTACTCAAAGGTTTGTGCTTTTACTAAGTGTTCTACAGATCTTTTGTGGTGAAAAATGCACATGGATTGATACAGACAGTATTTTGATCTTGTCTATCCTAACTTGAAATACAAAATGTAACATGAAGACATTGTTTCTCAGGCAAATTTCAGCAAAACTGAGTCCGTGAAACTTCATTCATTAAATTTTTAAGTGACCATGAATTTGTTGGCTTCAGTGCCAGCCATGTAACTTTATCCTTTCAATTAAAGGACATAATTCACCCCTAGACCCTTGGCTTTATTTTTTCATATAATATATAATTTTGGGTACATTTAATGGTCAGATTTTTGTATTATTACAGGTGGAAAAACACCAGCCATCTCAAGGGTTTTGTGCTTGCAAAAGCATGTAATTCAATTTTTTTGAACCAATTTAATCAATGATTGTTTCATGTGAGTAAATTTACACTCTTGATGATGGCCTTGGACTTGAGGGTGACTAAGGGGAAGATCATTTCCCCTTTTAAAATGTCATCTAAATCTTGGGGAGCAGAAGGAGATTAGGGGACTAATCCTTGTGATAAATTGTACTATGTGACTTTGCTAAGATGATCTAGTCTCCGATTTTATCAGCTAGATGCCAGGTTGAGCAGTTTTAGGTATATTAACCCTTTAAGTACAAGCTGTCTGACCACTGGGATCCTTATTTCAAGATTTATTTGACCTAATATTTTCAGTTAGTCATGCTTAAAGAATGTTTCACTGTGATCATTATTATTTTTCTGAATAAAAATACTTCTCACTGAGTCGTGAATATTTCCATAAAAGTCAGCAAGTTAATTTATGGCTTAACAAAGAAAATAAAAGGTCTATATTTAATATAGGAATACTTTTTACAGGGGAAATTGGTGGTGGATAGTATTAAATGACTCCAGTGTGGAAATATGCAGGTGGTCATTAGTAGCTGACTAAAAGATTTACTGATGGTTTTGATATTAATTTTCCCTGCATACAGGCTATATATAAATCTAACTCTGTTTGTAAATTAAACTGATGATAACATGTGAATAATTTTATGCATATGAGGTTCATTGTTTTCTCTCCCCTTTAGGGAATATATTGTTTGCCTCATTGTGAAACTGTATTTTGACTACTCTTTCACCTGACTAGTTTCTCTATTGCGAAAGAATTCTTGCTTTTCTATTCATAAACAGTGTATGGGACATGCTACCGAAATACCTCTGGGATAAAGGAATCACATATCTGCTTGCCTAGGTATATTAAGTAGAAACAAAGATCTCACAGGAAAAAAAGGAGTATGAATCCAAAAGCACATATTTCAGTTTTAATTTTTAACGTGACTGTTTTTTTTTCACTTCGGATGATAGTACACCTCAAAAGAATTCTCATCTTTTCTGCAAAAAGATACAAAAAAAAAAAAAGTTAAAATATTTGGAGGAAATTACTTCATCTTCAACGCACAGATTCATGATCGTACCTCTCTAAAATTGTAATTTTAATCATTTTCAGTTTGGAGAGGAATGTTTCTCCTGTTAGCACAAAATTAGTTTAAACTGACTTTCACCAGAGGAAAAACATACCACTTAAAGTCACCCAACTGAAGAAAATGAAGTCCAAACGCCCAAGAAATGTTTACTTAGTTTTTAACACCTCTTATACTTTGAATCCTGTCATGGTAATGTTTTATGCATTGTTGGTCTTTGGAAGTTAAAGGAAAAGAAAAACTGCTCATTTTAGTGAGGCATTTTCCCTTAACAATGAGAATATTTGGCGATGTGACCTAGAAAAAAAAAAAAAAAAAAAAAACAGAATGCCATGTCTAATTTGGAGTTCCCTATCTGTTTCAAAACCCCCAAAGACTAGCAGGCATTCACCTGGCACTATTGGAATAATGGTCCTATTTTGATCTGCTTGTGGTACCCCTTAAAGCACCCATGGAGTTTCTGGCTACTTGGCTCGCAGATCCATAGCAACCTCAGTTCGCACTTCTCCAACTCAAGCTAGAGTTCAAGTTGTTTTCCTGGAGCCCTCTCGCCATCCAAAGCCTGGGAAACCCTAACCACCGCCGAGGTGTCCCCGAGACTTCTCGCCAGGGACCCAGGACGGGGGGAGGAAAGTCGGGGGTGGGGGCGAGGCACACAGAGACCCCGCGTCCTTTAGTCGAGAGGGAAGAGGGCACGGAAAAGGTGACAAAAGCGCTTAGAGAGTTGTTGGGATTGTTCCGGACGGGACAGCATCCCGGGTGTGCTGGGGGCGCACCGTCTTGGCTGCCACGCGCCGCACTCCCCCCGCCTCCATCACCCCTGGGCGGTAAGAAAGGTCCCGGCCTCGGCCGTCGGGTGCCCCCCCTCCACACGCCCCCCCCCCGCAGCCCTCCCCGGGGCTCGGGGTCTGGGCTCGGCCGTCCGCTCGCCGCCCGCACGTTCACAGCCGGGTGGGGGAGGGGAGGGGGAGGGAGGCGGGGCGGGAAGGTATCCGGGTCCCGGCCCCGCGCCGCGCTCTCTCATTCGGGCGCCTGGGCTCGGTGAAGTTGTGGCGGTGGCGGCGGCGGCGGCGGCGGCGGCGGCGGCGGGGGCGGGGGCAGCCGGGCGGCTCGGTCCCCGCGGGCGGCGGCGGCGGCGGCGGCGGGAGCTCGGCCGGGCGGGCGGGCGGGCGGGGCGGCGGCGCGGGGACGCGCGCTGTCTCTTTAAGGCAGCTCGGTCTGGGGTGGCGCTTTCCTCCGCGAAGGCTCCTTTGATATTAATAGTGTTGGTGTCTTGAAACTGACGTAATGCGCCGAGAGTGAGGTCCTGACAAGCGATAACATTTCTGATAAAGAGCCGATCTCAGTGCAATCTCTAGCGTCCTCTTTTTTTTTTTTTTTTTCCGGGCTGCGGGTTCCTCCGGACCTCGCGTCTTCATCATCGGGCTCTCGCTTTCCTATTTTCTTTTCTTTTCTTTCTTTCTTTTTCTTTTTTTAAAAACAACATCAACATCAACAACAACAACAACAACAAAAAACCACAACACCCCCCTCCCCTCTCCCACCCGGCACCGGGCACATCCTCGCTCTATTTCCTTTCTCTTTCTCTCGTGCTCGCTCGCTTGCTCGCTCTCTTTTTGCTAAGGCGGGGAGGGAGGGAAGGGAAAGGGGGGGGAGGCAGGAAAGACCTTTTTCTCCCCCCAATCATCCAAGATCAACTCTGCGAACAACAGAAGACGGTTCATGGCTCTGGCCGCCGCGCCACCATCTTTCGGGCTGCCGAGGGTGTTCCTGACGGTCAATCAACAGGTAAGGAAGGGGGCGTCGTGGCGGGCCGGGCCGGGGGCCGGGGGCGCGGGGGCGCGGGCTCCGGGGCGGCCGGGGGCGAGCGGCCGCCAGCGCCGCACCGCGCCACGGTGCGCAAAATGTGGGCGATCGCGAGCGAGCGGGGAGCCCTGGGAATTAAAAGTGACTTTCTTTGAAAAAAAAAAAAAAAAAAAAAAAAAAAGCTGAGGGAGAGAGTGTGCAGCGAGCCCAGCGCAGGCTTCTCGGGTTTCACATGCATTTTCTTTCTTCCTTTTTTTTTTTTTTTTTTTTTTTTTTGCGCTTTTGATTTCTTTCTTTCTGCTGCTCCCCTCTTTTTCCCCCTCTCTCTTCTTCCTCGGTTCCTTTTTGGTGAGTCCGAGGGCATCTGAGCTTTGCAAACCGAGCGACTTCAAACTGCAGTAGCCCCCGGAGTCAGGAGGGTCAAGTTCAGCCGCCGGGGAGGAGGAAAAACAAATCCCCATTTGCCAAAAAAAGAAGTTTCAGGCCGGTGCCCCCTCCCCCCTCGCAGCCCCACTCCCCCTCGCTGTCTCTTTCTGGCTGATTTTAATTCTCTCCTACCGGGTGCAGTGGAGGAGCTGGAGGTGGCTGGACCCGAGGGGCCGCCGCCGCCGCCACCGCCGCTGCTGCAAGTTTTCTAGGGGCTCCTGAGAAGCGGGGAGCACACTAGGCACCGGCATGCAGAGTAGTAAGTTGGGTGAACTCGGGAGAGCCGGGAGGGTCTTTAGAAGGGCCTTCGTGTGGACCCCAAAGTGGGGAAACTGCACAGCATTGGCTGTTGGCTTTCAGGAGTTTGCAAAGCCAGGCTTCAAACTTTTTTCACTTAAAGGCCCAGTTGTGGCTGGTGGAGGAAGGAAAGTGCGGCATCCCCTGATGCACCGCCTTGGAGCAGCTCGGGGCAGCCTGGCCCTGGGGTCTGTGCCCTGTCCCTGCCATGTGGCAGGGCCTGGCTGCCAGGGCGCTTCCGTAGGGGCTGAGCAAGGGGCACACTTCCTCTGCGGTGCAGTTGATGCGCCATGCGTCGCGCGGGTCAGGGGACACTAGCTGGTGATTAAATGCCTGACAGCGGTGGGACATGCAGGCGGATAGGCGCTTTGCTCTCCGTCTAGTTCCTGTTTGGGCTTTAGTGTCTGAAACGCATCTTTGAAAAGCCAAGGCAAACAGTGTTGTCCCTCCCTAAGTAACTCCAGGATTATAGGACCCCATGAATAATTTGAGGGTGAGGCGGAGGTGGGAGCTGTTTGAAGTGCAAAGCTGTTTTTGTGGTTGGGAAAGCTTTTTTATTTATTTTATTTTTATTTTTATTTTGTGTGTGTGTGTGTGTGTGTGTGTGTGTGTGTGTGTGTAGTACCTGTATGAGATGTTGTTTCTCTAACTGTTTTATGGTCTTAGGACTCTAAAGCCATTTAAGTTAGAGGGCAAGTAGGACCAGCAGGGCTTCAGAGGGAATCTTGGACTTAATTCATTTTAGGACCTGCCTTACTTCCCCATATCTTTCTAGGCCTCAGACTTGATAGTTTGAGAGCTTTTGAGTAAGAGCGGTGGATCTTAATGATGAATCAAAATTAAGATAGAATATTCATCCTTATCCTATTTTGGGAAATCACGGCTAGAGTTTAACCAAGGTAAGTGAGGTGTGAGCTGAGTAGAGAAGTTGAATACTAGACAAGTTAGGCTGATTCACTGAACTTTTGTAGATTCACTGAACTTCTGTAAATCCTCTAGATGAACAGGAAAGGGCCCAAGAGAGAATATAAGTACAAAGACCAAAATACAGACAGGGCCCAATTCAAGATGGCAAATAAATGCTCTTTCTCGGCCTGGTTGTTGGCTCAAACTTGATTAGTAAAAGCTAAGCATAATAAATAGGAACCTCGCAACAACTCTTTAGGGTGCTCCAGCTCTGAAGCTCAAACCTATAGACTGCTGGCATAGTGATCCTTCCCTGCTGGTTTTAGGGAAAGTTGATCATTTAGTTATTATCATTAATTGCCAGAGTTAAAAAAAATAAAACTGCAAGGGACAGTCAGGAAAGTAACGCGGGTAGCTGGTCCTATTTAACATGGACAAAATAAGAATGAAAGTTTTTCAACTCATTGCTGTGAAGTTTCTTACATGCTTACCAGGCTGTCAGTTACTCCACCACTCACTGTAAAAAAAGCAAAGATCCATAATAATCGTGCGCGGGTTCCCCCCCTTTCCCAAGTATGCCAGGTTTGTGAATAAATACAGGGTTTGTATGGGAAGATGAAGTGTTTCCTGTAAGTTTTGATGCTGACACGACAGTCTGGAAATGATACTAACACTCTGAGGAATTTATTTACTTTTTTACCTTTAAGTGAAAGTTTATTAATTGGAATGCTGAATCTTAACAAGCTGAACATACAGCTCGTTTCGTTGATCTCTCCGTTGATTTCATAACTTCCTTTAAAAGCTGTGCTCTTGGATGAAAACATTTCCAGTCAGTTGAATAGACAGGGCCGTGATGGTGCAAAAGTTTGATGGTTATTTCTGTATGAACATGAAAGTGCCGAGGAGTCTTGATGCCAGCATTCTGCCTTGATTTCTCAAAATATAAGGCATTCTCAGGCTTCATTAGGACTGTGTTGGCAGTGTTATTTACCTTTGCGGAGCTGATGTTTATGGCTTCCTGATATGTCTGTTGGATATTAGGGTATGTGTGTAGAATGCTTTTACACATGTAATAACTAAGTCTGACATTCTCCAAATAATTGGTCACCTATAGCAAGTGTCTAGCAAAAAGTTTGCCAGTCCTTTGAATTTTAGATGCTGTTAGGGTTTCTGCTGCTGGGTAGGTCTTGTCCTTTGTCTCTTAAAGGTACTATTAAAGGTAAGGAGGAAAGTGTCAGGGTAGCTTTGGAGTTGGAGCTGAAGTCAGAATGCAGCATTATGAGGACTGATATTTAAACAGTTTACACAGATTTCTGCAAACTTGTTTATAAGGCAGTTTAGTATCCAAATCAGTGTGCACTTAATGATGAGTGAGTTACATATGCTCCTACCATATCTTTGGTATTTTGATTTTACTTTTCTTTCAAGTCATGTAACACTTGTGAATTTATTCTGATTTCCAGTGTAGGTCTTTCTGAGACACATAAAGACATCTTCATTCAATAAGTAAACCTTCAAAACAGGAAAATGCATGCATCAATGGGAAAGTCACTTTTAAGATCCTACTATGGCAATGATACTTCTATTGCTGCTATTATTATTACTACTGTTATTATTGTTAGATGTGTATGTGTCCATAGACAGACAGAAAACATGATTTGATACTAATGATATTTGCATTTCCTTTAAATAATAAGCTAAATGGTGTCAGACTTTAATATGTTCTTATACCATCTTTGTTGAAGTAAATATATATTACTGCAAGCTTACAAAGGACTTGCAACAACTTTTGAATAGGAACTTTATGTTGAACATGAAATTGGGATCAGTATTGATAACTGGCCTTTCAACACATTCCGTGTTATATTTTAAAATCATTATTGTTTTACCTCTGTACTTCCCTTGATAGCAAACAATTAATATCAGAACACTGTGCTATTGTGTGGAAAGCAAACAAGACTTTGAAAAAGTTCTAGTCAGGATCTGTAATTGATTTTGAAGGAAATTATTTTTGCAATAAGTGATGGACTTAAAATAAAATGACTGGCTGCCATTAAAGCATATTCTCAGGAAGATACTCTCTTGTGTGTAAAATGAAGCCATTCATTCAACAGACTGACAACTTTCCACTTGGTATTTGCCTCTGCTTAATTTAGTTTTCCGCAGGACAGCTAGTGTGGTAGTCTGCATCTGTTTTTGGCAGGCACAGAAAACTATAAACCCAGACCGTTCTATCCCAAACATTGAAGCTCACAAGTTAGAATTGATTTGATAAAGACAAGCAAGTTTTATGGGCTTGCATCCTGTTGTTCATCCTTGGTCCAGCTTTCAGGTAACAGGTTTCTTTCTTCCTCTTCTGCTGGTTGTGATAGCTAACAGTACTGATAATAGTTTTGACTGTTTATCTTTCTTATTTGTCATTTTTTGAAACTTGGTGGGGGCACTAAACTTTGATGGCTTGTGTGGGATAGCTGTAAGAATCATTGGACATAAGAAAGAAGTGCATTCTTTGTTACCATAACAGTTATGATTTATGGGATTTAGGGCTCCCTCTTGGATGCTTGTGTAGACTTTGCTCAAGTAGAAAGTTAACATAATTCTCTCAGCATGCTTGTAATGCATAGCAAAGCCTCATGTACTACTTATCATTATATTCAATTAAAAAAATCAGGAGTGATTTTTATAATTATCAAAATCATTTGTCTCCTAATAGTATGAATCAAATTACTAAAATAAATGGGCTAAAATATATGTATTATTTCATACTGCTATTTGGTAGGAAATAGTCTTGCCCAGAACAGCCACTCTAAAACTTGAGTGTAAATTAGTGCAAACCTATTTGTCTGTTTTTTGGAATATTCTATTATATATGACTCTCATAAATAGTATATTTAATCTTATTATCATGGCCACCTTTTGGCTTATCCTAAAACTCAGTGGTACTTATAGCCCTGAGAACTGAACTTGTAGGTCTTTGATTTGCTTCTCTGATAGGTCTAATAATGTAGAACTTGTTTTAAGTTAGAAATAGATCCTTGGGCTTAGAGAAATTCTTTTACTCTATCCGCAGAAAGACAAAAATCATTTGAGTTGATAAGATTCAGTGAGATGAAGAACCCTAAGTAGTGATTCCAGTTATTGTAACCATTATAGTAGCGACATCAATGTCTGCTTTTTGTAATCCCATATTATTTTTTCTTAAGAGCCACATCCAAGAAGCTAAAGCAGAGATGAAATTATCTATGCACTTCAAATTTGTACCATCGTTGGCAATCATTTCTGATCCAAAGCTATCTTTGAACTATAAATGTTAAGGTTTGTTGTTAAATATATTTCATTAAAAATAAAAAGAAAACTTTTAATTTTTAAAATGTTTCTCGCAGTTTAAAAACCTGCAGTAAATACTTTACAAGTGGCTAGACACCTTCCCTGGTGGTTCAGTTTATACAAGTAGGAAACTTTCTCTCTCTCTCTTTCTCTCTTGTTTTCTTTAAACCAACTGACGTAATGCCAAACTTTGCTTTAAAAGAACAGACAGAAGTAATTGGTAGCTTTTAACTTTTAATAATGTTCTGGATTGGTTTTAGTGGCCAAAATGCCTTTTTTTTTTTTTTTTTTTTTAAGAAAAAAGAAAAATGTTCAAGTAAGAACGGGCTTGTGGCCTGAGGAAGACAGGCTCTGTTGATGCAGTTATTTTTATTCTTGTTTTTCAATCTGTTATTAAAAATCTTCCCTGCTGAGCACTGCTGGGTTTCTCCAATTGTTCCTTGCGATGGCTGGTGCATTTCAGGGTACCATAACTTATACAGTTTGGGGGTCAGGTTTTGGGGAGAATGGGTATTTTGTAGCCTCATTTCTTTGTTACTTGGAAAAATAGATTTTGTTTCAATGAGATTAATTCAGAAAGGCTATCAATGGTGACAGGTTCGTGAAGATGTACATACGCAGAATGCCACACCTGTTAGCGAGAGCCTAAACTGTAGATGTTCAGTTGTGATATTAAATTATTTTTATGTGCACAGAAAAAAAAATAGGTGAAACTTAACCAAAATACAATTTAGATAGCATTAGTTTTAAGGTTCAGTTTGTTTCTGTTGGAAGTGTTTTTTTTTTTTTTTTTTTCTTCTTTTCCTACTTAGAATTTAGAATTATTTTGTTTTAGCCCAATTTATCAACAGGATTTTTGGTTTTTCTGTACTTTACTCACTTCTATCTTTCCTTCCTTCCTTCCTTCCTTCCTTCCTTCCTTCCTTCCTTCCTTCCTTCCTTCTTTCTTTCTTTCTTTCTTTCTTTCTTTCTTTCTTTCTTTCTTTCTTTCTTTCTTTCTTCTTTCTTTCTTTTTCACAATAGTCATTCTCTGTCTTATAGACCTTGTACCGGCAAACAAGACTTTCTCTAGTTAAGGGACATCTTGGTCATGTTGATTGACATAGGGCAACTTCAAAAGCAGAAAAGCAGAAAAATGTTTTCTGGGATAGAAACATTTCTGCCAGTGTTTTCTTCCTTGGGGAAAGATACTCCACCCAGAAATGAGGCCCTCCAGCCCATTTTCGGGTAAGAACTGAGGATCCACACTTCTGATGTGCGTCAAACTTCGAATCTTAGGTCTTGCCTTGCATCCCAAATTGTTCCGGGGTTTTCTTTCTTTCTTGTTTTTTTTTTTTTCCCCTCCCCATCTTAGCTAGAGCCTAGGTAAAGAATAATGCATACTGAAAACTAGGTGTGCCATATACGAAAAGTAGTCTTTAATACATTTATAATTATCAAAAGCATTCTACATATTCCAGACCCTTGAAGTTCTCCGTGCTTAGAAATTTGACAGTTTTGATTTACTTCATGTGTTTCTGTTTTCCATGTAAAAGCTGTCGACTTTAGTTCATATCTGACTGATTCCTTCTTTGCCAACTGTTCCTTTACTTGAGGATTTATCAGGAAAACCTTCAGGACATTAAGCTATATGTTGTTTACATCAGCACAGTGCAAGCTTCTTGGAGAAAGTCTTCATTGAATTCACATTTTTAAAATTTGTTTACAAAGTTTTGAAACATAAATTTCAAGTTAGGGATATGTCTGTTGTTGGACGTTTTTTTATTTTATGGATGTTTTCTTGTTACTTCAAAAAATGGGAAGCGTAATAAACTGTAGCAAGAAGGGGAAAAAGACAGAGGGAGGTATTTGGTTTGCCTTTCTTTAATATCAGCAGTTTGTTTACTGTGGAGTGGTGGGGAGGGGCAGGGGAGGCATTGTGGAAGATGATACAAAAAAAAAAAAAAGTCCATCAATTGCGCATATGATTCCCTCCCCTTAAGGTTTACTTAAACAATATGTTTCAGTTTTGCCTCAAACCATTCCACACCGCCTCAAACCATTCCACACCACCTCTGCTTCAAGCATCCATCCCTATCTTGGTTCCTGAGCAATCAAGGATGGCATGTACTGTTGTATAATGAGCAGCAGTATTGTTTGAACAAAGGTAAAATATTTTGATTTATGTCATTTTTTTGGTAGAACTAGGCTGTCTATAATACGAGAGGAAGCTAGCAGTGTAGAGCTTGTATATATTTGATGTATCCACGATAGATAGACAGTGTTTAAATATTACTGCAGCTATGTGTGCATGCTCTTCGAGGTGGCTATTATGTATGTGGTATCTTAGATACCCCTTGATGGTTGAATTTAATGTGCTAAACTCTGAACTTTGTGCTTTAAATACAAATCTTTTAAGGAGCTACATGGTTTGCTTTATAAAATCTAGAAGTTTGAAATGAGAATGGGGGTTAAACATGATGAATCACTTGTTACCTAATTCTTAGGTCTACTGAGACTTTACTAAGAGTTTTCAAAAGAAGAAAGAAAAAACCCTATAAGTCAAAACGCCCCCTTGAAGTATGTTTAAAGAAGTGTTTCTGAGATCATTTTGGAAAAGTCCCATTTCTGTGGAGAGGTGTAGTAAAGTGACTTTGCAGTTTCTGGATGTATTATTTTATGGGCTGGCATGTTCTAGTTTACAGTTCTATCAGCTCAGAACGTTATGCAGAAATCATATGGAACATGTAAAGACTCTGTACTGTGATTCCATGGTTTTTTCCCTAGGGTGATGGATTCTGTGCGTCACCCAAATGTGATGTGATTTGCCAGGCTTGTAATACTGGTTTTGAGAGTTGCTGGATGTCCTATTCTGTCAGGCAACATAATACAACAATGTTGGTAACTAGGTAATTGACACAGGCAGAATAGGTTCTGGAAAGTGTTCAGCTACTTTAAAGTAAGTTCAGAAGTTAACTTATATCAGTTTATTCAACCCTTGAATAAACAAATGATTCATTTAGTGCTCTTGAAGTGTTCTTTAGTAGATAGTGTTAGAGAATTATATATGTATTCACAGGTCATTTCTTGTTTCCTTTCTTTTAGTTTGAAGGGAGCATGATTATCTTTTTTGTGTTAATAGTTGCTTTTAATTATTTTGTATTTATGAAAGTAAATAGCATTGTAAAGAATAATAACTATTTCTAATGATTATTGTATATATCCCAAGCTTTAAACATATTAACATCATTATATTATTACATTGAATATTAAAATAATCAGGATCTATTCAATATAGTATGATATATAACTTTTTGTTTAAATTTTAAAGGTATCTTAGATATGGGCAAAGAAAGATGGACAGGTTTTCACCTTAGAGCTGATTTTACTTAGAAAATTTGGTAAGCTGTATGAAGCTTACAAATCAGTGAACGTTTATGATGTAATATGTTCTTCTTGATTAGATTCTACAATATGGCTTTCTGAGAATCTGTGTAAATCATTGTGTCGTTTCCTCAACTGATTTATATAGGAACTCAGTGATATATTGATAACTAATATAAATAGGTGTAGTGACTTAGTGTGGGTAACTGAATTTCTCTAGTGCTTGATACATGTTGGGGGCAGAGGGCTTAAGCATTGCTGGACTCTGTTCAGTATTCTCCTCTTGCGGATATGGACTCATACCCTACATTTGTGACTTCATTATAGCTAAGTACACATATTTGTATTCTTAGTCATAAAGAATGTTTTTGTATTAGGGCCACTGTATGGGATTTTCAGAGATGGCATAGTTTATGAAATATTTGTCATGTTATATTAGTGACTTAAGGTATCCCAATATCTACTTGAGAGATAATTTAATTATGGTTTTGGTTCTGAATAAGAGTAAATTTGGCTAAATAAAACAAATTCCAGTTATGCCCAAGTGTGATGTCATTGTCCACACATCATCTTTAGCTCTGCCATACTAGCCCATTTGTCTTAATATTGTAAAGTAGTTCTGCACATATAAAACTTCCTAAAAGAAGTTGACAGTTTTTTTGCATTACTTTTTGATACCATTAAATATAGCTAAAAGAGAATCTAGCTCATTCTATGTCTAAGTGATATCATTCAACTCATGGAGTTAAAGCTGGTCATATATGCTCAGTTTAATCAAGGCCCATGTTACAAAATTTTTACAATACATATAACTCTTACTGTTGGATGACTAAATTCTTTTCCAATTACTTTTGAAATACTTCTTAGGTCTATCACATCAATGTGACTTCTATCTTTGAAGGATATATTTTATGTTAATATACATATTTTTAAATTATAGATAAGAAATTACAGATTTTATATTTATTTTTAGATACATACCTTTTTAAAAGATTGTTGCGGAAGTAGGAAAATTTTAGAAAATAACTTACAGTGACCAGTGTGTGTAAGTAGTTACACATTCAAGTGATTAAGACTATAAAATATTATTTTATGTGTTTTAAAATAAAATTATGAAATGTGTTACTGTTACTCCTTTTGACTAAAATTACATTTTGTGTGTGTGCAAGGTGTCACAACTTACTACAAGAAACTCACAATTACCTAAACTTGAAATAGAGCACACTATTTATTTTACTCTGTATCCCATCACTCTTTGTTTGAAATAACCAGTTCTTAAGGTAATTTATGCTGATGAGAGAATGACTAATTATTTGCAACACATTTTGCTTTTTCTTTACACTTTGAGAAGCTAGGGGGCTGTCACTTAGAAAATGTTCTTAGGCTAATAATAAAATTCATCCGTGTACATTTTACATAGAAACTTGTGTACATGATAATGCATGCTCACTTCATTAGACTCTTAACCCCTTAGTGTTACACATTTGTTTACATTTATGTATGCACGTCATGCATTTTATACTGAGAATTACTCACTTTCTCATACTAAACACTAACGTATGTCCATGGTCATCTCATTTCAAGACTAATTAGATATATCCCTTGCAAAGATAAAAACCTTCAAAACTGAGATCAGTAATGATAAAAATAGAAAATCAGGTATATTAGTGTATGCACGTTTTCTTTATTTATTTTAGATTTTATGTATTTGAACAAAAGAGAGAAGAGCGTACTATACAGTCCCTGACACCATCAGGCACTACTGCAGCATATGCCCTTATTTATTTATATATTTTTTGACACAGAAAACTTTGACCTCTTTGCTTGTGGTCCTTGGGAATTGCAGATAAGCCCCATTGGGGTCACACTCCTAGTTTTGGCTTCGCGTAACAGAAAGTGCTCTATAGCTTCTGGTGAGCTACTGTGCTCTTTTCCTTCAGGACTGGAAGGTCCTTTAAGTTAATTTGGCATTTGGAAGTTCAACCAGAATTCTTCCTTTCTGAAAATCCTCTGGATGGTTTTCAGAAGAGTAAGCAGAGATCACGGGCTGCGTGACGCTGTTGATTTTAGGATGCTGAAGAAAATTATGCTGAGACCAAGCATGCTTCCTCTGGCTTACTCTGCCAATGCTTTATTACCATTTTTTAAATTTACTCCTCCTTTTTGTGTGACATCTAATTTTTCAGTTTCTGGAAGGATGAGGATTTACCCTTGTAGTGAAAAAAGTGTGCCAGATGTAGAATTAGTGTTTATACTTCTTTACAGTACTTATACTTGGAGGTATGTAAGTGGTATAAGAAGATGAAGCTTAGATACAGTAAAACAATAATTTGATTTTGTTTACTGTAGAGCAGGCCATTGCCACTTTGTGTCTGTGAGGAACTACATTGAATGGAATTAAATAAAGTTGTGGTGTAATTTGGAAATAATTATAAGCACCCGCTGTGACATATTTCTGGCAGAAGGATGAAGGCACTTTTAGTCAGTGCTTATACCCAACATTGGATTCCAAACATATAAATAAAAATTGGACCATTCAGTCATGGGTGATGCTGGAAATATGTGTTATCTTCATTTAGAGAAGAAAAGTATTCATAAAATCCTTACCTTTCATGTGCTTTAGATTTGCAAGATCAGAATGACAACCCTCACGCTATCAGTGCTTTGAGGTTTTTAGTTTGTTGCTGAATGTCGCTGTATTCAGAGACATGAGGCACAAATGGTTTAACATATTTGCCCAACGAGTTATAACAGTTCAATGAATGCTTGTGTTTTTATCATGGGTTAGAGAGTAATACAAGATAGCATAGTAGCTCTCTCCCTAAGGAAAGTTCTAAGGGTTGGGGTTTGCAACTGAACTTTCAGATCTATGGCATGACAGATGTAATAGGTAGAAATACAGAGTAGTCACACCTTTTATAAAATTTGGTTCTATCTTCATGTCTAGGAAAATACAGCAGTGAATGTTTGCTTTTTACATGTTTTGTCTCCAAGCAGAGGAAACTGACAGTTTTATGTTTTAAGTGCCGAAAGTTGTTCTTGGCTAAGCAGCCCCAGAGTTAATCACTAGGATGTTAACTTGAATTTTTTGCCTTGAAAAAGGTTTTGATTTTTAAATCAAAATGTGCTGCCATTATTTCCAAATTGACATCCTGCATTTTGGATTAGTTTTTAGAGAAATGGTTTCCAAATTCTGCTTGAAGTCCATTGATTTTGAAATAATTGTTTTTTTTAAAGCCTTTTTAGAAAGAGGAGGTGTTTCATATCTTCAACCTTTTAAAGTTACAGGTCCCTTGTTATTTCTCATAAAATTCAAATTAATTTTACATGAATTTTATATATTTCCTTTTGTGTTATTTTTTTTCAGAAATTCTGATGCATCTGAAATCTAGACATTGGGATTTCAGCTGTCCTGCCACACCCTAAGATTTATTTTGGCCACTTGTAAGGAGCCTCTGTAGAGAGAAATCCTTTTATGCGTCATTTTCACACTTTTATTTTTGCTTTAGAAAAGGGTGGCTTGGGAGGAATCATGCAATAATTCTTTGTGGTAATTTAAAATTGTAAACTTTTTAAAACAACATGACATTTAGTTTTTCATTTATAGTTTATGTATTTTGCATCCAAAATTTTGAAAGAAAACAAAAATAACTTTAGTAAGCATTTATTCCCATTTAAGATTGCTTTGTGGAATTCACTTAAATGCATAAGAAAATGTCAAATGTCGTAAATGCAGCGGGTTAGATTTGAATCTGTTCCTAGAGTGGAGGTTTGCCTAAGACCGATGTTAGATGGGAAGATTCTTACTAGATTGAAAGGTTTCTCTTTTTTCACCTGCATTTTTTTTACCAACTTCTGTGCCCAAGATGAAACAAATAACCATTCTAAATTATAGTTATATGCACAACAAATAAGAGAGAAGACAGCTCTGCTAATATATTGTTTTTATTTGGAATGAATTCATTAGATCCTGAAGAAGATACCAGTTTGTGAACTTAGTATCTGTAACACCTCTCTACCTGACTCCTGAAAAAAAAAAAGGAATTGGCCTGAGGAGGGGAAGACCACATTGTTCCCATTCCCAATGTAGTGTATTTAACAGTAGTCGGTGTCTGCTGGTGGAAATGTGACTGCTCCCAACAACCATCTCCTTCTTTGTCTTCTATGATGTCAGGCAAACTTTTTGCCAAAACTTTGGTGCAGTGTAATCACTGTAGTGGTGTGGAATTAAGATGATGTGAATCATGTTTAATATTCTATTTTGAAAACAATTTTAAAACCTTGCATGCTTGGATTATAACAGAATTGTAATGGTGTTTTTAGTTTTAATTTGAAGCCTCTAGTTACAGATAAAGCATGAAAAATTTAATAGATCATTTTCTAATATTGAAGAAAATGAGGGTTCATTTGTATGAATGCTGTTGTAGAACTACTGGTTTGACCTCATTTTGACAAAAGACGATCAGTTGAAGACATTTGCTAACTTTCATTGGCAACAAAACAGGTGACATTGAGAAAGCCTTATACAAAAGAAAGCATAAATTAAATTACCTGATGTTACATATAGAGTAAACTAGCCTTAGGAAATTCTCTTGGTTCTATGATTTGGTTCTAAAAACCATTCCCCATATCTTTTTTCCTAATGGGCACATTGTGCCCACAGGAGTGTTCTGCATCCCACAATAGGACGAAAAATATAACCTATGCTTGACATTCTTTTCATGGTGGTCTTATGGAGAAGTACAGGCTGACAGGTAAACTTTTTTTTTTTTTTCTCAGTGGCTGGCCTTTGTTCTGCAGGTCAGTTCTGAGTTTGGCTGTTTGTGTTTTCCATGATCTTTTTGTTTATGTATCTCTGAATCCCATGTATGCAGGGTGACCATAGAGAACATATTTTGTTTTGAGTGACAGGTAGAACCTGAGCTACTCTCCATTCCAGCATAACCATCTTACTTTAAGAAAGGAGAAAAGCAAAGAGAGAACATGTAGTTTTCACTACTTGGGTGAAGGAGTGTACTAGTGTCTGATCTCCCTTTTAAGAATAAGTTAATCACTCCATAATTTCCATGTGGGTTGAGAAGATCTGCTTAATATTTAATATCCAACAATCTTTTTTTGTCTCCTGAAGATGGCTAAGAGAAAAGAATGAAAGTGTAGATTATATAGTCAAAGTTATTTGATGATCATGTAATGAGTCGCTTGATATATTTCTTTATCTCAATTTATTTTGAAGATACAGGAATATAAGATGTAACAACAAAATTATCACAGATTAGAGTTTCTTCAGAAAATTGAAGTTTGATGTTTCTTTCAAACATCCTTAGGGTCACATACCTTTTTGGATAAACTAATTGCAAATCTAGTTGGGACTCAAACATTGGTTAAAACATAAAAACATAAACATAAAAACATAAAAAGCGAGTTTGTGCTATCCTCCTCCCTTTAAAATACTTTCAACATTTGTCTACATAGAGGCCATTTTCCAAAATGATCCATTCACATCGGGACTCATCTTCTTCTGTATCATAATGTGTATGTCTGAGATTAGATGTAGTATGTACAATGGATTATTTAAATTTATTTAAATGTGTTTGAGAAACCATTCAAGGGATTTTCCATAAAGTCCTTGCCATTTATAAAGAAAAATTACCAAAAGAATACTAAAAAGACTTCACTTATTATAAATGCTTTTCATATCAGACTTGTATTTTGAATGATTGATATTTTGGTTTCAAGTATATTAAAAATCATATGCTTTAAGATGTAAATTTAATACCCCTATTAGTTTGTTTACAATTTCTTCACATGACATTTCTAATCATGATCCCTACTGTATAACATGTGTGTAATTGTTTATTTTTTGATGATAATCAAGCTTTCACCAGTTACATAGTTGCATTGGAAAGGTAGAATTCTGTTTTAGAACTTTGAAGCATAAAACTGTAAAACCCTGGTTTCTTCTTAGTTTAGCCCTGATTGTCCCTCACAAGTCAAATGTTCAAGTTCCAGTCACAGTGCTTCCATGCTGGGTTGAGAGAAATGTGGTGAATGTCATGAGTCAAGGTATGGAGCTAGACATTCCTGCTTGTCCTGGAGGTAGCTCCAGAAGGGACTGCAAGGCCAGAGTAGCTGCAGGACCCTGGACATGGCTTGACCTGATGCAGGCCTTGCTCTGAACCTCCTTCCTCCTGCTTGCAGGGTGAAGACACCATGCATGCATTCCCAAGGCTTTCCCTGGCTTTGTCTTTTCGCCAGACGGTAGGTGTTTATTGTTTTGAATTTGATTTGGTCGTTGTTTTTGTTTTCTCCTTAGTGTTTCTTCTAGGAGAAAACTTTTATAAGTACTTCATAAATAGTTATTCTTATTCTTTTAAAATGAAACTATTTGCTTGTAGAAAATATAATTTTTTTTTGGCTCAGCATTATCAATTACATCAGACAGCAATGGAATGGTTAGAAGGCACTTCTCCAGTGAGTGAAGAAGCTATTATGACTAGTCATCCCATATAAAATCTCTTTCTCCGTTTGGCCAGGCTACTGTCTGATCACTTCTTTCTCTTTTTCTGTTATTGCTATACATTTTGAATTAGTTTTTTACTTAAACTGTAAATTACAATTTCACATCAACATCAATGTTAACACCTGATTCAGCTGTAGTAAATAATATAAAAACTAGTGTCACCCTAATTCTTAATGGTTTTCTGAATGTTATTTTAAATGTATTTTCTACTTCACTATCTGTATAGCATTTCTTTTTCTTTTTTTAAAGACTTACTTTCTTAGTACAGCAGTATTAGTAAATGCTTAAATTTCTTTTATCGTGGAGCACAGTTATGCTAATGTACTCACCTACTTTTGCAAAATTCCTTCCAAACATTCTTTAAAACTATTTTCTACTTGTTCTCATGACACATATTTGTGAACAAAGAGTATCTTAGATGTTTTATAGAAGGTAGTTAAATGGGTTATAATCCTGTTGTAGTTGTTTATGGCACATTCTTGGAATGTAGGAAAAGTCCAAGTGACGCTTTGTAGGTAATCTATGGCTAAGGATCTGGGAGATAGGCTAGCACTTAAATGATGGGTGTTAGGTAAGAGTCAGCATATACTGCAGCTTCTTTTGACAGTTTAGAAAAATACGAAAGACTACTTTTTATTTATTTTTGCATGAATATCATCTTATATAGGTGGAAGCCAAGAGTCTATTCTTTGAGATTTATTTCCAATGTTTCAAAGTTAAATATGGAATCCATTCTCCATTTTTTTTTTTTTTTTTTTTGATACAAGTTAAACCTAACCAGATACAAAAATAACTGAGTGGAAAACATCTTGAATCCCTGAATTTTCTTATAGTTTCTCATAAATCAGTGGAGTAAATTTTGCCAGGCTCTTCTGTTTCTCGACACTGGTATATTGCAGTCCTCAGAGGCCTCATGGCAGCCAAGTCCCAGTGGTCTTTCCATCTGATTGCCTGGCTCAGTGGAGCTGGATACACCAGTCACACTCTCTGGTGTTTCTCCTGGCCTGGCTTCCAGAGCACTGCAACCTGCCACTCTTGCTTGTCACCTGCCCTTGATTTTCTTGTTAATGTCTGTTCTTTTCTCTGAGGATTGAATGTACTTGGCTTTTCATCCATATGAAACCATCCCTGAGTGGCCATCTCTAGACCTAAACTGGTTGCCCTTGGTCTTCAGCCTCCGTCAGGACTTGCTCATAAGCTTGTTTCTCCCCATTACCTTAACATTCAGGACACTTACACTGGTTCTGTTTACCTATCCTATCTGAATAATATCATGTTTGTCCTCAATATAGTACTAAATGGTTCCAGAACATTCCCAAACCCACATTTGGGCATCTTCTTCCATCTTTATGTACTGCTGTTTATCCAGCGTTAATAATAGGGATTCCCTCATTTCTAACATAAGCCTTCTTCCTGAGATCTTCCACTGGTTTACAATGAATTAACCTTCTCTGCACTGAGTTTCCTTTTGTTTGTGGCTTAATGTTGCCCATGGTAGAATCCATGTGGCATTGTTTGCCAGAGGAAAGTGAGACCACACTGAGAACATTTTTGTTCTCTGCAGAATGCTTGATTGGATTCAGTAGTCTCTTACATGTTCAGCATTAAATGTGCACATGGTTGAAGAAGGTTTTGGCTGGAAAAACTTAGGACTGCCTGGTGTTGAGAAAATTGTGAAAGTGGGTTGTCAGATTTCAGTGAGGGAAAGGATTATATATGGTATTGCATAATTGATAGATGCTGCTTTAAGTTTGCCCTAATTTTTTGTTCCTAAGGCATAACAGCACTGGTTGCAACTTAGCCTGTTGTATTTTGCAGTGTCCTTTCCTATCTGGACATTTAATAATTAATGCTACTTAACTAAGTGGGACTGTCTCAGTAATACAGAGGCATAGAGGCTCCACTACCTTCAAAAACTATAGCAAAATGGAATCATGGACTGCATCTGAGGCACTGTGATGTATTCGAAGATGCAAGTATTAAGAATACTGTATTAATATCCAGGTGTGGTGACACACACCTTTAACCCTAGCACTCAGGAGGCAGAAGCAGGAGGATCTCCATGAGTTCGAGGCCACCCTGAGACTACATAGTGAATTCCAGGTCAGCCTAGGCTAGAGTGGAAACCAAAAACATAAAATTGTATTAAAAATTAAGTGTTAAAGTATTAAGAGCAATGATGGAAGGCTCCAAGGTCATAAGTCAGAAATACACAGTTTAAGTATCCTTATGTTGAATGTGTTTTTCAGCCCAAATGTTGTGCTATGTTGCTTAAGTACAGTAGCTTTTGCCCTGGCTTCAGGGTGAACATTTCTTGAAATATAGTTCTGTGCTTGGGTGCTATGGGAGCAAGGATGTCTTGTATCTTCGAAAAATCTAAGAAAGATATTGCGGAGTAAGGTTTGCCAGGAACTCAGCAGAACTAAGCCAGTGCTGCGTTAAGATGCCCAGGTTTAAAGCAGTAAGAGGATGTTGGACTTCCCTTTGCTTTGTAAAATATTCCTGTTTTCTTGAGAAATGTCCAATAAAGTGATAACTGAATTATAGTTGATACAGATTTTTCATGTCAGAATAATATGAAAGCACCAAAACTTCTGAATATTTCATATATACTAATCACTTTTTAATTTCATGAAAAGCCAAGAGCCATTTTATTATTAGGACCATATTCTTGACCTTCTCTCTTTTTTTTTTTTTTTTTTTGCTAAAATATTTGCTTTTATCTGAGAATTAGGAAGTCCCTTGATTAAACACAAGACTCAGTTAAGTCCATACGTGTCACTTTAAACAGCTGTGGAAAACCATTATGCGCTGGTCATTGTACATTCCCCAAACCATATGGATAGGGAACCACGTAGGAGAAATCAAGGTATTTGGGGAATTTCTTTGCTTCTAGGATGGTTCCTTACTTGTAGGATTCCTATCTATTTCTTCCTTAGAAAGAAAACATTCCAGAGCTTCCTAGGAAACTTAGCTAACTGAACTTTTCAAACATCCTTTTCTGATGTCACCTTATGTCTTTGCAAACCCTTTGAAGGAGATGGTTGAGTTTTTAGAAGTAATTTCTGCCTGCAGTTTTGCACACTCTTTAAATGACATTAGGACGACTTCTACTGAAGGTGCACTCTGGTTCATAAGTAGGGGTTTTTAAATGCTCTGTACTTTTCCACAGCTGAAAGGGTGCATACTTTTGGTTGAAAGCGAGTAGGCAAAATTTAGCTTTGCTGTACTGGTAGCCGTGGTGGCCTAAAAATCTCCTTTGGGCTTTTTCACAATCCTGACAGGACTGGGCTCTTATGTCTGTTAAATACAGAAATAGAGGAAGGAAATGTATGTTTTGGCTCCATTAAAATGTTCCTTATCAGAGTGTATATGTAGGAGAGGGTGCTGCTGAAGATGCCTCTGCTGGCCAGCTGGACAGCATGTGTGCTGGGCCAGTTTCCTGTCTGCTAAAGCTATGTGGTACTCCTTAATGAAGGGAAAGAGGACATTATTAAACGTGTTGGGCTTAGTTTTCACTTGTGAAAATCAGGGAGCAGAGGGCACGCAAACTTCTCAAAGGGTGGACACAGTTTGCATAGAAATGAGCTCCGAGTCAGAACAACTGCTGGTAAGTGCAGAACTAGCACGGATGGCTACATAAAAGTGATCGCAACACAGGTCCTAGGTGAGCAAGGTGTCCAGGGAAGAAAGGCTGCTGGCCTGGAGCTTAGCCTTTTATCCAGAGCCTTTACAGTGAGGGTTATGGTACATATCTGTGAAGCACGCTGATGAGTGTACTGTCCTGTCTGCTGAGTGTATTGTCTCCAACTGAGATAGAAAGTGCTGTCATCTTGGTTTTATAGAAAGGAGGACCACTCAGGGAAGCTTAAGGAATTGTCCAGACTATAAAGCAGAAGTCAGGATTTGAACTTAGGCACTTCAGCTCTCAGATCTGAAGCAGCTCTACTGTGTTTCTCTGCTGGTGGATGAGCAAGCCTCCAGTTCTGCATGCATATGCGTGCTCTCTCTTGCTTTCTTTTTATTTCTTTTTTCTTTCCTTTTATTTATCTCTTCCTTTCCCCTCCTGCCTCCTTTCCTCCCTCCTTCCTGTCATCTCTCTCTCCACATCTCTCTCTCTCCATTCATCTGTTTGTCCACCCAACACCCATCTATCTGTGTAGACACAGCCTCACCATGTGGCCTTGAATTTTCCATCTTCCTGTCTCAGCCTCCAGTATTCTGAAGTACACATGTGCATCACCACACCTAGTTTAACCTAGTAATTGCATTTTAAAGAATATGATAGTGTTTTATTACCACTGTCCTAGCCTGATTTCTTCTTAGGCAATAATTCATTGTTAGGGAAATAAACTCACCTTTAGATAGAAGACACTTAAAATTGTCACTAGTAATCTGGAAACATCCTACTTACTCTTTTTTCATGTAGAAATGGCTACAACCTTTACACACACACACACACACACACACACACACACACACACACACACACGGGGGGGGGAGTGGGAGAGAGAGAGAGGGAGAGAGAGAGAGAGAGGGAAAGAGAGAGAGAGGAAAGTAGCATAAGTAGCTGCCCCTCCTGGCTCCATGACAGCATGAAGGCTGTGCTCAGCAAATCATGGTAAGGGGAAGTGGCTGAATGACATGGGGAGGTGGCACAGTCCTAATCTTCGTGGCTTTGTGTTTGTGTTTGGTAATGTGTTTGCAGTCCTGGGGA
The DNA here is from genome assembly GCA_036365145.1 of Orientallactaga sibirica. NCBI lineage: Eukaryota > Metazoa > Chordata > Mammalia > Rodentia > Dipodidae > Orientallactaga > Orientallactaga sibirica. The sequence goes on along the minus strand of JAEOAD010000003.1, from coordinate 83,117,903 downwards.
ACTACTGCTCCAAATAGTGTCTTGACAGCCTTGAATTCTGACACGGTTTGTGTTTCAAAGACATTATAAAAAGCAATCTTCCTGTGGGTCAGCCCTAAACATTTCTTTAAACCAGTTATTAGCTTGTTTTAGCCCTGAATTTTTTTCTTTTTTCAAGAAAATAATTTGTATTTTATGAAAGAGTTGTAAAGACCCCGTATGTCTTTGGACAGTCGCATGAGAACTAGACACCAAGAGAGAGAGAAACCTGTCTTTTCCCCTCTCTGGAAGGAGACATGAAAACCAGGAGCTGCAGATCGGTGAGCAGCAGGGTTCCATTTTCTTTGCAGCGCCTGGAGACGCAGCCTGGAGGACCTACCGGGAGGGGCTGCGTCTGCCCGGCGGCCACGGCCCTGTGGAGCCCGGCTCGGCCCCGCGGACCCCGCCGCTGCGCTGCTCCGCGCGGGACTGGAGGTGGGCGTGGAGCGCGGGGCGCGCCGCGGACCGACGCCCGCCCGCCCGCCCGCCCGGTCGGGTCTGCGCCCCGCCGCCCGCTCCCCCGCTCGCCGGCTCTCCTGCGCGCTCCGCCGGCCTGCGCCTGCTCTCCTCCGCGCTCGGGCTCCGGCTCCGCGGCCCGCGCGGCCCCAGGCCCGCCCCGAGCCCCGCGCTGCCAGCCGCGTTTCCTCTCCCGTGACCCCGTTTCCTCCCGTCTTCTCCCTCGCTTCCTCCCGGCTGCCGCCCCTCCTTGATGGGACGCTCCGATTTCCTCTCGCCAATCCCGACCATGGGTTTATCCACAGTGACTCATCTTTAAACAGTATTATTCACCTGTGATCGCTGCGCAAACGGAGACGGATGCCAGGGGAGAGGACCAAAGTACTAGGTTTTCATGGATTAAAAAAAAATATATAAATATATATGTGTGTGTGCGTGTACTATATATATATATGTATGCATTAGCTTCTAATGAGTCTCCTGCCTGTTCAGGGTTTGCGTTTTGAAGTTTGCTTACTGTCACGAACACTCAAGGGTAGATGGGAGTATTGCATCGCAGGCTGTTCAGTCAAAATACTATGGAAGGGTAAACCTCACCTCTTCACTGAATTGCAGTGTCTTGTAATTTAGTAGCTTTAAAAGTACATGAAGCTTTTAAAGAAAAATTCTCCTTTTCAGTGGCTGAGACTTCTATGGTACTTTTAGTGTTCCGAATACTTATGGTGTTCTTAAATTATGAATGTTAAGAGAGTTGTGCATGGATTCCTATCAGATTTATTTCTGTCTACATTATCAACCTTGTTCTAAAATTAGCTCTCATTAAGGACATGCTTTTTACACCCTTTGAATTAATTTCCTCTTCTAGAGATATATATTACTAAGGGCTTATCATGGAACAGCAGTAATTTTAGTGGAACTGCTCAAAGTTCTTACTACAAAAGGCATTTAGCAACTATTGAATATTATTGATTCATATAGTTTGTGTCCAACTGCTTCCTTTTGGCTTTGAAGATCCCTGTGTGCCTAACTAGCTAAATAAAATAATTGATGTGTAACTGGATGCAAAATGATCAATTCAAATTGCGGAAGACTGAGTTTGTATGTGGAGGCCTTTGTTAACTTTATAATTAAAATCAATAAGTAAACAAGGGAATTTAGTTTTAAAGTGTAACAGGTTCACTTCTACCATTGCTTTCAATAGGGAGACTTGTTGCATTGGGTTGACCGAATTTTTTGTTGTTTTGAGACATCATCTGGCTGTTTGGACCAGGCTGGCTTCATAGTTAATGTGTAGCTCTACTTGGCATGCAGCTCACCATCCTCCTGCCTCAGCCTTCAGTGTGCTGGGACAAATGAGGGTGTGCCACCAGGTTGGGCTGATGAGTTCATTTCTAAAGATATAGTATACATACTTGATGTTTTATATAAAGCAAACAGTAATCCCTAGAATATGTGAGATGATTTAGATCAGCAAATCTCTTTGAAGTGATTCAGTTAAGGAAAAATAATGACCTTATGGTAAAATACCAAGTGCAATAATTATTGAGTACTGTCCTGTCTTCAAACTTCCTAATAAATAATTACCACATTAAAAGTGGATGGACATCTGCACCAGAAACAGTGGGGCTAGTGAAGAGACAGGAAAGACCCAAGTCCCCCACCTGTTCTTCATACTGTTATAGGAGACATTCTTAGTGTGCGGGACATACCTCTTATTAGGTGGGTCATCATTGGCCACACAATATTGTTAATCTTTTCTGCTTTGTTTTGCATTTTTCTATCATTTGAGCTCTTTGGCCTTTTCCCAAACTTATTTGTTGTCTAGATATGCACAGTGCAAATTAAACTGAAGAAGTTGTAGTCACCGCATTGCCTTTGGGATATGTGATTATATGGAACATGCTGATGTCCGGCACTGCTTAGAATTCCAATAGGTCGTGGCTCTGTATTCCTGTTGGTGGTGGGGCTCTGTTGTAATAAAATAAAATTTAAATAAGTCTAACTTCCCTGGTTTTTGTAGCCTTCCCACCTGTGGGCTCTAGTAATAATACTTACTTGTGGTTTGAGGGAGAATTAGTTTAGATAACTTCTCTAAACAGGTCTGCTGAATGCCAAAGGAATGTGTCGATATTTATTATGATAATAATTATTATGATTCTTCAGTTTATATTTTTTTAAAAAATTCTCTATATCATTATGTGAATGCTCATTAGACTTCTCAGAATGGTGATTCTAAGGCCTTTTATTAACTTTTTGATTTTAAGAATTATATTTAGGTTCTATGCAGAGTGGAACAAACCGGGACCTGCAGGAAAGAGTAGAATCATGTTATTCCTTTGCCTGGCATTGCACTGTTGTGCAGTACATGATTCAATTTGTTCATTCCCTTATGTTTGAATTTCTGTTCTGAGTTCAAGGCCACCCTGAACTGTAGACATTGTTAGTTAATTATTTGGGAGTGCTTTATTTTTTGGTCAAGAATCACCTCTGCAATGATTCCTATTTTTTGTAGGTGTATTAATAATTTTGATCCACATTTTTTTAAAAGATCATATGACTTTTCAATAGCCAGTGTTTCCTGTCATGGTTCATTTTTGTGCTGATTTCATGACATTTCTTCCTCTTTTCCAAAATGAGTCTTACACAATCTCCTTCAGAATTAATCACTGTCTCATTTGTCAATAGGTTGTGGTAACTGTGTTGGAACATAGGCAACTGCTTTCTGAGGGCTGGTATCTCAGACATAATGTCTTGTGGTTTTCTGTGGACATTACAAAGTTATCTTTTTTGTCATCATTAATATGTGGGATAGATATCACATGGTCATAAGTATTTTGGTAATAAAAATGAATTGTTGATACCGAGGTCCTCTGTGCTTCTTTTGGAAAATAAGAAATAGAATCTGTGTGATTTTGCAGTCACTGTATGGTTTATTCTACAGTAGAATGACTGAGAGGTATTAGGCCCACTGTGTATCCAACTCTTCAAACTGTGTGCGTGTGTCCTTTTCAAAAAGCAAGCCTGTTTTTGCCTTTAGAGGTAAAGATGTTAACAAATTATTTATAGTTAAGAAATAACACAAGGATTAACGATAATAAGCTTTTAACAATATATAAGATGCTTAACACATTTATTAATAGTGACACACAAAAAAATAAGTCAGCCATATTTCCTAGAGTTTTTCTAGAAGAAATCATAGCAAACCACCAGCATTGTTTGTTAGAGAACAAACAATGAGAGCACTGATTCTGAATTTTTGTTAGCAGGTAGTGATATCAAATTGAATGCAGATTATAAAACTTACAAGTCCTATAACTAGATGCTTGCAAAGTGTGTTGATGAGATGACTGGAACTTCTCTTTTGGTTGTGTAAGTTTGGTGGATGAATTTCTAGAAATTCATGCAGTAATTTCCAAAATGAGGTTCTCAGAGAGCCTGAGAACATCCTTGTTATTCAGTCACTATCCCCAGTTTACTTTTGAACAGAACCCAATGAGCCAGAAGTTTCACGTATGTATCACTTATATTTACACGTAGGTGTACATAGTGCTTGTTACTTAAATACATGCCTATTTGAAACAAGACAGGTCCCTATCCCTTAGACTCTGGAAATTAGGGAACCCTCCAATAGCACTTTCATCTCCATGTTGCAGTTGTTTTGCAGTACTTATCTTCAGTAACCGGAGTGCATTTCTATATGCTGGTAATTTGATAACCCGTTTTGAAATGCATTTGTTGAGCTCATTGTAATTCCATGTGCCCCTAATAAAAGGCATGTGACCCTATATACTGGAAGAACAGTCTGGTTGTCTCCTACAGAGATCCTGTTGGCCCTTTTGGGCAATCTTGAACCTGGCAACCACTAGTATATTTGCTAAAATGGAGTTTTCCAAAATGTAAATGATGTCACATTGGAAAGCGATGCCAAGAAACAATGTGGCAGTTTCTAAATTTTGTGAAGCTAAAAATCCCTGGTTACAAGAAAGAAGTACATGTCACAGACAAGCAGTTAGTAATGACTTCAGTTTAGCAGTAAAAGAGCAATGCCCATATGCTGATTCTGGTCTCTTAACAAAGAATGTTATAGAAAGATTGCACAGTATTTAACAAGCTGTGAGTTAATGTGAGTGTCAGTATATCTGGTTCCAGAAGGATAATCACTTTAACATATTTCCTCAAAAATATTTTAAGTTGTATTACAAAACAGAAAACTCACTACCAATGAATCCAGACTGTTCTTCAGTGTACCTCCCAACCCCTAGTCAGGCAGGAATGTTGAGTTTTGTTAAACAGTTCATTTATTCCAGGATGCTTGCATGCTAATAAAATTAGTAAGTCTCCGTGTCAGGCTCAACCTCTGAGGTCTACCTCCTATAAGGAGAGTGGGCGTGAGTGTGACCTACCAAATATAAGCATCATTTTAATTAATATTCCAGTTTCCCTCTTACGGAACGCCTGTCCCACTTTAAATATGGTCTGTGTTCTTCCACATCAATGGGCGTTCTAGTGTTGCAGGTGGTCTCTGTCTGAGTGTTTCCAGTTTCTTGGCATCTTATTCAAAGTATTGGAAAAGATGCATACAAAGAGTCAAGCAGCAAGAATTACTTTATTAAGAGCAAAGTGATAGTAAAGGGTTGAATATACTGCCAAGAGGGACAGTGGGCCCTTTGAGTAGGAAAGTATTCTTGAGCCTTGGGTTATTTCCTGGAGTGTAGGGTATGTGTGGTATGGTATGTGATATTTTGTGTGGTACATGCATGTGTATAGGCAGATGTATATGTCTCATGTGTGTTCCAGTTGATGCCGGTGGAAAACTTCAAGTGTCCTCCTCTGTACTTTATGGTTCATTCACATATTTCATTAAGACAAATCTCTCCCTTAACCTGGAGGTGCTGTGTTTTTTAGAAAGCCCCAGTTATTCTCTGATCTCTGTCCCCAGTTGACTGAAGTTATAGACATGTATGGCTGCACGAAAATTTTTACTTGGGTGCTGGAGAATCAAACTCTGGTGGTCTCAGGCCCTTATGCTTATGGGGTAAGCACTCTTACCCGCTGACCCATTTCATTGCCACATGGGCCTTTTTTAAGAAGTCCACAACAGTGCCCGCATGGTGGCACACACCTTTAATCCCAGCACTTGGGAGGCTGAGGTAGCATGATCGCTGTGAGTTTGAGACCAGCCTGAAACTACATAGTGAATTCCAGGTGAGCCTGGGCTAGAGCAAGACCCTACCCACCCCCCCAGTCAGTTGCTACAGAGTGAAATTTGGGTGGTTTTCTACTTTGCTTAACAGTCGTGAGTTATATTACCTGTTCTGTATTGTGCATGTTCCTTCCCATGATGCATCTGATTTAATCATATGTATGCCAAGTTGTGCTTCAGAGTATGATGGTTAAGTAGGGGATTCTCCCTAAAAGTTCATTTACAGAACACAATTTGCCTTACTGTGTATGCCCTCAGAACCAGTCCAGGCCTCAATGGGACCCCCCTCCCATCTTCTGATCCAGGATATATTTATATCTTAGACCATATTTGAACAAAAACTGATTACAGATGTGGTGTCTCTCATGGTCTGTAGTGGAGGAAAAATGCATTCCATTGTTTGGAATGGGGTTTACCTGCAGATCGATGCAGGTGGGAATACCAGGTTTCCTACAGGTTGCCAGGTGTATTGTTGGGAAAGGGAATGTTTGCTCCCTAATCCAAACAGGGTCCAGCATAGCCAAGCTATTTCCGTGTGCTGGCCTGCCTCAGTGGGAGTCAGGAAGATACAGAGGACACAGACATAAGAGCTTTGTTAGTTGTTAGGAATTTGTGTGTATCCCTTCCTCAGTCCCTGTTCTTCCTGTCCATATTCACATTGGCACTATGATTTTCTTGCTCCAAGTAGGTGTAGTGTAACTCTAGGATTTAACATATATCAATTTTTTAAAATATTTACAGCCTTAGGGATAATCTGATCCTCAGTCTTCACATGTTCTAGGCAAGCTCTTTACTACTGAGTTACATCTCCAATTATTTTTTTTAACCTCTATCTACTTTATTTTTGAGAAAAAAAAATCTTGCTCAGTTGACCAAACTGGCTTTGAATTTATGCTGTAGCCTACACAGACCATGAGCCTGAGATCCTCTTGCCTCAGCATCTGTAAGAGTTGGGATTACAACCTTGTGCCATCAGGCCTGGCTGAAGATTTTTTTCTCTTTTGCTTTTCCTTCCTCCCTCCCTCCCTCCTTCCTCCCCTCCCTCCCTCCCTCCCTCCCTTCTTTCTTTTTCTTTCTTTCTTTCTTTCTTTCTTTCTTTCTTTCTTTCTTTCTTTCTTTCTTTCTTTCTTTCTTTCTTTTTCTTCTCTCCCTTCCGCTCTCCCCTCCCCTCTCTCCTTCCTCCCTTCCCTCCCTTCTTCCCTTCCTTCCTTGATACAGAGCCTTGCTCTGTAATCTTGCCTCACCTTGAATTCATTATGTACCCCATGATGGCCTTAAAAGCATGACACTCATCTATTCTCAGCCTCCTGAGTGGGAGATTTCAGGCCTAGTGCCCCCCCCCCCCACCTGGCTGAAGGATTTAAGTTTGAGTTGTAGACCTGACCGTGTCTTGGCAGCTGAGACCCTGACACTTATCTTGTGGCATTTAAGGCAGGCATGGGGCTTCCAGGAGCAGGTCAGGGTGTTAGTTCCTTTAGTCATTTAGGGAAAAAAATGATTTTCTATCATGAGGAAGATAACCCTTTTCAAATTCACATAATATTGTTTCATTATGTCAGTAAGGTACTTGTCTCTGTTAATACATACATTTGGATAACAAGAGATCCGATTCAGGTAGAATATTATATAAAAGTAATTATCTATGATGAAGATTTTCTGTGAAATGCCTTTTAAAAAAATAATTCTTTTCTCTAAAAGCAGTGAAGGTGATAATTAAATTATCTTGCCATCTTTACATTGCTAAAGATATTCCCTGGAAACTGGAAAGCCTTAAGAAATTTAGATACTGTTGAAGTCTGCGTTAGCTCTCAACGCATACTTCATGTTTTGTGTACTGTGTGTGTTGGTCACTGCTGTGTGTTGGTACCAGCTGCATGTGATGCTAAAGGCTCCTAGAACACCGGGAGACCGCATTGAGTGCTTCTTTATGGAATGACATGGGCAGCAGACGTTTTGTTGCTGCTCTTCATCTTCATATATCCTTAGCATATAACCTCTTTGAGAGACACAGGGATAAAGCAAAATATCAGCGACTCTGTCAAAAGAGGAAAAACAGGAATCTATCCGCACAAATTTGCCTTTCTCTTTCTACAAAAAAATGTTTGATCACCTTCTTTTAAAAAAATCAGACAAGGACTATATTTAAGTGTGCAAGAAGCATCTGTGGATGGTGACACCTATTCTTTAGAGGAGAAAGCATACCAAAATTATGTTTAATAGTCTCTTCCAGTATATCTCACTGTGTATATTTAATTTATACTGTATTTTGCATTTATTCCACTAAAATAACTTTGTAAAATAGGAAGTTATACATATTAGTGTTGAAATTAAGACATTACAGAACAATTCAGAAGAGACGAACAAACGACTAAAACTAGTATTCATTTTTGTTAGCATTCATACATGCTTTAAATCTATGTGCCTCTTGTAGCCTGTGTGCATATCTCAAGTATTTGTCATTGTCTATTTATCCTATCCAATCTCAACAAGAACCACTTACATCTCTATTTTTATGAAAGTATGAAGACATCTCTAACCACACTCTTTTCTTCCCTCCCTTCTCCCTCCCTCCCTTCTCCCTCCCTCTCTACCTCCTTCCTTCCTTTCTGCCTTCCTCTTTCTTCCCTCTCTACTGATGTCTCTATTTATTTTTACAGGGCCTATCACCTAAAGCTTCAGAATAGTGTCATATTCTTTTGGTCTAAAAGGCAGTGCTGGCTTGTGCATAAGGGTGCTGTCCTTACCTTATGTATTTGCATTTATGAGTCTGCACAGTCTGCTCTTTGAGCCCTGTCTATTACAGAGGCTTAAAGATTTGTTTTGAGATGCACACAGATGACTACCCTCTGCCTACAAATCAACTGACTTTGCAATACTCCTACTTCCAAAACTGTTCCACCTCATGGCTAGCAAGAGGAGATTGGAGGAGTTACATAGAGTAAAATCAAATCTCAGGTAAACTTTTAGTTCTTTAGTGAGAGAAGTCTGCCACGTCTCCATTTGTATAGACTGACTGGAAGTAAAGAGGAGGCCTATATCCACGGACCAGCAGAATCATCATCACTCTCTCAGGTGAACTCTCAGGTGAATTGGGGAGATCTGGGTTCTTTTCAGAAGACTCATTTTTATACCTTCAGTTTATTTTGTAAACCTTTATAGAATGCTTCAGGTCTAAAAACACAGGAACCGAATGGACTCAGGGTACACAAGCAAGGATAAAGCATTAATTTAAATGAGGTGTCAGTGAGTCATTTGATCAATCCTGTTGTGTTTTCACTCAGTCTTACCACACTTAATTCATTACCACCAGTATAAGTTATAAGTTCACCTACAAACAAGTAGTGGTTATTTTATATATATATATATATTTTATATATTTGAGAGAGAGAGAGGGAGAGAATGGCTGCACCAAGGCCTCCAGCCACTGCAAATGAATTCCTGACACATGTGCCCCCTTGTGCATCTGGCTTACATGGGTCCTGGAGAATTGAGCTGGGATTCTTTGGCTTTGTAGGCAAATGCCTTAACCACTAAGCCATCTCTCCATCCCTAAGTACTGGTTCTTTATAGATCCTTTAAGACCTAAAAATATGTGACAAAAGGCAGTAATACTCATTATAAAAATAAATAAAGCATTGATAGTCATATTTCTATTTTAACTAAAGATTTTGATATCACATAAATATTCAATGATCCGGTATCATTAATGTCTCACAAACATGCATGAGCAATTAGAACTTTTCATCTGATCTTGGAAGGTATCTCAGTTTTCACTCCTTTCTTTTACCATCAGTTACCAACTGTATTCTTTTTTGAAGTGGGCAACATTCCTTCATGTAATGTGACCCTTTCTCTTCTTCAGTGTGCATGTCCAGGTGCCCCTAGTTTACCCTTGTAGAAGTGCCAGGTGGGGGTGGGAGAGATGGCTTAGCAGTTGAAGCACTTGTCTGTGAAGCATAAGGACCCAGGTTCGAATCCCAAGTACCCATGTAAGCCAAATGCACATGGTGGTGCATGTGTCTGGAGTTCATTTACAGTGGCTAGAGGCCCTGGTGTGCCCATTATTTTTTCTCTCTCTCATAAATAAATACAAATTAAAAAAAATAAAAGAAATTCCAAGTGGGTTCCTCCTTTCAGGTTTGTCCAGCCTCACTGAGCTGTGAGATTCTCTGCCCTAATCACCTTTGCAGCCAAAGTGTTTATGGCAGCTATCACTTCAAATCCCCACTCATCACTGTTCTTTGGCATATACTTAGAATGGGCAACACCCTTCATCTGTCTTCTGTCTCTCTAAATGTCTTTATCTCCTGCACCTATGCCTTGCTAACCTCTGCCTCAGGATGGTCACATCTCAGGTATCTCGACTATTCTCATTATAACGAGTTACATATTATGAATAACAGAATAAAAATCAATGTTATGATATAGCAAACATTTGGTGCTTACTGTTTGCCTTCTAGAGGATTCATTGTTGTGCTTCTCCCCTTGCTTATAAGCCATATGTGGCATTGTGCCGGGAGTGAGGGGTTTACTGGGAGTGAGCCTTGTTTCTCTGGTAGCAGCTCTCAGTCAGCCATAATTGTTTCTTAGAATTTAAACATGTGCTTAATAAATGCCTAGGATATGGATGAATTAACTTTATAGTAATTTTGAATAAGTAGTGCCCTTGCCCATCAATAGACTGTATATATGACATTCGCTGCTGCTGTTTCCAACCCGATGAATGACAGGTTTTTTTTTTTTTTTTTTTTTTTTTTAAAATTAGTTATGGACATACTCAATATGTAAACAGCACACATCCGTACCCTCATGCTTGCCCCCCTCTGAAGGGACCTTCCTCGTTGGGGATGCCAGTTATCCCCATGGGGATTGTGAGTCGTGCATTGTGGGAGTAGCCATCAGTTATGGGGTGAGGAAATGTCTCTGTGAGTAATGTCCCAACTTGTGGTTCTAACAATCTTTTCACCCCCTCTGCCACATTGGGTTAGTTTTAGGTCTACTTCAGTGATGGGCTCTTAGGAGCCTCTGGATCTCTGGTGTGGTAGGAGTTGATTGTCCTCTGTGTCTATCTCCTTCACCCTTGTGCTGATATCAGGTTCACTGAAAAAGCAGCCCTCTTGCTCATTTCACCAGTTCTTCTATGGTTTCAGCTGGGGCCCTGGTGTGATGGGCTGTTTCTCTCCTCAGGTCCTGCTTCCATCTGAAAAACATGAATGACAGTTTTTAAACCACAATATCTCCCCATTTATGACATGGAAACCAGAGCTTTATTAGGAATTAGAGATGTCATTTTGTGCTCTATGAGTGGAATATTAATCTTTATGAACAGGCCAGTATGTATCATTTAATTATTTCTAGGATATCTTTAATTCCTTATGATAAGAAAGTATAGGACTACTGCCATTATGATTAGTTAAAATTCCATCAAAATCATATACAATGTGTTCAGTTAATTTATTTTTCATTTCAAACTCTCTCCATGTTAAGAGGGTAGAAATTGAATTATTAACCCAGAAGTCAATGCCCTATATACAAATTCATATAACATTTTGTGAATTTCTTTATGACAAAGAATTGTTTAATAGTTTTCAGGAAAATAAGATTTTTCTATAGAATTTATTTTTATTTTTTTACTTCACAGAATTTTAACCAAACCCACTGAATTGCCTAAATTTTTGGATTTTTTCAGTATTTATTTATTTTTATTTATTCATTTATTTGAGAGAGAGAGAGAAGCAGAGAGACAGATAGAGAGAATGGATGCACCACGGCCTCCAGCATGTGCCCCCTTGTGCTTCTGGCTTATGTGGGTCCTGGGGAAGGGTCTTAACAGCTAAGCTATCTCCCCAGCTCTGAATTGCCTAATTAAAAAAAAACAAACATTTTATTTATTCATTTATTTGAGAGAGACAGAGTAGGTAAGCATGCTAGGGCCTCTAGCCACCGCAAGCTAACTCCAGATACATGCGCCATCTTGTACATCTGGCTATATGTGGGGACTTGGGAATTGAACCTGGGTTCTTTGGCTTTGACTGCAAGAGCCTTAACCACTAAGCCATCTCTCCTGCCCTGAACTGGCTACTTTCATGTAACCTTTCTCAGGTCTCTTAGGAAGCCATAGTCTCTCCTGACCTGGGCATAGCCATCTGTTCTCCCTGAATCCCTCAGCCCTTTCTAGTCACCTGCTTCCTGTGGAAGCAGTTGCCTGAGAAGCCTAAGGAACCAGGTTCAATTCCTCAGAATCCATATATACCAGATGTACATGATAGCTCATGCATGGAAGAAGCTGCTTTTCCAAGCAGCTTCCTTTCTTGGTAGACCACCTGTGGATCAGATACCTTCTCCTGTGTTTTATGTTTTCTTTCTAGAATACAGGCTCTGTTTTGGGTGATGTTTCACATTCCCTTTCCACAGTTGAGATCTCAGCATCTCACTCAATGCCTGACACATAATTGGCCTTCAGTAGAGTGTGTTCAGTGGATGAACGTGATGATAATTTAGCTCTGACTAATACAGCAAGAATACTAAGTAGTATTTATGCCAGCAGATATATTTCTCTAGAAAAAATATCCTGATATCAGCATGTTTGGGTAATCATTTATCACTTTTAAAATTACTTTACTTATTTATTTGAGAAAGAGAGGGGGGAAAATTAGGAATGAAGGAGGGAAGGAAAGAGAAAGAAAAAAAGGAGAAGAGACACCCCAGGGTCTCCTGCTACTATAAACTCCAGAAGCATGTGCCATTTTGTGCATGTGGCTTTTAAGTGGGAACTGAGAAACAAACCCAGGAAGTCAGGCTTTGCAAGCAAGTGCCTTTAACCACTGAGCCATCTCCCCAACCCCTCATTTATATGCATGTAAATGCATGTATTTATGGCAATTATTACATATTTAATAAATATTTTAAATACCATACAATAGTCATTGTTTAGAATATAATCATGAAGATATATAAAGTAATAAAATGGATTTTTACAATTAAGATTGCTATAGAATTATCTGTATAAAGAGAGAAGTTTGTTTTTCTTAGAACCAACTTTATTAATACTGTCACCCCTTTGAATGATCCTGAGTAGCACGTCAAGCTAACTATGTCATGGGCTTTCCTGTGTGCAATCAGCACACAGATATTTTCAATGTGTAAGTTTATTTAGAGATTTGTAAAGACCATATTAAGGCAATATAGTTGTGACTCATAGCTGAAGTAGGAAATTCAGTCCTTCTTATCTCCCACTACTTGGAAATTTACTGCTGTATGCTGGTGGAACTTAGGCTATGATAATTGATTCTTTATCTAGTATAGCACTCTGAATCTCTGGGTCTTGATTTGAATGTGTTATGTTGAGACAACTTTTGAGTTATGGCATTGATTTCCTAAGTTCCACTTAATGTCAATAAACTTAGGCCTTCCTTCAAGAAATGTGTACTACATAGATATTTTAAAGCATGTTAACAACCATTCATCCAACAAAATATTATGTGAGCATTCAGTGTTTCCTGTGTCTTAGGCATGTCTTTGTTTGAAGGCATACATTATTATCTTCTTACTTTTTAAAAACTCACGTGCCTCCTTCCCCATCCTGTTGCCATGGATCTCTCCAGTAGTCACATCGTAGTGTGTCACTGCTAATGATGGTGATGTGTTCAAGTTTCAGATGTGTTCCATCTGGCCAAAGCTTGAAGGTTAATGATAACGTACACATGCTTACTGGTTGAATTATTTTGTCAATAATTTGATTAATAGAATCACACTTATGAATGGATATATGCTAACAGTTGCATTAATAGCAATGTTAATAATGAATTTTCTTGGACTTGAGGACTCGACAGTCTAGTAACTAAAGTCATGAACCAGGGAGGAGTATGGAGACTAGATATACACATGCTGTGACAAGTGCTTCAGAAGGCCATGTGTATAAAGTGCCACAGAGAAGTAGAGAAGAAGAGCTATAGCTTGTGAACACTGTGGAGGAGTTGGTAGAAATGAGTCCATTTTAGAGGGCTGTGCAAAGTATCAGCCATAGTGCTGGGTGTTATGAGGCTGTGGTAACCGAGTGGTACTTGTGGATGTTGGGGAGATTGTGTAAACTAGTCTGCTTGATGGCTATCTTTGTCTTGTAGGCTGTGTTCTCTTACAGATGTCTTAAATTGAAACTGCATTTGTATCTGAAAATGTATCACTTAAATGTTGCTCAGAGAAAAATGAAGGCATGGGGACTTTATGAAAAATGAAACAGGAACCTAAGCACTCTAGCATAGCTTTCAGCTTCTTTAAAACTAGCCAGGCCAAGTTCTCAGACTAGGTCTACTTAAGGTTTCAGCTCTGTTACTTCATCTGTCAAATGTGTCTACTAATGGTACTTTGCTCAGGACAGCTACCAAAATCAAGGAAAACGAGATAATGTACTTTTTCCTCCCAAATGTGACTCATAGTAACATTAGCATAGTGCAATTTGTTACCAACTACAAATTCAGGTTTGAATCATATATATATATATATATATATATTTTTTTTTTCTGATTTTACATTCATAGTATTGGTTCCATTGTCCTCCACCCTGTCCTCCCTCTTCCAAAGGGACCCTCATCAATGGGGAATGTGGGTCATGCATTGTGGGGGTAGTCAAGAGTTCTGGGGGGTAGGCCCCAGTCTCTGTGCATAATGCCCCAACTTGTGACTCTAATAATCTTTCTGCCCCTCTTCCGCGAATTTCCTGTTTTTATATTCAGGATCATATGGCTGAGTTAAAGTCCAATTATGACCTTTGGTTTCTTTCAATTACTTGTGAAGCATTCAAATATAGAATTATGTCTTTTTCTCCTTTGCTCTGTTACAGCAGATGTCCACAAGCAGATTGTTGAAGAAAAGAAATGAATAATTGGGGTACAGGTGGTGACAATCTTTTTGAAAGGTGTGTGAGTGTGTATATGTATGCTTAAGTTTATACTGGACTTGAACTAGAAGATGCATTACATTAGCTATATAAAATATTTCATGAATGAGTTTTTCTGCTTTAACTAATTCATTCCCTTGTCCATATGCACTAATTCACCATTCTATCTCTCACATGTGAATGGTTAACTGAGGTTGTGGGGCCCAGAAGAAAGGATATCCTTTCAAATTTATCTCTTAATGTATCTTTAAGCCCATTTATGGCTTTTTGTTTAAAATTAATTTAAAATTTATTCTCTTATAATAATTCAGTTCTTGTCTCTGTCTCTCTCCCTGTAGTTTGAAACCTTACAAGATGCACGGACAATAAAACAAAATACCATAATTCTATGGGCTCTGATTAGGGCATGTGAACATAGTATAGGAAGTGCATTTAGTGGTTATAGGATGCATGTTACTTTCCATCACACAGAGGCATCAGACAGACTAATATTAAGTTATGGTGTAAAAGCATAAACAATCACACTTTCAGCCAGATACTTATTTACCTACTGTGATCCTTGGTATTGCTGTTCTGTCATTGAATTGACAAGTACAGTTAACCTAGGGGCAAAGACTGAGTGCAGTTGGGAGAAATAGGACTTATTAATAACCAGGGAGGAGTATGGAGACTAGGTATATTCTTTGAGGCATCTGCAAACATTTGAGAACTGTTGTTATCTTTAATCTTTCTTTAATGCTATTCTACATTCTGCAGGTCATTAAACTCCTTGCTGTATTTTAATCAGATAGTACTTAAGTTACTATAAAAGACTGAGAAAAATTTAATTTTAATAGTTTTTATATTTATCACTGTCATAGAATAGCTTTAGGAAGTATACATAAAGAATTAGGATTTCTTTATCCAGTGATATCTGTATCAGAGCTAACATTAGGCTTGCATACCACCAATAATTTTGAATGTGCATCTTACAATATGGCTTCCAATTGTACATCACTGTTTTGTCATCTGTTTCTCTAAACTCAATGTTCTGTCTGTTATCCACTGCCCTTTTACACATCCTTTCAAAATATTGATTCAAACTCTTTCATGATAATGCATTCTGATAATCCTTTAATGTTGATAATTATATTGGTAAACCAAATAAAAAACACAAAAACAAAAGACAAATCCTTCAGAGATAGTATAGCTTTCCTGAAAATTTAATGAGGGTATATTGTTTTATGTAAACATATTACACACTACATATCTTGGTTATGTTTCTTCCTTGAGCTTCACTGTCCTGCAGACTGTCTTCTTTTGTTTAATACAGTAATAGTTTTTTTGGAGGAAGTGGCATTATATGGCCTAAAGCCAAATGAGACTTGGAAATTCCCATCCAAATCAAACAGTCTCTATCTCCAACCCCTAAGATTGCTTAAAGCTGTACTTGCTAATGCACACTGTAGTTTTCTGGGAGGGGTATAAAATATATAATTTCTACTAAACTTAATTTGATCAAGGATCATCCATTCATTCTCTTTTAGAAGTCAACATCAGAGGAAGAACAGAGGTTTTGGATTTTTTATAATCTCTGCTTTAGCTGTTAGCATAATAAAATCTCAGAGTTTAGCTGAATTTGGGCAGAACCTAGGCAGTATATTCTAAAATAATGGTTTTTCCAAAACATTTCCTAAAGCTGACACCTTCTAAGCCTATCACTCAAATTCTGAATGTATTCTATGTGTCCCAAAATAATTCACATGTAACATTTTATCATCCTAGAAGACAGAGAGCTATGGCTAAGTTCACTCTGCTATCACAAGTTGCTTTCAAGTATAGAAGTTTTAAAAAGATAATTCTCATTAAATGTTCTTATTATGCTTGACAAAAGAAAAAGGTTGTGTGTATGTGTGTGTGTGTGTGTGTGTGTGTGTGTTATTTTCACTAGAAAAAAGAATGATTCTAGGTAGGAGAATAAGTCAGCTTTCCATCTTCGTAATGAAATACCCAAGAGAAACAATTTGAAGGAAGAAAGATTTTATTTTCGCTTATTGTTTCAGAGGTGCCTGTGCTTGGTTGCTTGACTTCATTGCTTTGGGCCTGAGGAAAAGTATAACATTATGCTGGTGAACTTTTAGTTGAACAGAGCTGCTCACCTTTTGGCAGACAAGATCATAAAGGAGAGAAAGGAGTGCAGGAGACTCAGGAAAGGTACATTTTCCCTGTGAGCCCCCTGTGGACTTACTTCCTCCAATTATGTCCCACTTAGTTCACCTTCTACTACCCCCTTATATAGTCCCTGTATAATTCAATTATGAATTAACAGCAATGGATTCAGTTAAATTAAACATTGACACTAAGAATTATATCTAAACTGAATTTATATTATTGGATGCTCATTTCACTTTGTGAATGACTTCTGTTAATACTGATTATTAAATAAACTTTTAGAAGCACATACAGAACAGAGATCTTAGACATCATGGTGTGTGTGTGTGTGTGTGTGTGTGTGTGTGTGTGTGTGTGTGTATGATGTGTTTGTATATACACACATATATGATTGATACTCTGAATTTATTTACAGTTGGATTCCTCATGATGGTTGTGCTTTAACTGCTGGACAGTATTGCGATTCTATCTTTAGGCCACTGGTCCTCAGATCAGTGCTGGCCTTTTAAACTACTTCCTATTGCATGTCAAGGATGAGCTAAGTGGTTTCTGAGTTACTTCCCAGTTTTATGGGGAAGAACTATTGCATATGATGGTACAAACTTACTTCCCTTCATTAGATATAGAGAAATATATATTTCTGCATCTTTCTGTTTCTTTGTCTTTCTCTTCTGTATGTATGCAGATATACACACTGTATATTTTCAGCAAAAATCATCATATGTGTTTAAATTTTGTATTAACTTTGACACTCAAAACAAAACAAAACTAGACCTTTGCCAAATACATTTGGTTTAGTAGTGCCATAAAATAGTATAATATCTTCATAGTAAACAGCCATTAGAGTCACCATTTTATATGGCATCGTCATGTACACCCACTAATGTCACTATATTGTACATTGTGTTATCTTCATAGTGCACACCCATTAAAGTCACTCTACTACACACTGCATGTACTGCTTATGTGTATAACTTTCCTGGATGGTTAGCATTGATTGTCACTTTTTTCTCATGGGCAAATGGAGGCATCTGTTGGCTAGGTAAGTAGAGTAAATGATTGGGATCACTTTTTATATTGACAGATTTAAATACAAAGATTTTTTTTTTTTTCAGCCAATGCTAGGAATAAAAGTCAAACACTGCTACAAAGTGCAGTCCTGGCTATTTTTTTTTTAATCAGTGGAAATCTAATTTTCAAAACAATATAATGTCAGTTCACTTCATAACTGTCTTGATAAATAGATTCATTCATGCTTTGCCATGAGTTACTCTTTTTGAAATTGAGTACTGTGTGTTTGGCCCTTTGCCCAAGTACTAGTGGGTACATTTTAAGTTTAACCAAGAAGTAAAAGATGAAATCAATCCTGGCCAGATGGTAATTAGTTGGCCAAGCTAATTTGCATGTGGGTCAGTCAGATTGGTCTGTTTAAATTAACGGTTTTCAATATATATGTATATATACAATGAAATTTTTTTCTTTATACATTTGAATGGGAATGATATGGTAATATTTTAAATTTGACTAATGAATAGCTGGATAGATTGTTCCATGTTTAAAGGTACTTGCTTACAAAGCCTTACTTCTCAGGTTCAATTCCCCACTATCTATGGAAAGCAGATGCACAAGGTGGCATGTGTGTCTGGAGTTTGTAGTGGCAAGAGGCCCTGTAGTACCTATTCTCTCTTTTCCCCTCTCCCTCTTTCCCTCTCTCCTTTCAAATATATAATCAATTAAAATTTGTTTAATGAAGTCTTGATCTTATTGACATCAAAGAGATTAGTGAATTTACCTCTTCTTGGTTTAAAATTAGTAATCAATTACCTTTTCATTTTGATAATCCATTTTACATATTATTGTTTAGTGTCTCTACTTACTGAAATGAATGCATGCTGTAATTTCCCCAGATATATCCTACAGTTACCTGGTCTTGTAGCATAAAGTCTTTAAAGGAAAAATGTTTCATAATTTTCTTCAAAAATGAAATAGTTAATATTTTCCATATAAGCTATATACAAAATCATTTGTTAAGAATGACATTATTACTTACCTCACAATCTTCTTTTACCTACGCTAATGCATTTGCAATGAGATATTTAAAATATAGAGAACATAGCAGGATGAAATAAAAGCGTAATAAAATGTGTTTGGGCCAGCATCAAAACTCTTTGAAACAGGATATCTAAATAGTGTGTATTTTATCTCAGAGACACTTGTGAGAGTTCTAGTGTCCAGATGACCATTAATGGACTTTGCATTCTGAAGCATATGTTAATAGATGTGATCATTTTGGATTAACTTGATGTGAATTAATAAGAGATTTATGTGATGGGAGATGTTAAATCTCAACAAGATTGAAGATGTCCAAAATACCTTTAAAATTTCAGGAATAGTTGAGTCAGAGTAAATGAAACAGAAATGGATAGGAAAGAACAGGATCTGACATTGGTTTTATGAAGTCTGGGGCAGTTTACAAAGAAAGTGATCTACCATTGAAGTATTGCCCTGGAATCTGAAGAAATAGAAAACATTTAAACTCTTTCAGCAATTCTCGGGTTTGTGAATTGGATAAACAATGTCTCTTGCATTTTATAGTTCACTTAAGCAATCTGATTTTGATCTGTATATACGGAGTAGACAGGATTCAAGTGTTCCCCCCCCCCAATCCAATGAGCAGATACATATGTTCTTTTAAAACTGAACGTTCCATGTGGGTCATATGGAAGCTATCTAGCGTGCTATAGGCCCAAGACTTGACCTTCCTTTTATTTGACTATCACTTGCTTAATTCTTTAAATTCTTTGTGGGGGACATTTGATCAAAAGGAACATTTTGTTCTTCTTTTACTTCTTCATTTAAATTTTATAAATAAAAGTTACATGAAATCTGTAATTAATAACTGTACATCTAAGCTAGTGATATAAGCAAGCATGGAAGAAAACATCTTTATTAAGGATAAGACCATGATTTTGTTGCATTTAGCTTTGATTTCAAACTCTTGAAAGCTTTATTATCTGGAAAAACAAAAAGAACATGTCATCTGGTCTTATATATTATGAAATTAAGAACTGCTACTTATAATAAAAATCATATACAACAGGATTTGAGGCTGAGGTCAGATTACACAATCTTAACCTCCTAATTTTTTACAGCCTTGTTGAGAATGAATGAATGTGTGTGTGTGTATGTATGTATGTATGTATGTATGTATGTATGTATGTATGTATGTATGTATTATATATATTATTTATATATGCATATATATAAATCATTTGAAAAACTCAAAAGCTTTAATTTTCTTTTAAGAATGAGAAACTAATTGTAGTATATGATTTTTATGGTTTTCTCCCTAAAAAGTTAGTGACAAAGGGTATATGACCAGTGAGGGGATGAATAATGAGAAAGGAGCGTCAGTAACCTTTAGACCACTGTTACTTGTTAGTGGTGTCGTATTTTATTTCTTCCACTGAAATTGGTCAAACGTTTTCTAAGGTAAAAGTAAAATGGTATTAACCGGAACCTTTATAGGCACAAAGTCAGAGGAAAACTTCAAATTAATTCTCCCATTCTACATTTAAGAACAGAGACTCAGAAACTAGGAGTGACTGGCCTTTATGTTACACATGCCTCACATTAGATGCACAAAGTGTGTGTGTGATTTCCATGACCTTTCTTCTTCCTTGTGTTTTCTTTTTGTGCTTTGTTTCATGTACAGAGACTACAAACAACATCTCTTACCTTCAAAGAGTTTCTTATCTAACAAATCCTACCTAGTGTGCACCCATGTGGTGTGGAAGTGTGATCTGTTTCTTTTGAAATCTCTCTGAGAGTTGATTTCTCTGGTGAGATAATTTGATTATCTACTACAAGGCTATTTACAATAAGAGTTTTTAATAAATGCATGAGTATATTTATTCAGGCACATAAATGAATACATGTTTACCTGTATACTTATTTACATATTCATTCATATACTGAAAAATAACTAAATCTTTAGTGGTGAATTCACATATATAGATAAAGCCAATCCCTTTAGCTGTAAAGGTGCACTCTGACAACATAAATCAGTTTTGTGCAGTTTTTTTCTGTATATTTAACCATTTTAATCCATGGTATTTTAGATTCTAATGCCAATTATTTTCACTGCATAAGTTTAAGTTGTACTATATCACACTGCAGTCTCCTGTTATTTTTAAATTAATTGTAAACTTATAAGAATATTTTTAAGTTTATGTTTCAATTTAGAATAAAATTCAGTCACTTAAGGGTAGAATTTAGGATTTTTACAGACTGAGTATCTTGTCTGTCAGAGCATTTTGGTGCAGATAGACATGCTTGTTAAGATATATCAGCAGTCACATTAGATGGAGAACATGTAAGTTTGTGTAGGTAGAAAATGGCATACATATTGACTATGCTTTCTATTATTATTGCAAGATAACTTCATCTCACAATCCCATTAAGGACTTAAAATGAACAATCAGGAGCCCCTCTGTCCAGTTCGCTTTCATCACTTTCAACTCTATTCTCTAAAGTTGCTGTTTTATAGTGGACCTACTTTAACTGGCAGTTCCAACCTTTGTCGTTGTATGAGGCCTATTGCTACACAGCAGAGTAATAACCTTTACAGTAGAATTGACAGAACTAATGACTGAAGTTCATTCATGAGATTGCATATTTTAATTGCTTTAAAAACTAGAAAAGACTGTTGGTGTTTACAAATTAAGGTCCATCCTCTCCTCTCTACTATATAGATTGGTAACATAGTCATTAGGGTTGAAGGGCTTGTAAAATGGAATAATTTCATGACCGTCACAGTCTATTGTGAAAAAGAAAAACACTTCTTGCCCTGTAATCTTTTATATCTGCTGTGTTATTAAAAACCAGGGAAGAGGGCTGGAGAGATGGCTTAGCACTTAAGGCATTTGCCTACAAAGCCAAAGGACCAAGGTTTGATTCCCCAGGACCCATGTTAGCCAGATGCACAAGGGGGCGCACACATCTAGAGTTCCTTTGCAGTGGCTGGAGTCCCTGGCGGTCCCATTCTCTCCCCCCCTCCCCCCCCGCCCCCTTTTCTCTCTGTCAAATAAATAAATAAAACCTTAGGAAAAAAACCAGGGAAGAGAAGATCCTGCTCAAGCCATGCCTGTACTTTTATCAGATATTTTTTTAAGCAGCCCACAGTGTTGGCATATTAATATATTTCAGGTGTGATACACTAAAGCCTACACATATCATATAGGAAGAAAAGACACTTTTTTTTTTTGCTCTATTTTACAGACTGTTTTTGTTGTGTCCTCTGAGAGTCTTCTAGGACAATTGTATTAGCTTCCTGCTTTTTCACTAATAGAATTAATACTTGTACAGTGCACTCAAACGCCACCCACATGCCTTATGAAGTCAATGTGGGTATGATATTACAAGTTTGTGATCTATTTTTTTTCAAGGGAAAATGTTCACTGGAAAAGTTCTTGGCACACAGTAAAACATCATGCAATCTGTTATTTGTCTTGGAGATAATAACTGGAGGGTGGCTATAGTCTTGTGCTATCTAACTTATGACTTGCTAGGGGAGTTCTTTCCACTTAGAAGTATTGCAAATGTGCTTATATTTACATAATATGTCACTCTGAAAAATTATGATGATATACTTCCAGAGAAAAATATTTTTTCCTATAACTACTTCAAAGTATAGTCAACTAAATTAACCAAGATTTTCTTTTTTAAATAGGGGCCTAAAAGAACATGTCCCTACCCCCACGGCACAACATAAAACCCAAATGACCTTTGTGATACGTCTTTGAAGTTTTAGCAGTTTAATATTCTTTGCAATGTATATTATTAAGGGTTTTCTTCAGCACAAGGAGTCAGTGATTCATCCACTTTCTAAAGGTCTGTTCTTGGTTGAAAGAAGGAACTGAAATTTAGGAAGAGAATAATTTAATTAAGTTGTAATTTTCTCTCAAAAAGACACGACTTCAGCCATTTTAAACCTTCTCTTGCTACATCTCTTTATGATAACAATAAATCAGTAAGGACTGGATCTTTTCTTTGTTCCAATTTTTTTCAATATCAATGTATTTAGATCATTTCACTGTTAATTTTTTTTTTTTAAATCTTAGTTCCCTTGCTATTTAAAATGTTGCACCTTTTCTAATCACATTGACATTAATTTATGGGCATAAACCATTTTCTCTTCATTTTGATAGATGGGTAACCTTAATGAATTGAATTATTATTTCTTCCTCATTTCATTAGACATTCTGCTTTCATTTAGGATTTTAAAATTTTTGGGGAAATCGCATTTCCTTTATTTCAGTTAGTCATTGATAGATTTTAGCATAAAATGTTGGAATGCAAATGATACAGTTTTTCAGCATATGCTCAAGGAAATATTATATCATAGTAGTTACTGAAGATGATGTATAACAGAAAAATAATAAAAAATTCTAAAAGGGGCCAGGCGTGGTGGCGCACGCCTTTAATCCCAGCACTCGGGAGGCAGAGGTAGGAGGATCGCCATGAGTTTGAGGCCTCTCTGAGACTACATAGTTAGTTCCAGCTCAGCCTGGGCCAGAGTTAGACCTTACCTCTAAAAACCAAAATAAAAAAAATATATATATCTAAAAGGGGAAGCAAAGGTGTTGTACCAAGTCATTATATTTATATATATAGCATTATATTCTATATTATATTTTATTTTTATATATTTATTTATTTTGGTTTTCTGAGGTAGGATCTCACTCTAGCCCAAGCTGACCTGGAATTCACTCTGTATTCTCAGGGTGGCCTTGGACTCACAGCAATCCTACTACTTCTGCCTCCCGTGTGCTGGGATTAAAGGCATGTGCTAACATGCCTGGTTATATTTTATTTTATATGGTGATCTATAATGTCCTTTTATGTAATTTTATATAGGCCTTTTTTTGTTGTTGTTGTTTTTCCAGGTAGTGTCTCACTGTGGCCCAGGTTGACCTGGAATTAACTATGTAATCTCAGGGTGTCCTCGAACTCACGGCGATCCTCCTACCTCTGCCTCCCGAGTGCTGAGATTAAAGGCGTGTGCCACCACGTCTGGCTCCATTTTTTTTTTTTTTTTCTGAGAAAATGGTCTCATTATGTTGTCTACTCTGCTCTGAAACTACTGGACCTTGCTTGTAATCCTCTTGTGTCAGTCTTCTAAGACACTGGGTCTGTAGGCATGCACCATATGTGCCATATGTTTACACTTACTGTTTAAATGATAACTCATTTCTTAAATTCTTATTCTTGCTTTTTTCTTTTTTCTTGTTTGGCTATCTATAAGGGTTCCTTGCAATCTTCCTTATGTTGTCACAAGTTCCCAAGGCTATGTCAGCCACATCTGATAGTAGAGTAGAGGTCTTCAAACAGGTTGTAACCAATAAAGAATACACTGAAACCAAACATTGCAGAAATACAACTAACATGTATTCCTTTTTATAAGGACCATTCCCTAGATTTTTAAATTTGAGGCTATCATAGGGTGCCATCAAGGTAAGGGACATATTCTCCTTTCTTCCCATAAGTTGACGTTGTCCCCTGACTAATCACTTCCTCATGAAATTTCAGGCTTTTTCCTTTATCTTTTTTGTTTTTCCCACATGAGGGGGATTCTATAAATATTTAAGGAACAGATAATTAGAGTATAAAAAAAAATCAGTGTACTTTTTAAAGCACTGTTTTTGACATTTACTGAAGTGATATTTTACCTTGTGAACAATTTCTCAAACAACAAGTACATTGTTTTCATTCAGTGATTCAGATCATAAAAGCTTTGCTTGACTAGCTTTTCAGAAGTGGAGGTCCACCCATGTGTCCCAAGCCAGTGTGGTTCTTAGCACTTGTGAGGAGTTATAGATGAAAACAGCTAAACCATATTATTAATTCATATTTTCCCAGCACAGTTCAGATCATCATAGTATAACCAACTCTGTTATATTGGTCCCCATAGCAGAGTCTGCTAATAAAGAAGGGCTGTTTTATTAGAAAATCACAGGTGGAATTTCCAAGAGACTTTGGGGGAATGACTTACACAGTACGTGAGCTTTCCAGTTGACACTTAAGAAACATGGCCACAGAATCCTGTTCTCAATTGGCCTTTGTTAAATATAGTCTTTAGTTGGTCATGACACTACAGTACTGGTTCATTAGATTCTGGCTTAGGAATTTGTCACAGCATTCTAATTCTGACTTTAATCATGGGTGTTACTAACCTAAAAGGCATAGTAAAGCTAGCATGTGACTAAAACCATATGACACAATTAAGATTTTTGTCATTTTTAGACTCAAAATGATAATGACATTTGATTCGACCTACCATTTTGCCTTCATTACCTTGTACTTTGCTCCTAGTGGACCTGCCACTATTTTTAACTTAGGGCTTAGCTTGGTTCTCCATCTTGCTGGATAAAGCCCTGCTGAAACTTGTCCTGACCACTGAGCTGCATGCCAGGTCCTCCTCCAAACTTTCAAGAAGTAACACCTTGTGTCTTAAAGAAAATTATTGGTACATTAGACATGAAGCATATATTGTCCTTTCTCCTGGAAGTGATTGTGCAGTTTTCCCTCTGCTTATAATGCAGTTGTTTGTATTTTTTATATATTGGGATATATTTATGTCCCAAGTGCACCATATCAATATTCAACTACAATTTATTATATATGTATGTACACATGTATTTGTTTTATAAGTAAACATGTAAACAAACATGTATGTAGATGAGAGTGTTCTATCAATGTAGCATGTCTACATACATATTTTATAAAATCTATAGTATGTATTATGTACATTTTCTATAAAACCTATAACTGTGTGTGTATATATATATATATATATATATATATATATATATATATACACACACACACACATATATATGTATGTATGGTATGGCATGCATATTTATGTCATTGCCTATAATTGAAGAAAGAAATTGGACAAAATTTTACTGTTCAGAACGACTAATAGGAAAAATAAAGCCAAGTATAAGAAGTTCCTTAATATTCATAAAACATTTTAAGTTGATATTTCAGCCTGTCTTTCCATCAAAAAGGCTTTGTGTAAATTGTTTGCCTTTTCCCCAGTGTTTGGATATTTTCAAAGCATTTTTTTTTCCTTGGAGAAAATATTTTATCATGAACCTTAGAAAACCTTGGCATTCTAGATTGGGTTACCCATGTGTAACTTGCAAATAACCATGCATCTTCTTCTTCCATTTATGTTCACAGATATGGTCCGGAAAAAGAACCCCCCTCTGAGAAACGTTGCTAGTGAAGGCGAGGGTCAGACCCTGGAGCCGATAGGTACAGAAAGCGAGCTATCTGGAAAAAAACAAGAATTATCTGCAGATCAGATGTCAGAAAATCCGGATCAGAGCGATGCTGCAGAATTAAATGATCAGGAAGAACTCAGCTTGCATGGCCAAGACCCATCTTCCAGCAGTAAGAAAGACTTGAAAAGCTCAGTCCTGAGTGAGAAGGCTGGCTTCAATTATGAAAGCCCCGGTAAGGGAGGAAACCTTGCCTCCTTCCCGCACGATGAGGTGACAGGCAGAAATATGCTGACTTTCTCATCTCCAGCTGCTGGGGGAGTCTGCGAGCCCTTGAAGTCTCCTCAAAGAGCAGAGGCAGATGACCCTGAAGATATGGCCTGTACCCCATCAGGGGATTCTTTGGAGACAAAGGAAGATCACAAGATGTCACCAAAGGCTACTGAGGAAACAGGGCAAGTGCAGAGTGGTCAAGCCAATTGTCAAGGTTTGAGCCCAGTTTCTGTGGCCTCAAAAAACCCACAAGTGCCTTCAGATGGGGGTGTGAGACTGAATAAATCCAAAACTGACGTACTGGTGAATGACAACCCAGACCCAGCACCTCTGTCTCCAGAGCTTCAGGACTTTAAATGCAATATCTGTGGCTATGGTTACTATGGCAACGACCCCACAGATTTGATCAAGCACTTCCGAAAGTATCACTTAGGGCTGCATAACCGCACCAGGCAGGATGCTGAGCTGGACAGCAAAATCCTGGCCCTTCACAACATGGTGCAGTTCAGCCATTCCAAAGACTTCCAGAAGGTCAACCGCTCTGTGCTGTCCGGTGTGCTGCAAGACATCAACTCTTCACGGCCTGTTGTGCTAAACGGGACTTATGATGTACAGGTATGTGTTTGTGTTGTGACCTCTTGATGGAGAAAACATTCTTCCTAATGAAATGTGGATTCATTTTTACAGGTTCAAAGCAAGGTCCCACTACCAGACGGGTTGGGTAGCTTTTTACATCCAACAGGAAAGATGGCTGTACTCCATAGTTCCTTCCTCTAAATGAAAATGCAGGGTGTTCCTTCGCCTTTCATCATAGGAAAAACAAAACAACAAAGCAAAACGTAAACCAAAAACCTAATATCTCTAGTAGCAAAAGCTTCAAATTTCTGGACATATTTCATGGTAATTGGATATTTTCAGTTTTCCAGTCATGGCACTGAACTTTGTGACTACACACAGTGATTCATGTCTCGTTCTAGTTGTGGATGATAAGGTTTCTGCTATAAATGTTCCTCCTGTGAAGATTTGTTCCTGTGAACAAATCTATGCTTGTGCCATAGAGTCGAATTTGGTTCTGTAGTCTGCCCGATTAGATTTGAGTCATATTGATGGTCACAGAGATGAACTCCTTAAAAAAACAATAAAATAATTGCAAGTAAAAATTTGGAAATAACACGTAACAGTGATTGCAAACAAGTCAATGTGATTATGAGTACAACGACACCAGAATGACCTTGGTGTACCTAATAAACTATGCCTTTTTGCATTTAAGGAGAATGGTAAAAATTTATGAAATCATTTTGTAAAGATTTGGACTTCTTCTTTGAAAACCAGCATACTGTTTTGATATATTTTTTGTCTTTAATTGACGGCACATATGAAATTACAAAATAATGTTAACATTTTGATTAGACAAAGCATTGAACCTAGATTCTTTAAAATTAAATTAAAAATGACTTAATTTTTCAAATTTTAGTGTAGTTGAAACTTATGGTCAGTTACACAAAAGGTGCTAGTTTTTATTGTATTCTGAAGATTTTTTTTATGTGTTATTAGGCCAGGAGGAATTTCAAAACATGTTAGGCTGAATAGCTAATAGCTTCTTCAGATATCCTTTAAAGTACCCAAGAAGTAGTGCATCCTCAGCACATTTTTTAACTTTCTGAGCTCCTTGAAATATCAGTCATTTTTATTAACTTACTAATAATTGTGGCATATTTGCTCTGAATTTCTTTATTAACCTAGTCCTAGTTAAGCAAGAGTGCCAAATACACATAGCAAGCATTGAAAATATTTTGCAGTATTTGTGGAAAGAATCAGAAAAGACATTTCTAAGTCCTTTCATTGTTAGAATAGCCATTATGATTATGAAAGATGTGGCAAGAACACTTTAAAGAAGTCAGTTTCATTTTTGGTGAAGTTCTTGGTCAATTCTGCTTTTTTCTATGAATTTCCACAAATAGAATTATTTCCATGTAGCAGCAAATTCAGGCAACATAGCTTTTATGCATGAGAGCTACAAGCTTTGAACTGCTGTCTTATTAAAGATCATTTCACAATCTTCTGTCAGATACACTCCGCTGTCAAACTCTGATTGGCAAAGCAAATACGTGTTTCAGATGAAAGGGTTGGAAGCCCTAATGTCAGTATGTGAAACGGTGGTGTTTTATAATTAGCAAGTAATATGATGTTAATACGTGGATTTCCGGCAGGAGTTTCAGCTTGTTCACTCTGGGGACAACTTCTGAGGCAAGCTGATCTTGGCTGTCAGGAAGGCTCTAAAACGAAGATTACTAAGGCCTATAGTTTGGAAGAATTCAGATTTCTAAACACATTTCCATTTCCCCCAAATAGTTATTTGTTAGGTTCTTAGTTATTTATAGTAACGTTTATGTTTGGGTGGAACACTTTTCCTGGGCAGCGATTTTAGAAATAAAACAGATGTGTGAGCTATCTGAGTTTGAACTAATAGAAGTGGAAATAAAACAGCTGATGCTGGACTGTGCTGTCTGCTAAATCCTTGTAGGCCACAGAGTAAAGAAGACAAAAAGTGATAGGAAATAACATGCAGTAAGACAAATCTTGTTACGATCATTTTCATTTGTTTTTTTCAAGAGAACTAATATTGCAGCAAATAGAGAAAAAAAATAATACAATTAATGGAAAAAGTGGGAGACTATTTGTTTTGTTTTTGGTTTTTCGAGGTAGAGTCTCACTCTAGCCCAGGCTGACCTGGAATTCACTATGTAGTCTCAGGGTGGCCTTGATCTCATGGCAATCCTCCTACCTCTGCCTCCCAAGTACTGGGATTAAAGGTGTGCGCCACCATGCCCGGCCCGATGGGAGACTATTTCAAAGTAATCAATGGGGTTTGAAACACATCTAAAGAAAGTTAACTTGATTTAATGAAGAGAACACCAAGTGCACAGCGAGTCCCATGGTATTTTTGCACATATGGCACATACATGCCAAATTCTGATTCAGAAATCTGTCTGATGTTGAGTAACTTGGTATTTTTTAAGCTGAAACCATTCATCTTTTAGGTATATGCTCAATAGAAAAAGTACATCTGAAATTCCCCTTTTCACGCATATGTATTTGTATAGCTGAAAAGCTATTTGACAGATTCCTTTTTGGGCACTTGAACTGTGGAGATTAAGAAGCTGTATGAGATAAAATGCCAAGTGTAGAACTTCTTTGATGCAGTGTTTTGTGAGAAATTACATCTAAATATGTAGTAAGTTAATGGCTTGTATGTATTCTGATAAAAGTATGTTGATAAATAGTATTACAGATAATCATTCCATGTCAGTAATTATCTACATAAATATATAATTTAAGCCAATTGAAGAAATGGATGTACAATTCATTAATCTTTTTCAATTAAACTGGCTTTATAAAAACATTCAGAACAGTTGGCAGCTAATGATAGATTTATGACATCTTAGGCCAAGAAAAAAAAAAAAAAAGAATGGAAGAGAGAATCTAAAGAACTCTGTGGCTTTGATCTACATTTTGGTTTGACATGGATGCTTTTAAATAATTTGAACCAACTTTAGTGCAAATATGAGAGATGCAATTGAGGAACTACTTTAAGTAAATTATATATAGGATAATAAAGTTCAAATTTATAATATTGGGAGGAACAGTTAAAATTCAGATAACATAGAAACACCTTTGTATTAATTATATTACAATTAACTGGTCAAAGAATGACAAAAGATGCCTTTATATTGCATAGAAGACAAAGTGCCAGCAGGAGAATGGAGGTCTTCATAGCCCGCATAAAACCATGACTGGGAAGCCTGGCATGATGGTGCACGCCTTTATTCCCAGCACTTGGGAGGCAGAGGTAGGAGGGTCACCATGAGTTTGAGGCCACCCTGAGACTACATAGTGAATTCCAGTTCAGCCTGAACTACAGTGAGACCCTACCTTGAAAAACTAAAAAAAAAAAAAAAAAAGCCATGACTGGGGCTGGAGAGATGGATTAGCAGTTAAGGCACTTGCCTGAGAAGCCTGAGGACCCAGGTTTGATTCTCCAGGTCCCACGTAAGCCAGATGCACAAGGTGCTGCATATGTCTGGCATTTGCAGTAGCTAGAGGCCCTGGTGTGCCCATTCTCTTTCTGTCCCTTTTTCTCTCCCTCTATCTCTAATAAATAAAATAAAATAAAATAAAATAAAATAAAATAAAATAAAAATAAAATTAAAAAGTGTGTTTTAAAACAAGCAAACAAAAAATGACTTTTTTCTTAGTCTGAGGGGTTAATGAAATTTTTTCTCACATACCTGGTGGTAGCATACACAACCCTAAAAACAAACAAAAAAAGCTATTTTTTTACAAACAAAAACAAACAAACAAACAAAAAATAACAAAACAGTATCAAGAAATAAAAATGGCTTTCTCAGAGCTAATTGATTGGACCAGGATGTTAGTTTCCCAATGTTTCAATATCCTTAAATTAAAAAAATCAATTGTGTTACTTTCATATTTAAAAATAATGGATAGGACATGATTGGTAAGCCCTCATGTAATTTTTACTATCTGCATTTAGGCTTTGAAAAACTCAAATAACAAGAGATTGAGTTCTTAAAAAGTAATTACAGCCAAATCAATGCTTAATTTAAAAAAACAAACAAAGACAAAAAATAATCTTTATAAAAAGTATAAAGAAATTTAAAAAATAATTCTCAGAGCTAATTGATTGACCAGGATGTTAGTTTCCCAATGTTTCAATATCCTTAAATTTAAAAAAAAATCAATTGTGTTACTTTCATATTTAAAAATAATGGATAGGACATGATTGGTAAGCCCTCATGTAATTTTTACTATCTGCATTTAGGCTTTGAGGCTCACATGTAGACTCATAATAGGACAAGAGATTGAGTTCTTAAAAAAGTAATTACAGCCTCTTTCTTTTTAATCTCCTTTATTATGCTTATATTTAAACCTTCTCTGAATGGAGGCCTGCATTAACAACGCAGACTTTGCTGTTTCATTAGGGCTTAATGTGCTGTGCATTAGGGCGTTTGCATCATCTTTATGGGGGAGCTTTTAGTCCTCAGATCAGGTTATAAAATTAGGAGTGCTGTCAAGTTGTGCTTCCCACGGGAAAGTGTTTACGCTATCCCAAGTTGATAAAAGCTCATGATGTGTGTAATACCTTTCCATATAGGCAGACCTTTTCTATTACTCTGCATCGTTCAGGACTCCAAGAAAGTAGCTACTGGATTCCAGCTATGCAATTTATTCTGGCCTTCAGTGAAATTCTAAGATTAATAGGAAAAAAAAACCCAAAAAACAAAAACAAACAAAAAAACCACTTGATTAACTTACCAAGGACTATCTTTTGTTTGAACTAGGAGTGCTACATTTCTGCTTTATAAATATTTTATCAGAGTTTCACAATATGTCATGTTCGAAGCAGGAAGAGCAGCAGATTTTGGAGATAGGAAGTCATCCTTTGTGTTTGTATTTTCAACATCTTTAACTGGGTGAGCTTTATAGATCTTTCACATATAACAGTACATTCATTTGAACAGGGGATTACAGTTTGGTCTGAAAAAATGAGGAACATTAATCTCATTGTGGTTTATTTTGACTTGTCTTAAATTTTTCTTCCAAATATTTATTTTTTGCTGTGGAGTTTCCTTTGATCGGAGTAGGAGGGAAGTTGTAGATCTTAGCAGGTTCTGTTTCTTTGTTTTTTCTGAGTTGAGGACAATTGTATTTCAGAAAAACTGGTGAATGAGATTCTAATCAATTCAGACTGTCTATAGAGTAGAGAATGTTTGGCATATGATTGCAAACTTATTTTCAGGACTGTATCTCTTTAACAAGTAATAAAGTATGCAAAATAAAACACATGCTTACTCCAAGGCCATAAAGCCAAGCAAAGTTCTGGCATTTCCCAGGTTAGTTTCATCAGTGGAGATGACTCAGCTGGATAAAGTAGCCACCCGGGAAGAGAAGTTTGACCATCTTAACTAATCCTTTTACCTGCATCATGGTTACATCTCTATTATGCTTTGCTAACATGAGACTTGGTATGATGTATGTCTGTCTCTCTTTGATTTTTGGTTTGTTTGTTATAGTTTAAAGATCATCTACAATTTCTAAAATATCAGTGCTTCTTCCAAGGTGGAATGTTTAGAAGAAAAAAGTAATTATGAGTATCAATGCAGCCAATCAAATGTAGCCTTATTCAACTGTTAATAAAAGTTTTATCTCTGCCATGTCCTGCTTTTCTAGCCATACCAGGCCTGAAGATTATTCAGTACTTTTTTTATTTCTTGGGTCATTGTAATGACAGCATACTTGCAGCTGTTGGAAACACAGATATACATGGAGTAAGCCAGCCTCAGGAAATGTTTGGAGACAGACACAATAGTATCCTTTCATGTTCTGATTTCCTTCATGGAATTGACTCCTGAGAATCATTAGACCATGTACTCCTTGAATTTTTTGTCTCATGGGCTCAAATTTTGAAGGAAATAATATGTAATGCATTTTCAAAATCTCAGCCAAAATGTTTCATTTTAATTGAAAGTCGAATGTAACTTTTATGTTTTTAGTACTTTAAGCTGATCCATACTTCTTTCATCTTTTAGTTTACATAATAAAATTGCACATAAATACTGTGCATAGCTCCCCCATGTTAGATTTACATCTAACCATCGCTAGCATTTATTAAGGGTTTCTTATGTGCATATGTGGCTCTGAGTTCTTTATGTGCATTAATCAGCTCATCTTCATAAAAACTCTTGAAGTAGACACTACCATTATGTCCATTAGAAAAGAAAGAGGAAACAGGCATTGAGGGATTTAAGTAACATGCCCAGGAGCACAGGGTTGCATCACCAAAGTAGATAGGACACTAACCACAGAAGCCTGGCTCCAGAAGCCTGGCCTCATAACTACTGTGATGCACTGCTTTCTCAAATAGGAGGCAGAGGAAATTTCTCTAGATAGAAAAGCAATGGGAGACAGGCCAATTAGCTCTGGGCTGTTTGATGGATACCTCAAATCATACTGAACATGGGGACATTTGTGATTTCTTTGAGATTATGTGTTATCTAAACCATGTAGTATGATTCTGCCTTATTTGAATTTACTGGGCTTATAATTGAAATCACTGAAAAGAATTAAATGCATTGATTTGTCTTTTTTTTTTTTTAATTACTGTGATTCATTTTCACTGATACTTTTGCTACAGAAACTAGTCTGATAAAGTGAATAAGGGACACATTTTGCCTTACTCAGTTAAGAGTGCAATGTTTTTGTTTTTTTTCTCCAAATGAAGGTTTTTTTTTTTTTCATGAATGCATTTATTTCATTTATAACCTCTCTATTTAGAGGATTTTGTTTTAGAAATTTCTGATCTGATAGAGGGTCTGAGAGTCAGCTTCTCCTCTTCCAGTTGCTAGGCATACTTTACTTTGGTTTTTCTGTGAAGATTAAATGTTGAGAAGATGCACCCAGTTCCCATTTATGTTCTCCAAGGCTGTGTAATTAAGGTTTTACTCTCCGCCTACATTAAGAGCAGGGATGGGTGTGGAGGCAGAGACAAATCGACATGCCTTTGGAGTGTCTAATTTGAGTATACTGCAAACCCAAACCATACTGGGTGTTTTGTGATTTCACTGGGTTCTGAAAGTGAGAAAAATGTGGGGGTTCAATGAGGATCCTTCTCCTTCAAATGTCTAACATTTCTCCATTCATTTTGGATTATCTGTTCTGTTGTTGTAAAATTAAAGACTATTTGGATTCTTTCATTTTTTCCAGCAGCATATTTGGGAATTGTGTAATAAATGATAGTTTGTTCTAAGACCTGGTTTTCTAGCTAATGGCTGGCTCCATCTTGCTATGCCATTGCCACTTCAGAGTGAGCATGCATAAACTAATGTTTCCAGAACAGCTTGTTTTGCCTCCTTTCTTCCATGATTCCATTTTATTCAACCAGGCTAGAAATTTTGGCATCACATTAGATTTCTTCCTGATATTAATCTTACCCATGCAGTTGTGCGGTTCTTCCATTCTTCTCTTCTTTATGCTTTCTATGACTACTATCAATAATGCTGATTTGGTAAATTCATGTTGATTTCATTGATTGTTCACTTCTTTTGTCTTTCTTTCCTTTTTCCTCTTTCTCTTTCCCTTCTTTCCTTCTTCCTCCTTGTCATTCTTCTCCTGTTCCTTCTTCCATTTCCTTTTGTGTCATTTTATTTGTTTTCTCTTTTTCTTTTCATTTTTTAAAATTTTTATTTATTTATTTGAGAGAGAGAGAAAGAGAATTAATGGACATACCAGGGCCTCTAGCTGCTGCAGAGGAACTTCTTACACATCCACCACTTTGTGCATCTGGCTTACATGGATCCTGGGGAATCAAACCTGGCTTCTTTGGCTTTGCAGGCAAGCACTTTGACCATTAAGCCATCCTTCCAGCCCCTCTTTTTCTTCTTTCCATCCTAATTTCCTTTTTACTTCTCCTTTTTCCCTCCAACCCACCCTCTCTCCTTCTCTTCCTTTCTGCCTACCTTCCTTCTGTCACAATTTCTTCCTCTTTCTTTTAAAGTTTCAAATTCTCCATATAAATAAGGCTTCTTCAAGTTTATAGGAAACATATTTAAAATGTATGATCTAAAACCTGTATACTATTTAAGAGGCTATTTAATGGTGTATTGTTTTTCAAATTCTTGCACATTTGCATTGCTTTACTGCATAACAGGTGCCATTACATAAGGGCTCCCACTTAAAGATTTGGAAATACCTTACCATTTCCCATGAGTATCTTGCATTGTTTCATTCTCACTTTGGCCTTGACTAATGTTTCTTCCACCTGAGATACCTTTCATGATCATTTTGTCTGGCCATACCTCTAGTGCTACCATCACAGCCTTTGCTGTCCTGTCCCTCTGGACTGGGTGCCCTCCTCCACTGTCCTTGAACCCTTCTTCAGATATCATTATCTATTTATTTGTGAGGTTTTTTTTTTTTTTTTTTTTTTTTTTTTTTTTTGTGCTAAACCAGAGACGTGCTGTTGTTGTGAACCACTACCACTTGTGTTTTATGGATTCTCACATGGTAAGGCTATCACAAAGCATCTGCCCCTGGTGTGTGTGTGTGAGAGGGGAGGTATGCACCCCACTTTCTTGGAGGAAACTGGATGTTTTCTCATTAGAATCCTTTCTTCTGCCCTCATGGTAAGTCTCAGATCCAAGGCCTTATGCATGCTTGCCAATTACTCTACCACTGGGATGCATCTCCAGCCCCAAGATTCTCAATTGAACACACTTGTTATATTTAATATTTTATTTATTTGAGTGAGAGAAAGAGAGAATGCATATGCCAGGGCCTCTAGTCACTGCAAACAAACTCCAGATGCATGCACCACCTTGTGCATGTGGCTTTATGTGGGTACCAGGGAATCAAACCTGGGTTCTTTGGCTTTGTATGTAAGCATCTTAACCACTAAGCCATCTCTCCAGCCCCCACACTTGCAATTCTTAATTCATTTCCGCTGTGGGTTGATGCCAAGGCCAGGTTGGATGCAGAACTGTGTTGTGTAGAATACACTTGGCCTCATCATCTACCTGCATTGTGTTTTTTAAAATATGTTTCCCATAAAAGGTTGACATCTATATTATTATTCTGATTAGCTTTAAGATATATTGATATAATGTCATCATAGATAACCAATGACCATAAGGAAACTAATTCAGATTGTGCTATGTAAAATGAGAGGATTAGTTTTGGATAAAATACTTACCACTATGATCCTTAATAACTTATCATGAAATTGCCTCAAATGGAGAAAATGTACTATTACTTTTAAACATATGCCATATACCACTTTAAACTGTGTTTCCCCAATTGGATGGCTCTTATAAACCTAAACGAGAAGGGTATTCACTTACACTGTTAGGAGATGTCCACAGGAACAGGCCACAGGAATAAGCTATGTGTGGCATGAGTGAGAAGATTTCCACATAATTAGATTTGTTATTAAAAGTTTTAAACATTTATTCTCCATCAGAAGTACATCACAGAATCACACTCGATATTCTGGAATGTGGTTTGAAGCACTGTGTATGCAGAAACATTCCCTGTGTGCATTAGCAGATTAATTCTGACCATGGCTATTTTCAGCCTTCCACAGTCTTCACAGATTTCTTTAAGGTATTCAAGAGTTCAGTCTTTGAATAGTGACTTTTTTTTTTCGTTAACAACGTAGCTTTTTTAGTTTTAAGGTTTTACTTTTTTGACTATCAGCCCATAACCTCAAGTCCTCTCAAATTAGTACTCTCCTAATCGTGTCTGTTGCTATCAATTATAGTACTTGAGAGAGAACCACATCTGAGGACGGGTTTGTGTTCAGTTCAAACAGCTCCCTTGTTGCTGCACTGGAAATAAGCATATGTGCTAAAGTGTCATTTTAAGAACACTGAGGCTTTGAAAACATTTTCCTTTGACATATTCTTTTACATATTCTTCTTATGAGCTTTAGCTATGTTTTATTAGAAGGAAAGGAATAAATTCAGGTTAAAGACCTTGAAAATAGCCAACTTTTTATATTTTTCATTTCTGTCACGAAACATTTTTGTTAACAGGCATGCAAATAAATTATAAATGAAGGCCATGGAAAATATTACATGGAAGGAATACTTTTTAAAACTAGGGTTAATACAGAATAAAAAGCCACTATGTTTGTCAGTAAAAAAAACAACTTAAAATATGTTGTTTTTCATGCCTTACTTGGGCTGAGTTATGCTGTATAACTTTAATTTACTATCAAATGGTAATATGCTCATTTACTTTTGTAAAAAAATGTATTTTGGTCTTTCTTTTAGGGGTAAGTCCAAGTCAGGTCAAATTAATGATAAACTCTCCATGAATAACTGTGACTGTTTATTCAAGTGACTCAGGAGTGTTGGAGAGAAAGTTTTGTCTGAGTTCACATGTCCTTTATTCCTTGATTCATTCAATCAAAATGCATCAAGTCCTCACATACTTCCAAATATCAGTAACATATTCTTCCTGTTGTCTTAGGATATAAATAGAGCATT
Source organism: Orientallactaga sibirica (assembly GCA_036365145.1). NCBI lineage: Eukaryota > Metazoa > Chordata > Mammalia > Rodentia > Dipodidae > Orientallactaga > Orientallactaga sibirica. The sequence continues at coordinate 83,080,550 of JAEOAD010000003.1, read as the reverse complement.
GGCTTAGAAACCTCAGAACTGAGCCTTTTCACTGATAGCTAAGAATATTAATTGTAGGAATGTGTGAGTTTCACTCTTAAAACAATCTAGCTAGGGAAGCTGAATGTCTTCATCGATTTCCCACTGTTTCATCTGTTCATGATATTGGTCAGAGAAAGTTACTTGGATGGTTCATTATTAAGGATTAATTACATACCTTTTGATACTACTGTAGTGCATGTGATCTGTTGTGAGATTCTTGGCTGTATGTAGCTGTTTAAATTTTCATATAATTAAAAATTAAGTTAATGACAATTGAATAAAATATTTATATGAAAAAAATCAATTCTTCATTTGTACTAGTCACATTTTAAGTGCTCAGTAGCTACATGTCTTGTGTCCTTCTTATTAGACAGAGAAGAGTATAGATTGTATGTTCATCGTCTTGGGAAATTCTACTGTACAGCACAGATGTAGAATTTGCTCTCTATCCTTACAAGAACCCTATAAAATAGCAAGTGTACAATATTCCTTATCCATAGAGAGAAAAAAAAAAGTTCTAGAAGTTTAAATATTGCTTCTTTTGACAGAATTTGATGTAGAGAACTTCCTCTAGGAACAGACAAAATGCAAGCAAAGGTTATTACAAATGATTAAAGTCTGTTACCTAAATCTTTGATCTTAAAATATCTTGAAGGCAAAGAGGTGGTCTCCAAAATGTCAATCACATAGTCTGACACAAATTAAATACTCAGTAACTCCTAAGTGGATGAGTGAATATATATAATTTTTGACCCAAGTAGAACTTACAGCTATATAATTTTGTCAATGTGAATATCTGTGTCAAAACTCTGCTGGGTTAATGGGTTATAATTTAAGTGTAGGTTAGCAAAAGAAGAAAGATGGAAAAGCTAGCCTCTGTTCTGCTGTGCTCTCATTTTAGCATAGTCATAGCTAGGAGACAGTAAAATTTCCACCTCTAGTTTGAATAAACCATTTGAAAATATTGCAATATTTCTTTATGTACAAACTGATCCTGGTGATAAGTTTTAATAAACTGTTATAGCAGACACTTATTTTGCATGGCTTTTCTTCTTGTTGATTTTTTTTTTTAACCTAGAAAGGGAGATATTAAAACTCACACATGGATGTCATGAAAATGAGTATGGTTAGTAATATGACTGCTGCCTCTTTTTAATTTATTCTTTAATTATTTTTACAAAGGTTATATTTTTGTATCCATTCTTAAAACAGTAAGTTTTCTTTTAAAGAAATGGTTAAATGATGTGTTCCTTTGACTTGTGTTTATACATTATTGTAAAAAGAAAGTATTGCCACACATACAACAGCTAGATCATTTTGAAGGTGAAAACAAATGGAATACTACTTCGTTATACCTTCTTGAAATAGCTTTTGTAATGTGTGATTATAATATTATATTAGCTTTTTATTAACACATAATACTAATATGATTTACTGATATTAGCCAAGAAGGCAACTGTGTCATCTATAGAAGCATCACAAACATTATTATTACTATTAAATTAGATCCATTATTTTTTATTATTATTAGTTTTTTTTTAGTTTAGTTTTTTGAGGTAGGGTTTCACTCTGGTCCACGCTGACCTGGAATTAACTATGTAGTCTCAGGGTGGCCTCAAACTCACGGTGATCCTCCTACCTCTGCCTCCCGAGTACTGGGATTAAAGGCTTGCGCCACCATGCCCGGCTAGATCCATTATTTTTGTTTGCTGTTTGGGTTGTATGTGAAAGAGCTATCACTAGTAGTCAGCACAGATTAAGTGCATAGTCATTGAAAGCATCTTACATAATGGAGTTGGCAGATAGTCCTTGGGTAAAGAAATAGCTTTTAAACACATTGTCACCACCAAAGAAAAGGCTTAAGATTAACAATCTCTATTGTTTAATCAATCTTAAAATTGTTTGGCTGATAATTTTTTATAAACTTTCATTTCTTTCATCCTTAGGAAACATCCCCAAAGGAAGGATGTGATGTCTACTAATAATTTTAATTCACTTCAAAAATCATATATTTAAGGATGTCTTTAAAATATGTGTGTTCTTTGTTTAATGTTTTTAATATGATCATTGTATATGAGGCCTAAATATTGCAAAATCAAAGAAGTTGGGTTATCTGTGGTGGTTTATGAAGAATCTCCCTCACTTAGTAAGAAATTCAAAGTCTTTGGTATTAAGGAAGCTGAGCAACTCTGAAGCAATCTAGTGTCTTAAACAGGAAAATCATCTCTAGATTTTGCACATTATAGATTTTTGTCTCCATTATAAGACGCATCAACCAGATACTTCTAAATGTACCCTTTTGACCCAAGATTTAGTTCCTGGACAAATTAGTTGAGCCCAGCATACCCCTTAAATCTTTTGAGTTTTGAAAATCAGGTTTGTTCTCACCTTCCAGTGAATTGGGAAGTACATGTAGAAGTATGCAGTTTGATCATTTCAGTGCAAATGTTCACTGCTCTTGTCGCAGGCTAGATAAGGATGTTCTGGACTTATTCCTCAAGGGATGGAACTTGACGTATCTCAACTATTGACTGATTGTCAGTTTCTACCTGGGAGTATGCTCCATTCTTAGCCTTTCTAGTTCATTGAGGCTCTGGCAGGTTGAAGTTCGTGTGTGTGGGATGGTAGATACAGACATCCTCACAAGTAAATTGTTACGATCTTTAGATTAAGACTGTAGAGACCCTCATAAACTTCTGTCTTTAGGCTGATTTCCTGGAACTGTAATGCTGGATGCAAATTTAGAAGTTACCACAATTTGAAGAAGCTGTTAGCCAGAGAGATTAAGTCACTTGATTAAGGTCCCACCTCTCTTTCAAAACAAATGGAGACTTTGCTCTTAGTACTGTCCAGTAAAGAAACCAGTATCTCTGAATGTGCTCCAGCATATTATTTGCATGTTAAGTAGAGTCTTTAAATGATTTTGAGTTTCTGGAGAATTTTCTCATGGACTGATTTGGATATGAACAGTGATCACACATGTCATTTTTGAGCAGCTGTTGAAGAAGGCAGAATGTGATTCTGTCACTTGCTTTACATATTACATCTGGTTGCTAGTTTTTTTATTTGCTAATATTTGGGAGAGAGATATCTCCCCTATTTAGATCATTTCAGTCTAAACTTTTATTTTATATTTATGTATGAGAGAGAGAGAGAAAGAGAGAAAGAGAGAGAGAGAGAGAGAGAGAGAGAGAGAGAGAGAGACTATAAATATAGGCACACCAGGGACTCCAGCCAGTGCAAATGAACTCAGACACATATGCCACCTTGTACATCTGGTTTATGTGTTATGTGGGTACTGGGTAATCAAACCTGGGTCCTTAGGCTTTTCAATTTTAAACCATAAGTATTTTTTTAAGATAGGATCTACTTATGTAGTCCAGGCTGGTGTAGAATGCCATCCCCCCCTCCGAAGTCTCCAGAGTGCTAGGAATGAGTTCAAGTTTTGAAAGGATCCCTAGAGAGTTCTTTGGAGGGAATTGTCTTTGTTTAGCATTCTCTATCTCCATGACCCATACATGATCATAGTTAGTGGCTATTTGTTAGATAGAACCTTAATCAAGTATAGCCCTAATAGACCTCTTTTCTTCTTTCCAATTATCTTTGGCTGAGAAAGTTGAAGTTATTTGCATGGCCATCCTTCACCTAGCTTTCTTATCTACTTTGCTCACTTTATTTTTGGTTTCATTGTGCATGATTAGGCTCCCATTTTAAGCCACATCATATGGTCATGGTAGAACATATATCATCACCTAACCCATAGAACTCATCTTTGTCTGCAGCCTCATGGCTGAAGGGACCGAATCTCAGATTCTACATCTGTATTGAGTGACCTCAGAGCCACTGTGGCCACAGCATTGACCCAGCTTTGAGAAAAGACACCCTTAAGATTTGTCTGCTTCAGTAGAAATGTGCCTTAAGGCAATGACAGCTGCTTAGTTGAAAATTGCTCTTAAAGTAGAAATTATTTCATCTTTTGAATTGGTTACAGTACCTTTATTACATAAACGTTCTCTCTCCTTTAGCCTAAAATGTTTCATACAATAAGGCACTCAGAGTTCCCAGTCCTAATAAAGAATTGAGGAGTAATTTTATTTTCTTTTCCTTATCTTTTTCTTTCTTTTTGGTTGTGATCATTGAAGTGATTCACAAAAAGCAAAAAGCAGGAAAAGTGAAACCATTGTCTTTTTTGATGTAGAATACTTGGCATCCTCCATCCTCTACAGAAAGTCCACAGAATTGTTGACAAGTTTAAAGTAATATCTGTCTCTTCTGCACTCCAGGTCACTTCCGGTGGAATGTTCATTGGCATTGGGCGGAAAACTCCGGATTGCCAAGGAAACACCAAGTACTTCCGCTGTAAATTCTGCAATTTCACTTATATGGGCAACTCATCAACGGAACTAGAGCAACATTTTCTTCAGACTCACCCGAATAAAATAAAAGCTTCTATCCCCTCTTCTGAGGGTGCGAAATCTTCAGAGAAAAACTCTAACAAATCCATTCCTGCACTTCGAGCCAGTGACTCTGGAGACTTAGGAAAGTGGCAGGACAAGATAACTGTCAAGGCAGGAGATGACACTCCTGTTGGCTACTCAGTGCCCATCAAACCCCTTGATTCCTCTAGACAAAATGGTACTGAAGCCACCAGTTACTATTGGTGTAAATTTTGTAGTTTCAGCTGTGAGTCATCTAGCTCGCTTAAACTGCTAGAACATTATGGCAAGCAGCACGGAGCAGCTCAGGCAGGCCTTAATCCAGAGTTGAACGACAAGCTTCCCAGGGGCTCAGTCATTAATCAGAATGATCTATCCAAAAGTGCAGAAGGAGAACCAATGACCAAGTCAGACAAGGGCTCGAGTGGGGCTAAAAAGAAGGACTTCCCAAGCAAGGGTGCAGAGGAAAATGTGGTCACAAGCTACAACTGTCAGTTCTGCGACTTCAGATATTCCAAAAGCCACGGCCCTGATGTGATTGTTGTGGGGCCACTTCTCCGTCATTATCAGCAGCTCCATAACATTCACAAGTGTACTATTAAGCACTGTCCATTCTGTCCCAGAGGCCTGTGCAGCCCTGAAAAGCACCTTGGAGAAATTACTTATCCGTTTGCTTGTAGAAAAAGTAATTGTTCCCATTGTGCACTCCTGCTGCTGCACTTGTCCCCTGGGGCAGCCGGAAGCTCCAGAGTCAAACATCAATGCCACCAGTGTCCCTTCTCTACCCCTGATGTTGATGTACTCCTCTTTCACTATGAGACTGTGCATGAGTCCCAAGTGTCCGACGTCAAACAAGAAACCAATCATCTGCAAGGACCCGATGGGCAGCAGGTCATCAAGGAAAGCAAAGAACACTCTTGCACCAAATGTGATTTTATCACCCAGGTGGAAGAAGAGATTTCCAGACACTACAGGTGAGCCAGCTGGGGGACAAAATCCCGTGAGAATAATAGAACCCACAAGTTCATGTAGGGTTGAGCTGAGCCTAATAGCTTGAGAATTTCTAGGACAATCACATAAAAGATCATTCATAGAATTGCAGATGCTGTATTTATAGATGTGATAACTTGAGACTTTAATTTGGTGGCTTGTACTCATGTTTCTTGTCTGTTTTATATCATTTAACAGATGTTTTTAGATTCTCAGTGATGGTGACAGAAAGTTTACTAATTTAACTAGAATCCATTCATTTGTCATAGCTGTTTGCCTCTGCATCCCACATTTTTAAAAAAAGAAATTAAAAAATTTATTTATTTGAGAGAGAGAAAGAGAGATATATGCAGAGAATATGAACACACCAGGGCCCTGGCCACTGGAAACAAACCCCAGATGCATGAACCGCTATGTGTATCTGGCTCTGTGTGGGTACTGGGGAATTGAACCCAGGCCATCAGGTTTTGCCAACAAGTGCTCTTGATCACTGTACTATCTCTCCAGCCCTTCATCCTATAATTTTGATGGAGGAACACCCATTAAAATTGCCATTATATTTTATTCTCTTGGAAACAAACAGTTTGAGAACATGTTGCTTTTTTTTTTTTTTTTCTAAGAAAATGAGATGGGACATTCCTCTTGCTTTGCACAGTTGAGGAACATTTTTGATTGACATTCCACCAATAATCTGAAGGTGAACATTTTGTATTATGTGTGATTTTGGATGTGCATATACTTCTCAGAAGCAGCTAAACTTAAGTCATTCCATTCACTAAAAAAGAAAAGGTGCATTAGTTCTCTCCTACTTTTATTATTTTGTTTATAAGGCTTGATTTCCCTAGCAATTATTTCAGACCTTGTAGAGATGAATGTAGAGTACATATCTTTATTTCTCTTATGTAGTCATTTCTCAATTTATTCCATAAGTGCACATTTGCTAGACATTGTCTATACACAAGTAAATAAGACAGGCATAGTCAGTGCCCACATGGAACTTATAGCTTAGTAGGGAGGATCAGTCTGAGTGGCTGGTATCATAGAAAATGAAGTGTAGAGCACTTCTGAAGTGAACATACAAGTAGCATAACCTGATAATGGTGGGTTAGCACCTTCATCCCCAAGGAAGGAACCTTTCAACTGAGACTTTGTTGTAAGTAGGGATTAGTTTAGTGAAGCTCTGCCTACAGATACAGAGCTTGATATATTACCTGGAACTTATTGGGTGCTTTCTTCTTATTTGACTCTGTGCACTAGAATAAAATAGCTTTATTTACTTTTTATTTGTCTTTTAGCTTATTAGGACAGGGTATCAGTAGTGCAGGTCAACCTGGAAGTCACTACATGTTTTCTTCAAACTCATGGCAGTCTATGTGCCTAAGGCTTCTGTGTTGGGATACAGTTGAGAGCCACCTTGTTTGCCTTTCGTTTCCTATTTTAAAGTGCTTTTCCACGTGCATGTTCAATGCCCTAGATGAAAAACCTATTTCAATTTTTGATCCCCAAATTTTTATTAATTTATTTCTGTATGTATGTGTATGCCTGTGTATTTGCTTGTAGAGGGCAGAAGACAGCCTCAAGTGTTGTTCCTCAGATACCATCCACAATTTTGGAGACAGAGTCTATTATTGGCCTAGAATGTACCAATTAAAACTAGACTGGCTAGACAGTGAGCCCCAAGGATCCACCTCTTTTAACCTCCTCATTCTGGGATGACAATATGTGCTTTTTGTTTTTGTTTTTCAACATGGGTTCTGAGGATTGAACTCATGTCCTCATACTTGTGAAGTGGACAGTTTACCAACTATGCTGTCTCTCCAGAACCTATCCCAAGATTTTTAAGTAGTGCCTCCCATTTTTGTTAGAGGTTGTGTGTTAGTGGCAGTGTGTTATATCTTTGTAGTCATCAGTCGTGAAGCAGTTCATGCCCAACAATAGGCTAATAATGTTAGCTGTTAATTTGAAGGGCATCCTAATATTCACAGTGAATCACAATGTTCAGAAAACACTTACTTGAGATTTACACTGTTTAATTTATAAGGTCAGCCCTAGGAAAGACATGGTCCTGCAATCAAATATGTGTTCACACTTGAATGAGTGTTTCTGGCTCCTCTTATGTTAGCTGCATGTTGATTTATTTCTGGGTTAGATGACACCAGCTTCTCCTTGAGCTTTTTTCATGTGGATGTGTGAGTATGTGTGTGTGTTTGTATACTATGCATGTATACCCTTGAACTGCTGCAAAATTAAGATAATACATTCCTCTTTATCATTGAAGAGGGTGGTTCTCTTGAAGAATTCTTCATTATTTTCTTTAATAATAAGGAAAACACCTTAAGCCAACAATCATATATTCATGTGTCTGAACATGGTGTGAGTGCATGTGTGTGCACACACACACAGCTACCTGATACAGCTAGCTACCCATAATTTGGGAAGCATATTTTCTAAAATATTCTCAGCCTATTGTAAAACCTAGCCTGGGAAAACAGAATTTACATATTTTTAGATAATAGAAATATTCTTCTAAGAAATAAAGAGCATGAATAAAATTATTACTTAATAATGGCAGGGTTTAGTTAATGAAAGTAGCCTCCAGAGAGAAGAGACTCTTCTTTTCTTGTCCCCCACTCATCTGCAGAACTTAACAGAGATGCTCAGTGAATGTCTTTATGCAAGTGAGGCCCTGTGCATGTTTGACTTTATTATATTTAGGAATAAACTGACATTTTCAAGGTGAGATACATTTTAATCTTTCATTATATAGTTTTGAACCCTTTTGAGAGTCCAAGGGCCACGCCAAAGGAAACTTGTCTGTTCATTTTGAATCAAAATCAAACTCTCAGCATTTTATTAGCAATGAAATTAAGGAGAACTTGTCCCTAGGGCATTAAATACTTTACTTATTTTGTAATTTTGTTTGTCTAAGTGCCTTGGAAGGGTTGATTTGTTCATGTCTAATCTATTTGTGATTTTTTAATTGAAATATTTGGATTTACTGTCTGGTAGCTGCAGGAGTCATGACTCAGGAATAGGAAGGAGTAAGACATTTTACTGGAAGAACAATGTAGAGCTTGGAAGTGTGAAAGGAGATTGTTCCACACGTGCTTCAAACTTGATCTGCTCTCAAAGCATAGTCTCCAAATGCCAAATTTTGAAAATCGAAGGCTACTTTTACCTTATAACAGTTGTATCTTTCTAGTTAAATTCTTTATTAAAGTTAGCCATGTTGTGAAATTTCTGACACAATTCTGTTATTGCTTTGGAATATACCAACTTTGTGTGCTTTAGGTAAAAGATGACCATTGTAGGAAAATTAACATATGCTCCAGACTGTACAACATATAAAAATTCATTTAGCTCCAGAATAGCTACAACCAAGAAGCTAGAGTGTTGATGTAGAATTCTAAGTGAGAAATATCAGTTAATTCCACTACATGGACATTTTCCATAATGGCTGGGTTAATCTGAATTGATCTGGAAATATCCAGTCAGTAATCATAGCTTATTCAATTCACTTTTTAAAAAAAAGTTTTGCAATGCCCTCTAAATCATATTAGTATTATATTCTACTCATGAATCTGTTTCTCTTGCTGCAAGTCTTTTATTATGTATTACTTATTCATCAGAATAACTGTTTTCTACCAACTACCATTCCTATCAACATTTTCAGTGTATAGCTTACATTTCTGATATAAGTAGGATTTCTGATATAAGTAGGATTGCAGTCTTCCTTAGAAAGAGCTATACTATATAAAGCCACACTTCCTCAGATTAAGGAAATTTTCCAAAGCTTACTTTCCTGTGCTTCATGGACAGTGGCCTAAAACCAGGCTAGGGAAGAGTGAGGAGGAATCATGGCATGTGAACTTGCACAGAGGACAGATGTGAGTACTGATGGTAGAGGTGGAAAATCGACTAAGCTTCGAGCCCTCTGCCAAGGGGCTGAATCTGTATGTTCCACTCTAAGCCAGGGCATGGAAGGTGATGATATTCATTCCATAGTCAGTCATTCTCCATTCCGACTTCTGGAAGAAATAAATATGAATTTATCTGTAAAAATTTCTCAATTTTTAGCCTGAAGATATGTAAGGGTTAGGAAGAATTTTGTATTAGCTCAAGGTTACAGATTTTACCATATAGACAGAGAAATAAACTGTTGATATGAAATCAATAGAAACCACCAATAATAGATTCAGATATATGGAAACTTTAGATAGTGGAGTTTTCAGTTGTAATATAAGAATTATTATGTGATTTGGGAAGAAAAATTACTTTAAAAATGCTTTAGAGGCATGACATTATACATTACTAAGGAAATTCCCAAAGGAAACAAATGAATTTCTTTTTCTGTTTTTAGTTCAAAAGATTTATTAGCACCCAATGACCACCATTTACATAATGTTGTACACACATGTATATTTTATTATGCTCAGAAAATTCAATCCATAATATTGAGGACATTATGTTATTCTGTCATGAAATTTAATAATAATTATATAACTTCCACATATAGAAGATATAAAATATATACACATATGAATATAGAAAATAGAAAATGATATGCTAAAAGAAAAATGGAGCTTTGGCGCTATGCTCACAGCTCCTAGTCCTAGATGTACATTATAATGATGAGTGTTTAATGGTTTGAATTTGGTTTTAGTATTTAGATTGGATTTATGGTAATGAATGATGATTCTAATTGAAAATGTAATAATTGAAACAAAAAATAGGGATAGGTTAAATGACAGATTGGACAAGGATGAAGAGTCAGCTATTCAGAATGAGTAATTAGAGAAAATATTTGAGAGAGGAAGGAAATAGAATCCATCAAAAGTAGCTGTAAGATCTTGAGATATAATCAGGTCTTCATAATATAGTAGGTCCAATCAGAGATCTGGAGGAATAGAGTATAGAAAATTGAATGGAGGATACATTTATTTATAAGGAGAAAATGGCAAAAGATTTCCCAGGAGAGATGAAAGTCACAAATACTCAGATATGAAGAAGTATGGTGCACACTATGGAGGTGACCATAAACACATCACTGTCCAGCTGAAGTGCCCAGGCTGAGAGAGACCTGTAAGGGCAGCTAGAAACAAATGATATATCAACTACTCAGAAAACTAGGCTGATACACACTTTTTATTAGCAGCACTGGAAACTGAAAAAAAAAAAAAAAAAAAAAAAAGGATAGTGATACTGAATGTTTTGGAAAATAAATGAACTAGTATTGTTTACTCAATAAACCATCTTCAGAGACTATGCAAAGACATTTTCTGACAGAACTAGGTATGCTACACTATAATCCCTGAAACAAGGAGATGGAGGCAGGAGAATCAGGAGTTCAAGGTTATCCTCAGTTTCATGGTGAATTTATAACCAGCCTGGGCTACATAAGAACCTGGGCCAAAATAAACTAAAAAAAATATTAAAAAGTATACAAATAACAATGGTCAGATTAACATATTTGGCAGTTATGTTATGTAAATTTTTTTTTTTTTTTTTTTTTTTTTTTTTTTGGTTTTGCGAGGTAGGGTCTCACTCTGGTCCAGGCTGACCTGGAATTAACTATGTAGTCTCAGGGTGGCCTCGAACTCTCAGCGATCCTCCTACCTTTGCCTCCCGAGTGCTGGGATTAAAGGCGTGTGCCACCATGCCTGGCTATGTTATGTAAATTTTTAAGCAGAAATGATCAGAGTGAAAGTGTTCAGAGATGCTCCAGTTGTTTGGAGTTAATCTGTTTGAATTTTGTTATGGAAATTTGGACACAACAATACAAATATCTAATGAAAGCATAAGAAATGACCATGGAAATCCAAAGGGAAGAGAAGAATGGAATAGCAAAGCACCCATAAGTCCAGTCTACATTTTAGAACACAGCAAGAAGCAGAAGCAGTATATGAGAAAAAAAATGGATAAAAGGAATTTCAAAAGTAAAATGGGAATGCAGTTTAGATACTGAAAATTTTTAATGAACACCATTCATTAGGCTTTCCACTTAGAAGGATGGATCCAACTGTATTAAAACAGAATATTCAGGGACTAGGGGTGTGCCACAGTGTTTCTGGGTGCTTGTTTTACAAAGCCTGCAGGCCTGATTTCAGTTCCCCATTTCCAAGCCACCTAAGTAAACAGGATAGAAGTCCCTTTGCCATGGCAGGGGTTCTTGGCATGTACACACACACACACACACACACACACACACACACACACGCAATTAAATGAATTTAATCAAAAATAAAATATTCAACTCTGTGCTCTTAAATACAATATACTTCAATCATGTTACTGGAGAATTTGAAGAATAGATTCAATAAGACTAGCCTATGTAAATAAAAGGAAAAAAAATGTTACAACTTTATTAATACAAATATAACTTACCTTTGAAGACAGAGCACATAACAATAAAAACTTTAAGTCATTAGATACAATAATTATATGTGCATAAACTCAGTTTTAGTATTAAGGCAAAAGTCAACAGAGATACTACAGAGAAAGATGGTAAGACATAATCTCAGTGGTAACTTTTGAGAATTTTCTCTTGTTGATGAATGCTAAGCAAAAGCTCTTTTCAAAATTTGAAAGTTTTGACTAACATATTAATAAACATGATTTTTCAAAAATTGCTTATCCAGCAGATAGAGAGTAGGTATAAAATTTGGCAAACAAAAATATAGATTATGGGAAAAGAACATCATAAAAATGTAACCTTTGAAGAGTGCAGTTAAATTAGATTCAGTAACAATATTAGCATTGTGAAGTTATACAGGCAAACTCTCATCCCAAAATAAGACAGATTAATTGATCTCAGAATACATAGATTTTACAATAAAATATTAGTAAGGCGCTAGAGGGATTGCTTAGTACTTAAAGCATTTGCCTGTTAAGTCAAAGGACCCAAGTTTGATTTCCCCAGGACCCAAATAAGCACATGCACAAGGTGGCACATGCATTAAATTCGTTTGCAGTGGCTAAAGGCCCTGGCTCACCCATTCTATCTGCCTCTCCCTCTCCCTCCCTGTCTCTCTCTCCCAAATAAATTAAATGAATAAATAAAAAAATATTATTAAGGACAGAAAGAGCCAATGCATATATCTTTGAAAATGTATTTTGAAACTTTGACCATATTAGGTGTGCATACTCCCAGAGACATAATTTTATGTCTCAGAACACTTTTGCATTAGTATTTTAAGAAAGTTGTGCAGAAATAAATCAAATTGTCTTTTCCAAAGAGCAAAACCATCAAAACAAAAATGAATCAAACAAAAAAGGGTGGGGGAAAATTACTATCTCACCATGAGAGAATAGTTGAAAGATCTGTAAAATTCCCATCCATGAAAAAAAAAAAAACCAAAACAGTTAATTCTTTTTAAAAATAATTTAGAGGCTGGGACATTATTTAATAGTTAATGTAAACTAATGAAAATTGGCTGCAATATATATGAATTTTATGACTATGAGTGCACAAAATAAATGATGAAGACAATTGCTGCTGTGTAGCCTTTTCTGTGCATTTAAAACTAGCAGAACAAAACTATATAGAGTACTATGTGTGAATATATATATATATATATATATATAGCATATTTACATATGCATATATATATATGTATACTCAATTATCTTCCACTCTGCAAATAGCTATTAATCAATATAAAACGATCATTTAATATTTTGTTATTATGGTCCAACTTTAAAAATGTGAACCAAGATATATGTATGTGTGTGCCATTAGAGTTACAGAATGAAATTTTAAATAAAAGTCATTAACTTTTGTTACTGTACAGATAATATACATAATCATATATTTGTATATATATAAATCTTCAGTATTCCCTTTAATTATAGAACTACTTAAAATCCATATTATATTGTCTACTATACACCTGTCGACTGTGGACCTATTTTATGTGGAAAATTATACTTGTCTTTGTGGTGTATGTGGTGACAAGCACCTCTGTCCATTGTGAAATGTATGGATGTACTTTACATTTTTGAATGGTGCTTTTAGATTTTAGACATAAAATATATAAACTTAGATTAAAATAATTAATATTTAACATAGGAGATGATCAAATTAATGTAGATACTGCTCCAACTTTATCATGAAAAATTCTGTAACAAAAACATGGGCTGCGTGATCTGCTAGCACTGAAAAATGGATTTTATGATAGATATTTAACTGTCAGGACATGTGAAAATGCCAAGTCCACTGAGTATTAGTATGGTTTTTTACAAGGCTAGATACAGAACATGATGATTACGTTGGGATTTGTGTATGTTATATGTCAGATTTTTAAACAGGACCTAATAAATCAGTTGTCTGTGATACTCAAATGTAGACATCATATTTCAAATTTTAGATTCCCATTGTAAGGCAGAGTGTTACCAAGGATATTATATTCTATCAGATAAGCAAGTTGCCCTGCTGTGACTGTTATTTGTATATATTACTTATGAGACATTGCAAAAAGGTTCTGAAAAGTGGGTGGCAGTAGTTATCCTGGGCTTATAGAATGCTTGCCTACTATATGCAAGAGCCTAGTTTTAATTCCTAGTTTCAAAAAAGCAAAATTAATCTAGTCTGGACTAGATGAAGTTTCATGCTGAGTTTTCTTCATAGAAGTTTGTATAAGTTATTTCCCATTCATTCTGTGCTTTGCACTGCAGGAAAGACTTATTTTTAGATTGCAAACATTTTCTAGGTGACATTCTTTTGAAAACAAATCATGAACTGGAAATTTTTTGACCTGAGATTAGTTATTTTTTTCTTCAAATCCTAAGAGGAAGACAAGTTCTAATCTATTTGTGAATAAAATATCTCTTCCAACAAAAGCTATTTAGTACAAATGAGCAAATATTGATCACATTATTTCAAGCTAGACTGAGAGATGAGTGACTTCACTTATTATTACTAAGATTTTCAGATTTTCTTGAATTTAAGTGACATTTTGCAGTCTAGTCCTCCCACTAGCACCATGCACTTAATTTGTCACGTCTAAATTACTGAGTTTAGTTGAGCATGTTTCTTTTTCTGGCACTTGGCCTACAGGAGACCTTGTCTCAAAACATCACAGTAAGCAAACAAAAGGTATCTCACTGATTATCCGTCTCTATTCTGTGTTTGTCTTTTTTTAAAGGCATATGTGTGGAGTGTGCATGGTGGGCTGTGTGATGTGATGTTCTGTGGAGTGCGCACATGGGTGGCAGATTCAGATGCCCCGAACACATGTGCGTGGAGGCCAGGAAAGTTATGTGTCTACTTTTGCTTTTTTACCTGCTTCTTTGAGATGGAAACTCTCATTCAACTCCTAACTACTATTTTTTTTCCCCAACTTGGGGGAGAAACAAGGAATAGTGATTGTCTTGTCTTCATCTTCCCCAGCAGCTACAGGAGTAGGGTTAGAGTGTGCCCACACCCTGTTAAATAATCAGGTGCTGAAGAATTACACTCTTCTCAGGCTCTCCTGCTTGCACAGCAACTGCTCTTAATTGCTGAGCCATTGTTCTAGACACTCAAACATTTTCATTTCATCTCCTTATTATTCAATGGTATACAAGTCATACATTTCATAGTAAAAAACCCAAAACAAAATGTTGTGTGGGACCCATACTAAAATGATATTTATCATCTGAAATTCAAATTTAACTAGGTGTCCTGCATTCTGTCTGGCAATCTTATGCTATAGAGACCTATAAAAGTGATATTTTCTTTCCTCAGGTAGCATGAGGAGAATGTTTACTCTCCAGTTGACAGAATGGTATAGAATTTAAATTAATGTAAAGCATATGTTGCATCTGTAGAGTCTTTTAAATTAGTTTGGGTTAATGCAGCCAGGATTTCTAGGAGCTGTAAAATCATGAAGAGTTTATTCAGAGTACCACTCAGCCTGTAGCATCTGCACATCTGTGCATGCCTCCTAACCCTTCCCTGCTGCTTCCTGACTCCCCTGTGAAATCCAGCATCCTGAACATCCTCACCCATCACTCTTCATTTTCTTGGCTTTTAAGCAGATTGTTACCTCCTATTCTGTAATGGAGCTTACATAGAAATGTGTGCATTTTGACTTTTCATTATTTGTTTATTTATTTGCTTGTGTGTGTGTTTATGCATGCATGCCGTACATATGGACAACCTCCAGGTGTCTGTGATCCACCTTCTGAGGGGGAGTCTGGCCACCACCACTATGAGTTTCAGATTGCTTCTACCTTTATGTCGTGAGTGCTGAGGAACTGAACCCTGGCATGCAAGTGACTTTAACCCCTGAGCCATTTCCCCTGCCCTGCATTTTAATTTTGATCTTATTTAATTACAATGCAACAGTAAATAGGACAAACCGAGGTATTTTTGTTTGTTTGTTCTGTTAGTTTGCTTTGTGAGTCTCATGTGGCTCAGGCTGGCTCTGAACTTACTATGTAATTAGGAATGTCCTTGAACTTTTGATTCTCCTTCCTCCCCCTTCTACAAACTGATCTATATCTCAGTCTCATCTCCAAGATTTTACTACAAGATAGTATGTATCTTATAAAAGGAAGAAAGGACATCAGATTTATTATTGAATTGAATCAGGGAAGTATTTTTGGATGAAGATTTGGTTAGAGTCAAGAAATATGGAGAAAAAAATCCTTGATCTTTTCATATTAATGCAGGTAAAATATGATGCACCTGCTAGGTTATAGATGCCCCAAACTAACTTTTCCTAATGATCCAAATTTTATTAAGTTCAGTTTCAGGTAAAGTAAATTGTAGCTGCTAGGTTACAGATAACTCAAACTAACATTTCACAGTGACTAATATTTTATTAAGTACTACTTCTCAAACTGGGGCTTGTAATAATGTAGTCTTGTTCTTCAGAAGTATAGTATGCTGAAAGTTTTGCCAGTAATTGAGAGAGTATCTGCGAGATAATATGCCCATGTCTTTCTGGACCTAATCCATGCACTACAACATAGTAATATTACATTAACTATCAAATATATTACATGATCATTAAAACCCTAGGATAGGAGCAAAAATTCTGTACTTTGTCCTCAGCATTATCTTTTCCTCTGCTTAAACTTCTTAATATACAAAGCAGGGATGTCTGTCTATCTATCTCTATCTTTCTATCTATCTATCATCTATTATCTATTATCTATCTATCATCTATCTATCTATCTATCTATCTATCTATCTATCTATCTATCTATCTATCTATCTATCTATCTATAATGTTTGTGGATGTTGTGGGCGAATAGCATGGTTATGCTCCTGAATTCAAGGTCTAGTGCCACTTTACAAAAAGAGTATATCCAGAATGCAGTTTAAGTACTGAAACTGGGTAATATTAATTGCTTAGATATAAGATAGTCATGTTCCAAACAACTTGAAGGAAAATTCTGACGAGCCAGTCTCTGCCTCCAAATACTTTAGTAAAATGCACATAGTCCCCTCATTATTTTTGTTATTTTGAATTTGAATATGTGGATATGACTATATTAGTAAAAAGAGAGTGTAGCTTGACGATTAATCAGAAAAATGAAGAATGTTCAGTTACTGAAGCCATGGAAAGTGAAGTAAAAGGATATAGCATACATTCTACCTGTCAGGGCCCTAAAGGCAAAGATCTTCTAGGAAATGAGCTGCATTTTAAGAGTGGTATTTGTCATGGTTGAGATACTTGAGGGAATGAAATGAACAATACCATTCCAGTTTGTAAGTCGAAACTCATTTAAACTAAGAACAAGCTGCACAGGGAAAAGAGGAACTTTATTTAATTTAGGATTTATACTTAGCCCTATTATTTACTTACTTCCAGTGTCATTTACCTAATGGTCTCAAGATCCATTTCAAAACACTATTGCTTTCATTTTATAGGTGAGGAAACTGAGGTAGATTCAATAAGTTATTGGAAGTTGAACATGTAGGTAAATACAGTTGAGATTATAACTCAGATAACAATCTATAATCTCTAAGTGCCTGTACTTCTAGTGTGCTAAATTGTTCCTCTGATAAGAACTGAGTTTGTCCCTTCCCCCCTTCCCTTTTTGTGCTTGTTTTTGGCATACTGTGGGTTGAATCCAGGGCCTTACATACTAGGCAAGTACTGAGTGACAGCCTCAGTCCTATGGTGTTGGGTTAAATGTTATACTTAGTCTCTTTTATACTTATGCTTTCTTCTTGTTTCCCCAGTATTTATAGTGTTTCTTTTCCTTGAAATGGTATCAAGTTTAACCTTGTGGAGATTTTCACTACAGTTGAATGTTGTGTTACAACTAATAGTGGCCCAACAGTCTTAAAAATGTGGGCAGGATTCCAGGAATCCCATCGGAGAGTCAAGCAGTTTTGTCACTGTGTCAGGGACAATGAGTTCCCTGGAACTGACTTGGAACAGGCATTGTTCAGAGCTTGCTCCAATGCCTTCTGAAGCTGGTTTAGTTTTTGAATTTCTGTAACTCATGAAAATATATTCAACATCATCAGTAGGATAGATCTTGATATTCTGGTCTTCACATATCTGCATTTTTCTGCACAATTTGTCTTCATAAACATACAACTTTTAAAAATACAGTTTTTTTTTTTTTTTTTCAAGCTTATGTGCCATTAAGTTTCAGTATAACATGGTTTGAGTAGGAATGTTTTGGGGATGAAATTTCCATAGATCCCAGGTTTTGAATTTTATGTTGTATCCATTATTGCCCTTTATGAATGTCACCATATAGTTGGACTTTTTTTTAGCCTTGACACTTGGTGGGAAGTCTGACTCTTCCTGTTCATAGACTTCTTGCCTTAAGGATTAGTCTACCTTTATTGGAATAAAATGAACTAAATGTATGTGTTTATAGGCAGTTTATTACCAAACTACTGGTTCCCTGTTATACATATCGTTACTACTTAGACAATGAATAAAATAGGAGAAAATATTGAAAATAGTATTTTACAAAGAGTAAAGCTAAATACCCATGTTTATGCAATAGAACATATGTTCTTAGTTGTGTGGTACATTAAATATTCTCAAATATTGTTGAGCCTTGTATGTTATTATACCTTTGATTTTGCATCTTTACAGTAGGAATGTTCTTTTGACAATTCCATTATCAGTCATATCACAAAAGTTAGCAAAATGATTAATACAGAAGTTGTTATAGTCCTCAAGGGACAAAGAATGAATTTGGCCATGTTCTTTCCTGCTTATTGGATCCCTTAGTCTTTTAAAGATGCTAACCCTCCTTACCATGATCTAGAATGCATTTGGTGACCCTTCCAGCCTATTGATCAGCAATTTTCCTCTTATTGATTCCTCCTTAGCCACTATGGCTTCTTCTCAACATCTCAGACTTGCTAAGGAATGCATCTTCCTTGTGTCGTTCCAAATAAAATAACTGCTTTTCATGCTTTGATTTTGTGAACCTCCCCGAGAAAGTTCTCCCTGACTATAACCAGAACTTTTATGCCCAATACTGCCCTGTCCATCTCATTCTTAGCAAAAAAGAAAAACAAACCAAACAACAAAAAAACTGTTCTTACACATTTATATATAGTGCTTCTTGTCATTCCTAAGTGCCAGGTGAGCAATGACCATGTGTCCTTCATGCGCCAATGTGTACCTAGGGCCTGACAAAGTAATATTTTCTTTTTATAATATTTTATTTATTTATTTGAGAGATGAGAGAGAGAAAGAGAAAAAGAGAGAGAATGGGCACACCAGGGCCTCTAGCCACTACAAATGAACTCCCGACACATGTGCTACCTTGTGCATCTAGCTTATGTAGGTACTGGGAAATAGAACCTGGGTCCTTAGGCTTCATAGGCAAGCGCTTTAACTGCTAAGCCATCTCTCTAGGCCAGTAATTTCTTAATTACCTAAAATCACAACAAATTTAAGTGATGCCTCTAAAAACTCACTGTTTTACTTTTTTGGCAACAAATAACACATCATATAAAAGAATTAGAAAGTGGTTCACATGGCATTTATTTTGATGGTCAAATCAGGTTTTTTAGTTAAAGGAAGAATGCTTACTCCCAATCATCTGTGCACTTTTATGGCATGCTTTTTAAAACATGGTACCTCTGTTCCTTTAAATAAGATATTTGTCTGATACAGTGGTGATTGGATCATTTTTGACAGAAGAGACGCCTTAATATAAAACAATAAGATCTCTTTGTTTAATGTCTCTTAAAAAGAATACACATATTGCATGCACACTCTTTTAATAAACATATCTGTATAGCAAGATTTATTCTGTTTGGCATCCAACAGACACTCAATTTGCTTAATGTCTGTATCTTCTTATAGATAGGTACAATTCATTTAGAAAAAAATCTTATTTTTCTTAAGGCTGTTGCTTTTAGACATTTATTTACTTATGTGCAAATGTGTGTATTTTTAAAATGCATCTTAATTTCTGTATTATATAGATTAGATAGCAGGCATAGTTCATTAACTAAAGAAATTTAAATGTACACTAGAAAAGAGCTTTGTAATCACAGTACATTTTGATATGTGGAAAAGTTGGACAAAGCAACTCACATTTATAATGGGAAAAAATAAACTCACTTGAGTTTAAATAAACAGACAATGAAAAGTCCATGGGTGAAATCAGGCGAAAAAACACAGAATATCGACTTAAGTAACATAGGATTGATGATTATCCATCAGGATAAAATGAACAGAGCAAGTGATTCGATAATGAAACCAACCAACCAATTCTAACACTCATGAGTTGTAGTGTGTGTGTGTGTGTGTGTGTGTGTGTGTGTGACAAAAGGAAACCTTGCATTACGTACAATTGAGGATGCCAGTTATTTAAATTCACTTTTTTTTTTTTTTTTTGGTGCTGAGAATATTGTATTTCATCCTTTCTGTTGCACTGCTTGATAAGTTAGGTGCATGAGGACGGTTCTAACGCAGAGCCATCTCCTCAGAATGCTGTCTGTGCCTTGACGCTTCTCTTCCCTTGCAGGAGAGCTCACAGCTGCTACAAATGCAGGCAGTGCAGTTTCACAGCTGCGGACACTCAGTCCCTCCTGGAGCACTTCAACACAGTTCACTGCCCCGAGCCCGAAGTCACTACTGCGGCCAACGGTGAAGAGGATGGGCCGGTCATATCCACCATCAAAGAGGAGCCCAAAATTGACCTCAAGGTCTATAGTCTGCTAAATCCAGACTCTAAAATGGGAGAGCCGGTCTCCGAGAATGTGGTGAAGAGGGAGAAGCTGGATGACAAGGATGGGCTCAAAGAGAAAGTCTGGACTGACAGTTCGAGTGATGACCTTCGCAGCGTGGCCTGGAGAGGGGCTGACATCTTACGGGGCAGTCCATCCTACACTCAAGCCAGCCTGGGGCTCCTGACGCCCGTGGCGGGCTCCCAAGAGCAGGCGAAGACTCTGAGGGACAGCCCCAATGTGGAAGCTGCCCACCTGGCCCGACCTATGTATGGCTTGACCGTCGATACCAAGGCCTTCCTGCAGGGGGCGCCGGCGGGCGGAGAGAAGTCTGGGTCCCTCACCCAGCAGTACCCTGCGGCTGGAGAAAGCAAAACCAAGGATGAATCCCAGTCCCTGTTACGGGTAGGAAGGTTTAATTTTTAAATACATATATTTGGAAAGGGAAATGGGGGAATACAAGTTTCCTATTATTTAATGTGTTTTATAAAGCAAACGTAAGTGATCTCTATCAATGTGTGGTTATTTTACACTGAGGAAGTCACAGGGACAGAAATTAGCTCATGTGTGGTGTGTGAACTGGTCACGCACCCAGTACCTAGGTAGGCCCTTGTTTGTCTGCTCAGATTGAATGTTGGTTAATCATTCCTGTGATTGTGCAAAACAACAAATCTGCCTTTGGAGAAGGGAGGTGTCTAAACCAGGTAGGATGCACATGTGTTACATTAAAGTAACTCAATGATTTTTAAATTTTAAGGTGGAGTGACACCATATATGGTTAATAAGGGAAGTTAGCAGAGAATTAAATCATCAACAATCCAAGTGCATAGGTGAGATGTTAATACACAAAGTTATGACTTTTTAAAGCTTCAGAATAAATAGGTACAGACATCACTACCTATAGCTTGGCATGCCACAAAAAAGGAAAAAGGAATGAGCCGAGCATAAGTGTGAATAGTATGAAGACTGCACACTGAACATAGAGTGGATTTCATACTATCAGGACCTTGTAGAAAGGAAAACCCAGTACCACATGTGAAAACAAAACAACAAACCAAACCAAACCAAACCACGAAGGAAGAAAAGCCTTCACTTCGGGCCGCATGCTTGGAGACCCAGCATTGTCAAGGAATACTTTAGCTTTTGAAAATTCATGAGCTCCTTGTAAGTGAGATGTGTTGTTTTGCCAAAGGCAACTTTCCTTCAACATTTCTCCCCAGTTCTGAGGTAGTTTCAGCTTTCCAGATGAATTTGAAGCAACGTTCCTAAACAGAATCTAAGATCAGAAACTAGCTAACCTTTACCAAAGATTGAGTTAGGAAATGGAGATCAGGCAGTCCAGTGCTTGGACCTGTGGGCAGAGACCACTGAGGTCTGTCTGTATGCATACGGGAAAGCTCCATCACTCTTCTCCAGGCGGGCTCACCTGTTCCGTTCACTTCCTGCACGTTGTCGGAGGACATTCTGTGTCTCTTAGGTGCTGTGGAGTGGAGGAAAGGAACGTCCCTTGGAGATGTACACTTAGTGATAATAGCTGTTACTTTTCTTACCTGTAGTCAAGCTGTAGAGCTAAGGGAGGCTTGAATGCAGAGGAGCAGATGTCCCTGTATACTGAGGCACAGTTTTTCCTGCGGGGAAGGAGCAAGTTACTCTAAGTAAGAAGAGAAATAGTTCCTGCACCCTTCAGGAGTGGGGTGAGGTCTGAGCGCTTCGTCTGTATGCCTTTATGATGTTGCATAATTGTAAACAATCACTGTTTTCTTAGTGTGTGGCTGTCTTCTGTCTCACGGAGTCTTTCATGGTTTCTGGTTATAAGAAGGGTAGACATCATGCATTTGATACATTTCATTTCCTGTCTTGAGAGTGTGGCACTCTTGGGTGTTTTTTGTCTCTTCACTAGAGACCTCTCCCTTGTCCTACTCCTAAAATTGTTTTATTTGTGACTTTTATACTGTGTACAAAGTTGAATCTTTTGGACTCTTTCTGCCACCTTTTGCATACTTTTAAGACTTTGGAATAATAAGTAATTGAGCAGAAGGTGCATAGTCCTACCAATGTGGCTGTATTTGTTTTGAGCAGAATGAGGATGATAAAACTTTTTACAAAAATGAGTTTTTTCAATCCTCTACTTCCTCAATCCCCTGTCTTCAAGTTTCTGTTGCTCTTTTCAGTTCCTCCCCATTAGTAGCTGAAGTAGAAAACCAGCAAGACTCCTTAAAGAATGGCCCAGTTTCTGAAGTCACGATTTATGATCTTTAAGGTCTGTCATGTGCAAATTTCAGAGCACCACACACATACACATACGTTCAAAGCTTGAATTATTTCTCTGGTTTAAGCAAAACTTGACGCTTTAAAATTAATATTCTAATATTTGATTAATGCTTTTAGAAACCACTCATGTAATCGGACACTTGTCATAGGAAGAGTTGTCAGTTTGGTTTATTTTGCAATGTTTGGTTTATTAACTGTAATAAAGGTTTTTGACCTGTACATATTTTCACTAAGGAGCTTTCAAAGACACCAAGAGGAATTAACAATAATAGTGGATGCTGATTGTCAAATTGACAAAAATTCCTCCTTTGTTGGTGGAAATTGGTATAAATAAATTATAACAGCAAATATATTATTAACATGTTACCGTGTATCAGTAAGGGAAAACTCGACAGAATAACACTGCCATTTTTACTAAAAGTAAAAGTGTAGTGTACTTTAATTTGTAATTCTAAGTAGTTATTAGCATATCAAAATTAAGAAATATAATTTACATGTTGTGGATAACATACAGTGATCAGGGTAAATGTATGATGGAATATTCATTTTTTTTTAGTTTAAATAGGAAAATGGAACTTGAAACTAGCTATTTTGCTGTTGAGAATGCTTATTTACAAATAGTAACCTGTATTGGACCTGTATTAGAATTGGAAAATATCAAGTTTTAGAAGTGACATTTTTTTAAAAAAACATTTTATTTTTATTTATTTGAGAGAAAGAGAGAGATACAGATATATATATATATATATATATATATATATATATATATATATATATATGGAGAGAGAGAGAGAGAGAGAGAGAGAGAGAGAGAGAGAGAGAGAGAGAATGGGTGCGGCAGAGCCTCTAGCCACTGCAAACAAACTCCAAGTGCATGCACCCCCTTGTGCATCTGGCTTACATGGGTCCTGGGGAGTTGAACCTGGGTCCTTTGGCTTTGCAAGCAAGCACCTTAACCCCTGAGTCATCTCTACAGCCCCAGAAGTGACATTTTTTTATTAGTGGATTCAATATAACATTAACAGAGAAAGTGCATTAGTAAATATCTTTACATATAGAATTGCTAGTACCAAGAATAAAACCTTAAGTCATTTTTAAATGTTGAAAGTACTGATATTAACAATTAAGTATAGAAAAATTGTGCAATATGTTCATTTAAAATAGTGTAATATTCTGCTGATAAGAAATGGAAATATTTTTAAAATATTTTATTTATTTATTTATTTATTTATTTGAGACAAAGAAAGACATAGATATACAGAGAATGTCTATGGGCATGCCATGGCCTCTTGCCCTACAAACTAACTCCAGGTGCATGTGCCCATTTGCGCATCTGGCTTTATGTGAGAACTGGGGAGTTGAACCTGGGCCATCAGGCATTGCAAGCAAGTGCCTTTAACTGCCGAGCATTTCTCTAGCTCTGGAAATATTTTTAATGGATAGGCCAAATTTAGTTAAGATTTTGTCACAAAGCATATATTGATAACGGTGTTTGCAGAAAGCTAACCCTTCTCCCAGGTCCTGCTCCACACACTGGTCAAATATTTTCATGACACTTTGTGCTATTCCTGAGAGCAAGGAAGGGCATAATCAAATTACAGGAAGCTAAAACTTCCTAACAGTCCCTCTTATTTGCATTGGCCTTTTGCTCTTTTTATTTTTGTCTTGTGCATGATCCTTTGTTTGGGGTTAAATATCAGATCATTAATGCATGTTGTCATTTAGTTAGTGTCTTTACATTTTTTTCTTCCTTATGAAATAGAAGCTATATCTTATAAATTGGTCTATGAGAATTATACTTTTTGTTGATCAGTAGGTAACTGATATTACTATAGCATCTTTGGATATTTTCAGAACAGGAAGAAATATTAAAGCTTTTAGAATATTTGTTAAAACAGTCCACATTTAAATGTAAACTTTATGTTTCAAAAAAAACCTTGTTTTTGAAAGTGGTCACCAAAATTTAATATATTGAAAGTCATATTTTTTTTAGATTTAAAATTTAGCTATACGAAGTTTTCAAATTTATTGCTACCTGTGCAAATGTCAATTGTTTTTCTATTGTCCAATGAATGGTATAATCTATTTTTTATTTAAAGCTAAGTAGTATTGACATAGGAATTGAGGTTCCTCTGCCAATACTTAAAATCTATCTACTTTGATATGATAGAGGAGTTTAGAGGTGTCCTCAGATTCTTTCTTATGAATTCAAATAATTGACACCCACAAACCAGAAGATAAGGTTCAGAAAGATTTTATTATAGCTTAAAGCTTTAGGAGGGAGAGCTTTAAGAGAAGGGGTCTTAAAGGAAGACAAAAAGACTAGCTTTGTCCAAGCAAGGAGGAAAGAGGGAGTTTGAGAAGGCCCTCTTGACACTCAGGGTGTTTTTTTTTTAATGTGAGCACCTTGCATGCATGGGTGGCTGGTCAAGCCAGTTAGTCCTAATGTCAGGTGTCTGGGCTCAGGATTTCTGGAAAAGGGCTATCTTCCCAGAAATCTTAATTCTCTAGGAAGGGCTTCTCAGCAGGGAGTGGAAGGACTCCCTAAGGGGCAGAGATAAGGACAAACCAGACCCTTCTGACTTTCTGACCTGTAGTAAAGTGTAATGACCTAGATTTCCCCCTATAGGCCCAAGGACAATTCCCACATTTAGCCAGGAGAAAGCTATTCACTTTGAAGCCCAGTCACCCCTAAGTGCCTCAGTTTGGTGTGTTCAGGACTGACTCATACAGATTTCTGCCCTTTTCTGACTGGTTTCTTTTATAATGTGAATTTATCCAAAGGTATATATGCATTTGTTTACTTTTAGGCAAACTCACAAAGATTTAACTATGGTGGTTTTCTTATTTCCTGGATAATCTATTCTGGATTTTATACTTTTATTGGCATGTTTGAGTTGTGTTTTATAGCATAGAAAGTGGAAAGTGGTATTGCATCTGATAACCACTTGAAATGTAGAAAAATTGGTTCTTAAATATCACAAAGATTTTTGAAAAAAATTAACTTTTTTATTGACAATGGCCATAAGTATAGACAATATACCATGATTACAATCTTCTCCCATCACTTCCCTGTTTCCTCTTCCCAAATCTCCCTCCACTGAATCCCTTCTTCTTTCCGAATAGTCTTTCTTCTGTTCCTATTCCATGATTTTTAACTCCTATTATGCAGTTCTTGTGTAGCTTATCTGCCACTGTATCGTAGAGATTTTTTCCAATATCAAATAGAGTTAAAATTTGTTCAGGGGATGAGTGCCACAGTATAGTTTAGTTCAGTGGAGGTATGTAGAAGTTTATGGCTAATCCCATCCCAGGTGGGCTTTTGTGTATCATTTAAGACAGTGTCCTAGCCAGATAACTTCCAGGCACAAGTTCTTCCTTGGTTTCTAATGCTAATTATTAGATACTTTTCCAAGCACACCTGGGGAAAAGTAAACCTCACTGAAATTTATCTTGTTTCCTGCTTAAACTTATTTAGAAAAGTTTGTCAGCTTTAACATCTACATTCTGCATGGCTTGCTTTCAGCAGAGATGTTCAGACACTGGCCTGTGGGAGTTGAGTTCCAAGTTAGGTCACCTCCTGTCAAAGGCAGGTCTCCCAGGACCTCCAATCATCCATCTGAGAGGACCTGTGGCCTGCCTTCCTCACAGGAGTGCTGTGTGGCTTAGTTAATTAATGTTTGTCAGCCCATTTGAGATCCTCAGATGTGGGGGGCTAGATAAGCAAAAGTAGTCTCATGATTTGTTCATTTTGTAAATGTGATCCTAAGATAGTACAATGCAGACCTTATTTCTCTCTTCTGTAATGGTGTTAAATTTATAGTTTAAAGGTTGTTGATACCGGACAGTCTATTCAGATGCAAAAATGTTCTTTTGGGGACAGTCTGTTGGCAGCCAAGCAGACCTTCAAACAAGCCTCAGTGTTGAATGCCTTTACAACAAGTGACAGAGGCCTCTGGAACTTTGTGAAAACTAAAGATGATCACAAGTGAAAAATGATCTCCAATGTTTTGCTTCATATTTAGTGAAAACGAAAAGCAGAATTTAAGTTATCCTACCGAGAGTATTAAATGAATGTCATGTAAATAACCATTTTCCTGATGCCTTTTGAACTCAACGTACATATTTCCAAGACGAAAGGGATTAGACTGCCCCAGGAACACGTGGAAAGAATCCCTCTGTCTAAGAGTTATAAAACAGCAATTTTAAGCCATGTAGATCAAACTCCCTTTAAGTAGCAGTTCATATTTTATTTGCCTGAAGAAAAAAAAACTATTAAAAATCACTTACTATGCTCAGAAATTATACAACCCCTATATATCTTTACCTTACATAGATGCATTTCTTTTGGCATCTGTTAGGAAAAATATATAACTTAAACTCAAATATAACTTAGTGGATTTTAAATACAGTCCACTTTTTGAATTGCATATATAATTGCTTAATAACATTTAGTTACCAAAACTTTTCCCCTTCTTAGTTATTCATTTTTTAAATTGATACACTAATTTGATGGTAGGTGACAACTGAATAAGCCACATACAAGTTTAGTTTTATTAATTTGACTAGTGAAGGCTCTAGTAGTTTAATTTTATTTTGTAATTTGGTTCCAATGCTCCAGTTATATACTTAACTGTGACATCTGGGGTGGTTTCTAAGGCAGGGGAAGCAGATATATCTTTGTGAATGGGCTTGTAGTTTTGTAATCCCCATGAAGTGGTATTCTTTACTTGGTATCTGTCAGTTATTTCCTGTATAAATCTCTTTTGAAGAGCTTCTTTCTTCATTGATTGAGTCAGGAGATACCAGAGTCCCCACAGGAAAGCATTGTTAAGCTTGCTTAGGTGTTGGAGGGAAAGAAGTGGCCCACGTTTCAGGAGCATAAGGAAATGTAGAATGCCTTAAAAGTGTCATGCGTGAAACCTGGAGCATTACGATATGATATGATTTTAGCATTTTCTAGCAATGCTCAGGCTGATAGACTTTACCTACATTACCACAAACATTTTAAAAATATTTTATTTTTATTTATTTATAAGAGAGAAAGAGAAAGAGAAAATTGACATGCCTGAGCCTCTAGTCACTGCAAACAAACTCCAGATGTATGCACCACCAAGTGCATCTGGCTTATGTGGGTTCTGCGGAATCAAACCTCGATCCTTAAGCTTTGCAGAAAAGCTCTTTAATTGCCAAGCCACCTCTCGAGCCCAAACATTATTTTTAATCTGTAATCTTTGTGGGCCCTGTTAACTTTTACTGAAAATACAAATATCATCTTCATTATTTTCCTCTACTCTCCCTTCCCATAGACTTGTTTCAAGAATGTTTAAGTATTTGTACACAAGGACTACTTACATCATTTGTCCACAAGCTAAGTCAAGGAAGACTGACAAACAAGCAGATTTTAGATTACAACACTGACATGCAGAACGTTAAAGTGTTATTTAATTACCTCTTTCCTTCATTTTGGAAAAAGCCACATTATTTATAAATGCTGATGAGTAGGAATAGTTTACAGATAAATGGACTTTATTTTGGGAATAATTCTACAATACTTACTATAGTACACTTTTATTATGTTTTTAGTTCTTAGAAGGGTGTTTTGTTTGTCTTAGCATGGGGAATTTATGATAAAGTTTGTTTTTTACTATTCTTATTCTTGTTAGAATTATCAAATGTCTCTCAAAAAAAATTTACATGTTAATTTGCTGCCTTAAAATGGTAGTTTCTCTGTTTTGGAGATTTAACTTAGGCTTATCAATGGATAAACATGAAAATTATTTACCTATAACATCAAGATTGACCAGAAAATGCTAATCACACACATATGCGCACACGTGCTCACACACACATGCACACACACTCTTCATAATAAAATATATTTAATTAATTTCACTAACATTTTAAAAATATTGGATACTGGACTGGAGAGATGGCTTAGAAGTTAAGGCACTTGTTTTGCCAAGCCTAAGGACCCAGGTCAATTGCCCAGTACCCATGTAAGCCAGATGCACAAAATAGCACATGTATCTAGAGTTCGTTTGCAGTGGCTAGAGGCCCTGGCATGTTCATTCTCTTTCTGTCTGCCTCCCTCCCCCACCCTTCTCAAATAAATAAAATAAAATAAAATATAAAATAAAATAAAATATTTTTTAAATGTTGTATTCTGATTATGATGCAAACTTTTATGAGCATGTGAATATAAATAGAAATAATTCTAAAATAGATTTTTGATAAAGTAAATATTTTATATGGAGAAAATGCTAAAATTTATGGCAGTCTAATTTACTGAATTATAATTATCTATTGTTTTACATCTTGCTTAAATTTTTGTATTTATGACACATACTTGATTTCACAGAAAAATGGCTTGGTAGATAAGTGATCCATGCAGTAATATGTTCTCAGAGAAGTAGCATTATGATTTTAGCTCATAATCTATGGGCTAGCACATGAATACCTTCAAAGACATCTAATGAGCATTCTCAGTGAAGAAGATAAAACCTGGCAAAACTACTTCAGAAAAGTTTCATAGAGAAGAATTAAAAAAATAAAATAAAATAAAGTGCTGGGCCTGGGGACGCACATCTTTAGTCCCAGAACTCATTAGGATCCCGATGAGTTCAAGGCCAGCTTAGGACTACAGAGTAAGTTACAGGTCAGCCTTGGCTAGAGTGAGAACCTATTAAAAAAAAATTAAACAGATAAGTGAAAATATAAAGTATTTGGTAAAAATATAGATGACTTTTATAATTGATTGCAAAGAAATTGAAATTTAACGTTTCAATTTGACTTCCTTTTCTATTAGGGTATTAATACCTTTCATCCTAACAAAAACTCTTTGAGGTTAAATTTGTTATTATCCCTTTTATTGAAATAAGAAAACTGAGGTAACAAAATTAAGTAATTTGCTTAAGGTCATGCTGCATGAGGTGAGATCTAGCCTTGCCAGTTGATAGTAGGAGCTCCTTTATTTCATGTACATGCACCTTTGTGTGGGTACACGTATCAGGCAGGAAGGCGTCCCTTTGAAGTTAGGCCCTTTAGAAAGACTTAGGCAGTTCAGAGAGCTGCAGAACTGAGAACCACTGAGAAATTCCTGTCATACAGTTCTTTTCTGTTCGTTCCTCGCCATCTCATGTACTCTGTGTGGTTGAAATATCTATTCCCTTCAGGCATAGAACTATATACCTTACTGTTACGCTTCTTTTTTCCCCCATTTAACAACATACTGTGGACATCTTTTCCCTTCTACATATGTATTGCACAATATTTGTTTTAATGCCTCATTCACAATCAGCCATATTATCATATGTTTAATACATGTATTATTGAACATATAGTCTACTTATAATTTTCACATATGAAAAAACACTTTGATAATATTCCTTGTACATGTTACTGTATTGCTTTAGCCTTTCTTTGGTATGTGTTCTTTAGAATAATTCTAGATATTTAGTTACTTATATGAGAAAAAATATATAGCTAATGGTAATACATACTGTCTATGATTTAAAGGGATCATATTAAGATATAAAACCATTCATAAGATGTCATGAGAAATATGATAGAAATATTTTAGGATTTACTATTAAGCTGTACATGGTCTTATTTAATGAAATAAAGAGTACAGAGAAAAACTGGAAATCTTAAAGATTTGCTCTTACCATAAATGTGAACATGCACACACCCAGTATCTGATATATGGTTTGATATTTGTACTTTAGCTTACAGATTCAGCATAGTTTAGTGTTTAGTTTTTGGAGACTTTTATTTTCAAGAAGTACCTATTTTCCTAAGCAGAATTTGTTAGGTGTTTTCAATAATAGCAGAATTCTCAGAAAGACTTGTCCTTTTCTTTTTGTTTTCATTTTGCTTTTATGGTACCCTTCAGTATTTCTCAGTCAGGTTTGTAATTTTTTTCCCCCTCCTTGGATATATGTTAGGTGTATCTAAGTATAAAATAGCATGTTTTGAGTGGTTATAAGAGACTGGAACTTGATTTTCTTTTCTTTAAAAAATAACATTTAATTACTTTTATTTTCATTTATTGTGTATATATTTACATCCTATTTGAAAGTGTTTTTCATTCTTGAGATTTTCAGAGTTCTAGATAGAACAGAATGACCATTATTTTTAAATGAACTATTAAAGACTGGAAAAATAACATTTTTCTTTTTAAAAATATTTTATTTTTATTTATTTATTTATTAGAGAGAGAGAGAGAGAGGAGAGAATGGACGTGACAGGGCCTCCAGCCACTGCAAATGAACTCCAGACACGTGTGCCCCCTTGTGCATCTGGCTAAAGTGGGTCCTGGGGAATCAAACCTGGGTCCTTTGACTTTGCAGGCAAAAGCCTTAACCGCTAAGCCATCCCTCTATTCCGGAAAAATAACATTTCTTAATTGACATTGCATTTGTGCTTGTTTATGCTTGAAAAATACACAAGTTCCAACCATTGTGAACCATACAGTTATAATTAAATTTATCATATTATTTACATGTGATTGAAATAGACAAGTTAAACCAGGTTCATATATGGGAATTTAAATTTTTTATGAATATTCTGTTTAGGAAAGGTATTCCTTCCCCTTAAGAATAACTATTTGTCTTTTAAAGAAAAAAGTTTTGACATGAGACTATTCAAATTCATTTCTTCCTACATTCAAAATCTAAAGAAAAACTTTGACTTACATATAACTTTTAGAAGTTGATCTCTTTGGTCAAACATGATATACCTTAGGGCAAGGCTGACATATTTTAGAAGACACACATTTGGCTTATCTAGTTCTTTTCCATTGTCAAAGTTGCAACCAAAATGTTCCTAACGAAGCATGAATTTCATATATTTTGCTAGAATTTGGTAACTAATACAAAGAAAGTTTGAGGTTTTTAGGGTGTGAATTGTTTAGATGGGCAGTGTATGGTGTACAATAGTTATGCACTGAGTGTGCAACACGTGATGCAATCTCACTATAAGATGGTTTGTCTTTGAGATTCCCTTAGTTCTGTAGGATTTAAATGTTTCTGAAATATTACAAACTGTAAGTGTTTTTGTATCAAATGATGTTGCTAGTCCTGTGGTGGCCGTGGGAGGCAAGGTGGATGTGCTTTCCCTGAGTAGATTATTAAGGGAAATTTGGTTTCACATTTTTTCTTTTGGTTCTTTGTGATACATTGAAATGTACACAGGATAGGATTAAAAGAGGTTTTATTTTTTAAACTCACTTTGTGATAAGCTAGTGGTTGGATGACACTGGGCAAGCCACTCAAAACTTACCTTTTCATCCTTTGGAAAAATTCAAGAAATTAAAAAAAATGCAATTTCTCAAATTTCCTTCAAATGGTAAATTAAGAATAATATACCTAGCACTTGAGAGGCAGAGGTAGGAGGATCGCTGAGAGTTCAAGGCCACCCTGAGACTACATAGTAAATTCCAGGTTAGCCTGGGTTAGAACTGGTCTCTACCTTTGAAAAAAAAAAGAGTAATAGAAATTTCTTATGAAGCCTTAGACAATCAGATGTGTGAGCTAAAACCTGAGGTGACTCTCAGACAGATATAATATATTTTAGACTCAGTGATACTGGTATCCAAAGAGATATCTATTTGAAGTGCAAGTTTAAATATGACTGTCATCTAGTGGCTAAGAATTAGTGGTGTATGTCACATACATATAGGAACTCTTAGAACTTGAATTATTTAAGCCTCTTCTATATAGGCTTTTATTTGGATATAGCCCTGTTGGAAGGATTCATGTTATTAAGGGGCTTCTCATGAATGAGGTTAAAGGGAAGCATGTACTATGAGAAGAAGTGACTTTGGTGACAGTGTGACATGGAAAAGTCTGTTTCTTTAGTTTCTTGGCATTGACTGATGGCAGCTTTGTTCTTAGTCAGATGTTCAATCAGAATTTTGGATGCTGAAACTAATTTTAGTAGGTGGGGTGCAAATTTCTTAGGAGTCCATGAATAGACTCTAATCCCAGCTGTTTCATTACAATTATAAAAATAAAATTGGCTGTGAATCATCTAAACTCCATTTAATGGAATTGAATAATTCAGTTTCATCCCACTGAAGTCTTAAAACTATAAACCTATCTCAGTTTTTATGTTCTTTCTGAGTTAATATCCCATTATTCAGAGATGAATTATTTCAAGTGTGGGTGGTCAGGATGAAAGTGGCCATATTTCTACTTGTGGTTTTCTATGTGGAGGTAGCTGCTATGGGAGGCTGGTAAAATGTGGAAAAAGAAAGTCTAGGAGAAGACAAAAGAGTATTAAATTAGCATGTCCTGTCATTTTCTTTTCTAATTAAAATGTCCATTATAGCATTTTATCAAATGTAAGTAAGTAAAAGAAAGGAAATACATATTCAGAACATTTAATGTATGTTTTGGGGACACACATAGACACACAAATGACAAATATCGACTTATCTGTTCATTATTGAATACCCCTTGATTTAATTTTACTATAAAATAAAAGGCATTTTTCAACATCAGCATATATCCTGCTATATTGTATTTCTTGCCTCATAGTATTTCATTATATTTTAGTAGTTGTCTTAGATAACATGTTGATCTATCCATTGCTGTTGGATACTTATTTCTATTTTTTGCTATTATAGGCTGTATAACATTAAATATCTTTGAGGGCAAACTATTGCATCTTGCTTGCCACTTCACATGGCTAGAATTGGTGTCCCTATAATTATGTTCCTGTATGAGATGACACTGTAGTGACATTTTTTGGCAAGTATATGTCATTCTACTAGGCTTTGTATATACTCCTGGGAAATAGGAAACCCATATAATTTATTGACTTTAATTAATAAGAATCACATGGCAGTGGTAGTTAAGAAATAGAAACCCTAACATTTTCTTTAAACATTATTATAGAAAGAAAAGTTGATGCCAGATCTCAGGGTAGTATTGTGCACAGAAATTCTAATTTTGAAATATATGACTTCATTTTAAGACCTTTGGGGTCTTTTACAAGTTTACTAAATGGTAAGCATGAAAATTAAATATTAAATGTTAGTTGAGAAAATCATTCCATAACCTATTGTGTTTTTAAAAGTTTGCTTTTCTAAGTATCATGCAAATTTCTTCATGCAAATTTGGTTTAGAATATGCATTTGTTCATCAAATTTGCCTTCTGTGTATGAAAAATTTCAATGTATAAGTAGCTGGGTTCAGGATTTATTTTCAAAAATATCAACATACTATACCAAGCTGACCTAGACTTAGAAAAAATAGAAACCCAATATTTAATTGGACTCTGATTTTTCTTGTTTTCCATAAATACTAAGCTTTATTTTATCCAATTTTATTTCTGAAAAAATGGAGACTATGTAAATATACAAAGATGAGTAAATAAAAGTTCTACCTTTGAATAGTATTCAACAGAAAGGTATAATTGGTGACAGATATACAGGCCAGTGTAATACAGGCAAGATTTTCATAAAAGAGGTTCAAGAAGAGGAGAGTGAGAAACAGGTCACATTCAGTTGAGAAATTTTCTGTGCTGTTTTTTAAAAATTATTTATAAGGCCATGTTGAAGGATACCCTTTTGATATTTGTATGTTAAAATTCTTCCTAATTGATGGTATTCAGGAACGTGTCAGAAACATTCGTGCTTCAAGTATCTTACTACAATCCAAACTAAAAGTTAAGGATAAATAATGAAATTGGATATTAAACTCTGAAATAAAAATATACTTTAATTGTGACATTAAGCTTACAAATGTTTATTTTCTTTAAACATATATCTTATATATGTCTGTATGTATAGCATTTATGAACATAGCTCTTATTTAAATATTCATTAAAATAATTCAGTGCTTGAGTTCATTGCTTGAATCTGACCATAAATTATTATTGAAGATCATTTGAAATGTATGTCATATATAATTTCTATTTAGGTTGCTTCTTTACATGCAAGAACTATTATAATTTAGTTTTATGTATTATTACTCTTATTTGCTGATCATTTCTCTTAGGTTTGATCTCCTGACTGGTTTTCACATTTTATTTAATGTATTATCATTAAAAGAGAGAGGAATGCTTGTCTGTGATATGTCACTTAATTTTTAGTGGCTAAAACTGTTACATATATATTAATACTATATTGCATGAAGTCACTTTAAAAGCATTCTACTTTCCTTTTTGTTTAAATTTCCTGTAGTCCTTAGGATCCTCATAAGGGGGGTTAATGGAAGTCTTGATTAAAATCTTCCAAGCTTTAAGGCTTTCAGTTCTTGTAAACAATTTGGATCTGAGACATCAGCTTTGTTATGACTTTTTATTAGTCTATTTACCCATTTGATGTTAAAGAAAATGTCTTAAGTATTTTCCCTTTAGTTTTCTTGTCATAAATATAAATTAAAATGCCTTTCAAAATACCAACCACACCATCATTGTGTGATGAACACAGAATTTATGGGAGATCTTTAAGAAGTTCTCTGAAAATATAATAATTTTAAAAGTAAAGGAGCTGCCCTGGGTGACCATTTTTTTTTATAAAAAAATAAAATAAGCCTTTTAAGTTTTATTTCTACACTACTTTTAAGAGGTTCTCTCAAAACTTGAAGGACTGTGATCCATAATCATTTACATAAGCAAGCTATTCTTGCTTTGTGATAGTCAAACGTGGAGGAGACAGAAGTCTCATAAGTAGGTAAACAGCCAAACTACACTTGGGATTTACGTTTGGACTCACCAACTTAGATCCATGTGACTGGTCCCAAGGTTTTCTGCCTTTCTGTGGCAAAATGTTGACTGTGATCTTTAGGTGTCAAAAGTCTTTGCTTTTCTGAGTATGTCTCTTAGGGTTGCAGTGAAATGAAATGGCACCTCTGTTGTTTCTGATAGTTAATGATTTCAATGTGTGAATTTCATTGTGATGTTGGGTGTCTCTAGTACTCTTTGGGTTTAACATGAAAGTCCACTGAAGTGTATGTGTGTGTGTGTGTGGTGGTGGGGTTCCTTTAAAGCAAAGGGCTTTTGGACATATTTAAGAGACAGTGCAACAATGATATGAAAGAAGCAGCAAATACTTTATCTTACACTTTATCCAGGCTTGAAGCTCCTCTTTGTTAGATTGCAAACTTTTTCTTGATTAATGGCTGCACTATTTTCATATTTGTGGCTTTGATAGCCCTACTGTCCCTGATCCTCCTTTGAGAAATCTAGAATTAATATTTTTAATTGAATAAATTTTATGAGCCCATATGCATGTTTAAATATTTGGAAAACTATATTTTAATTTTTTTGTGTGAGACTTCTCAAACTTCCTATATAATTTTCTACTAAGTATTTATGATAATAAATTGATTGTTTCAGTCTTCTTTAGGACTAAATGATTAGAAAAAATCAATATTTATGTGCATTTTCCAAAAATTTTTATCATACAATAGTATTTTGTGAGTTACTTTGATATCTATGCAAATATCAGTTCATATAGAAATAAAAGTTGTTTCAACTTCACTGGAACACATTTAATGGAATAGAGATTTTAGTGGAATAGAGATTTCCCAGCGTTCATGGGGTTTTAAAAAAATACTTTATTTATTTATTTGAGAGAGAGAGAGGGCGAGAGAGAGACAGAGAGAGATAGAGAATATGGTCATTCTGGGGCCTCCAGCTGCTGCAAATGAACTCCAGATGCATGCACTATGTTATGCATGTGGCTTATGTGGGTCCTGGGGAATCCAACCTGGGTACTTAGGCTTGCAGGCAAGCACCTTAACTGCTAAGCCATCTCTCTGAATGAACATTCTTATAGCTTTATTATTAGATTATATCCTGTATGTCCTTTCAAAAATAAAGTTCAGATTTCACTGTGGCTGAATTCCATCTTCCACACAGCTGTGTTATTAGTTTACAGAGCAAGATGCTATTGTTTTAGAACCTAAATTGTGAAAAAAGACTCCCCACACTTCTTCTTGTACCTTGCTAAGCAAGGTAAACATTTTTGTTTATTTTGTTTATTTATTTATTTATTTATTTATGTATTTATTTATATGAGAGTGAAAGAGAAAAAGGAGAGAGAGAGAGAGAGAATGGGCCCACCAAGGCCTCCAGCCACTGCAAACGAACTCCAGATGCCTGCACCACCTTATGCATCTGGCTTATGTGGGTCCTGGGGAATCTAGCTTCAAACTGGGGTCCTTAGGCTTCAAAGGCAAGCGCTTGACCGCTAAGCCATCTCTCCAGCCCAAGGTAAACATTTTATCATATTAGTTGCTAGTCTCAAGCTAAGAGGGAGTAGGTGTTAGGACCATTTATCTTGCTTGTATTGAGACCAATCAGAATGAAAGTAATAGCACACAAAGTATGATATTAAAAAGAGACATGTGGTTCCTTGAGCATCCAGTTTGCTAGAAGAAACCTAGAAAGAAAAACGTGTGACAACTTTTGTGAAGTGGAGAACACATCTAATGTTTGTTCTGTAAACCAAATCCCAACATGTCAACTTCCTTGCTGGAAGAAACCAGTACACCTTGTATTGTTTAACTGAGACCTGTTAAGGAAGATGTTCTTTAAATGTTGTTGTTTATTCGCTGAACCCTCCTGAAAATAGTGGAGGGTCAGGAAGAAGAAATTGGCTAAGTGGAAAGAAACTTGGAAAAGCATTCAGCTCTTCTTAGCTTTCACATTGAATTGTGGGTACATTTCAAGTGGAATTGTGGGTACATTTATGTTCTTTCTCTAGGGCCATGTTCACTGCCTGCCACTATTTGAATCTGCAGAGAAGGGAGAGCCATGAAAAGGTAGATAGTCAGGAAAGTCCTTTGTAGAGATTTGTCCTACACAGCTAATTTCATCTGGGAGGTTTACAAGGATTAACTCCTTCAATCATTTAGACATGATGTAGCCAAATCATTTGAAGGAAATGAAACTCCATTTTGTTACCTTCTCCACTTAAAGGCTAATCTGGTTAGCTTTGAAACATTTGTTCATCTTTTTATTCAATACTTGAACTATGCCTATGAAAGATATATGGATTTAAATAGAACTTGGTTAGCCATCTGCTGATAAGAGAAAGTGAGATGCTAAATCAGAGTGGCAGGAAAGTCTATTTCAGTAAAAGCTATTTAGATCTGGAATACTGTAGGCAATGTTTCAGACTATTTCAATTGGGAATATATTGATATGTGTTAATAGTAAAAGGAGTATATTTGCTAATATGGTTGTTATACAAACATTAAATCTTTATGTGATATGTAGAGCTATGTACAATTTTAATCCCATTAACTCTAGAACTCTTCTAAATTGTGGGAAAAATCATCCCGATGCCTTTTTTAATGCTATGGCGCATTGTATATCTTCTACCAGAAATTAAAGCATAAAAGATCAACTTTTCAAATGAATTAACTAGACATAAAAGAAAACTTGCTCTTTTACCACACTGTTTCATTTTTTCAGTATTCTAATAGTGAACTACATTCTGAACATCTAACAACTTTGTGGAGTTCAGCAAGAAGGATAAAACATTACATTTTAGGGCGATTAACTGCTGACATAGAACAAGCACCTTCATAAACCTCATTTCTGTACATTCTCTAACAACACTGTGATGATGGGTCTGTGTAGCCCACCTTGTTTATTTTTATTTATTTATTTGAGAGTGACAGACCAAGAGAGAAAGAGGCAGAGAGAGAGAGAGAGAGAGAGAGAGAGAGAGAGAGAGAGAGAGGGAGAGAATGGGCACGCCAGGCCTCCAGCCACTGCAAACGAACTCCAGATGCGTGCGGCCCCCTTGTGCATCTGGCTTACGTGGGTCCTGGGGAACTGAGCCTCGAACCAGGGTCCTTAGGCTTCATAGGCAAGCGTTTAACCGCTAAGCCATCTCTCCAGCCCAATGTGTAGCCCACCTTTAACAAGGGCAATAAGGAATAAGTTCTCTGAAAACTAAAACAGCTAGCTGAAAAGTATTTGTTTGAGGAATTAAAGCATCATAGCCTACTGGAACTTAGTGGTCATGCCCAGTTATGAATTTCTGCTTACATAATGATTGCGGAAAGAGGATTATGACTTCTCCCCAGCCTTCATGAAGGAGCTGGAGGAAGCAGGGAAACCACATCAATGTTTCACCTTGTACAGGGAGCATAGAAACTGACCAATGATCACATCAGATCTTTGCTTTCGTCAGAAGAGATGCCTGTTGTTGGTGGTTTCTTCTTGTCCCAGCTCAGTAAGTGTGACCTTGTGGGTGGCATATTTCTTGACCATCCTGCTTGCTTCAAGTTTTTGGAAGTTTTTGGAGACGTTTTAAGTCACTTTACCTTGTATTCCAACTTGTAGTTTATGTATTTGTCTTTTATATGCTTTGGAATATAGTAGAAGACTTGGCATAGAGAGTTAAATTTGTAAATGAAGAACCCTTTCCCATTCTACTACCGTTACAAAGTGTGCCTTCCAAGTTATCTTGTTCTTATATCCTTCTTGGCCTAATTCCTAGAAGTGAAGTTGCTGTGTCAAAGGGCATGCATATGAACACGTAGACAGGTAATGCCAGATCACTTTCTAAAGCCTAGTGTTAGCAGATGGTTTGAAAAATAAGAATGGTCATTCAGGATTTTGTTTGGTCAGAACAGAAAGGAAGGTAGAAATGAGTAAT
This sequence comes from Orientallactaga sibirica, assembly GCA_036365145.1. Taxonomy (NCBI): domain Eukaryota; kingdom Metazoa; phylum Chordata; class Mammalia; order Rodentia; family Dipodidae; genus Orientallactaga; species Orientallactaga sibirica. The sequence goes on along the minus strand of JAEOAD010000003.1, from coordinate 83,041,057 downwards.
CAACATGTGGAAAAAACATGTCTGTGAGTAGGAATTGTTATACTGAATTTTTATATCTGTATTGAAGTATTATTTTCTTGATGATATTTATTAGAGACACTTATTTTCAACATATGTTGAATCTTCTTATCCAACTATCTCTTTAAATTTGGAACAAGTATATCTTGGCTATAGCTGATCCAACTTGGTGCTGTCAGCTAACCTTTCTTTTAAGTAAAATAAATTGCTACCATCATTAATAAATATTCAGGGAAAATATAAATATTCTTAGAGGAGTAAGATATCCTGGGTGGTTTAGGATAAAAGCTGAGACATCAATGCCATGACCCTGCCTGTGGTAGAGGAGTGATCCACCATTTACTTGACCCAATGTTGAAGCTTAGTTTTGTTAATCAAATTTTCTCTGTAATTCCATCTTATTTTCTTTTACAGAACAACTTTCAGGAAATTGTAGACACTAATCAATATTTAATTATGCTTTAGAAAAATTGTTTTTCATGAAACATTTGTGAAAAAACATGTATAATGACCCCCGAGTTTCTAACTTTCACAGGTGTGTTAAGGTTTTATATAGTCAGGAGATTGAGTTGTCTTTACTCATTGGAGATTCACTGTCCATATTTTGAAGAATAAGTGGCAAAAGTGATGATATTCTGTTTTGTTCCTTCTTTTCTTTTTTTTTTTTCTGACTTCTGGAACACTGCCCCCCTCCACATTTCCTCTGCCCTTAAGAATACCATCTGGCTATTTAAAAATAAGAAGAAAATGTAAAACCAGCAGAAACTCAGCAATCATAGCTTAGGGAACCTTGACCTTGACCCTCATCTAATGCCATGTAGCTTGGGGCTCCTCCAGGGTTTTCTGTGTACAGATCACTTAGAAACCCTGGTCACTTCCATTTTCTATTCTGCCAGCTGGCACTCAGCAATAAGTTAAGTCTTCTGTTTGTTCCAGATTTAGGGGAGCTTTATACAGCTTCTTTCCACAATACTGACCTCCCTGTCTTTGGGCCATCTGATTGGTTCCTGTATCTTGTAAGCAGGCAAAGCTGTCTAGATTGTTGATTATCCAGAATGCTGTGTTACATGCACATTTCTGATCATCTACTAAGAAATTACACCAGTGATCTCTATGTGTAAAGAATATTCCCTTTACATAAATACACCACACACACACACACACACACACACACACACACACACACGCATGCATGTCTGCACATGCATGTTAGCAGGACCAAAAGATGTTCTGGGTAGATACATATATTCACAATTCAATAAGTGTACATTACTTCAAGATAGCATTTGGCTATGCCCTTACCAAAGTTTATGTTATATACGAGTATAGCATGTGAAAATGACCTCAAAAGTTTATGTAGATAGCATTGGTTATATAGGGACATAGACATTCTTTCCACTTAAAGAGTCAAGCAAGTGGTTTTTACTTTTGTAATTTGACATGATAAGAAATGTTGCCTGTTATAGTGAAATTAGAATTATGCCGGGTGTTCCTTTTCATTTGTTGGGACTGCTATTTTTAGAGCACTAAATATGCATTTAGTTTTCTTTACTGAATTTATAGTTAGTAAAGATACCATTAAGTTGTGTTACATTTGTTTTATGACTATAGGATCACTTTTTCAGCTAGTGTAGTGTGGAGAGAAAAGTTCTACCTTTGCACCAAATTCATAGGCTGAGAGAATTAGTTGGATTTTTTTTTTTTAATTTTAAATGTGGTTACTTTGTAGTACTTCAGGAAGCTCACTAATATGTGTATGGAAGCACAGTCATGAAATGGAAAATAAAATCAAAACAGGAAACTCCAGTGTGTTCAGTAATGAAAAAAGTATTGTCATGTTTTTTCCAAAGCAATTAAATAAAGAGACCCAGTAATATTATATTTATATGATTAGTGATTGTAGCATGAGCCATGTTCGATATTCATTACTTCTTTTGAGAGGTTACATATGCTGTCAGATGTTACCAACACAATACACAGTTGGGATTTTAGAAAGGAGGTGGAATTTTCTTTCAGGCTAGCCCGCCAAAAGCTGGTGTTGGCAAATGACTAGTGAGAGCCTTCTGAACTTAAAGAGAAAAAACACCTGTGGCTGTCTGGACACTGCTAGCAAACAGCTCACATTGTTATGGACTAGTGAAATGCTTTCCCTTTGTCAGCAGGAGTCTTTGTTTTACACCTGAAGGTTGTCATATCAGAAGTCTGCATGAAAACTCAGTCTTTAACCTGTAATTCAAGTGAATAAAGTTGAGGCTGCTTTTAAAATATGAGGCCAAATTATGATTTCTATGTGCCCCTGAGCTCTCATCTCCATGGAGAATAACTTGTTAAATATTATTTTTCCCTAAACATTTTCCACCTACCTTCTTCTTTCCAAAATCCTGCATATTACTGACTCCTATTGATTGAGTGAAAAAATATTTGATTTTTTATGGTCCTCTTTTCAACATTCAAGAGTGTCTGCCATATCGAGGAGAAAAAACACTAAAGTGCCAAATGCACTTAGATTAGATTTTGAAATACTTTTTGAAAACTGCAACATATATATATCAAAAAACATTTTATTTATTTGAGAGAGAATGAGAGAAAGAGGCAGATAGAGAGAGACACAGAGACACAGAGAGAATGGGCACACCAGGGCCTCTAGCCATTGCAAACAAACTCCAGATGCATGCACCACCTTGTGCTTCTGGCTTATGTGGGTTCTGGGGAATCAAACCTATGTCCCTAGGCTGCACAGGCAAGCACCTTAACCTGTAAGCCATCTCTCCAGCCCTAAAGCATATCTTAACTTAGAAACCCAGAGAAGGAACAAGAAGTGGGGTTAATTGCCACAAGTACACCCAGGGTGCCACAGTGATTTGAAAAGTATGACACCTTTCTCAAAAGAAAGGCAAAATCAGGCAACTTGTATATTTGGGTGACATGTTGTCTGCAATGGGTGGCTATCTTGGAGAACCAACGCTAGTGAGAGGGTTGGTCATGTTTAGCATGTTGGCTCTAAGAACTGAAAGAAACTAATTGGTTGTCCATAAGGTATGCGTAATGGGCTCTATCAGCTGTTTAAACATACACCAGTTATTTTCAAATTCTCCAAACCCATCTGTCACCATATTGTCCACTTACATGGACTGAAATTGTCATTTCTATCTGTATAAACTAATACAGCTCTCATTGATTTCTCTTTCAAGTTTTTGTGTCAATAAACTAATGTCACCAGGCCCTATTGTTTTGTTGTTTCTCCCACTGATTATTTAATGTGCGATTTCTTATTTGAGAAAGGAAAGAAAAATCAGGTATATCCAGATGGCCACATCAGACAAAATAGAATTAAGTGTTAAAGGCACTTAATGTAAGATTAAAAATATTTTGTGAAAGATACAATCTTTTCTAGTGTGTATCATTGAATAGAAGTAATATCATATTTAACCACTGATGTTTTTCTCTCCTGTTCTTCACTGTGTGATGTGTGACTCAACATAAATTCTGGTCCCTGAATCTTTTCATGGTGTTTGCTGGCTCAGTTCATAAATGAAGGTGATAGGAGTGAGATTTGAGCACTGCTTTCCGCTTTAACTGCATGGTGTTTGGGATGCCTCGGGTGCTCTTGAGGATTTTGTAGGACTGAAGTAGGGGATGTAACTATTAGTAAAGTGCACATTTATTCTCTCTTCAAAGATGGCAATATCCAGAGATTTCTTGGTAACTCATTCATTGTTTGCTGAGTGTGTTTTACCTCTGGCGATGTTAAATAAACCCAAGATTGCATCTATTTCCCCTAGGAGATATATTCTCCAGCAATACCCATTATCATTGCATGAGTTATCATAACACCTAATACCTCAGCTGGAGTTTAAGTGTTATGACAGTTAGGGGACTTATCCTGAGAACCGGCAAAGCTTAGAAAGGCCTGTGAATACAAGTTAAAAGTCCTGTGGTTGACTTCCATAGAAGATTGAAGTTGTTAAAATAAATGTGTATGGTCACTTTGAAGTTTAATATTTTTCCATAGAAATTAAGGAACAAAAGGTATGTTACTCTCCTTGAGATTCCTGCCCCACTCTTTCACATTTACATAGGAGGAAATGAAACAGTTCATAGTTTTAATATGCCCCCCCTTCCCTTTGGGCTAAAACTCCTGATTTAGCTATCAGCAGAGGAGATCCTAATATTGTATTTGAACCCAGTTCCTTGGTTGACATTCACTCAATCTTGACATATATCTGACATGAGTCCTTCATAAGAGGTTTAGCCTTTTGTGCAGGGTGTGTGAGAAATCATGCCAGACCAGGTTGGTTTCAGAAACTCGTGTCAAATTTCCTTTGCCCTGAGTGGTGAATATGAAAATGCAGACAACAGAAAAGAGAGGGATTTTCTCCCTCTTTTTCTTTCTTTCCCTCTCTCCTTCTTTCTTTTTTCCTTTCTTCCTTCCTTCCTTCCTTCCTTCCTTCCTTCCTTTCTTTCTTTCTTTCTTTCTTTCTTTCTTTCTTTCTTTCTTTTCTTTCTTTTTCTTTTTTTCTTTCTTTCTTTCTTTCTTTCTTTCTTTCTTTCTTTCTTTCTTTCTTTCTTTCTTTCTTTCTTTCTTTCCTTTCTTTCCTTTCTTTCCTTTCTTTCTTCTTTCATTTCCCAAGGACTGTACCCACCACTTCCGACTTATTGTCTACCTTAAAAGGACTCAGTTCATTTTAGTGATCAATGTTTTCTGGGTGAGTTGTATTAGTTCTTGTCTTTCTTTGAAATGTTCCAGTGGTTGTTGGTGGGTACTGTATGTTAAAACAGTCACTGAGCGTTTAGTTCCCAGGATCCAAATTCTGTGTGTTTGTTGAGGCTGGTTACTTTTCATTTGGTCTATTTGATCATAACATTTGCCTTAGGTGATCATCAACCTTTAATATAAATCCTAGAAAATAAAACTGATGTCGATAAAGTACATACACACGCATGCACACACACGCACCCTGTGCTTGCCCAAATTGTTTTAGAAGGTAGGAAAGTAATATGTCACAATGGTTGGTTATATGCGCTCCATTTATTTCATTTCATTTCATTTTAAAGGTTTGTTAAATGAAAACTGGAAAAAAAAATCCTCAAAATGTTGTTGCCTTAACTTTATTTACTAAATAATTTTCTTAAAATGTAACAAAAGTCCATTGTTTTTCCTCTGTAAAACATAAATATGAGCATTGATGATTTTTTTCTTCTTCTGATACTCACACTGATCAGCTGATTTGAGTTACTTTTCATTTTGGAGAAAGAAAAGAAGGAATGCTTCCTCAAAGTGATTTTTACTTTTAATGTGAAATAAATTTAAACAGTATTTAGAAAAAAAAAATTGAAGATATTGAAAAGGGCAAACAGTCATTTTCTTTATTTATTGCAGAAAAAAAAAGAGAGAAAATATTGAGAGCTTGCAAACACAACGCCTGATTTCCTTGTTTCACACAGGTGCTTTTAAATGTCTCTACTGCGTTAGGATCCTTATTTGTCATAACAGTGGTGCATTGACATTCGCACAATGTGTCTTTTTACATCCATAGTCTCAGGATCTTTAAGCCCTATTGTGTGTTTGTGTGTACTTGTAGAAACTTGCCATATCACTATTGCTTATTACACAGCATGAGGGCAATTGAAAATCTTTGTAGGTATGTTGTGAAAATATTTAGGGATCTAAGGATCTAGATGTTTCCATAGGTGGGTGCGTCCCTTCCTTATCCAAGCTCAGTTTAGGTTCTTGATGGTCACATGTTGACTTCTACTCACCATCAATAAATCCTACAGTACCTATTGGTGCTGTATTATTAATGGTGACCAGAACAGACTGGGCACTTTTTAGTATCTTTTGTTGTTTGTTTTTTTTTTTTTTTTTTTTCTTGCATTAACAGCTATATATAATTTTAGTCATAGTGTTTGTACTTGTCTCTTTAAACTTTATTCAATATATTCTTCCTCTTGTAGTGGATTCCATTTAATCTGTAGTATGCTAATGGGCACCAAGGGTAAAATTTTATTGCCATCATTTTATTATATTGGGTATTGTTAAAAATAAATTTATTTGAGAGAGATAGAGAAGAAGAAGAGAGAGAGAGAGAGAGAGGACATGCCAGTGCCTCCAGTCCCTGCAAATGAACTGCACACACATGTGCACCTTGCACATCTGGCTTTACTTGGGTATTGGGGAATCAAACTCGGGTCCTTAGGCTTTGTAGGCAAGCACCTTAATTACTGAGCCATCTCTAGATCCCAGTGTTGGGTATTCTTTTCTTTTTTTACTCTAATCCCAAGATTATACCCTTTATTTTGAAACATTTGAGTGGGAAAAATAATATTAAGGATATTGTGAGAGCAGATTATCATCTGCCTTTTGATATAATTGTTGAGGACCATGGGCCTTGTACTGTATTCATCAGTCTAACAGTGAGCAGTATAATAGCTTCACCTGTAGAAGTAGCTGATGCGTACCTCGTGTGTGCAGGAGACCACAGACTATGTACTTCTGAAGCCATAAAATCCATGATCTTCCTGATGTATGTAGTCTGCTAGGGAAGGTAAGCTGAGCACATGCGTGACTAGAAAGTAGATAAATATTTAGGATTTATGGAAAAAATGTATAATTTTTCTAAAATAGGTTTAATATTCACACATATTTCACTTTATACCAAGGAGGTTTGATTTATAAACTGTTTTGAAACATTATGATAGAGCTGTGTTAGTACAAAGTCATATTAGCAGTAGTCCATGATTAATGGGAATGTTACTTTAGTCTTTATGCAAATACAGCGATGGCTTTTGTCCTTGGAGTTTTCCTAAATGTGTTAAAGGTAATGAATGAGGTAGGAGAATGTTAAGATTCAAATGGCAGAGGTAGGGTTAGACACATTCTTCACCTCCTAAAAGAATCTCCTGTGTTTTAGCAGAAGTTTTACTTGTTGTTATCAAGTCAGGGGGACTTTTTATGCTAAATAGTTAGCATTCAATTCTTGAGCAGTCACTGAGGAGTGGAGCTAGTCTCATTTCCTTGCCGTCCTACCTGCCAAGTAGCACATATTGACAGTCATGTCTGGCCTTTCATCCCGTTTAGCTTTTGAAAGGCCCCAAGTTATTCCCAGAGTTGATCAGAGTTATCTATATAGTCTGAGGGCCAGTTTGCACCAGCATACAAATTATTTCCCCACTAGTGGTTGTCCGAGTTTATTTTTACTTTTCTCACAGCATGTCTAATTTTACATTGGGGACTTCCCTAAAATGGATTCAGCAGCGATTCCCTGGAATGTTCAAAATAGTTCAAGGCATATAGTAACCTAGATATTTAAACGGCCCCTTTACACCTTAGCAACGTGGTTGTTATGATTTTATGAAAACAGTCTTTGTTTCTTTTCTCTTTTCACTTCTGGCTTGAGTCAGCAAAGATTTCTCTGCCTCATTAATGCTGCAAGTACTCAAAATAAAATTTTTTGTCATGGATTCCTTTTAGGGTTGGACTGATAATATTCGCTGACATTAGTACTTGCATTTTTCTGACCCATTTTATGATTTGTGAAAGTAACCTTTTTAGATTTTTGAAGGCACACTATTTATCTTCTTTTTATTCTTCTGTGATAATTTGAGAGTTAATGTAGGTTCTTTTATTCCAGTTAAAAATAAAACACCAGGGAGGTGAAAACACAGCAACACAAAGTGAGCAGGGCTGGCTGACCAGAATCCTCTTTCAGTTCTGTGTGAGGAACGTATGCTTGTGTTCAGAGCTCCTAGTTTTCCATGAGTGCTCCCCAAGGCAGTGTGTCCCAAGAGCCTTGACATGTACATATGTAAGACTCAAGACACATCATACTAAAGGGTACCAAATCATTTGTAGAAAAGTTTGTAAGGTAGTTCATCCATTCAATGAGTGCTACTCGAAACAATTTTATGATGTGATTTCTCATTAAGGATACACACATGGGAAAAACACATTTAAAATATAAGAATAAGATTTTAAGGAAGTTTTGAAAAAAAATTAAGAAAAATGCTTGGAGATTTGATTTCAATTTCAATTTCAATTCATTTATAAGCTTTGACCTAACAACAATGTTCTCATGTAGCACTAAAGCAATGAGCCTGTAGTCATTCACAAATTCATTAAACTTCCACCAGTTCTCATGCTGGTTATTTGCTATCCAGTAAGAACCAAAGAGAACATCCCTGATCTTATGTGTGCTGCTTCTTTTTTTTGGTACTTGGTCATTGATGGCTAATAAACATAAAATATTTGTGGTGGTAGGAATACATTAGAATGAGCTCACACCTACTTACTTCCTTTTATAGTCCTAAGATTGGCACTTTATAAATTTGCTGTTATCTAAATAATAATGCAATATTGAAGATGAACACCTAGAAGTAAAATGCTAAAAGCTCGGTTAGAAGACCAGTGCCTAATATAGTTTCCCCTTTGTATCATTATGTCAAGTGCTGCAGAGCAACATACTGATATGATACCACCTATCACAGATGATAAGAAATATGGCATTGAAACAAATAAACAGGGAGCACATTTTTATAGGATTTTATAAATGGATTTAGCTATTCATAAATATTAATATACTCGGTAATGCTGATGCTTTAACATTAAATGGTTAAAGACAGCATGTTGTATAGTAGTTACTAGGTTTTGAAACAGAGTCACTTAAAGCAAAGCTCGGCATCTTTGACAACTATGGAAGACCTCAGGTACCCTGATAGGAAGGCTATTCTAACCAAGGAAAGATTTTACATGCTGTGTCTTTGTAAAACATGGTTTACAATTTCACCTCCCTATGTCTTTTTTTAAATTGTGCCACAGTAGCATTCCAAAGATTCTTTATCAAGTCTAATTATAGCTCTTGCTTTATCGTAGCACAAAGCTTTCATATATCAAGCAGGATTGATTCTAAATCATTTGATAATATTAAAAGCACTTGCAGTCCATCATAAAAGTATGTTATAGAGGATAATTCTAATTATGTTTTTGAAAAATCTTAATTGTATAGAACCCCATGGAGTCAATGATGCAAAAAAGCAGTGATTAAGTACCGGCTCATAATGGTCACATATAAATCTACAGAGTGAATTTTACACTACTAGGAGTCACTGTGCTTTCATCTTTAATTACTAAAATGCTATATAGCACTGAGAAATGATGGAAGCTGTGGCTCTTTTTTGCAACCATGAACCTTAGATTTGAGGAAAGATAAGTGCAGAATGCCTCCTGAGTGTTTGAGGTTCTGCCTTTCCTCAGGATAGAGGAGACATAATAGTCAACTTACCCATTGCCCTGCTTTGTTTCCTCACACGTTTTGATTTTAGTAGATAATCATTTGAAGATTCAAGAATTTTCATTGGCGGTCAAGGGGAGAATTTTTTTTCTTTGGAGGTCGGGTCTCACTCTAGTCCAGGCTGATCTGGAATTCTCTATGTAGTCTCAGGGTGGCCTCAAACTTACAGATTCTCCTACCTCTAGCTCCCAAGTGCTGGGATTAAAGGCGTGCACCACCACAGCTATTGAGAATGTTTTATTGATAATATTTTATTTATTTATTTATTTATTTATTTATTTATTTATGAGAGAGAATATGGGTGCTCAGGGCCTCTAGCCACTGCAAATGAACTCTATACGCATGTGCCACCTTGTGTATCTTGCTTTAAGTGGGTACTGGGGAATCAAACCTGGGTCCTTCTGCTTTGCATAACTTTAACATCTCTAGCTCCATTGGGAGATCATAATTTCTCCAACCTTTCCCTATGTTAGCAGTAAATAAAAATTGTTATTAATGTTAAGTGAATCACTCTAATTTTGTTTATCATGATAGGTCTTGTTTATCGCTGGCTGTAAGTTGTTGAGCATTTTAGAAATTCTAAGAATGAAATACTTAATGTATGAGCAAAGCCAGTCTTCTATCTGCTTTGTGGACTAAAGTTTAGGATTGGCCTCACAACCTGTCAACTAGGTTTCTAAAGGATTTTAGTTTTAAGAAAACATCATTTCTTAAATGAATCACCCTTTCTTTTAGAAGTAGAGGTGTTTTGGGTCATCTCAGTGTTAGGGAAAAAAATAAAAAATAAAAAATAAAAACACTTAGAAATATATGTTCCCCTGACTTGAAATGTAACACAGACAACAGCTAGTGTACTGTGATACTACGGTGCAGAGTAGTAATAGTATATGACCTTCAGTGCTCATATATGCATAGCTTTTCAAAGCTTGGTGTGGTCTTGGCTTATTATACCTCTTTTCAATTTGGGACACATGAAGATGAGAAATACTCTTTTTTAAAAAGATTTTATTTTTCTTTATTTATTACAGACAGAGAGAGGGAAAGAGAGAGAGGGAGAATGGGCGCACCAGGCCTCTAGCCATTGCATACAAACTCCAGATGCGTGCTCCCCCTTGTGCATCTGGCTTACGTGGGACCTGGAGAATTGAACCGGGTTCCTTAGGCTTCTCAGGCATGTGCCTTAACTGCTAAGCCATCTCTCCTGCCCCGAGAAGTACTCTTAAGTAATCAGTAAACTCTGGCATTGAACTTGTTCTTTGAATGGGCTGACATGAATTTCTAGGGCTAAATATAGGATAATATAATAGGCTGCTTGAAGAAGTGGCACAGAGTTCTACTTAGTAGCACATACAATAGGAAAACCCAGCATATATATTTACATCTTAGGAGATTCCCCTACTTAACATGGCTACATGGCTACATTTGCTGAATGGATGTCTTTGTGTGAAAGAACCCCAATATTAGGGTTTGGGATGCATATGGAGGTACTGTGTGAGGCCCAACAAACAATTTCAACATGTGTATATGTGTAAAAAGTTGGGAATTTAGAATCTCATGATTTTCCAAAGCAACCAAAATCTAAAGTAGAGCCATCCATAGTTCTGTGTTGTATTCAAGCAAGGCTTCACTGTTGAAAAAAAGTTTTTAAAAAGTTGGGGAAGACACATGCCTTTAATCCCAGCACTCAGGAGGCAGAGGCAGGAGGATTGCTGTGAGTTCGAGGCCACCCTGAGACTACATAGTGAATTCCAGGCCAGCCTGGACTAGAGTGAGACTCTACCTCAAAAAACCAAAACCAAAAAAAAAAAAAAAAAAAAAAAAAAAAAAAGCCAAAATAAAATTTCCTTCCTTCCCTCTTTCTTTCCCTCCCTCTTTCCCTCCCTCCTTTTTTTATGATGATGTCATGTATTCCAAGGTGGCCTTGAACTCATTCTGTAGCAAAGGATGACTTTGACTTTCTGATCCTCCTGTCACCACAAACAAAGTGCTAGGAATTACAGCTGTGCACCACTATATTGGTTTTATGAGGTACTGGGGATAAAATCCAAGCTTCCACACTCTTCCCTCTTCGCTGGATCCCCAGCTGAGTGTTTTGAAATTTTATAGTTTTCTTTTAATTTTATCTAGTTGAGGTCATTACATAAATTAGTTGTAATGTTTAGGTTTAATTTCATCTGCTGTTTTTGTGTAGACTGGAATCATACTGGTCTAAGCTCTAGTCACTAGCCACATGCAGCTGTTTCTGCTCTGTTTGTCCCTGTCTGCTTCCTATGCTCTTTTCTGAAGAGTATTGATCAACTGGAGAAGAAAGAAGTGCTTGCCAAAGCACTTGGATTGTTAAAATACTCAAGAAAGCTCAGTGGAGCTTGATAACTATGGGAATCTCAGTTCTCCTTTCTCCTTTTTTATTTCTACAAAGGAACTGTTGATGCTAAAGAGAGAAAACACAGATTGAAATCATCTTTTCATTTTCCTTGTCTACACCAACATTCTGACTGCACACTGATGTAATGAAGTGCCTACTTTAAACTTCGTTAGTATTTTGCTGAAAGTTACAATACCAGAGTTAGGAGATGGAGAAGGGTAAATAAAACCAGTGCCTTTTAAACTATATTTCAGCTCAGGAATGAATGGTGCAGACAAGCCTTACCTTTTAGAACTCAGTGAGTGTTAAATGGCTGGCACACTGTGTTACTGGTTTCTGGGGATTACTTGTTTGGGGAGTGAGACTCCCACAGGTCCTTTGGGGAAGAGATAGGAAGTATCTGTAACTAGGAAGTGCAAGGAGCTTCCTCTCCAGCAGTGTTTGAGGCTGATCCACTCTTTACATCCTTTGACTCTGCTTCATTCATGGTCATTATCAAGCTGGTCTCAATCTTTCTGTTGTTTCCTTTGTCCCTTCTGCTCACCTAGCCCTGGGCCTCCCGTCTCCCTCCTCATACTGGCATGCTTCTCAAAGGGCCTTCTTTCTGAACCCCTGCCATCTGAAATAGCCACCCTTCATCTGAGCACCCCATTGACTTGCCTCCTCATCTAATCTCTTTGGAAAACATATCTCTTCTTTTAGGCCTCCACACTGTAATTTATTTCCGTCTCTATTATTCCATTGATGCACCTCACGTTTAAGCAGACTTTGAGGATGTCTATTGAGCTCATGTAAATTCTGCACTGAAGACTGTTATAGCATTCACCAGCCATGATGTGTGAATTTTTCTACATTTTTTTCATCAGAGTGGGATTTCAGCTTAAAGTTTGAAAGTGAAACACAGCCCAGTTTTGTCACCCAGAATCTGTCATTTTATTTTGCATGTTCTTTTGACATGATATTTTGTGAGTCAGAATGGTTCTGGAAAGGGATGTGTCACTGAGTTTGAGGTGTGCACAAATGTGCTTTCACTTTACATGTTTCTTGGGGTCGGGTTTGGTTAGGGCTTGGAGGTCTGCCTGTCCTGTCTTTTTGAGAAGTTCTTGATGAGATCTGTGTTAGTACTTCTGTCAGCTCTGTAGGCTTGCCAGGAAAAAAAAAATGTCAACATATATATATATATATATATATATATATATATATATATATGTATATTTTTACTAATACCTAGGATTGTTGAGCTAGATTTCCACATTTGCTTCATGTGCTTGCTTTTGCATTATCTTTGAGAATGCTTTTGGAGAACTAGTGTCATCAATGTAAAATGGTACCCAAACTCTCTCACAATAATACCCATTCTTCTTCTACTTTATCAAGCATTTTGTTTAATATCATTTTACTTGTTTCTTTCAAAGAAAAAATGTTTTTTAACTGCACAATGCAAGTAAGTTTAGATTTTAGGAAAAAGTTAATGTTTACTAAAGTCTTTAAGTTTAGAAACTGTGTTAAGCAAATGCTTAGTTCTTAAAACCCAATAGTTAAGTGTATTAATATACTGTGTTATTGTGTGGGGAAATAGCAAGACCTTTTATATTTTCTTCTCTTATAATCTTATCAGAAATTTAGATAAGTTTCCAAATTTTAACTGTTTACTTGTTGATAATAGGAATTTATTGATTGCTGCTGCCAAAACAAACAAAACAAGCAGCAGTGTAAGTTTCTGAATAGTGTACCCATCATCTTCATATTTAACCCTGAAAATTAAATGAATTGAAAATTGGGATGCTTAATATATATAGTGACATTTTCACCCTCCTCATTTATTTACTGTTTCTACTAATATTAACTTACAGAATTTGTGAAGTAACATACTACAAAAACTGACAAGCAGCAACATTAATAGGCTGTTCTAGAAAGGTTTTTGACAGCATATCAGTATGCTATCAAGATAAGGAATAGCAGACACTACACTTTAGAGATTGCACAATGCCTATATTTAGAATGACATTCAATTGTTCATTCATTCATTCATTCATTCATTCATTCCTTATTCATTCTGATGAATGTTTGTCAAATATTTATTCTAAATGCGCCAAACACAGACCTGGGTATTACAGTCTTAATTTTGAACTCTCAAGGACTTCATTCATTTTGTTTGTTATGTTTCAATACAATTGGTACAAGAGCCATCCTGCCCCACTCAGTTGTAGAGTGTGTGGTTGACCTGTGCTGGCCTCCGAGTTCAATTACAGAAGCAAAAACAAAACAGAAGGCCCGGAGAGATGGCTTAGTGGTTAAGCACTTGCCTTGAGGATGCTGGTTTGAGGCTCAATTCCCCAGGACCCACGTAAGTCAGATGCACAAGGTGGCACATGCATCTGGAGTTCGTTTGCAGTGGCTGGAGGCCCTGGTGTGCCCATTCTCTCTCTATCTGCCTCTTTCTCTTTGTCTGATGCTCCCTAAATAAATAAATAAATAAATAAATAAATAAATAAATAAATAATAAATAACAAATAAAAAAAAAAAAGAGAACACTGAAAAGCTTAATCTTAACATAGTAATAAATAATGTTATGCTATATAAATATGTAGCATCTATCTATAAATATAATTTTGGTATTTTTAAAAGCAAAGATGGAAGTGAAGTAATAATTAGCCCTCTACCATTACAACACATGTCTGGAGTTGTGTTAGTGGAATGTATAGCACAATGTGAAGACCCATTTTATTCTCTGGGACACCTGATCTAGAGTTAGGTAGTGAGGCATTTATTATTTCAGCATTCTGGAAGTGGGCCATCAGTGACTGTTACACAAGGCAAATTTAATCAGTCATTTCTTGAATGGATGCTGCCCTCTGAGTAGTGTTAGGGTTAAAGGTTCAAGGGGTCTGGGGACATTCTAGCAAATACTTTATTTTTAATTAGTTATATAATCGGGGAAATTTAAATTTTATTGTTAATAGGAATACTTATTATGGCAAATAAGTTATTAAAAAAAGTAAAAGGAGTGCATCAGTGGCATGGCACAAATATGGCACAGTTGTGTTGGTTGTATTAGCTAAGTTAAAAAGAATATTACTGGGCTACTATTTAGAATTAAAATTACTTTTTCCCATCCTCTTAACAAAGGATATTTTTTGTGATTTGTTATATATCATATTTTGAAACTTCTGTTCTACAGTTATGTACAAAATTTCTTCCCTTTGGACTGGAGCTATATCATCACAGTATTAGAGCATTATCATGAAAAAGGTTCTGGGTTCAAACCCTAGCACTGCAAAAAAACAAAAGAAAAAACAAATTCTTACCTTCATCTGCTTTTGATTTTATACTCAACAATTTTTGCTTGTATGCAGCAGTAGCAGAAAGGTTGTTTCTTTCTGAGGTGACCTAATAAAATGTAAGACAGAAGATCAGAATTTTTTGTTGTTGTTGTTAGGATCATTCTCTAGATCAGGCTGACCTGGAAATCACTATGTAGTCTCAGGGTGGCCTGCAACTCATGGTGATCCTCCTGGGATTAAAGGCATGTACCATCTCACCCAGCTAGAATTTATTTATTTATTTACTTTGTACTTTTTATGACAGAGAGAGAGAGAGAGAGATAAAGACAGAGAGAGAGAGGGAGAGAGAGAAAATGAATTGGCATTTCAGGGCCTTCAGCCATTGCAGTTGAATTCCAGATGCATGCACCATCTTGTGAACATGTGTGATCTTGTATGTTTACATCACCAGGAGAGTCGAACATGGATCCTTAGGCTTTGCAGGCAATCACTTACCTGTCAAGCCATCTCTCAATCCCATAGAATTTATTTTTAAGAGATATCAAGTGACTCTCTTGATGTCTCATTATTTTCCGATTCCAAAGCATATTAGGTAACTTCATTTACGTTGGGAACCTCTGCTGATAGAGTCTTTCATATTTTTTTGCCAAGACTTTGTGGCAAACTTAATGTGCAGATTCTTTCTAAGAGGCATAAAAAAATATCCCATTAGATTTGGTGACATAAAGGTCAAAAGATAAACTGTAAGTGATACCTGTGTTTATTTTTTTGACAGTGTTGAATTAGCAGCCTCTGAGCCCTCTCTTGGAGAAGCACAACCTGAGTAATTGAACATGTCGCTGGGGAGTATGCTTGGTTAATCTGATTCCTATTATGTTGACTTGTCAGGGGCCAATAATTAAAGCTGAGGAGCGATGCTCATTAGTGTCTGCAAGATGACTCAACGAATAAGAAGGAGAAGTCCTTGAGGTGCACCTGCAAAAGGCAGGCGTTGCACGGAGGGAGGTGAGAGCAGAAGGACTGACTTGCTTTTCCACTGTGTGAGTGATCCAGCTATGAATGGGGTGCGCTGCACTCAATATTGCAAATATATTCTCCCCAGCTTCGATTACAACAGGCATTTTACTTCTGTCTTGGAACCTAATTTTGTTCCATGTAATCATATTCTACTCAATTATGTTTAATGGTATGTAAGATGTTTTGGAAAATAGATACAAGTCTATTCAAAAGCACTTTGAAAAAAACTATACTGGTAATCATTTCATTCATTTTACTGGAAATATCATAGTAAACAAAATCTTGTGTTTCTTCGAACTCTCAGCATGCCACACATTAGGCATGTGCACTCCCTAGCATTGCCCATGACTTTAGTTTGGGGCCCAGGTCACATTTACTTTATAAAAAAAATGGATTTAAAAAATGTATATTTAATCTTTGCTTAGAAAGATACAGCACACAAGTATAGACTGTAAAGATGCCTAGAAGCAAAGACTCATAAGTCTTTGTTTTATATTTACAACTTGAGAAACTATGGACTTTACAGGACAATCCATGCATCTTAGTACTAGAATGCTATGGAAACTTGATCTTAAAGCCCCAAAATGTTTTCTTCTTTTGAAATTGGCTGTCCATAGGCTCCATTCTTTTAAACCATCATAGAATTCACAGAATAGCCAAATATCTTGATTTTATTTTTGGAAATCCAAACAACTTGTTGGATTTTTATTCTAGAGTCTGCCTTTGTTAAAGGTATTTTGCAATGGTAAAGTACCCCTTTTGCTTCCAGTACATTCTGTTATGTTCATTCTGGGAATTTCAAGGGGATTGTTGAATGTACCTTTTAGAAGACTTCATTGCGAAGCTTGCAGACACATGTATGCTATGCATCAGTTTGAGATTGTAAGTGTTGCAAGGCTCTTCATAATGTGATGTTTGTGAAGCTTGTATCACAGACACTCCGTGTTAGTGTAAGGCTGTGTGTGTATTTCTTTTTCACCCCAGTTGGATGAAGTCCCTTAAGGGCATGGGCTGATTCTTGTTAATGTTTGCAGGCACAGTGACTAGAGCCCAGTAAAGGTTGATTAAAGTTAACTTAGTGGAGGTGCAGAAGACATCTCCAGGGACAGTTACAGATTTCCAAGGATACTAACAATTTAGAAGTTAAGTAGAACAGCCTTCTGTTTAATGCCAAGAATTCCTTACACAATGTTCTTTACTCCAGGCATGGTGGTGCACGCCTTTAATCCCAGCACTTGGGAGGCAGAGGTAGGAGGATTGCCATGAGTTCAAGGCCACTCTGGGATGACATTGTGAATTCCAGGTCAGCCTGGGCTAGAGTGAGACCCTACCTCAACAAGACAAAACAAAACAACAAAACAAAACAAAACAAAACAATGTTCTTTAACAGATCACTCCTTCCCTGACTTGGTAGAATATTTCCAGATTTGGGGAGGTCACTACATTGCAATCAACTGCTTCTACATTGGACATCTGCGGTATATAATAACCTTAATTTATTATCTCTCTTTAGCCTACAGACAAGAAAGATGAGCTTCAGAGAGGCTCAGTAACTCCCACAAAGCTTGATGGATAGTTAGTGACTGAGCCATAGTGGGAGTCCACCAGCTTCTGAATGTTTGGAGTGACATAGCCCCTAACTCTTCCCTTTCCACCCATTATTGCAAAGGTCTTTTGTATACATTTTTTTCAGTTATCCATCCAGTTGTATGACAGCATTTGCTCATTGCCTGTCACATTGCTGCTGCATATCTGTGACTTGACAAAAACATGGAGTACTTACACTTGTTCAGGTCTAATTTACATGTACTACTGTCTATTACTTACTTACGGACCCTGAAGAGTGTTTGGAACAAGGTATTATAGCAGAAAGACTACTTGAGCAAATCTTGTCTGTTTCTGTTTAGATGAAAAAAATATATATGCCCATCCTGAAAGAGAGCCCTTAGCTGTCTGAAAAGTCTGTGGGGAGGACCTCTGTTCTACTAATAGTGTGCAGTTGACAGCGAAGTATGAGAAAATCCTCACCAACTTATATTTTGACTTAATCTTTCTATTGTTCCTCAGAAGAATTTATGGTATTGATCTTCTAATGTAATGTTTTCCTAAGATCTACCATATTGGAAACGTAATCTGTATTGACTTCTCTTATATAAAGTTGAAAACATCCTTATTTGCATGAATATTGACAGTGTTTGAATTTAGCAGGATATGTTCTAAGCCTTGAGCATTGTTTTGCAAAGGTTTCTATTAGTGATGGGAGGGGAGAAATCTTTTAAAAAATGATTTTATTGATAAAAAACTATTAAAGCTTAGTTTTCACTTTCATTTATACATTTGGGAGATTTCTTTGTGGAAGGATATAATAAACCTATTATATATTCTACTCAGAATGCCTCATCATTTCTTTAAAAAAAAAAAACCTTTAAAGCACCATTGAGCCAATTTTTATGGTACTATTAATCAATGTAATCAGCATTAATACACTACTTTACCAGCTCAGTGCCACTTGTCAGTGAGATGACAGGGCAAATTTTACATCTTTTTCACAAAGACTTTCATGTAGTAGGGGGAGAAAAAAAAATAAATCAAGATTTTAATTGTTAGCAATCAGAAACCTATGTGATTAAAAGTGGTGTTCTGAAAAGTAATCATCAGAGACTTTGCCTGGAATATATTTCCTTCTTTACTAATTCGTTTATGGAATTGAATGTGATCTTATTTACCAATACCTGAAAGTTTAATTTTGACCCAAGGGAGAGTAATGTGCCTGCTGGAATTAGTTTCTTACCGGGGTAAGGTTTTCAGTGTGGGCTCTTCTGTCTTCTTTCTTGCTTTACATCGTAATGCCTTGCAGTTTCCTATAATATTTAGATTTTTCTCAGTCCTCCAAATGAATCCTGGACTTGTAAAATAGCCACCTGAAACCTTCATTTCCTTAATTTGGGATTGTTTTGTTGTTAAAAGTAATTTTGGGGGTTGGAGAGATGACTGTGTGGTTAAACGTGCTTGCTTACAAAGCCTGATGCCCAGGTTCAATTAATACCTACGTAAAGCCTGATAACAAAATGCACATGTATCTGGAGTTTTTGTTTGTAGTAGCAAGAGGCCCTGCTTCTCTGTCTCTCTCTCTCTTTAAATAAATAAATAAATAAATAAATAAATAAATAAATAAATAAATAAAAAAAGCAATTCTTGGCATAGTCACAAGTTACTTTATTTCTAGTGTTTATGCTCAGCACCACTTAGGTTTCAGGTAAGTCATTAACTGCTCAGTGAAGAGAACAAGGGTACACAAGGAAAACACAGAGTGAGCCATAGATGGAGTGATGGCCTGCACCCATTCTACTGGCCTTCTCCAATGAGGCCTTCCTAGGAGGGGGAGTCAAGGAAGCTAATATCTAAGGATGGCAGCCAGATGGAAGGGATTCTGTCCAGAGAGAGTGGTGTGGGAGAAAGCAGATAGAGGCACAGAAGAAAGTTCTGACTTTTCCTCAGGGCACTAAGGTGATTGCTTTCTGTTTGGAGTAGTTAACATACCTGTGATGCTTTCAGTGACAAGAGTACCAATAACTTGCTTCAGAACCCAGAACTGGAAGCAGGAAGTCATAGCTCACCTCCCTCTACCACATAGTTCATGAGTTTCATCTTGTGCTTCCCTGGACCAGCTGAAGCTCAGAGAATAAATACAGAGGACAGAGAGGAAGAGGGAAGGATTGGGGAGAGAAGGCAGGAGGAGCAAATGAGAGAATGAATATGAGAGAATAATATGATGAAGAAAGTGATGCATAGAATAATGTCAGTTTAACAAAGTATGGGTTAATAAAAACATCTTTAAAGTGTTTGCTGTTTGATATGGCAGTTTTATGATGTTATAAGGTATGAATTATGCCACTTGATATGTTTCTTAATATAATTAAAAAGTAAAATTAAGCAAACTTCCTGTAATTTGAATTCTGGATTAAAAACTAATTTCTAGGAAATTACTAAGCCAGTGATGAACTTCAAATGTAGCTGACAAGTGTAACAGCATTTTTATTATTTAAACATTTGAACCTGACTTTGTAAGGAAATGAACATAGGAGTCGGCTGTTTTCTCAGAACTGTGTAATAACTACCTCTTATCTATACTTGTTGGACATCTGTCTAATAGCTAACTTAGATGTAGATTGAACTTGTGCTCTGTTTAAAAAAGTAAGTGAAAGAATAAATCAAGGGAAAAGCAGCTTTCTCAGCTGAGCATAATGAGTAGTTGTACATAGTGTTTTGCCCAAATTGACAGGCGTCTTCTTATTAGATGCTTACAATTGTGCATAATTTAAAAATATATTTTAAAAAGTAAATTGCTGGGAATGTTTGCTTAGGCACTAACAAGTCCTCTCTTTCTCTCTCTCTCTCTCTCTCTCCCTTTTTCTCTCTCTGTCTCTTTCTCTGTGTGTGTGTATGTGTAATGACTGTCAAATTCTTATACTTTTCCCCTACTTTATCCTTTGAGCATTGCTCTTTCTTCCTAGAATATGATCATATCAAATTCAGACTTGCTTATAAGTGCAGATGATAATATATAATAATTGTTATATTCAAAAGTTGAATAGCAGTCCAAATATCACTTCATATTATATCTTGGAACACTGATTTGCTGGGTTAAAGAAAAGCCCATTTGTTGGCACAATGTTCTTATTTATATTTTCTTTTGGTTTTGCATTTTTGTAGCTAGTGTTGGGATTCTTGTTAAAAATATTGCTAATGCTTTGAAACATATATCAGTGTGTACCATGTAATTATATATATGCGTGTATACATAATGATTGTGTTTAATTTAATGAAAAATTCAGTTGTGTATCTCCATTTTAGTAGATTGTATAGGTCTAACTGGTTATTTTTGTTCTGATGTTAGTTTTTAAATGGTTTCAGGAGTAGAATAAATAATAACAAAGAAGATTCTGTGCTATTCTTCTGATTTAGTAGCGGGGCCTTGATGTTCCAGCTTCTGAGATATAGTGAGAAAGGAATATATATTCTGTAGTTAGACATCAGACATACTTGAAAGGTAATTTTAACTAATAAACATGTTGACCTTCCAATCAAAGATGTAAGTAACTAAAGGAAGGAGAAGCCTACATAATTCACAGGATCTGACATCACAGATCTGCTTTGGAGCCATAGATTGAAGATGTTATATTTATTTATTTATTTTAGTATATTTAGTCTTAACTGTTTTTCATGTGCTCTCCTACATGTGGCATTTTTTTTTAGAGGACAAGAATGCAACAAACATTGTCATGAAGGATCCCTTCAAACCATGAGTATAACTTCATGTAAGGGTACAAATCATAACCAGGTTGAGATGTAGAAGGTTTGTTTGGAACATATTAAAAATAAAGCTGTTAAGATAAATATATAGGGGCTAGAGAGATGGTGTAACAGTTAAGGCACTTGCCTCAAAGCCTAAGGACCCAGGTGCTATTCCCCAGTACCCACATAAACCAGATACACAAGGTGGCTCATGCATCGGGAGTTAATTTGCAGTGTCTGGAAGCCCTGGTGCACACATTCTGTCTATGTGCCTCTTCCTTTCTTTCTCCCCACCTCTCTCAAGTAAATAAATAACACATTTAAAATAAATATAGCTGGGCATGGTGGCGCACGCCTTTAATCCCAGCACTCGGGAGGCAGAGGTAGGAGGATCGCTGTGAGTTCGAGGCCACCCTGAGACTACATAGTTAATTCCAGGTCAGCCTGGACCAGAGTGAGACCCTACCTCGAAAAACCAAAATAAATAAATAAATAAATAAAATAAATAAATAAAATCAAATAAATAAAATCAAATAAATAAATATAAATAAATACAGTACTGTGATTTACCAGAAAATGCAGTCCATTTTTAGTATAGCTATTCTTACTTGCATTTTCAAGTGACCGTATTTAATAATAGGCATATGAAACATATGTGAAAAAATACACAAAGAGATCCCTTATGTTTTCATCTTCTCTATATCTCCCCCTCCTCCTTCTCTTATTAGGTTCAGTTACTTATAAAATTTGAACTTGATGTACTGAGCTGTTTCATGACAGCTTAAATCAGAGCACAAAGTGGTGTCATACACCTGTGGTCTCGGTGTAGAGAGGTAGGGAGAGGAGGATCACGACTTTAAGACCAGCCTCAACTCCCCAGAGCGTTTGAGGCCAGTCTGAGCCACATGAGTTCCTATCTCCAAGAAATAATAAAAAATATACACAACGGGTTGGAGAGATGGCTTAGCAGTTAAGGCAATTGCCTTCAAAGCCAGAGAATCCCGGTTCGACTCTCCAGGACCCATGTAAGCCAGATGCACAATGGGGCGCATGCATCTGGAGTTCGTTTGCAGTGGCCTTGGGAGGCCTTGGCCTGCCCATTCTCTCTTTCTCTGCCTGTTTATCTCAAATAAATAAATAAATATTAATACATACATATATATATATATATATACACACAAAAAAAGCAAATCAAATTTAAATGTATAAGCCTCAAATTCTGCCACAGATACACTGGAAAAGGCAGTGATTGAATTAAGAGATGTTTTTTAACTATTATAAATATTAAGGTATTGGTGGACATCAGTGTGTCTACATTAGATAGAATGGTTGTGCTTGGATTAATGTAATTATAAGTTACTTTTTGTCAGTCTGACTATTCATTAAATGGATTTTCCTATGTTGCCTGGTAACTATTATTTTTACCGAGTATATGAGTCAATGCATCTTTTTGGTCTACATTTTTGGGTGTGATTAGAACTTCTTGCCACACTTTCGTATTATTGGCTCACACTGTCTGCACAGAATCCAAACACTTCTATATGTATCCAGTCCAGCATCTAATAGGCAAAATCCACATTGTTTCTCGGTGCCAGAAAGGAACATATTATTATATATTTCTCTATTAAATCCTAACAATAAACTTATGATTACCATTTTACTGAAGAAGAAAGCAAGGTCTGAAGAAAGTAAGTCTCTGGCTCAATGAGGCCTATTTTTGTGAAGGGCTGGAACTGGCATCTACAGTCAGGTAGTAGGTCTTCCCTCTTCACCACCACTGACGTCTCTAGAGCTGTCCACTAAACCTTTACTTGCTGGATTTTGAATCATTCTGTTTTTGTTCTAAAGCTTCCTTTCACGTCCCAATATTAAAGGAGAATAAATTTCACATGTAGGTTATTTTCTGTTCATTTTGTTATGATGAATTAGTAAAAATTGAAAACCTGTCCTATTTAGTATACTTGCACATTACATTACTAAGGGTTTTGCCAATACCATGTTAAACAAACATGAACGTTTAGAAAATATTAAATTCAGAGAAATCATTTCTTAAATTATTTTGGTCAGAGCAAAACTTTAGGAATTAAAAAAAATGTTTTAATTTATTTATTTGAGAAAGTGAGACAGAGAGGCAGCTAGAAAGAGATAGAATGGCTACACCAGCCTCCAGCCACTGTAAATGAAGTCCAGACACATGTACCACCTTGTGAATCTGACGTACATGAGTACTGGGGAAACAAGCCTGGGTCCTTAGCCTTCGCAGGCAAACTCCTTAACTGCTAAGCCATCTCTCCAGCCCAAGACTTTTTAAGATAAGTAAATTACATGCAGATGAAAACAATTTTAAAATCCAATTTAATATGAGTTATATTTTTATTAATTTTGACATCATTTGGTTTTGGTTCATTTTAATTGATCTCCTTATGGTGCATAAAAGAGTAGATTTTTGCTTTAAACAGTTAAAATGAGTATTAAAGAAAGAAAAGAATAGAGATAACTTTTTAAAAATTTGCTAGATCTCAAAAATTTTAAACCTTTTTTTTTTTTTTTTTTTTTTTTTTTTTTTTTTGGTTTTTCGAGGTAGGGTCTCACTCTAGCCCAGGCTGACCTGGAATTCACTCTGTATTCTCAGGGTGGCCTCAAACTCATGGCGATCCTCTTACCTCTGCCTCCCCAGTGCTGGGATTAGAGGCATGCCCCACCACACCAGGCTTAAACCTTTTATTTTTAGCAAAATGATTTGTTCTCAGCTATGTAAAGTAAACAAAGGACTTAGAATTTTACACAAAATGAATTCTTGGTTGTTTTAGAAGAAAAAAAATTATAATTGACTGAAAAATTTAAACGAGATTGTATTGATTTTTTTAAAGTTAGGCCAAATTTTAATGTCATCTCTAAGAAATAAGAGAGATAAAAACTTGAAATTCTAGGTATATGTACATAACCCACCAAGCATGGCGACAAACCCAGAAAAGCTAAAGCACGATTGACCCCTTACTGCCCGGCAGGCTGCTCGGATCATGTCAGGGTCTCATTTCATAGAACATGTTCACCTGCATCTGGCAGGGGTGATAAAATGATACACTATCCCTACTTCCCCCACGTGTTTCAAGAGGTTTTGAAAGTGTCTTGGGTCTCTCATTTCCCGTCTTCTAGAATATCCTAGAATATCTCCTAGAACATCACCTAGCTTCACGCCTGTCATTAAGAAATTGTTCATGTCAAGCTTAAAGGGGAGCGTGCACTTTGTGTTCTACTATAAAAATCACAAGTGTAGCCCCCGCCCCCTGCTTTTCTCCAGTACGTGGAGAGAAGAGCACTAGGGCCTATGCTTTTTCCTCATGGAACAGTGGATATTTTGTAGTAGGTCATATTGTAGGACATAAAATTATTTAATTATAGCATTTGACAGTTCTCTCATAATAATAATGGTTAGCACTTATATAGCCTGTTTCATCTTCAAAGCATTTCACAAGCACTAATTAATTCTCACAACTTGCCTGGGAGGTGGGTCTCATCTTTCCCATTTTACAGATGTGGAAATTGATGCATTCAAGAGTCTTGCCATAGGCCCCAGTGGGAAGTCAGAGTCTAAATGCAGGCTGCTAACTGAGAAGTGGCTGGCACCTAAATCCTTTTCTTTAGCCCCAAACTATGCCCCCCCTTCCTTTTTCTCATCTCCATCCCCCAGTTTTCAGTCTTGGAAGGTACACTGATTTTCCCTTCAAGTTCCTGCACCGTAGTTATTTCTTTGAACAATGCTCCCAGAAACAAATTATTTTAGCATGAAGCTTTAAAAATGTAATATCGCTAATAAGAATGTAAATATTTTGGGAAATCAGCAAATGAATTAAGTTTGGGTGCAAGAAAGGATTCCAAATTACATTTTTCCTAATAAATATTTTACCCATAAGCAGGAAAAGTAATGATAGTGATTTGTTAACATTACCAAATAAAAATGTCCATTTAAAAGGAACCACACTGGACATATTTGTGTCATACTGACAGATGTGTATACAGTCCATTCTTTGAGAAATCAAGACAATTAATTTGAATTGTAGATCACTACCATTTTAAATTGTGGTAGCCCTCTTGTACTATGCTGTGACAAATTACCAATGCAATATTGACTAGGTCTCTGTATCTTGCTCTTCTCTTTTGCTTCCTGCTACTATCTCCATTAATATCTTTCACAGGAGTTGCATGGTGAATTGTTCTGGACATGGAAAGGACATTAAGTGGCATGGTAGCTATTGCCAGGCTGTGCAGCTCCTCTGACCTTTAGCATTTCTTGTTGGTGTAATTCAGTACCGTGGTACTGTTTTTGCACTTTGCTGTGTGTGGATATCAAGGTTCTGGCACAGATTATGCCTGACAGCTCACTTAACAAATTTTTGTCTTACACTCAAAGATTAGGGATAAATTTGTGTCAAATATATCTCAAAATGGAATGATGTCCTTAACAACAACAACAAAAATTCCTCTCAAACATGGAATATATCAATGATGAATAGATTCCTCATCCAGCCTTTCATTTGGCAAATGCATACAGAGAGATGGAATATAGTTACTAGAGACCGGTTTTTGGATGAGACAGCCTTTGTGACTACCAGATCTTAAGAGTTTTAGTGTTTTCAAATGGAATGCTTGACTTCTTCTGCAACTACTCATTTTTTTTAATTGTTGAGTTTTCATCATAGAACACAAATAAATTATGTCTAATTTTGGGAGTTGGTTGTCATGTACAGTTCACTTTTTGAGTGGGTAATGTACAAGTGTTCTGTTGCCTAGGCATAATGAAAGAAAAATGCTTAAAATTGAATCATGATTGGTTGTAGCTTTATTTTCTTGATAGTTCCTGGTGATCACATCAATGTGTATTGATGCAACAGTACAGTGAAAATTTTATACTGTTATCAAAAGTGGTAGATATGGGGCTAGGGAAATAGCTTAGCAGATAAGGTGCTTGCCTGTGAAGCCTAATGACCCATAATCAACTCACCAGGTGCCACATAAGTCAGGCACACAAGGTGACACAAGCATGCAAGGCTGCACATGCGTACAAGGTAGCACATGCATCTGGTGTACGATTGCAGTGGCTAGAGGCCCTGGCATGCCAGGTGTTGCTCTCCTCACTCTTGCTCTCTCACCAAAAAAAAAAAAAAAAAAAAAAAAAAAAAAAAAAAAAAAAAGGTCAGTCTGATGTGCTTGCATCAAAATAATGATAGACTTGAAGAAAGTATGGCAAAAATTGTCTTAAACTGTCTCCAAGTGTCTTGTGCTACTGAACCCCTAGCAGCTATCCAGGGAATGCTGGGTCTTTCAGATACAGTCCACTACCCAGAGTAACCTACCTGTATGTGCACATGCCCATTCACCCAGGGATGCTACGATTAGTTTTCTTGTCTACCAAGACTTCAATAGACGTTAGAGAATGTTCCAAATTTGTCAAAGCACTTAAACTTACAATTGTATCTTTACATTAACAAATTAAAAGCTACATAAATTAGAAACCTGGGAATGGAGAGTTCTTCAGTGATTTCAGCAGTGGGTGCTACTGAAAGATTTGGAAGAAATGCATCACATGAAGGTAAGTAACCTCAATCTGAGTTGGAAATTGTAAAAGATGAGGGTAAATCATAAATGCTTAGACACTGTAGAGAATTGACACATGGGTCATATAGTCAAAGATTGGCCAAAGTATATTTTATGTATTTTCAAATTATGAATGATTAAGTTAAATACATAAATTAATATAATGAGTTACTAAAATAAATATTGCTCTTATTTCATTTTTATGATTATGACCTTAAAGTTACTTTTCAGTTAATGCAGTATTGAAGAAAACCTGGTGAAGTGAGTCATACAGTGCTAGGTGATTGAGAATCCTAAAATTCAAGTCTTCTTGCTCACACCCTCAAAGTTCTTGAAGGATAAAATCCTTATTGTATTCTTTGTTTGCTATATTTTTCCACATTGTACATTATTTGCAGGAGTCATATAGAATCGCCAGTTATCCTTCATATCTGTTAATATTTACCAATACCTTCGTACATTTTTACTACTCAGCTTTTCCACTAGTCTTTTGATTCGAATGTAAAATTTGTGTATTATAAAATATTGGTATTGTTGATGTGTTCATTATATTGTTTTTTTTTTTTTGAATAAAATCATGCTAGAGTTTCTTCCATCATGAATTTTATCATTCAGTAAAAGTAACAATAGATTCTGAGTGCTAAGTTCTGAGGACAAGGGGTGAGCAAGTCTTGGTGGGTAGATGGGACACTGAAGTCAAGTTGTGGTCTGTAGAGTTTGAGAGTCTCTCTAAATGATACCTAGCTCTCATTCCCTACAACAATACTTACCACAGGCTCTAAATACACAGGCTTTCATGGGCTAGATTGTGGGTCAGTGAGACCTCCAAGGCTATCCAGTAAAATCAGGAATATGGGAGAACAGAGACTGTAAATGCATATTAGGAAGTGCTAGCAAAAAAGGGATCATCAAATCTCAGGAAATTGAATTGGGTTCCTTATATATTTACATAGGAAATTAAAATGAAATGGATATAATTGATCAGGAACTTCTCTTTGTAATTCACACCAGTAACTTTCACTGTGAACTTACCATGATGTGTCAGTCACCACCTTGCTGACAGATCTGTACTGGGCTGGGGAAGGGCTCATTGTCTTTTAATCCTTGTATGTCTGATATCCTTGGCAATAGAGGTCCTCAATACTAGCTGAGTGTTGTGACAAATAATGAAGTAGAGAATTGTTTTTATGCTCTGACTTTTTGTTTGACTTAGATGTAACACTATGTGATATTTTTAGGAAACTGAAATTTACCACGTGTACATCCATATTTTCTTTTCCTTGTGGTTTTCATTGATGCACATCTGCACAGTAAGCGAAAACGTTAGTTTTTTTTTTTTTTTGATATGTTGACAATTGTTCAGAGCTACAAAAGTTTGAAAAAATGGAGTTTAAATTGTATACCTACTACTACCTCTTACAACTCAGAGGCAGACAATTTATATTTTGCTGGATCTTAGATTAATCATCTGTGAAAGGATTATCGGTTTTGCTTCAAGTATTCTTTCAATACTGTAATGTGAAAGTATTTATTAAGGAAGTATTTGTTATTATTTATTCGTAAATATTTGGTAACTCACACATAGTATGTTCTCAATAAATACGTTCTAGTTCTAAATACTGCTTACAGAATAATGGATCCCTCCTGAAGATGCATTTGAAAGATCACTTTTTTTATTTTCTTAAGTTAAGAATTTGACACACTCCATTATTAAAAATTGCTTCCTTATGGTTCTTTAGATAATAGCCACATCTTTTTTATGGATTCCATAAAATATGGCAAAACTTTCCTAAAATGTAGAACATGGCAAAATGGCATTTAGTGCTCCAATTCATGAACAGTTTCCAAATCAGCTGGCATAACAATTGATAAAATGTGTCATTTGCACATCTTGTTCATAGAGCAAACAAAATAATACTTAACTGTGTAATAATACACAGTATTAAATCCCTCTGGGAAAAGAGTTGGTTTTAACTACTTTGAAAAGAAACTTTCAAGTTAGTGATTTACACAGTTAATTATAAACAACAAGGCTTGTAATTAACCGTTGCCATTTTGGGTAGAATCGGTTTCACCCATCACTAATCCGTCTCTCCTTGTCTTTGGACTTTGAGAGATTATGGGAAAATGCACACGATGAAAAGTTTAACTTGTCAAGTATAAATTTAGATGCAAAGTCCGGAATATCAAACACCGCAAGTGATAATTATCACCACCTGGAAATAATTTGTACCACTGAGTTGAGTCAAGAATTCTCCCCTTCTGCTGATGGGGAGCTTTTAACCTCCTGATCACTGATGCACTCCCTGTAGCTTACAGTGATGTATCTTGTGGTTCAGTCCCAGTAGTCAACATAGCACCAGGCAATTAGCAGAACACTAGAGGATAAGTGTTAGCTGTTTAGGGTGTGACTAAGATGAAACCAGGAGCAAATTAGAAGCAAGGAAGTCTGTCCAGTGTTTAAGCTACTCAAAGTCCAGCTCAGTTACTGTTAGTTCATCTTTCAAAAAACAAAACAAAACAAACATACAAACAAACAAACAAAGAAAAACCAAAACAACCAGGGTCTTTTGCTTAAAAAAAATAATAAACAAATATTTCACTTGAATTTTCTGAACTAAGTATTAATGGCTTTCTTTCTAATGTTTTCTATTTTCTCCAATGTTAAAATTTGGGGGAGTTTTAGGATATGTCGATTTAATGGACTATTCATTTGGAGCCCCCAAAATGTCATGAGTTTTTTCTTTTTTAAAATAAGCATATAATTCAAATACATTTTGCACAGTTTTCCTATGCAGATTTAGTTAAGGATTTTTGGCAGAAGATTTTATTGTCTGGTGGTTTTTTTCATATGACTGAATTTATTAGCTTTATTAATTTTTTTTTGAGTTTTAAGAAGATTTCTGTATAGCCCTCTGCAGAAGAGGAGCTGATTTTGAAATGTTGACTTTTTGCGATCAACAAGACTGGTTCTCATTCTGAAATATGTATAATCCCAGAACACATTTCAGGAGACAATGTCAGCAACAGAATGATTCATAACTATGAACTGTTTTCAAAGATTTTTATTCAGTCAGATTAATAAAAAGAAAAGCTAAATTACATGTAAAAGATGTATGGAGAGAAGAATGGAAATTGATTCCGTTTTGATTTAAAAGATTCTGGATCTTTAGGAGAATGAGAAGTTCACAGATAGAATATGGACTCCAGTGAGAAAGAAATTACCTGTACTTAGGAAACATGAACATAATATATACCATTTCTAACTAGGTACAATAAGTATGTATTGGGTGAAATTAGTGAACACATGGCAAATTAGCTGATCAAACTTATAATTTTATATTAATTATGGTAAGGAAATAAAATATGAACAGAAAAAAACTTTGAAAATAAGGAGCTATTTCAAAATTAGGTAAAGTGACATTATAGTGCTATGAAATATTTTTTTATGAAAATGTAGGTTAATTTAAAAATTACTTATGTATGTATTGATGAGAGCGAAGGAGAGAGAGAGAGAGAGAGAGAGAATGGGCTTTAACTGCTAGGCCGTCTCTCCAGCCATAGGTTAATTTTTAAGTGTTTATAAATTTAGGATTAAATAAGTTGCATTAAACAAAATGCATCTGTTTTCTTTGTCATATATCTGTATGCTTTATATTATCTGGCTCATTACCTTCATATTGAATAAAGCTTATTAAGTTTTTATAATTTATAATTCAATTTTAGCAAATTATGTGAACTGGTAGTGCTCATGAGTACATTTTAGGATATGGATAAGCAGTATATTTTAGATTCATTATTCAGAAATTCAATATGATACTGTCTAGTCCTAAATATTGATGATTTTAATATTTTGCACGTTTTTAAAAAACATTATTTTACAAGACTGAAAGAGAAATGAACTAGTATATAAATCATGTGCGTCAAAGATTTTGACTCCAGTGTATGTGAATAACTGTTACTTTATATTTCTTTGAAATTTTTCTACTTGTAAAACCAAATCTCATTAAATGAAAGGCAGTAGGAAATTTCTTACTATATTTTTAATCTAAAAAAGAACATTTGAGCCGGGCATGGTAGTGCAAGCCTTTGTTTCCAGCACTAGGGAGGCTGAAGTAGGAGTATGAGGCCACCCTGAGACTACATAGTAGTAGATTAGCCTGGGCCAGAGTGAAACCCTACCTCGAAAAACTAAAACCAACACCACCACCACCAACAATAAAAAACACTTTTGTATATTATCAATAATTACTAAAACTATTGTTTAAACCATCAGTAATATGGTACTTTGCTCTGACACCTGGAAGAATTTATGAGGGAATGTAAAATGAAAACATTTATGGGTTGGAGAGATGATTTAGTGGTTAAGGCACTTGCCTGCAAAGCCTAAGGACCCGGGTTTGATTCCCTAGGACCCATGTAAGCCAGGTGCCCATGATGGTACATGTGTCTGGAATTTGTTTGCAGTGGCTGGAGGCTCTAGAGCACCCATTCTCTCTGTATCTGCCTCTCTCTTTCAAATAATTAAAAATAAAATATTAAAAAAGTTAAAACTTAAATTGACAGAATATAATTAATTTTGGAACTGGAGTATAAAAATTGTTGCACAGTTCATAGGAAACTTACTGTGTTTTCATTCTAATTATACAAATGTAATTTGTTACAAGTTTGAATGTATAAAATTTCTCAACATACTGTTTTAGAAGCATGTTCTTATGAAAAAAATAGACGTTTGCTATAGGATGAAAAAGTCATGATATTTGGTCATAGTTTATAAAAATATAAAGTTGTACATATAGTATTTTTGTACCTATGTACTTTGTGACATGCCTAAGGCCAAACATGTCTATTTCCATTAATATTTATCATTGGTTTGTGCCAATAATACTGATCACGTTTTCTCTGTGTCTCCACATTCTTCTCAACCTGGTAAGCACAGTCCTGTTCTTAACCTGTATAAGATGAGCTTTCTTCAATTGTACATGTAAGTGTGATTGTGTGGTACTTATCTTCCTATACTAGGCTTTTTCCAGTTAACTCCATGATCCATGGCCCATCAATGGCACCTTTTTAAAATTTATTTATGTATTTATTTATTTACTTATATTTATGATTGTGGCCTAACCATAATCATTGATGTGTGAATACCATATCTTCCTTTATCCATTCATCAGGTGATGGCCATGTAGGGTTATAAAGTCTGAAGAAGATCTTGTTTAGCACTTGTTTAAACTCTTCTGCTTTATTATGAAATTAGCATCCAATGCTATTCTCTTGTCATGATGCCTGATATAACATCCTCCACTTATTAGCAGTGTAGAGTGATGCAATGATTTATTTGTCAAAGATTTTGAACACTTTTATGTCGCTAACAGCTAATTCACACCCTAGGCCTGTGTTCTAAGCAGTCTCAGTGTGAGTGGTTGTCACCTTTTAGAACTTAACTCAATATTTCATGCCCAATGGGAAGGCTTTTCTGATTGGTTCTGAATCTATATAATTGCTTTGTCTGATGGAACTTTATAATATTTTTAGAATTACATCATACTTTTACCATTTACCATTCTGAATCTTTTCTATTTTTAAAACTTAAAAGACAGAGATTATGTATTAATTGGTTATTTCAGATACCAAGCCTAAATCCTAAAGAAAGTACCTCATCTATGAATTATTTTGGAATTTAATTTTATTTTAATTGTCCTAAAGGTGTAGAATCTTTGTCTGTTCTCTGATGTATAATTTCTGTTAGTGAAATTTTTGATCTGTCATCGCAATGTATTATCGGAATTGCACTACAACTGAATTAACTCTTCAGCCTATATGAGGTCAGCTTGCTCTATAAATGTTGGGTCAGTTGAAGGTATATTTAAATAAATGAAGAAGAATTTTTAAAAAATGATGCAAACTTCACTATCTTAAATGTGAATATCCAATTTGTCGTTTATTTTGCATACTTATTAACTGTCCCACTATTTTTTCCCCGAATTTCTCAATTTCTTGTCATCAGTCTGTCTGTATGTCTCCTGATCTTCACAGGCACGCAGCTCCTCTAATTACATCTGTCCTCACAACACTCTGTAAGACCAAGAACACAGAATCTCCGGCCTTTGTGCACATCCTCACATTGTGTATTTGTCCATGTTTGCTTTCCCTCTTGCATCTTTTTCCTTGAGTCTTTCTGAACCAGAGCTCAGTCTAAATTTCATCAGAGGTCTCCATGATATTTATTCTGAGCTGGACCTCCTTTCAGATCCAGCAATCCGTTTACTCAGTATTTCATTTTCTGCTCTTCTAAGTTACCTAATTCAAAACCCACTTTCTCTCTGTATATAATCTATCTTACTAAAAGGGCCTCTTCAACTTCATCCCATCCCAACAGGGAACAGACCCTTCACCTTCTTTCCCAAGGGGCTACTTTCATCCCTTTTTTGCTGGCTTCCTCTGGAGTGTCCTCATCAGTTTTTCACTTCCAATCTTCCTTTGCACTAATTCAGGGAAATCTGCATGGAAATGTATTACACTTTGCTTGTTTTTGTTTTTTGTTTTGCTTTATTTTTATTTTTGAGAAAGGGTCTCATGTAGCAAGACTGGCCTTAAAATCATTAAATCGCTGCAGATGACCCTGAACTACTGGCTCTTCAGTCTGATTATCCTGAGATTGTAGCTATGGGCCACCTTGCTCCATCTACATTGTCCTTGCCAGCTTATGCACATTATCTCTCAGAGCGTTTTTTCTCTTTTGTCTTGAGCTCTAGTCTGTCATTCTGAGAGAGCCCTGGAACAGAGAGGACCCAGAAAGGCTAGTGTCCCTATGACTAACCCATAGTGTAGTTTCCTCAGCAGTTCAGTGGATGTGCTGTGTGATAGGTAAAGTGCTTAGTTTCAGTTCTTGTGTTCAAGTTCTGTATGTAGTCCTTTCTTGGGTGTAATACTGACACCCATGAGAGCTTAGAACAGGGACTGTGAATAAAACATAACCTAACATCATGCCTGTTGACAAAAAGCATTCAGTCTATATTAGTAATTATTATAACTAATTTCCTATCATAATGGAATATATATCAGCCATAATTATGTAAGAAAAAAGAAGTATAGCTGGGCATGGTGGCGCACGCCTTTAATCCCAGCACTCAGGAGGCAGAGGTAGGAGGTGTATTCCAGGTCAGTCTGGGTTAGAGTGGGACCCCACCTCGAAAAAAAAAAAAAAAAAAAAAAAAAAAAGTTAACAACTTTTGTCACTTTAACTGCCCAGTTTTCAAGTTACAAAACTTAGTAAATAGTTAGCCTGGACACTCTCTTGGCCTTTTTGATGCCAACATAAGTTAGTTATTTACTTTTTTCCTGTATTTTTTTGTTTGAACTCTAAATGTACAGAGAGGATAAACAAGAAAGGTGGACTCAAGTCTCTTCATTTGAGACAAACCAGCAACTCATTGCTTGCACTTTGATCTTTTCCGGTTTTACCTATCCATTGAAATCTAAGACAGCCAGAAACAAAATCGTCCTTATTTCCTGTCAAAAGAATAGGAAGACTAATTTGGGATGCTGTACTACTCAGATACTGATACTCTGAGAGCAGATAACAATGGCAATTTGATTTTTATAGAGAGGGAACATGTATCAGAACCCAGCTACCTCAAAATCGGAAAAGTCAGCTGTAATAAGATACCAGATAGCTTCTTTTTATTAATATCCAATTACCCTGAATATTTGAGGAGGTAAATACCTCCTCATCTATTAACTTTATTTAAGTTTATATTTCTCCACAGGACCAGTTTCTAGTAAAGGTATAACTGGCTCGTGAAGGGACCTTTACCTCTTCTCTTTCAGTGTTATTCTCAATTGCTCATCAGTACGCTAGCACCTGTGTAAAGGAGTGAGTGGAAATGTACCTGCTCTTTTATTCACTTTGTTCTAAACCTGCCATACATTTTCTTTCTTTTAAAATTTTTGTCCATATTACCTTATGTATGAAAGGTGCTGGGGAAATTGAGGGCATTATTGATGAAATTGTCAGAAATAATACTTAAATATTATTTAAATATTCCCATCACTGATAGTGACAAGGTGCAAAGCCACTCACACAGTTATGGATACATTATTTTGCATTGTAATTATATATCGCTTTGCACATCTTGAGAAGTAGAGGGGGTGTAATATACTCTTATGGAGCACATATTTCCTCAAGATTACAGATTCGAAACTAAAGATTAAATGATGAATAAAATGGAAAAGCCAAGGTCTGAATGAAATAAAATACCTCATGGTTGAAAATTTATCTTTATATCTCTTGTATTATAATTAATGCCTTCTCCATGGGAAATCCTTGTTACTATAAATAATGAATATTATGAAACCTGGTCTGACTTGAAAAACATTCATCCTAACTGCACAGTTTTCCTATGTTCCCAATGCATACTGAACCCATGAGGGAAACATGTCAGCCACATACTTCGGAGGTAGGTAGACAGCTGGAAAAATTGTAAAGTCAGACTTACAATAGTATATCTATCCTATGAGTTAAACTGTTTGGAGGCTGTTTGCTAAAAATTCTTTGGTAGAAGACCAAGTTTGAGTTATTGTTCAAAATTGTGCTACTGGGCAGTGTTTCAAGGGTCAGTTTTGCAATTAATCCTTATGTGACTATCTAATTTATTGCTTGTAGAAACAAATAGCTTGGTTCTCTGCCACATAATTTAATGCAAGACAGTCTGGGGATTCCTTTTCTAATGTACTAGAACTAATGTTTTATCTTTAGCAAGCTGTTTACTGCCTATGTACAACATCAATTCATAACTTCTAGTTTTGTTCTTATGTATGGATACATGTAGAGTATTAATTCCTAGTTCTTAGTACATAAGCATTCTTTTCTCACTCATATTCATTCATACCTTTGCCCCCTCTCTCTTTCTCTCAATCTAAAATTGTATTTGTCTTTGTCCACATTACAAAAGTAGTGTGCTGTTAGAAAGTAGGAGAATACAGATTTAAGATACTGAAAACTATTAACACTTGTGCTTTTGTGCCTGTGTGTTGCTCAGCAATTCTAGTATCTTCGGTGTACACAACATTAAACTCAAATTCTGTCTATTATAACATGACCAAATTAAAGAAATAACCCAGAATATTCTTAAGTATTTTGCATGTTTCCATTTTTTAAAAATTATTGATTTAGCCATTTTGAGAGGGGGACATAGAGACAGAGAATGGGCATGCGGGGGCCTTTGGCCACTGCAAATAAACCTCGGATGCTTGTGCCCCCTGTGCATCTGGCTTAAGTGGGAACTGGGGAATTGAACATGGGTTCTTAGGCTTTGAAGGCAAACACCTTAATTGCTAAGCCTCTCCTCCTTCTCTGCATGTTTCCATTTCTGCCTGATTTCTCCTGATAATCAAATTCTTTACTGAGTGCACCATGAAGTCTTTGCTGATAGCGCCACACTATTTCTCTGTGTGTACCCTGGACTTCTGTTGTTACCATTTTTGGCGAATAAATTTGCTGAACAGAAAATTTATTTTTAAAGTGATATCTATAAATCAAGGAAATGTAGTTTTACATAGATTTTTTTTACTATTTTATTATCCTTTCAATTTTAGTGCATTTATGCTCTACCATTATTCTTGATAGAAATTTTTGTGATGTTGGAAGTTTCTGTATTTTTTGTCAAAATATGATAACCATTATTTTCTTTTGGCAATTAAGATATGAATGTGTCTAGTCCTATTGAGGAACAGAATACTTGATTTTATTTAACCTTCATTCATTTTTTAAATAATCATATATGGCTAGTGGCTGCCAGGTTGGGGAGTAGAGCTCTAAGTAATTAAACTTTGTCATTATTTCTCCCATGAAGTCAGCATTGTTGCAGTCATCAGCAGTCTTTTCTAATTCAGGCAGTATGGTATGATTTCAAGGCCCAATCTCAATTAGTCTTTGACTAGTGCATATGCCAATGCTTTAATCATAAGTAAGAAGCTGAACACTTATATTACCCATTGCTATATGTTCCTTGGGTGATAGCTATATCATTCTATAGTTCAAAAAAACAAATCAAAGCTCTTCCTATTAGGAAATTTTTAATTCTCTTCCCTTATCCTTACAGTTCTTGTTTCATCAATGATCTCTCTCATTTGTTATTTTATCAGTGTTTTGACAACTCATCTAATGGCTCAAAACTATTTTTTTCTAATAAAATATTCCTAGACCAGTCATTCAGAGACTACAGATTTCATCAAGACAATGCCTATGCTGTGGCTATGACCAATAGTACTAAGTTCATTGAAAGCACTGGCCCATTTATGCATGTACAAAATACTGATGTTTCTTGATCATGCTTTTTAACCTAGCACAATGAAAAGCATGGCTTTGAAGTCTTTTCAAATCAGATTAAATTGGCTGAATTTTATTCTTCATACATTAAAAAATAAAGAAAATAATTTCCTTTAAGAAATATTTTTCTTTGGGCTGGAAGAATGGCTTAGTGTTTAAGGCACTGCAAAGCCCAAGAGCCCAGGTTCAATTCCTCAGGACCCACATAAGCCAGAAGCACAAGGGAGTGCATGCATCTGGAGTTTGTTTGCAGTGGCTGGAGGCCCTGGCATGCCCATTCTCTCTCTCTCTCTCTCTCTTCCTCTCTCTGTTTCTCTCTGAAATAAGTAAATAAATAAATGGCTTAAAATTATTTCTCTTTATTTGTTTGCAAGCAGAGAGAGAGAGAGAGATAGAAGACAGATAGACAGAGAGTATGGGTATGCCAGGACCTCCAGCCTCTGCAGATGAACTCCAGATGAATGTTCCACTTTGTACATCTGGCTTTACGTGGGTACTAGGGAATTGAATCCAAGTGGTTAGGCTTTGCAAGCAAGCACTTTATTCACTGAGCTATATCTCTAGGCCAAGGAAATAACCTTTGTTAATAAAGTTAAACTAAAGATCACAAACTAAAAGAAACAGAGCAATTCAAAGCAATCAATGGCCTAAAGAACAAATTGCAAAAATGTGACAAACTGGTTTTATAATTTTTAGATGAATACCTTTCCTGGTCTTATTTTCTATGAATTTATAAAAACCAAGTGAAGAAAATGACTATAATGATGAATTTATAATTTCTTATATATTTATAGAAAATAATTGTGGAATTTTTAAAGCTATTGTCATTTTCAGTTAAGTGATTTTATTCTTGGCCAATATATAACATGGCTAAAATTACATAGAATGTGTGTACTAAATCAGTTTTGGAAATAACTATGAAGAAAATATAAAAGGAGAACTTGTTTATTGCATCACTTTTTTATTTTGAGAGAGAGAGAGAGAGAGAGAGAGAAGCAGAGAGAGAGAAAGAAAGGGAGAGAATGAGGGCATCAGGGCCTTTAGCCACTGCAAATGAACTCCAGATGCGTGTGTCCCCTTGTGGTGTATGTGCAACATTGTGTGCTTGCGTTATTGTGCTTCTTGCTACGTAGGACCTGGAGATTCAAACATGAGTTCTCAACTCCAAGCCATCTCTCCAGCTCTCCGTATTTTGCATTTAGAATTGATTGTGCCCACTCTTCCATACTGTCTGTTAAAAATAAATGCAGTAGTTTTCTGGAATCTACTCTATCATGAAACTGAAATACAGTTATGACCACTTGTGTTAATACTTACAGCTTTAATCAACTTTCATCACTGTTCTTAGCCATGTAAAATTTTCTGGACCTATGTAAGATAGATACTGGGTGCTAATTTAATTGTATTTGTGTGCCATTGTTTGGTTCTGTAATGTGCTAATGCCTATTTTATATTACTTTCTAACTTACAATCCTTGCTTTGTTTACTACAGATTTATATTAAGAAGATATAGTAATACAAATAGCATAATCTTTCTGATTATATTCTTAGAAACATAAGAAAAATGCAATTAGAATAAATATTTGAATTATGAGAAATTTGTGGTGTGGAATAATCCCATAGTCTAGTGACATGGTACAGCTATTGGTTTAGCATAGACAATAAAATGACCTATTGAAAACCAGGACTTCTCTCTTATATGCACATTAAGCAAGCCTGATAATATTCTCTCATCTACATATCATTTTAATAGTTGAATCACAAATGACTCAGTGTATGCAAATAAAGATAGTTTATTGAGAAACTTAAATAAAAAGGCATCCTGTGAATGTTGAAGATGTTGTACAATTATTATGATTTCACGTCTTCATACATGTATTGTTCTTTTCTTTTTTCTTGTGAAGGCTAAACCATTATTAAAATGATATTCAAAAGAGAATGTAAGATTTTTTTTTTTTACATTTTGAATTTGGCAAGAGCATAAGCCTGCCAGTTGACCAAAAATTCATTACCATAAATAATTGATTGATAAGACATTCCTGATAGTGAAGAACTGGCTATGAAGATTCCTTTTGGGCTCCAAAACTTTAACTGGAGACACAACTGTCTTAGCATATGTTGATAGAATTGTGTCCTTTTAGTTTGCCTTGCCACATGTTAGTCGTATGAACTTCAGAGAAGGAGTTAAATATGTAGAGCAGAATTTTTAGGGATCTTTCAGAGATCTTTCAATCTTGCATGAATATGGCCAAATAGCATGGGCAGATGTAAGATCATGAATTTCCAGACACTTAGCTTGCATATGTATGTCCTCATAGTTTTAGAAAAGAAAAGCATAGCTGTCACATATCCCAAATCTTACCATGGTGCATCTTTCTAGGCTGTGACAATCTCCCGGACACCAAACAGAAGGGTAAGTCGAACACTGGCTTTCTTGGATGTCCCTTTTCTGACTTTTAACAAAGTACCTTCAAGCAGTTATACTTCTGTCTCTATTCTTTATGTTTTTTTTTTCATATATTTATAACAAGAAATCTTGTGGTTTACAGACTATTCTTGGGTAAGCTTGGATGCTCTGAATAAAATCTTTTCTTCTCTCCTAAACCCTGTGAGTATGTGATGTTGTAAAAACAATATCAAAAGGGTATTACAGGAGATTGGAATGACTAAGATAGAATCAAAGTGCCCAAGAAACAATAACTTGACTACTTCACTTCATAATCAAAAGAACATGCAAATTTCTTTTTTCAAAAATATTTCATTTTCAAGTATTTATTTGAGAGAAAGTGAGAGAGATAGAGATAGGCAGGTAGAGAGAGAGAGAATGGGTGCACCAGGGCACCCATTGGGTTGTTCCCAGATGTGTGCGCCCCCTTGTGCATCTGACTTATACGGGTCCTGGGGAGTCAAACCTGGGTCCTTTGGCTTTGTAGGCAACTGCCTTAACTGCTAAGCCATCTTTCCAGCCCCAGAACATGAAAATCTCTAAATCATCATAGGTGATGCTCCACATGTAAGAAGGTAAAGAGCTTTTAGATCCAAGGACATACTAAAGGAAATTCAAACCACAGACCTTTGTTCTGATAATGCAGACCCCTACTCTCTGATTTCATCAACAGGGTAAAAATGACTTTTGATTAACCTTTGCTCAGAAGAGCCTAAATGCCATAGAATCAGTTTGTAATATTAGTGGTAATGAAACATGAAAGTATATCTAATTTTGCATTAAATGTAGTATTTGGGTTGCAAAATTAAGGGATTCTTCTGCCTTACCACCCTCCCTCTCTTTCTTGCTTTCTACATGAGATCTCATGTACTCCAGATTGACCTGGAACTCATGTAACCATGACTGGCCTTGAACTTCTAATCATCCTGCCTTTGCCTCCCAAGTGCTGGGATTGTAAACATGTACTACCATGTCTGTCAAAAGAATTTTTCTTTCCTCCCTCCCTCTCTTCCTCTCTCCTTCCCTCCTTCCCTCCCTTCCTCATGCTTTCCCCTATTCCTTCTTTCTTTCTTCCTTCTTTCCCTCCCACTTTTTCTTTCAGCACTGACCATAGAACCTAGGGCTTTGCAAGTCATACCAAGAGCCAGGAAAAGAAAGAGAAACTGAGATTTAAGATCAATTTCACTGGCTCAGTTCTGTTGTTTGAGATTCACCCTTATGGTAAAAGGAAAGTGATTTATTTTGGGGTAAGTATTTCTGGAAGTTGATCTGCCATATACTGTTGGGCATTACAATAGAACTTCCATAACTTAAATAAGTACATGAACAAATATAGAATAAAGATTAATTTATTTAGCTATGTTAAATAAAATGAGAGGGACATAGCAAAGTCTACATGTTTAGAGAAACAAACAAACAACAACAACAAAAAAAACAACATACTAGTCTTCTTACTACACCAATTCAGATTATCGTTTATTTTGGATGACACATTATTACATAACTTCACAAAGTCTGGAATCTTAACTTTAAATAACACAGACTCATTCCCTTAAGTCATTAAATAACCTTTGTCTAAGCCTGCTAATCCCCCCATATGTTCAAAATGCTTTCTACTTTGTACCATTATCAGGTTTTAGATGTGTTTTTATTAACAGTGCTAATGGAGAAAATGTTCCCATGCAAACTCAAAACTATTTTAAAATTAATTTTATAATAAACTTTTAAGACTTGTATAAAAATAAGTTCGATTATTGAAACATATTAGTTACCTTTTCCAAGAATCTGAAATTAGTTATAGAAGTCAAACTGAAAGATAGATGAGATGGGATAATTCCCAATCCTGTGTATTTTCTTCTTATATTTCTCCTGCTCATTAGGTTATTTCTCTCAGTTGTCTAGGGCAGAAAATGTGTGTGAATGTATGTATATGTATTTGGTACCTCTGGAATTTAGACCTAAGGATAATTGGAAATTGCTGACAGGATAAAGCCCCATGTAATTAACACTGCCAATCACAATCAAGCAATCCATCAGTGCTGCTTTTGGAAAGTATTTTCATCTCTCCTGTGGATGATTTAGCAAAGCACTCATGGTAACATTGACAGTGAAGAGGTGGGTGTATGAATCAGTGTCTAGAATTTACATGTGTGTTTCTTCCTTTGCTTAATGGAATTTTTAGATAAAATCAAATGGGAACCAGAACTCCCATAAGTCAGTGCCCAAATATATTTATGAATTGTAGAACAAAAATAATGAAAAGTTGTATTGTAGATGATTTTATTTAATTACAAATATTTTATAATTTTGGAAAGTCATTGTATCTAACACTTCTTTTGAACTGTCATAGAACCTCATTCATCTATGTGTTTAATGTATATTTAACATATTTACAATATTATATTTATTTTATTTAGTTTGTTTATTTATTTTGAGGCAAGGTCACACTCTAGCTGAGAATGACTTGGAAGTCACTATAGAGCCCAAGCTGTTCTCAAACTCATGGCAAACTTCCAACCTCAGCCTGCTGAGTGCTTGGATTATGGACATGAGGCGCTGAACCTGGCTACTTAATTTACGTTTTGATTCTCTGTAAATGTTTATACATGCAGTATGTATAACATGAGGCAAACCTTTTTTAAGTTTAAAGTTATATAGAAAGCCCTTTGTGTAT
The DNA here is from genome assembly GCA_036365145.1 of Orientallactaga sibirica. NCBI lineage: Eukaryota > Metazoa > Chordata > Mammalia > Rodentia > Dipodidae > Orientallactaga > Orientallactaga sibirica. The sequence continues at coordinate 82,998,746 of JAEOAD010000003.1, read as the reverse complement.
GTTGACTTCATGATCAAGTAATTTGATATTTTTTGTTGGTCTGCCCTCTATTGTGTATTAAATGCATTGGAAAGAACAAAACACCCACATTTTAAATTGTAATTGAAACTGTTTTTTATAAAGCCTCTAATGATCCTCTATTGAAATGGACTTTGAGCCACTAAATAAATTATCTTGAAAGAGAATCTTTTTTATTAGATTTTTGGGTTGTTCCCATCTCCTTAAGTGGAATGTGATTTCTAAAGACAACATATTTCAAATTTACATTGTGGATTTCAAAGTTAATTAAAAATTTAAGTTCAAAGGAGTATTATAATGAGCATTTATGAGAGTAAATCCTCCCTAGTAACATTGTTAAGAAGTTATATTCATTTGATAGATGTGTTTCCACTTACGTTTGAACAATGTGTGCCTTTATGACTGGAATTTCGTTTTTTTGTGACACATTTGGTTTTATTGATTTTTATCCTCAAATTTACTGCTCATTAACAAACTACTTAAAAATGAGAATGTGAGAAATTAACAACACCGTCACAGTAGCAATCCAAGAAAATTCTAAAATTTACTATTAAAATACATCTAAAAATTTTAATGAAATTATCATGGTTGCAGTCAGGTTCACATTGCTGGCAGAAATCACCTGAATAAGACCAGCTTGTAGGAAAAAGGGTTTATTTTGGCTTGTAGACTCGAGGGGAAGCTCCATGATGTCAGGGAAAAACGATGGCATGAACAGACGGTGGACATCACCTCCTGGCCAAGATAAGGTAGACAATAGCAACAGGAGAGTATCCCAAACAATGGCATGGGGAAACTGACTCTAACACCCATAAGCCCGCCCCCAACATTACACTGCCTCCATTCATACTACCTAAGTTTAAGGGGGACACGTGAATCAAACCACCACAATCACCATAGGATTTTTTTTTTTAGGGAATGTGTATATATTTACTAGGTCTCAAATATTTAGGAACATAAATATATTGTATAAGGTCATACACATTAGATCACACTCAGTTATAAAAGCCCAGTATTCATGACTGATTTACCTTTGCATGTTATGCCTCTATGTGAGAGGTTTTATTTTTATTTTTAAAGTGTGAAACTGTTGAAGCTATGTGTAAGTGAATTTAATTGTTTGACTGATTTGAAACTAGGAAAAATAGTATGTGGAAAATATTATTGCTCATCCAGCTTCTTAATTTTATTTTCTTCTTCAGATAGTCAAAGCTATGACATATTATACTCCTCCAACTTTAATAACTATGTCTGCTAGCCCTAATACTTTTCTCCATCTTTGTGAGCCTAATACTTTTAAAAATTAGAGACTTCCTTTAAGAAAACAATTAATAATTATAACCACCAGTAGTCTATAAATTAATATTTTTTAAGAATAATGAAAGCAATCATAGCTAATTTCAAAATTATAAAGCTAGATAAATACCATCAGTACCCCTTTCTCTCATATTTTTCTCTTGCTGCTATTTAATCACCTCAGTATATAAAAAGAGTTACATAATATTTTCTAACAATCATATCACAGTAGTTTAATCTGGAATAATCAAAATTCGCTTTATATTTTTGGTAGACTACCATGAATTTCTTTGGCTGCTGCGTCATCATTATGGTGATGTGATAAAAACTTTTGAGATGCCATTTTCCTTCCGAATGACTCCATCAAATTTCTATCTTGCACCAAGTTTAAGATTTGGATATTATTTCCACAGGCTATTTTCTGTGAATTTTAAATCTTTTATCTCTTCTTCTACCAAGAAAGTTCCAGAATGGGGCACTATTGGAAAGTTCCCTATCTGATGATTGTCCCTTCAGTACTGGCCATGGTCCTATCCTGACATCTAGTGCATGAAGCCAGTGCAGGGTGGTAGGTGCTGCATGGAAGTCTTCTGTAACAGTATGGATCCCTGAATAATTTCTTTTAATCCAGTTTTATTATAATATTTTATGAACTATATTAAATAGGCAATATTCAACTGTTAGTCCAGTATAGTCATAGGAAAACTCAGTCTACCATGAATGGAAAGTGTGAACATTTTTCAACAACAAAATGGGCCATTTTTGGTCATGGCTAAACATGCTGTCTGTCTTCATAGTGACAGATGTTTCAAATATGTAAAAGATTGTTGGGTCTTTGAGTTTTTGTTTTGTCCTAAATAGTCTGGGTGTCAGACTCAGGAGCTTTAAACTTTAACCAAGTTAGAATACTGTGTCTTAAAGTTGTTTTCTTTCATGCAGAAAGACTCAACATTGAGCATATTATCACATTCCTTCATCCCAATTTTTTGACCTTTTATTTGCTGCATACTGCAATCAGACATTTCTTCCCACACCTGTTTTTATTGTTTTCATGTTGCCTCACTAATTAGTTCTTCAGAACCCTGATGACACCCCTTGTCATGTTCACCCTTGCTCACACGATTTTAATAAAAAAATTTTTTTGACAAAATACCGTAAACTAATTATCTTGATATATATTATCCAAATGGTCATAGATGAACTCTTGTTAAAGTATCTTTCCAGAAAGGAGTGTTTTGATGCCACACCTTTTAGAATCAGTTTAAAAGCGAAGCGTTTGCATGACTTGAATAAGAATAATTAGGAAAATCTACCTAAATGACAGGAATACAGTTTGCAATCCAATGAAGCTTCTAGGAAGATGGAGAATCTGTGTTTTAAAAGAGTGTGTGAGGAATACCCAAACAGAACGTGAAACTGGCCCTTTCTGGTCAAGAGGATTATTCTAGATTTGGATTAATCATCCTATCTTTTGGATGCACACAAAGGCTCCTGATCACTTCTTGCTTTAGCAAGAAAATAAAAATACACAAGGGTTTTCTTTTGTCAGCTTATTCTTCCTGCAAAAATAAGAGTGAATTAGGACTTCTCACTCTTTTAACATTGATTCCTATTCATTTTTCAGACATTCTGCTTGTGATTTTCTAAATTTGATGATGCAAGGTTGTTTAGTAAAAGCATGCTGGTTAGGGATTAACATTCGTTTTATTTCATTAACCTTGCTTACATGTATTGACCATTACTAACTTCACTGTCCCACACTATTGATGAGACTGGTTATACATGCCCTGCTGACTTCTACCTCTATGCAATCACACGGTGAAATGTGTGGAAATAGCAAGCACTGTTACCATCCCTGCAGTTACTACTGTGAGAAAATTCTCAGGCAATTAAAAATTAAAGTTCTATATACTGTTTAATTGTTTTGATTCTTATTGATAGAGTTCTGAAATTTTAACAGGAGCAGCGTTTTGTAAATTTGGGCCAGATACTTCTCTGGTGTGGTGCCATCCCATGTGATGAAGGCTGTCTAGCAGCTTCCCTGTTCTCTTTCCACTCAAGGCCAGTAACATTTTGTACCTGTTTTATGACAGCCCACAAAGTCTCCAGACAAGACCAAAATATCCTTCTTGATCATAATAAGCCTCTGTTAAGAGCTATGAGTTGAAGGTCTTAAGTTGATTGTTAAAAGCAGACAGCCATTTGAAATGAATACCTTGGACGTTATATTGCAAGGGAAACATACAGAATGTGTGAACACTCCTTTCCTGAGGTGGGAACCTTGTCTTTAATGTAAGAGCACGGATCAGAGCTTTAACTTCTCCTCCTCCTCCTCCTCTTCCTCTCCTTCTGCCTTCTTTCTTTCTCTAGTTGAAAATTTCAGATTTTAACAGTTAAATGGAAGCAAAGAGGCAGTTATGAAGAAATCTCACATTAGAAGTCATTTACAAGTTAAAATGTTTCCCAATATTTATTCATATCTATTTCCAAACCAGTTTTAATTTCTGTGGTAACTAGTCCATTTTATGTCTTTCCAAAGGTTTCAACTTGGTTTTCATTAAAATACCAATTTTCAACTTATATTGTGTAACATTAGAATCAAGGGTTGCTGAATTAAGTTTCTCTGAAAAATTGGATAAAAGAAAGCATGAAAATGTAGTTAAATATAATTTATTAAAGAATATGCTCTATTAATTTGCATATGTGAGTAAATGAAACTCATTTTCAAGACATAAATATTAATTTATAATAAGATTTTTCTTTTTCTTTCTTAAAATTATTTTTATTATTTAAAAAAATTATTTAGTTTTTCATCTGCATGTATGTGTGTGTTCATGAACAAGTATACTTGTATGGGCTCATCAAGGTCTCTTGCAAGTTCATTCAAAATGAATTCTAGACAGAGACACCACTTTGTCTGTGTCTTTTCATAGCTGGTAGGGAGTGAACCTCATCCTGCAAGCAAATGGCCTTAACTGCTGGTATGTATTCTCTGCCCCTTATTTTTACTTTTTGATAAGGGTCTCATGAAGTCTGTTGTAGTCAGCTCCATGCCACTGGGATGAACCTCCAAACCAGACACAGTTTATTACAGGGGTAGCATTTATTTCAGGCTCATAGATCCAGAAGTGCCATAAAGACAAAAGAGAGAAAAACCACCAGCAGCACTACCAAACGCAAGAGCAAAATCTGGCAAATAGCATGGAACTCAGGCAGAACTCAGACTGCTCTTTGCATACCGCAGGCTGGATTCCAGATCTGTCCCTAAACACACCTTTGGGCCTTAGGTGACACCTCCTCCAGAGAGGAGGCTAAAAATCCAAGTTACAACCTTGAATAAAACTCCTAAATCGGCTGGGGGACATCCATTCAAACTACCACAAAGCCCATCTGCCCTCAAGCTTCCAATGTATCTGAGACTGGCCTTGAACCCCTAACCATTCTGTTTCCCCTTCTTAAATGCTGGGATTACAGACATATGCCACCATGCCTAGTTTAACCAGATATTTTTAAATGCTAACTGTGATACATTTCTTCCAAATTTATCTTCATATACTCTGGGTAACACACTGGTAATACATTTATTCATTGTTTTTGTTTCCTCTTTCCTCTCTTCTGCATTGTCTTATTAGTAACGTAGTTAAATGTTATCATACACTCAAAGAACAGTAGCATATGTGATATCTCAATAGTGGAATCTATGTGGCATGCCCAGGTGATTCATGTTTTTGAAGAGTTATTGCCAAGTTTAGATTTCCTGCACACTATCATTGGAAATGAAAAGTTGTCAGGAAGTCAGATAAAATGGAGCTAAAGAATCTCAGAACCCAAACTGATTTTTCATTTCTCATGGGATTTATTCACAAGTAATACATAGCTACTCACAGTGAACCTTTAAGGTCTACTAAAGTTAACATTCAGTATTTTCCATAAATCAAGGCCGTGTGGGTACAGTTCTGTATATCCATTGTTGGTATTTTATGCAATAATGTAGAGGTATGTGTTCATTATCATCACTGATGAGATAATTGCTGGCATTTTATCTTCTTTGCCCACAAAAAATTCAGAACAGACATTTCCTCTTATTAATGTTCAGAAGAAAAAGCAATTTTTCTCTCGCCATATGTGGCCTTTGAGTTTTAGTTGTTCATCAAACCATAGAGCATTTAGAACATAATTTCCTACAGTGGCAACAAACTTAAAATATATTAGTAATATGAAATAATGGTGTATTTAAGAAACGTAATCAGCAGTTAAAAGTCCTTGCTTTCAAATTCTGCTGGCCTGAGCTCAATTCACTAGTCACCCTAGTCACCCCTGTAGGTCCATATTTGCGATCATTTGCAGCAGCAAGAGACTTTGGTGTGTGTGCACATGTGTACACGTGTATGCACACACACATACCTGTGCACGTGCACACAAATGCACACAAATTCAAATAAATAAAAAAATTTAAAAATTTAAAACAGGCATTGACCTGGTTTTTATGAATGTTTCATGGCAAATTATATACATTTTACAGGTAAAAAGAGATGCTTTCATGCAATTTATAGTTCGTAGTGAAAATCATGTTTGAAGAATTACTCATTCTTAAAATATATGCTCAGCAAGTGGCAAGCTAATTTAAACTCTTTAACTATATTTAATATACTTTTTAAAGTCTTAAATATATTTGCTAATATAGATTTATTTTTAGTTCTGAATATATTTGTATAATGACTCTCAAAGAGGAGTTTAATGGCTAAACCATCAGATCTCCTCTGTTTCCATGAAGATTTAAAGTTGCAAGTTGGGATAATGATGATGAATCTCTGTCTTTCAGAGTTGACATTCTCCCACATATACATTGGTTCTGGGAAAATCACTTCACACTCGAATGTCCAAGAAATTTTCCTTGTAGACTGTCTTGATTTTCTCAGGATTGTACTTGGTCATCTCTAGAGGTTCCCCTCTAGTCTTAGGTTATAATAGTTTTTGTCATACAGGAAACACATAGAAAAACAACCATCAAAGTGTATTCTGTTTTGCCTACATTGGAATTGACACATAGCTCTGTAAAGATATTACAAGGATAAGAGTCATGCAGCTGAACATGGGACTAATACTGACAGCTTGGAACTGCAGTCATTTCTGAACCTATCCTCACAAGTAACTGTAGTTATTGAACTGTTTTGTTGTTTGCCTACATTTATTTGAAGTATTGAAGTGGACTGTTCTTGGAATTAAGCCATGTTGTTCACTGAAAAATTAAAGTAACTTGTTTTAATGAGAAATGGCATCTATCTGGTAACCACATATCATTCCTCAAAGTGCCATTGCATGTAGGGTTAAATTGTTCTGTTAATAATTTAAGGACATTTGAAAAACAAATAAATACATATAAAACTATAAATAGTGCTAACATCTTGGAAGTATATCATGGAATAAGAAAAAGGAAAAGGAACTATTTCTACATTGTACTTCAGTCTAATAAAATAAATGTTAAGAGCTTTTAAAATTCTAATCTCTATGTTTTTAAATAAAGATTATTAATGCAGCAAGATAACCCTCTTATTCTCTGTTTATGGTTTATTTTTATACCAAAATAGTATTTTTGCTTTTGCTTTACATTATAATAGTCACCTAATCTTCTGATTTTCCCACCAAGGTTAATTCTTCATAGGACTTCTCCCCCTCCCATTTCTAGCAAAAAAAAAAAAAAAAAAAAAAAGTGATAAGTGGTAATTGACAACTAATTAAGTTTGTACTTATAAGGTGAAATCACTAAAGGTGTAATTGTACATTCTGAGTTCTAAACCAGATTCTAGAGATACCAAACCTTGAGGAACCATAAAGTCAAAATGTATAAATTTATGTACACAAATTATATCTTATATACACTAAGAAGGGAAGGATGCCAGTACTCTGGGAAAAAAATTGCATATCAAAGAAATGGGAATATATACAATTTGACTTACCTTACACTGCTCTAATTATGTTACATATATTACCTGATTTAGTTGTTAAATAACTATGAGTAAGCATAGAAAAAAAAAAAAAAACTATGAGCAAAGAATAGTAAAATCCAGACAATGAAATAGAAGAATAGATGATTATGAATAGCCAATGTGCAGAGTAAGAAAGGGGCAGATATAGAATTTGTATAGGAAACCCTTAATGACTGTGTTTCACTGACTCACAGGTAAAGCTAGGTTTGGGGAGTAAGTACAAAGAAGCTTTGTGGCTTGGTTTGGTAAATGTTACCTCCAGTTTAAAAAATAAAAAACTTGGATAAAATTTTCCAGGACATTTATCTCTCCCTTTTATTTGCCAATCATTTACCTACCCATCATCTATCTTTGCATTGGTGTGCATGAAACCCAAGGCCTCAACGTATTACACAAGTATTCTACTACTGTGCTATATCCCCATCTCCTTCCAAGACATCTGTTATAATATCTTATCATAAAACGATTCAGTGATGTTCTTCAGGGTTGACTCTGTGACTTCATTTTTTATTCATTTTAAGCTTCCATTATCAAGATCATTATAGAGAACACTCTGTGAAGTATTATCTCATCTCTCCAGTGTCTGTTACCTCTTCACTTTATTTCTGTTACACAACTCTTTTTAAAGAAAATATTGATTTATTTATTTGAAAGAGAGAAAAAGAGAAGGAAAATGGATGGTGCACCAGGGCCTTCTGTCATTGTACTTGTGTAAATGAACTCCAGATTCATTTGCCACATTTGCATCTGTTTTTTTGTGGGTACTGGGGAATTGAACACAGGCCATCAGGCTTTGCAAGTAAGTGCTTTTAAACCACTAAGCCATTTCTCAAGCCCTACACAACTCTTTCCATACACATTTTTAAGCATATTTGCAAAGCACTGAACACCATCATTGAAATGTCCTGGGAAAGCAGGAATATGCTATACAGAATGTCATGAAGATTCAATTGTATACCAAAGAAAACAACTAGTGAAAACTGGAATAGTTCACTAGTCTGGAGGCCCACAAGCCTTTTATATTTACTGTGTTAGTTTTTTAAGACCACATGGATTTTCTAACAAAAACCCTATAATTGTAATGGGAAGGCAGCCATGGACAGTAAGTGGACACTGCTATCTTGCAACAAACCTTTATTTGCAAGTGTAAACACTAAGTGGATTTGTCCCAGGAGTTATAACTTAGGAATCCCTTTCCTCTCTGCCAAGGAAAACCCTTCAAAATCCCATGTAAATAAAATGATCTTCCCAAATACAAAAGTTTCTCCCTTTTGATCATTTTTTTTTTTGTGGGGGGAGAGAGAGAGAGAGAGGGAGAGGGAGACAGATAGAGATGGGTGCGCCAGCAGCCTCTCAGCTGCTGTGAACGAAATCAAGATACATGCGCCTCCTTGTGGTCAAGTGCGGCGTTGCGCCCTCGTGTCACTTTTGCATCTGGCTAAACATAGGACCTGGAGATTGGAACTGCTGGAGATTGGAACCGGCGTTCTTTTAGGCTTAGGAGGCAGGTGCCTTAACCGCTGAGCCATCTCTCCAGCCCTTGATCTTTTCTTCATAAGAAGTATGCATACCTGATTGTAAACTACTCCTGTGTATTGGTGAGATCATGCTGCATGCTGAAAACAATGGAAGAATCAAAGACAATATCTAACATTAATATGGTATCTTAAAAATAAGTCTTCAGAAAGATGTCCAATAAAGAAACACCACCCATCCTTCACTCTGATTTAAGTAGATGCCCACATTTTGTGATTGTGTTGGTACTGGTAGTTATTACATGAACTTTAAGACAACTGACCTCCTGTTAATAATATAGTACTTCCAAAAGTTTGATTTAATTTCTATTAAAATACTTGTGATTTGAAAATCTACTTTACATTTCAAAAAGTCACAAACTTATGGAAGAAGAGATGAAGGCCAACTATATATTTTTGAAAATGTATTTTATAGTGAGTTTCTATAAGAGATTGTGAATATAAAAGTTTATATTTTATATGTCAAGACCTGCCACTAGATTATGGACATTTTGAGAAAAGGAATCATACCTAGTTCAGCGTGCATGTGTGTGTGTGTGTGTGTGTGTGTGTGTACGTGTACACATTCTCAATTCATGTGACAGTAGTTAAGACCAGAGTTGTTACATATTTTGGCAGGTGGATGAGTAAAGATCATGTTAATGGATAAATATTTGATGTGATATTGGAATGATCCTATTAGGACATTTAAGACATTATTTTAAAGGCAATCACATGAACTTTTTATCAGGAAGGTAAGTTTTAATCAAAATCAAAGGCTATGATAAATAATGTCAAGTAAACAGAATATTATTTAACTATTTATTTATCAACATGGTTTATTACCTGAAAAAATTAATGCATATATGTTTTTAAACGTTCTTATCATTATTAGAGGGAAAGTCGAGATCTTTCTATACACAGCCTTCCCAGAACAATTAAATGGAAGGACCCATTTTAGGTTATATAAATTTACATCATTCATAAAGAAATAGGGCCAAAGATCTGAATTCTTGTGATGTAAATTTTCAATTTTAAAAACTACTTGCTTAGGAATGCAAGTCTTAAAAAAAGGCAACTGAAACCTCAAAAAGATCTATCCTTTTCAGTCCTGTAATTGCTTTAAAAAACTCATATGAACATACTGTTTTCAAATTTAGGCCTTTAAAAAAATGTTCTCATGGTGAGGTCTTGTTTGCCAAGTTTCAGTTTGAAGAGACGTTTTGTAGATTAAAAACCTGAAATAGATTATTTTAAATGGAAAGTCTTACACATCCTTAGTGAGAGCCCTTGTTACTATTTAAGAGTGAAGGTGAGTTTTTTATTATCTAGTGTGGCAGCAATGACTTGACATTGTTAAAGGCTGAGTTTTATCTTGTGTTAGCAATGCTCTCTTGGGTTAACACGTTAAGATTCAGCAGCATATATTTTGTGGTATATAAAATTTTTAAATTTTAAAATGTATATTTTTATTTAAATACTATTTCTATTCAGAAGTTTGTCTCATATGTTTATGCAAGTTTTGTATCTTTTGAATTGATTCAGGATTTAACTGCAAGGATGATTTTAAATTTACTCTAGAGATCAGATTAGTTGCAGTCAAGTTGATTATAGCTAAAGATCCTTTAAAAACCATTGCCCTCTAAGTTTTAACATATGAACCGAAAGGTCAGTTATCCATTGGGGAAATCAGTCCTACCGAGTCTTTGTCAGTTCTCAACTTTGTAGTGAGGATGTTAAGCCCCTGGAATCAAAAGTTTCACTTTTAAAGTTGTTAACTTGTGGTGGTACTTACTGTAATGTGAGGTCACCTTTCAGCTGGAGAAGAGCTAAGGAAATGTGACAAATGACTGAAGCCCTGGGAGCCAAGAACATAAAATGCTGAGAAGAGAGAGAATAAGGTGGACACCCAGCTGGTACAAGTGGTCACTTCTGCATGGATCAAAACAAAATTAAAACATTGTTTCTATCCCAAAAGAAAAGGGCCCCAGGGTGTGGCCTAAATAATGCATATGTGCCATTTTGGTTATCTCCTGAGGAAAAGATTTCCAAGCAGCAACATATATTTATTTTGAACAAAATCTTACAGAGAAACATTTTGCTAATATAGAAAATTTTGTAGCCATCTGCTCAATTTTCTTCTGGAAGATAATTCATATTAAGAGATAAATGTAATTGCCATGCTTGGAAAACATACTATTTAAACTCTTGACAAGTATATACTCAGGCCTAAGTGCCTTAGAAGGAAGACCCAACAGTGTGATAAGAGGACACCACCCAAGGAAAATATGAAATAAAACAAATGAGTGAAAGACTAATAATCATTCCTAGAGACAGGTGCATGCATCAGCAAAGGAACCTTGCTTAACTACGCTCTGAAATCCTTAACATTTATTTCCTCAGTTGAATAAGGCTTTCTAACATCTGTGTCTGGAACTAATTCTGATAACCTTGACATTCAAAATGGAGATAAAAGATAGATAGCTGTTTTAAAATGCTTCAGTATGGCAAGAGGAATTATCTAATATTGATAAATAAAGTAACGTGACAGCTGTGCTGAATTCCAAATGGACTTGGTGATCTGCGTAAGAAGGTAAAAAGAAGGAGTTTATTTTCAAGATGTGAAATGCATTGGGAAAAGCCAAGGTCAATGCCAAAGTATGACTCAATGTAAAACACTTTCAATCTTAATGAAAATCTCTTTCAATAAGAAATTGACAGCTGAGGACCAGTGTTATTATTAGAAGTTTAACATTCTTTTTGGAGTCCTAAGGGACCACGTCCCAAAGAAGTAAATTGTATTAAGAACTAGCTTAAAATTTATAACATAGAAAGAAAATTTGGGGGGTAAAACTTGAGTTATAAGACTTGAGCTCTCACATGAGTATTGACCAATTTAGTGTCCTCAACTGTTAAGATTTAAAAACTCATAAAAGGTTGTTTTTTTCCACTGAAAATGCCTCCTAAAGATTCAGTTTGTAAAGGGTACATTTGGCAAACATGTTCAGGATGCTTTGTAGATGACTAGACTACAGGTTTCATACTGATTTTTTGTAACTCATTTCTTGTAACAGATCAACTTCATGCAAACTTCCCTAGTGAATATTCTATTTTACTTTTATTTATTTATTTATTTATTTATTTATTTATTATTATTATTATTATTGTTATTATTATTATTTTTTTTTTTTTGGTTTTTCGAGGTAGGGTTTCACTCTAGTCCAGGCTGACCTGGAATTAACTATGTAATCACAGGGTGGCTTTGAACTCTCAACGATCCTCCTAACTCTGCCTCCTGAGTGCTGGGCTTATTTTGTTGTTTTATAAATGGCTTTTATTAAAGAGAAGAAAGGCATGTAAGAGTTGCTTTTGTTGTATATTGACTGCTGTATGCAAATGTTCATGCAAAATTGAGCATTATAAGTTGCAGACAGTAAGTGAGCTGTACCTGGTAGTGTGTGGAAGCTGGAGGAGGATGCATAGTATAACTTACATTGGAAGCTATTTTCTTTGGGGAGAAAAGACTGAAGATAGAAAGGAAGAAAGGGCTCCTTGTATAAGCGTAAACAAAATTGAATTTATTTGTTAAGAGTACAAGCACTGGTGTTTGCCAATGGGAGAAGTAGTTCACACTGATTTATTTTTGGTGTTATCACTGAAGGAGGTGAATAGGTGGTTCATGATTCCTAGAAATTGGTGGAACATAGGTCAGGTCAGGCAGGGGTAGGTCATTTCAGATAAAGGCAAGGATGCAGCCAGGCATAGTGGTGTGCATCTTTAATCTTCAGCACTCGGAAGGCAGAAGTAGGAGGATCCCTGTTACTTTCAAATCATTCTGGGACTACATAGAGAAGTCCAGGTCAGTCTGGGCTAAAGTGCGACTGTACCTTGAAAAACAAAACAAAACAAAAAAAGAACAGAAAAGAAAGAAAAGGAAGGAATGATGGGAAGGAGGATGGATGGAAGGAAAGAATGAAAGGAGGGAGAGAGGATGGAAGGACTGAAAGGAGGGAGGGATGATGGAAGAAAGAAAGGAAGGGATGGAAGGAGGGAGAGAAAAAGGAAGGAAAGAAGGAAGGGATGGAGGGAGGAAGGCATGGATGTCACATAGATAGGAGAAAACCTAAGTCTCTATGAGGACCTACACTCACTCAGAGCTAATGCAAAGACAGTCCCTCAGGGTGAGCCCAGATAGGCCCCTGACCCATTTGCTTTAACTCATTTTTGTAATGGATCAACTTCTTCCAACCATGTCTAGGGAAAAATCTGTGGATTAATTTTTCTGTTTTCCCAACAAGAAATTCAATCAAACTTGAAAGAACTATTGATGAATCATAGGTGTAACAAATAGACAGTGTTAACAAAAGTTTGAGTTGTTGACATCCAATACTTGACTTAAACTCATACATTTTCACTGTCCTGTATCACATATAGTGCTATGCCCTGTGGTATTTATGGAGATCTAGCTTACTCTAGACTGTGTATTCCTTGATAACATGTGTTTCCAACTCCACAGCCCCTCACTTCATGTCTGACACCTACCAGGTAACCTAGTAATGGAAAACAAACCCATGAAAGCATCGATTGGTTTGTCATAAGTATCCTCAGGGGAACTGGTATGATTCTGTCATGAACTTCGTTATATTGATATGAAAATAATTTGTTTGGCTTTAGGGAGAAAAATACTTTTGAATTTATTTACCATTAGATTTCCTGGGTGTTTTCATACAGAAAAAAATAGATGTAAACATTTATTATTAGACATACACATTAAATTGGTTAAGGGATTATTAGGAATGATTAGGCAATATTTTTGTTCGGCCAAAAGAAGAAACCCAGATCTATACTAAATACAAGCTCACATTTCAAAACATTTTAGAAAATACTGAAACCCCGTTTTTCTAGGATATGCTGATAGATGCATGTGAGTGACAGACACCCTCAGGAATGTTGACAAAGGGTTAGAGAACACTTGGACTCATTTCCAAGTATATCTGGCTTAGTGGTCTACAGCATTGAGCAAAACTTCTAGAAAGGCCTGGGTTCTGAAAGCATAGCAGAGTGCCAAGGCTTCCTAGCTTCTGTTTCTCAAGTGATTCAACAAGATGTACAAGGAAATGCAGCCAAGTTTGGTGGTCACTACCTGATGAAAAACAGACAGCCTTTGGCTTTTCCTTGAGCAGGACTGATCAGGACTAACTGCAGTGTGAAGACTCTCTTGGAGTCAGGCTGGATGAGCAAAACAAACAGAAAACGTGAGCTTACCACACTAGGGACCCCATATGTTTTCAAAGTGGTATTAATGGAAATCTACTGTATCACCAAATGCACATTAGGTCCATTAGCTGAGGGTCAGACTGAGTCTGCTTTAGCGGCAGCATGAAGAATTGTCATGTCAATTCCATGAAGAATGGAGACATTCTTTATGATTTCTCATGATTATTAATATTTTACCATGTTTAATCTTCAAAATGATGTTTTTTCTGAAAAGAAGAATATTGCTATATGCCATTTTGTTTATGATATGTGGAACTTCATGTTTTGTCTTCAAACTGAAAAACTTGTTCCACATTCTTATTGGAAACTGGGGAAACACTTCTCATTTTGGTGCATGCAGTAATTTCTTCATGAAATGAAATACTACTTAGGTGTGTTGTTTGAATTAAATAAATAGGTTAGGGTAGATATTAGTATTCAAGAGAAAGTGATGTTTTTTTTTTTTTTTGCAAGAATGCAAATTATTAGAATTTTTCTAGGAATCAAGTACAAAAATTATTGGGATGAGAACTTATTGCTGAAAGGCTGGGTAGGCTCTTTCCCCACATCCCTAGTCGAATGACAGTCAGTTTGGAGGCTTAAGCAGACCTTTAGGATTCACCGCCTGTGTCGTAGCTTCACCCTCAGGCCAGACCTATGGTCGTTTTAAGGAAATGATTTATGTGTTGTAATAAATGTTACTTCTCAATCTGTTTGCTTGTTCAATACTTGAGGTCCCAAAAGAATAGGTCTATCTCAAATTAGGACTGGCATGTATTATCTGTCAACTTTATATAGTACTGTAAAAGTCATTCAGCTGACAGTAATATTAGGAGAATGTTTTATGGCTTTTGTACTGTGTGAAGCCTTGTAGGGGTGAGGAGTCTACTGGTCTGTAAGGTTCTGAGGTCCCGGATAAAGTTGCTTGTAGATGAGTCGTCACTGTGCATCTTGGTAAATGAACATCTGGCTCACATATTGATTCCATGTGTGAAAATGAGATCAGCCCATATAATGACCAGAATCAATCAGGCTGCAGCCAAGGAGTTATATGCACTGGTCTTGATTTGTTAGACAACCAGAATTGGCAGCACCTTGCATAATTTGGCACCAATTGACAAAGATTAGGCTGTTTGGGGGCCCTGAACGGTTATTAATTTGAAACCCCCCTTAAATATTTTGCAGAGTAGTATCAGCTGCAACTTATTTGTCCCAGCCTCCTTCTTTTCATAAGCGCTCTAATTGTCTTAGACAAACAAGTGAGCTTGTGGCCTGTTCGCTTTGCACAGGAAGACATAGGTTCTTTGATCCAGACAATATTCTTTAGCTCAACCTTGGAGCTATTTACTGAGGAGATTGATTTGCAGACAGACAGTAGAGCAGTTCTTTGTGATCCAAAATGAATACAGCTTCTTCTACAGGTTTTTAGCTCAAGTTTCTGCTACTTACTATAAGGGGGATAAAATGAAACTTTTTTTTTTTTTAATTAACTGGAGTTAGATTTTTATTTTACACACACACAAACACACAAATATATTTACAAATATTTGAAAACAGAAAGAGTTAGGCTATTTACCTGATTGGTTCCTTCACCTACATTTATGAGAACAGAGATAGAACTCAGAAAATGCCCAAATGCAATTTCATTTTTATACATTGCAAATCCTAAAGATAATCAAGTGAGATTTCATAACATGTATTTTATTCATTAATTACTAGGTACCAAACATTCTACCTGTGGTATATGAAAACGTAATATTTGACACAGTGCTTACCATAATCATCAAATTGATTTTTCCTGCCAAATAGTTTAACAGACTCATTTACTTTGTGTTTAGGAGTTTGTTTTAAGTAGGTAAGTATCTAAACCAATATTCAATTTTTTTCTCCAATTAAATAAGTGTCATTTGAACATTCTCTCTAAATGCTTGTTATATAATGGACCACATAATATAATAGTACCAATGCCAGGGCTGTTCTATAAATACATCTTTATAATATAATGGTGTAAAATGCATTCCATTGAGACCATTTGATTTTTACTAAGCACAGAAAAGAAAATAACTTGATTAGCTCCCAAAATAGGTTCTTCATAATAAATTTCAGTCCTAAATAGTGACAATGAATAATTTTACATTCAACTCAGAGCATAATTGGCTTTAGGCCCCTTGAACACAGTACATGCGGTGTCATCACCCTTCTCTTCCAGATTTTACTCCATATTTTCCCTGTAAGTGTATTTATTATAATTAAGATGTATTTCTTTGAGAAAAACGTTCAGGGTTTTAATATCTCATCAATTAGGTTATTAACACCGTTCATGGTGGTGGTGCGTTTGTGTGTCTTCTGAGTGACTCTTAGAAAGCTGTGACTAGCATGCAGTTATTTATATTCATCAACAAGATAAACTTCTCTCATGGGAGGCGGAATTCAACACCTATTTAAATGAATCATAATTAATTCAATGTTTTCATTTCTAAGATACATTTTTAAGTTGAAATTATTGAAAGATTTCAGAGGTGTTCAGAGTTTTGAAGGTTTTTGTTTACCTACCTCTATAACTTTCTGAGTTGGAAAATAACTTTTGATGGAAAGCATTTTTAAACAGCAAACACATATACTATTTTGTTTTTAATTGGGGCACTTTGAGTCTAAATAAACACTAAGTCTATGAGTCCTAGTCTTTCAGAATTTTAAAAATCACATCCAGAATTCTTACATACTATGGGAAAAATATTCACGAGTTTTTGCCAAATGCTTCACAAGATCACTTTGTAAGAATTTAGACGAGAGGCATTGGAACTGGGTGTATACCTCTAGTAGACATGGATGTACTTTCAAATGTCAGATCATTAACTGACACAGTCACATCTAACACCCATTATAGAAAATATACTATCAAGGTGTTGTCACAAAGTTGACAGTTAGAGAAATGGTAGTGTGTGGTGAATGCACACATGAAAACAATTTCAGCACACATGGGTTTTCCTGCCTTTTATGACTAGCCTCAGGTAAGAATTCTTGCATATTAAAAATATTACCACCATGATTTCAAAGTGAGGCCAAGTCGTGTTACTGGAATGTGTGATAATTTACCATCCTGTCTACACCATAAGTGAAACCATGCTAACAGCAACCATACTTAAACATGGTTTTGGTTATATTTCAAACATGGTGTGGACAGCTTTATATTTCACAAGACAGTTCTTTGTCTTTTTGTATATTGGTTAATTTGGTATAATTCTGTCAGTTGAACCATTCATAAGTGCTAATTGATAGTGACAATAACATTCAGTGAATTCTACAGATGTCCTAAAAAGGCCTGTCTTCTGTTTCTCTTTTATTTACACAAGAATGTTTGTTTGGTATGGTGAGATATAGTTTCACCAGGATGACAGATGATGGTGATGTCTGTATGACTATAAGGATCTAGATTCTATGCCTTGTAAAAATGCCAGGCTAAGCTTCATACATAACTGTTATGTGTGAAATAAAACATTAACCTTTGGTAGTCTTGTACTTAGAGATTTTCTTATACCTGAATAAAAGCTCCCAGTTTTAATTCATTCCAGGTTTATTTTATTTTGGATGTAACTTTCATATATCTTAACTAGCTATTTACTAAATGAATTCCTGTTGTAGGAGGTTATGTATTTTCAAAAGCAACAATCTTGGGAGAATTGCAGAACAAGTATTCCTTACTGTGTATGATTTCGTGGAAAACAACTTAGTGCTATCAGTGTACTGTAAATTGCATGTCATGCACCATTTTAAGAAAAGTATTTCCCTCAACAAAGTCATTGGACCTATCTCCTCTTCTGCTTGATTTTTTAATTATTTATTTTATTTTATTTTATTTTATTTTAGTGTGTGTGTGTGTGTGTGTGTGTGTGTGTGTGTGTGTGTGTGTGAAAGAGAGAGAGAGAGAATGGACATTCTAGGGCATCTATCCACTGCAAACGCACTCCAGATGCTTGTGCCACCTTGTGCATCTGGCTTTACATGGGTACTAGGAAACTGAACCTGGGTCCTGAGGCTTTTGATTCAAGCATCTTAGCAACTGAGCCATTTCTACAGCCCTCTGTTTTTTTTTTTTTTTTTTTTTTTGTCTTTAAAAAAAAGTATGTTTAGAGGTATAGATAATGATGAGGTTTCTGTCTGTGTTTTGGGTTGTGTGCATGAGAACAATGTCCGATCATAATGATAACTCTGAAAAAAAACTTGAACTCTCTGAAATAACTGGGCTTTATGTTTAGGAAGAAGCACCGTTTTTGGCCTTATTTTCTGAATGTGTCATTTTTCCAGGGATGTAAAAACAGTATAGAACATGATAAATATAGGAGCCCCTCAAACACATAAATGCTTTCAGGCTTATTGTGTTTAGATTACATGCCCACTGGCCCTGGTAACCATTCTTCCTTCAGAGAGGTTAAGCATGCATGCATTGTTAATAGTCTAGGTAAGAAGTCATACAGTTCTCAAGCTGAAGAATTGTTGTGGATTTGAATCCATAGCACTTGGAGACCACTTCAAAGACAGCTGGAAGTGAGAAGACTGGAGCATGATAAGGAGAAGATGAGGAAATGGTCCTACCCTGGCTAACAAACGGGGCTCTATGTCTACTGGATAAATAATATGCCTCTTTCAGTTGAGTAGTCCAATGGCACACCATCCTGTATGATGCCCTTGGAAAAACACACTGTATGTAATAAGTGTGCAGTTATCTTCCCCATTCACAATGATACCAAATAAGGGGAAAACATGATTTTTGATGCTGTAATAACTTGGTGGTACAAATTACAGCATTTCCATATTAAGAAAGGAATGTTCATACTTTTCTGCAGCCCAGAAATAACCCCAGAATTGATCAAGATGATGCCTACATGCATACTGTGTGCAGATTTGCATCCTCAATAAAGGACTAACTTTTGTCTCTTTCCAAGTTATTTTATTTTGTCAACCTTAATTCTATATCTTTTAGAGCTACAGAAACCTTAAAAAAATCTGATGGCACTACCTAAATTTTAAATCAACAATCTTATTACATGTTTAGTTTCAGAAATTAATGCTTCAAGGTATTTTAGAATATTTAAATTGATTCCATGTGGCTTTATCTACTTGCATTTTATTTTTATGTGAGAATGAGAGAGAGAGAGAGAATTGGCACACAAAAAAAAAGTCTCCAGCCAGTGCATTTGAACTCCCGATGTTTGTGCCCCCTTGTGCACATGTGCAACCTTGTATGTCTATGTCACTGGTGCATCTGGCTTATGTGGGCTCTGGAGAGTAGAACGTGAGTCTTAGGCTTTGCAGGCAACTAACTTAACTGTTAAGCAATCTCTCCAGCCCTCTACCTACATTTTTAATAATTAGAAAGTATAAATTCATTTTTATTGTAGAAAAGATATTGAGTGCCTTATCAAAACCCCTTTTACATTTTAATACCTCTCTGTTATGTTTTTTGCATTCTCTGATGGCAATTTTTTTTTTTTTCCAACTGGCACTGACCTTGTTCAGTTGCCTAGTGAGTCACTGATATTTGTGTCTTCAGTGTTAAGCTTATAAAGTTTTGATTATACAGAGATGATTAAAGGCAGGGTGTTTCTGGATATTAATATAGATATAGATATAATATAGATATAATAATTTTGAAAATGATTTGTCAGAAACTCTAAATTTTGACTAACTGAATGTCTCTCATTTTACCGTGTTTTTTTTTTTTTTTTTCCAAGGTAGGGTCTTACTCTAGCCCAGGCTGACCTGGAATTCACTCTGCTGGGATTAAAGGCGTGCACCACCACGCCTGGCTCATTTTACCATGTTAGATGATCCATCCTTTAAAAATGGGGAGACTGGTGATATAGCTCAGTTCAAAGAATACTTGGGTTTGATGCCCAAAACTTCATAATACTTGGCATGCTGATGTATGTTTGTAATGCTATCACTTAGTAGGTAGAGACAGGAGGATCGAGGAAGTTCAAGATCATTGCAACATAGCAAGCTTGAGAGCAGCCTGGGATACATGAGTTCCTTTCTCAAAGGAAAAAAGTATTAACAAATAGAAATGGATATGCATAAGTATATATGTATAAATATCCCAAGTATGATTTATTGACCTGTTCCTTCTAGAAACTGGTCAGATATTTCCTCATTGTGTATACTTAGCTTTTTAACACTTACAAAATTCACATAGGGCATGTAGGTTAGCACATACTGTACTGCAGACACTGAATTGAATCTAGATATTCTATTTGAGCTCTAGAGTTTGGTGTTCATGGATACCATCTAAGCTGTTAATTGCCCTTCAGGTGTTTTGGCAACTAATCCTTATAAATGTCCATATTTCCATAGCCGTGGCTTCCCTTTTCATAGTCCTTACATTTTCTTGGGTCCTGCATCAAAGAGATAAGAGGAAGGGAGTTGGTAATTGGAGGTAATTAGCCTTTCATTATTCTAGTTTTTGAAGTTCAAGCTTATTAGGGCCTCAACCTCCAAGGTTTTATTATCTGTTTTAAGGCTGCAAGCCTCGATTCTTTGTTGATTTTTCTCGATTTTTGATCCTCATGCATAAGAAAACAAAATAATTCACAGAATGCTGATTTAACTGATCTGGCACTGATCCCATGGTTGGATGTATTTTTTTTTTTTTTATCAAGAAAAAAAAAGGGGGTCTCACCTGCCACGTATCAGACGGATGTTATTTTTTTCTTCCATGTGATTTCATTCAGTTTCCTGTTAAACCCTATAGACATGATGACTGTTAAAATGCTATGAATGTAGATTTGTTCCCCTTGACTTTCAGTGAATCTCAGGAGATTTCCAGTTGAGAAAGACAAGACCATGTGTGGATTTTAGGAAAATCATCTGCTGGCAGTGAGGAAGATGCACTGGAAATGGTAGAAGCAGATGTCCAGATATGAGCGAGAAGAGGAGACGAGCTAGAAGACTGAACTAGCACAGTGGAGTAGATTTCAAGGAGAGACGACTAGGTCTTGGAGAAATTTAGATGACTAGAGTTGGTGCCAAAGAAACACTACATGTGAGGGGAAAAAAAGTGAAAAGGCTTCCTATTTTGGTTCTGTCTGACAGTAAAAAAAAATGTATCATTTTCATATACAAATAAGAAGAGGTAGTAGACACTTTTGTCAGTTGTTTTTATAAGGATCTATGGAACTCAGATTAGTGATAATATTTTTTTGCAACAGAAGCCTTAAATTTCACTTAATATCCTGTTTTTAAAAAATGTTTATTTACTTATGTCTTTATTTGAGAAAGTGAATGGATGAATGAATTAATAGGTGTGCCAGGGCCTCCTACCCCTGCAAATGAACTCCAAACACATGTACCACTTAGTGCAACTGACTTTATGAGGTATTGGGGAATTGAACCCAGGTCACCGGGCTTTGCAAGCAAGTGCTTTTAACCTTGGGGCAATCTCACCAGCACAGTATACCTGTTTTAATACTACAAACAGGTAAAAATATAACTCCTGGAGATATTTTTATAGCAGTTATATAAAGATTTAAAAATTAAGAGTCTCTGGGAATTGGTTGAACATTGGGCATGGGTGAGCATTTTCAGTGTTCAATGCTCCCATTATAAGATGTGTATATGTCAAGTATAGTAGTTATGCCATACTGCTTTTTTATATTTGTCTGCTTACCTCACTACAATCTGGTGTAGATCTCAGTATCCAAATGGGCTCTTATCATTCAGATTCCTTCCATCTAACAGAGTACCTGGCCCATGGGCACACTGCCCACTCAGCTATGTGCTTACTGGATGAATAAGTAAATATTCATGGATTTAACAAAGAAGCATGTGCTGTGAGAAATATGATTTAGAATTTTCACCCGTGAAGAATAGTGAGACAGCTTTGGTGAGAACCAGCAGAAAGCAGTGGGTAATGATTATACCAAGGCAGGAGACAGTTAAAGAATTAGTTGCTGCTAACTGTGAGGGCTCATTTAGCAGCCACAGCCCAGAACTAAGGGAGAAAGAGCAATGGAAGTAATTATACAAGATGTGCTCACTCGTGGAGGGTATGCTTGACTATCACCTTCATATTTAGGATTTCTTATAATTATCAATAATGAGTGCTAGGACTGTCCATAGTCTCACTAAAAAAAAGGAAAAAAAAAAGAAAAAAGAAAAAAACTTTATTTTTTTAACTCAAGAAAATGATTATAAATTATTCTGTATTCTACATATCATGATAAATTAGAAATTACTTTGTAAATACTGTTTATAAGGATTTAGAAACGTTTGTAAGTTATAATTGTGCAAAGAAGTTTTTACATAATTTAGTGAGTATAGTATCATGGCTGATTACTTTTGTAATCATGGAGGTAATCAACTGAGAAAAACTGAATTAGATAAATCTTATCCTGGTTGTTTTTCTATGACACAAGGATGATATTATGCTTTTAAGATAACCAATAAATCTAGCAGATTCACAGGGCTCTTCAGGTCATAGTTAACTGCACTTTATATCTTAGCTCACTACATTTTTTCCAGTTATATGAAAACATACTATCAAAGCAGATATATTGCTCAGATTCAGAAAAAAGCTAACAAATTATTTTATTCTGTTTTACTCAGTTTTTAAATATGCATCATTCCTCCTACCCCAGGTAATGATGTAGAAACATACAGACAGGTATGTACATGCAGTGTGCACATGTACGAATGTGTGGAGAATAAGGACAACCTGGAGTGTTTATCCTCAGTTTTGCTGTCCATTATTTTTGTTTGTTTTTGTTTTTGAGACTATGTAGCACAATGCCTGGAGTTTAAATTAATTCACACTGACTGGCCAAGGAGCCCAAGTACGTGGGTCCTACCTCTCCAATACTGAGATCGGAAGCATTTATACCTGGACATTTTTTTTAGCATGGGTCCTGGGGACCAAACTCAGGTAGGTCCTCATACTTCACTGAAAAACTATCAGCTAAACTATACCCCACAACCATCTTAACCCCTGTATTCTAATATTTCCGCAACCTGCTTTGTTTTTGTTTTTCTTTTTATTTCAATGCATTTCATTTCCCCCCTAAGACTTAGTTAAGTATCATAATAAGCCTAAAGGGTATATGAGTATTTCCATCTGTATTACAGTATTTCCATGCTGTAATCCAGCATGCCTCCCTGGCAGTAATTGCTGTGCCAAAAACAGATTAACTCCATCCAACTTCAGTAAACAGCCAGGGTTAGCTTGTCTCTGTCTCAGGTCATAATTGTTTTCTTTTCATGAAAAAAATACATTATGATGAATCACACTTCCCTCAATAAGAGCATTTCTTCATTAAAAGATATGTCATGAATTTCCTTCAGTGATATCAAGTAAACTTTAATTTGCTTTGTGTAACGTGAACCTCTTGTTTTAAATGTATGAAATTTCACATCTATAAAGTTCATGCCTTCTACTACATTATATCATACTTTTCTGGCTTGTTTACTTACTGGGTTCCATGTAAGTAAAATTTTAAAAGTGTAAAATTATTCTCTAGTGTCTATGATCAAAATGAAATTAGTCTTTTTAATTTTTTTATTATTAGTATTTGAAAAAGAGACACACACAGAGAGGGAGGGAGAGAAAGAGAGGGAGACAGAGAGAGGTGAGCATGCCAGAACCTCTAGCCACTGCAAACCAACTCCAGATACATGTGCCACCTTATTTGGCTTACATGGGTACTGGAAAATCAAACTTGGGATCTTAGGCTTCACAGCAAGCACCTTAACTGCTAAGCCATCTCTCTGGCCCCTGGTATTTATTTTAATTCATAAAATTGCTTAAAGTGTTTTATAAACATATACTTACATAAAATCATTGAAGCAATTTTAAATCTTTTTTTTGCTTGTATGTGTGTATGTACTGTCATGTGCGTGGTGTGTTGCGGTATGGTGTGTGTGGGAGGAAGTGGTTTGGTGTGTGTAGTGTGTCCATATGTGTGTGTGTGTGTGTGTGTGTCCTTGAAGTGCACCATGTGTTCAACTGCAGTGGAGGCCTTCACCTGTTGTGGCCAGAGAAAAACATTGGGCGACCCACTCCATCACTTTTCCACCTGGTCTTATTTGAGCTGAGTTTCTACTTAAAAAAAAAAAAAAAAAAAAAAAAATTTATTTGTCTATTTGCAAAAAGAGAGTGAGAGAGAATGGATCTACCAGAGCCTCTACCCATGGCAAACAAACTGCAGATGCATGCACCACTTTGTGCACCTGGCTTATGTGGGTACTGGGGTATAAAACCCAGGTCTTTAGGTTTTACAGGCAAGTACCTTAACCATTGAGCCACCTCTCCAGCCAAGCCGAGTTTTTTTTTTTTTTTTTTTTTTTTTAAATTAGATACGGACGTACTTAGTATGTA
Source organism: Orientallactaga sibirica (assembly GCA_036365145.1). Taxonomy (NCBI): domain Eukaryota; kingdom Metazoa; phylum Chordata; class Mammalia; order Rodentia; family Dipodidae; genus Orientallactaga; species Orientallactaga sibirica. The sequence continues at coordinate 82,974,309 of JAEOAD010000003.1, read as the reverse complement.
AACAACACATATTGGTACCATCCTTTCCCTCCTTCCTGCCCCTTTTCTGAAGAGGCGATCCTTGTTGGGGATGCAGGCCAACCCCATGGGGATTATGGGTCATGCATTGTGGGAGCAGCAGTCAGTTATGGGGGAGAGGCAGTGTCTTTGTGCACAGTGTCTCATCTTGTGGCTCTAACAATCTTTATGCTCCCTCTCCTGCAAAATTTCCTGAGCCATGTTGGGTGCATTTTAAATCTACTTCAGTGATGGACTCTTTAGGAGCCTCTGGATCTCTGCTTTGGTAGGTGTTGAGTGTCCTCAGTGTCTGTCTCCTTCATCCTTGTGCTGATATCAGGTTCACTGAGAAAGCAGCACTCTTGCTCATTTCCCCAATTCCTCTGTGGTTTTAGCTGGGGCGAGGGTGAAGTGTGATGGGTCATTTCTCTCCTCTGGTCCTGCTCCCATCGGAGAAAGAGAAGCAAAATCACCAACAGAGAGTGAAGTCAGCATTGGTTAAATGGATAACCATTATTAATTCAGAGAAAATTTTGTTTGCTTCTGTGTCACTTAGACTTTGCATTACTCTGCCAGATATTAGCCACTTTCCCCGGGTAGCTCATGTAGTGTCTCCTAGCACTAGATGGTCTAACTGTCTGGGGACTGCGAAGCCAAGTTTTTTATTGACACTGTTTTTTTTTTTTTTTTGTTGTTTTGTTTTTGTTTTTGTTTTGCAAGCCAGGGCAATTTCGTGGTTTCTGTTCCTTTTGAAGGGCTGAGATTATGTGTGTATGTGACCATGCCAGCTGTTTATTTGGGAATATAATATAAGAAGTTATTTACCTCTGAGCCATCTTTCTATCACTTAATTATATAGTTTCTTTTCTAAATTTATTACACCTTGGTATCAAAATGCCACTATACTGCAGTTCTATGTTGCGCTAAAGCTGTTAGCTTCACCTATGTGGTTTTGGGATTTGTAACTTTTTCTCTCTCAAAACTTTCTAATCTCTGTCTTCAATGTAAATGTCTTTGTTCCTGGGTTCAGAAATGAGCTCTCTTATGCATTTCATTTTTGTGTTTCTAATTTGTCAAGCTCTTTAAAAGTAGAACATGAAAATAGAATCATATCAAGGATATGGGTCTTGTTTAAATATGTTTTATTTATTTATTTATTTGAGCAACAGAGGAAGAGAGAGAGAGAATAGGTGTGTCAGGGCCTCCAGCTATTGCAAATGAACTGCAGACGCATATGCCCCCTTGTGCATCTGGCTTACGTGGGTCCTGGGAAATCGAACTGGGGTCTTTTGGCTTTGCAGGCAAATGGCTTAACCACTAAGCCATCCTTCCAGCCCCCAGTGGGTATTTTTATTATTAGGAAAGCACATGGTCATCAGCAGATGGGTTCCGTTTGTTCATTTTTGTTGGGAAGCGTGTTATTGTCCCTTTGACAGTCATCTAAAATCCCTACAGAGGAATTATTCTCATTCTTGATTTATGAACTTGACAGTTATCCTTGTAAGAGAACAGTACTAGAGAGATAATATAATTTTGAATCTTAAGATAAAATATATTTTCAAATAATAACCTTAGCTTTGAAAAGATTCACTTACTAGTTGGCATCATGACTGTTCAACAATGACAGATGAGTATTGTCTGTAGTTCTAATAAATTGTTTCCAAAATACCTACGTCCAACTTAGATTCATGGATGGAACTTCATGTTACACCTTCTCAATTATAATTTTTAAATTTTTTTTAAAATTTTTATTATTGTATGTATTTTTGCAAGTGTGTGCTTGTGCCATGGTGCACATGTGGAGGTTAGAGTAAAACTTTCAGTCCCGAGTCTTGGTTGCCTTCCACCTGCTTGAGAGCAGTGTCTTTCTCATAGTCATTATTGTTATTGTTGACTATTGGGCCAGCTGCAAGCGTCTAGTGAATTCTTCTGTCTCCATCTCACCTCGTGCTGTCAGCATGCTGTGGTTACCAAAACCCACCAGGCTTATTTATTTATTTATTTATTTATTTATTTATTTATTTATTTTACTGTGGGGTGTTTTTACAGTATCTTAATCATAGTTTAAGTTTTTACCTTCTTCTTGCATATAAAGATTTATTTGTTTGTTTTTCTTTTTTCTGAGAAGCATCTCACTGTATAGCCCATGTTGACCTCTAACTTGCAACCTTCTACCTCAGCCTTCTGTGTGCTGGTATGCTTCACTATTTTGTCTCTTTTGTGTTTTGATATGATACATCTGAAGTTCCCTGTTTGCAAAGGAAAGTTAGCATATCTAGTTGTTGATTCAGACTTTCTATCTTTGAAAGCAATGTGTTATATTTACAGACCTTATCATCCATTGTCCCAATACAGTAACTAGGAGACAGTCTTATTCCAGCCTATAACCCATTGGCTTGAAAGCGCTCTTTTGGAGACAAAGGAGATGGCTTCTAATTATGTTTCTGGCAATTAACACCTGGGTCCTATTGGTAATTTCTTAGGCCTTCTAAATTGTAACTTTATTTTCAACCTATTATAAATAGTGCCTCTTAGTGTATAATTATTATTGTAAGAATTAGAGCTAATGGGTTTTCAGGACTTGACAAGCAGTAGTTTGATGCCCAACAGATGCAGCTATTAACTCATTTTCTAATGCACAAGGAGCCATGGTAGTGAAGTTAGTGGATTCCAAAGACACTCAGTTCATGTTCTTTATTATTCATTAACAATTGAAAATGATCATGAAAAATGGGATTAAGAGGCTCAAAAATACCATCTTTTTGAAGATACCTGAGAATTCAATAATTCCCATGATGAATTCATTTTGTTGGGCTCTCCATTCAAAGTGCAGTTTTCCTGGGTGACCTTCAGTGGGTTTAGCCTGCTCTTGTGCCCCATACATATTTTCCATAAAGCTTGAGTTTTGCAAAAGGCTAGGCATGTGAGCGCTTATTTTCCTGTTGCGCAGGTGAGGCTGGCAAAAGATCTTCAGTAGCTGGAAAGGTAAAAGGACCTTGCTTTGCATGAGCAGTCAGCCTCAACTATAGGGAAGAATTTGCATTATTCAAGTGAAAAGCATCCTAACCTCAGATTCTTTGGAGCTAGAGAATCCCACTTAGTAAATGACTAATGCAGACTTTTATTTTCCCTTTACAGTTTCTGCCATAATTTGGCTTTTCTATTTCTGACATAAAATCTATTACACTAGAATGCAGGTTTCTTCAATGAAGTAAATAACAGTATGTTTCCCAGGGAGCAATCGAACAACAAAATAAAACAGTGCTTACTGTTTTTTGAAAGTTGTGTCAGATCGTCATGGTAATACAGAGTTGCATCATGTTGTCATAGCAACCAGAATTATAAAACGAATTTAAAGAGGATGAGAAGATACCCTTTGATGGTGTTCTTCCTTTACCTTTAAAAATTCTGTTCCTCCTCTGCTTCTGTGTATTTCTTTTTATTCTGATAAACTGTGGAAGACAAGTATGGCTGGAAGGAATGAGGAGTCATCCTTCCACTCAACTGAAGACCAGCAGCACAAGGGTTTAAGCCATCAAGCTCTATCTGAGCCAGGTAGGATTTAGGGTCTGGAGTGCAGGAGCAGATCCTCTACTGCCAGGCCTTCCCAAGTCCTTGCAGGAAGAAATTCTACTCCAAGTGGTTTGAAAAGGTATTTCATCTTTCTTTATGATTATTCATGGCTTTCCTTTCAAGCAAAACCATCTCATCCTTGCTTGGAACACAAAGCCTTATTGAGTGCTGTGAGCTGATTCATCAAACTTCATCAGGCTTTGCGGAAGATTTCTTTTCTCTGTAATTAGAATGATTTAAGTCATTATAGTTGCTCAAGAGGTTAAACCTTGACCCTTGAGGTGAAAAACTAATTTCAATGCTAAACCATTTCTATTATTCCACAGTGGAAGGAAAAATGCTGCACTGCCACTTTAGACTTTTGTTGGTGGAGTACATCCGATGAACTAGTAAGGACTAAAGCAAAATAAATTTGTTCACTTTGAAGGTTTGCTAGAAATCAATTGTATTACATATGCCTTCTCTTGGCACTCACCCTCATGGCATGAGCAATTCCCTTTTGTTCTTTTCTTGCCCCATCTCTTCTTCCCCACTTGCTTTTTAACAAACTCTTTAGAGTCTGGCAAGTTGGAGCAAGTTTTCAGCATTAATAGTGAGCAGGTAGTATAATACTATTTTTAATGAATGTCTGTTTTCTATTCTTTACTGTGCTTTCTTTGGAATGAGGCCCACGAAACAAAGTATTAAGAAAACACACTGCTGCCCTGGAATGTGTGTATTAGTGCAGATTATTTCCTATTAGCAGATTAGCTGCAAGGCTATTGGCTCAGAGAGGTCTTTGAGAGCATTTTGTTTTGTAACTGATTCAAGCCATGGGAGAGAATTGCCACCATGATTGGAAAGAAGAATTAGCTACTGTTGCCATGGACACTGGACTTCACAGTCCATTGTTGAATCCACTGCTTCAGCATGAGATGTCCCAGCGTGAGTTCAAGCTTTGTTAATGAAATGATCGAATATACTTTCTCAGAGCTGTAACGGAACCTTGTGAAAGATATGTGAAATATATATTTTCTGATACAGATTTCAGTGTCTTCTTTATTAATTAGCATTACCACCCAAAATAACATCATCTTGCTCCATAGTCTTCCATGAAACCTAATACACAAATGTATTTAAATAGAAATATATATTTGTAAACATTCCCTATTGCTAATCTTTAAAATTGTATTTTGATAAAATAAAAATTCGATGTTCAAATCATTCTTTTCATATCCATTTCAGTATGCCCTCTAACAGTATAAGCTTATAATGTATCCTATGTTATGTGTACATGTGTAAGATACTTTATAGAATGATGTAGAACAGCTAATATGTTTTTAAGGGTGGACTACATCCAATGGAACCTCCACAAAGCTATAATTTCTCAAACTAGAATGAAGTTGTAGAAGTAAAAGACTAATATGGTAATAGGGGTGAACACTTATGAAGCCCAAAGTGAAAGTGACAAAATGTTGTCACCACCAGACATTTGCTAATGGTCCAATCTGCAGAGAGTTAAGGGCAGGCTAGAAGCCAAGCACTGTGTTCTGCACTTCAAAGAGAATGTGTCCTCTCGACAAGGCTTGCTTTCTTTGTACCTTACAACTCCTATTCATCTAAAACACTCTTATTCTATTATCCCACTGACAGTACTGTTTTGTTCACTTAATTCTCTGAGAGACCTAGATTAAATCATGGGTCTGCTACTAAATGACCATGTGTCTTTGGGCCATTTGCTTACCTTTTCTAAGCCTCAGTTTCCTCAACTACAAAGTAGAATGACAATAGCATCCACCTGGTAGAGTTGTTTAAGGCGATTGAATTAGTTATTTATACACATGTAAACACATACAGTGCATATATATAATAAGCATATTATATACTGTGTAACATTATATTGGTATATATATATATAAATAAAATGATTGGCCCTCAATAATTATACTTGTAATATTGACGTATCTTCAGTGACTTCCTACTTGTGATAAAATGGTAAGGTATTTAATATTTGAACCCTATTGCTGCATACTTTCCTGTCTTGCTTCCCAACTCCTGAAAATGCCTCTACTTATTACCCTGGACACATCCAAAATCTGCTTCATAAATAATCCCACCTCTGAGTCATTGCTGATGAAAGCTTTCCAAAGATACTCCTAAGATAGACAGTTTCAGAACTATCTCTGGACTAATTTAACCTCTGCCTTCCCAATATTTTCTATTTTTCATCTTAATAGCTTTTTAAAGTTAATTTATATTAGAAGCCAAGTAACACCTGGTGTGAAATTGAAATATTCATAGCTCATCATAATTTTGAGTCCTCTTGCATATACTTCACTTACAAAAGTATTAAACAACTATACCCCAGGGCTTTCACAAATTCTGTTTTATATAAAAATTTGAATTAAACCATTGTAGAAGTATTCCTTGCTAAATATATAATAGGTTTGGTCAACTTGATATTCGTCACTGTATAAGAATTGCAGTGTCATTTTGTACTGGCTTCTTGTTAACTGAAAGAGTGGCAGGGACATCTAATCGAGATTGCCATAGTTCCTTTCTGTTAGTATAAAGGATAAGACTATCATGTCAAACTCAAGCTAACAGGACAACTGAAAGAATTTTACTTCATGATGAAATGAGTAATGCATTCCTGTTCTGCACATCTTGTGACTTCTTTTTGAATCTTGACATATAAATTCAATGTAAATAAATGCAAATAACTTCCTTTGGAGATGACAATCTGGCAAACCCATCTACCTGATAAAAAAGAAAAAGTAAAATTTCTCAATATAGATAATTGTGAGAACACAGCTGCACAAAGGGAATGGGCCCTGTCTTTGGTAAGTGTAATTACTACAAAGTAGAGGGTCAGATGTCATCTACAGCCATACCACACTGAGTGCACCCAAACTTGTCTGATCTGGCAGCTAAGCAGTGTCCCACCTGGTCAGCACTTAAATAAAAGGTTTGTTTGCTTACTTAACAGCATCTTAGGGGGTGGGAAGAGTTTTGTTTCTATTAATTGCAATCTTAAGCAAATGATTTAACAATTTTCTGAAAAAATCAGACTCCAGGATAGATGTTCTAGGGCTTCCTGTTGTGATGGTGTGTTTAGGGGTTGGTGAATTAGATTACTGAAAATACACAGGATCACTTTTGTATTTAAAGAGCTATGATCTGGTTTGAATTAAATTGAAATAGTGCGTGTGCTTTTCTATTTACAAATAAAAAGTCAACCCATACTTCTAGAAAAATGTTTTTCTAGTTGTTGATATTTAATTAAAGATTCATAAGAAGATAATTGCAGTTTCCACTTCCAAGTGATTAATCCTACAGTTTAAGACAGTGGATTACTTGGGCAGATCACCCTGTGAGTGTTAGCAGCACTAATACCAGAGAAATGAAAAAGAATAGCAACAGAAAAGCAACCTTTTGATTCAGAGGACAAAAAATAAAATACGCTATTTATTGTAAATCACAGCTGTTGCGAGATGTATGCAATTATTCTCTGAAATCATAAATTGTTAGCATACTTACAATTAAACATTAGAAAATGTCATTTTGCGTGAATGCAAAAACACATGCATATTGTAGTTCTGTATTGGTATTAAGATAAAAATATAACTTGAAAAAATCTTAATGCAGAAATTGGCATAGTTAACCATACTTCCATTCCCATTTATAATAAAGAAATTTAAAATTATTCTCATTCTAATGAAAAGTTGAGAAGGAATTAGTTATTTCTTAGTCTTTATATCCTGCTCATTTTATGAGAACTGGCATCTCAGAATACCCTGTAAATCTGTTCTTGTCCCAATAAAATAGCTTTGTCATGGTGACATAAAAAGGTTGTTTGACATAACCACCTATGCGTACCTTGCACTGATTTCTGTATAAAACTACAATTAAAATGAAATTTAATAAAATGTAAAAGTAACCATCAACCAAATTCTACAGATTTATCACAGTTTTACTTTCTCTTACATTTAGGTCAATCCATGAAAACTGGAGGACCAGGAACTTTTCTTTAGCAGTGAATGAAAGGACACACTCTTTCAAAATAATTACCATACAATAAGAGAAGAGACATATTAAAAGTTTGGATATTTCCAGAGATATGAAAGGCTATAAAAGTATACATATTTGTTCTTTATTTTTAATAAAAATATTTAAGCATATTTTTGAAAGTTGCTACTTTAACGGAGGTCTTTTGGAAAGCCAAACACAAGCTAACTGGAGCTTTTGTAAAGTATATATCAATAGTCTAAGTGAAGCCGGGCGTGGTGGTACATGCCTTTTATCCCAGCACTCGGGAGGCAGAGGTAGGAGGATTGCTGAGAGTTCGAGGCCACCCTAAGACTACAGCGTTAATTCCAGGTCAGCCTGGGCCAGAGTGAGACCCTACCTTGAAAAAAAAAAAAAAAAAAAAAAAAAAGTCTAAGTGCCATGGAATCACTTTTCCATCCCACCTGAAGTCACTCTCTGCTTTAAAATTGAATGTAATGTGGCCTCAGGACACAGTGGAGACATCCACACTCTTTAATGTTGGAAACCTCAACTCTTTATTAGTAAACCAAGAAACATGGGATTGCTAAACCAAACTTTGTCAGACAATGGGATGTTAGAAAACTCTCTAATTGGAAAAGACTGAATGCTTGAGAAGGAATTCTGTGTCTTTTTATAAAGGAGGTAAACCCCTTTAATTTGTTATTTTCTTGAAAGCTTGTTGCTTTTTAAGTCTAGGGTTTTGTCAGACTTTTAGTCTGATTTGGTTTTGTGTAATGTGAGGGGCTGGGCAATGTGGCTTCACAAAAAATAAGTAAGAAAATATGTTTCCACATGTGGTGATGAAAGATGCTAACATTTTAGCAGAATTCTGTTCATCACATCTGTTTCTAACTGAAAATATATATACCATATTATTCACTTAAGACCAGGTATATATCCATCTTGGACAGAAATGGGAGCAGGATATGGACAGTGGAAAAGCCACACTAAGTTATTTAAGGTGATTTACAGTGGACAGAATATAGTTTTGATATAGTAGAAATATAGTATCATTATAACTGTACAATCAGAAGACAGAGTGTTGTTGTTATTATAAATATATAATGCAAAAATATAATGTAAATGATTGTGACTTACTGTAAAGATTTACTCTTTTATGAGAAAACTTCTGAAGCAAACACATACATCCTACCTGCAATGACAGTAATCCTAAGTACTGATGAGCTTATACGTAATAAATTATCCAATTGTGTGTTCTATACTTACATGTCTAATTTGCTCATATTTTGTAATACAAATTCCCAGAGTTATCTTGAGTGAGAAGGGACTATATAGTCTATAAAGTATTCTGAAGGGTTGTTTTCAAAATAGCGGGTTTACTACTGATCGTCTTATAATTAAACAAGATTGATGGGTCACCATCTTACCTCCCAAAGGTGATAAAATACTAACAGTTAAAAAAAAAAAAAGCTTAGAATACCACGCACTATAATTCTTTGTGGGAATGATCAGAATTCGGTTACCTTGGGGCCTTTATCCCAGTTCTAGAAGTGGAAAGGAAAGTAGATACTGGCTCAGTGTGAACTTTTAGTTATGGCTTTAGTTCACAGCCAAGCGTTCTTGTTACCCCTTGGATATGGTGTTGTCAGTTGAATAACTTTCATTTCTTTATTTAAATGCTGAAAGGTGACAGATATTGACATTGTTATTTTTTTTTTTCTAGAGAAAATGGCATTAACAGATACTCCATTAACTGATGGGACACCATTTGATAAATTGAGGTTTATGTTGTACGGATTGCACTAAACTTTAACTCCATGTAAAATTATAAAGAACCAGACTTTCTTGGTAAATAATTAGAAAGTTCTACAAACTGACAGCTGTAACATGGTTTTTCATTTCATTTCATTTACACTGAACCTGAGTCCAGATTTTTCACATTGTATTTCATATAGGCTGTTCATGATGAAAAGCCAGTCAGATCAAAGATGTGTCGTTCTTACATCAGTAGGTAATTTTATGTTGCGTGTGTAACTGAATCATTGCTTGGTAGTCACATGGCATAGTTTTTATGTTATATTCTTAGCAATAATTGAGGAAATAGTATGAATAGCACTCAGTAAATTCTTTAAAATTCAGCAATAGCAGTAGTTTATGCTTGCTTAGTGGTTGCTGTGCCATACTCTGGTCTTATCACTCTAAATATATCACATCTCGCTAACATTCATATGAGCCATTCATGATTACTATGATTTATTCCCAGGTTGCTGGCTTTGTTCAATTCTATCATTTCTTCAGTAGCTTTTCCCCACAGAGTGTTTATAATCATTCATAAGGTCTTGTCTTTTATCTTGTCCCATACCCCTCACAAATCACCTTCCTTGTGTATTCCTTTCTCACTCTTAGGTTTTAGGATATACAAACAAGTAATCCACAGTTGTCATTCTCTGGAATTACATTATTTGAGTACATGTTTGTTTTCTTTTTCCTCTGAACGGGTGCTCCTTAGGCTATTGCTTTTGCCCTGCTCTCTGGGATATCTCTAGTACCCGTAAATACCTAATTCACACCCTGTGCCAAGTAAACACTTGCTGCATAAATGAATTGCAGAGTTCACTGACTCCGCAGGGTGAAAAGAGTATAGTCTATGTGATGAAAGGACAAGCTTATTTAACCTTCTTTCAAATGTATCGTGCCTAAGTCCTCCTTTTTTTACTCCTACACAGGAGCTTTTTGCTTTCTCTCCTAATTTATTGCCTATTCACCTTCAGGTAATCTACTACCTGTTTCTTTCTCTGAATTCCCTCCCTCTTGCCCATCCTGTAAATATGATAAGCATACCAAATTGAAGTGTGTCCTTGTACAAAACTATCTGATGACTCGTGCTTGGGTTTCCTGAACTGTTTCTACATGTGCATCATGCTCCCTCAGCACCATCATAAGCTCCAGCTAAATTGAGGCAACGGTCTCTACTATTCCCCATTGACAGGTTATATATACTGTTATCCATATGTACTGGCAGTGCGTGGTAAGCATATATATAGGATGACTTAAGAAGCATGGGACACATTGAAAAACTCAAAAGGCATCTGTTCTTCTGCTTCATAACAAATCACTTTGAATTTAGCAACTTAAAATACCATACTTTAAAAAAAAAAAATCTTGGTCTGTATAGACCATGAGATAGGGCACAGCATAAGTGTATATTTTAGTCAGCATCTCCTGGGCTGAACCTGAGGTGTCAGCAAGGGCTGAGTTTTCTTCTAAGCTCACTGGTTTTGGGCAGGTTTCATTTCCTTGCAGCGATAGGAATAAGGTTCTATTTTCCTTCCAGCTGTTGGCCAGGGACCACTATCAACCCCTGTGTTGGTACAAAGATGTCTGCTTTCTTCTAGATAAGGAGGGACACATTGCAGATTTCCTTGGTTGAGAGCAGCTAGGGAATTTTAGTACTTCAAGCCCACCTGGACAATCTATTATAGAGTAACTGACTTGGAATCTTAATTCTATTTTCAGAGTCACTTCACAGCAGTTCCTAGGTCAATGTGGTTGAATAATTAAGACATGAACTAATTAAGAGATGTATGTATTATAGGGACCAGGAACCTCAGAGACATCTCAGAATCCTGCCCATCACAATGAGTTGTGGATTTCATAAGTATAAAACCAAATACAGTTCTAGCAATCATACCTCAGAACAACTCATTTTTCAAAATGGATACCAGCAGAATACTGTTTTCTTCCCTTGATTCAGCACTTCCTGGAAGATCACTTAGAATGCATCACTTCTATTTTGGGAATTTTTTGCATGTCTACCACCAAACTAAAATTGGAAAATTAATATAGCATCTTTCCTTAAGTATCAAATTTTGAAGATGATATTGCAACAACTCATATGAGTTAGTATCATTTCTGGGAAGAAGAAATTTGAAAAGTAATTTTATTTGAAACTGAACTTCTTTTTCTCAGAGTACTTTTACAATATATTAGTAAGTGGCCAACAGTCTCCCAACATGGAAGGCAAGACTCTAAAGGAATTGAAAAGAAAGATCTCTTCTTCCTGTCTTTACCACTTACAGGGCAAGATTCAAGAACTCTCCAACAGCTCAGTCCTATAGACATTCTAGAAGGACATTATATTTTATTTGTGCTTCTTATATTTGTGCCATACAACTAAACTATACAAATCTATTAAATAGCCTTTTAAAAATCCTTAAATTCTGAATACTTGTTATAAAATAAATACAGGGAAATCATAATATATAATAATATACAATAATATGCATATTTTCTGCCAGAATCATTTCTTGTACCTAACATAATGGGAATTTATAACTCTTAGTTATATCAAGGATGGGAGGAAGGCTTAGAATTTTCTGATTTGGTGGTCGTCTCTTTGGGGTTGAGATACATTGATGTGGGCTTCTTTCAATGACAAAGTTGCTCTCACTGTTCCAAAATGTACTGTGGTAATCTTCCTAATCTATAGTTCAGTTATCTTGTTTTTGTTCCCTAGAATTTTGGTATTACTATTATTAGAGGGGGCATATATTTTTTAAAGCAAGTGTTAACCAAACACATGCCTTTCAAAGGAAAACATAGTTAGGTCTGGGAAATGTCTCATCTTCTCTGTAATATTTCAGATGGTAGAAATTCATTCTTGCAAATACTCATACATCTTTGTAGAGACTGCTGGAGCTGACTGTAGAGTGATTTCATTGCTGTGATGTGTGGATGGAATTTTCACCCTGAGATGTATCTATAACTATCTGCCTCACAATTTTACGAAACAAATAATTGGCCCTACCTTTTTATGTGAACCTTCAGCGTGTGTGAATTAAGGGGAGGATCACATAAGGGTTTTAATATTGACTTTGCTACTTACTGGCTGTGTAAATTTGGGCAAGTTACTTAATATCTCTGAAGTTAAATCTCACCTTTAATGGAGATCATTTCATTTCTTTATCTTGGTATACTTGGAATTTTAAAAAGGCATAAACTGTGTCTGGGACATTAAAAAACCAATAATTGTAGCTTTGTACCACTTCTCTTGCTTAATCTAGTTATCAGCTCCTGAGAGTTTGTTCTGTGCTAAAATCTGTGTCATGTGCTATGAATATAATGATAAGTAAAGTAGACTGGCCCTATTGAGGGTGAGACCTACTTTCATGGAATATCAATGTACATGCATTTATAGGGCTAGATAGTTAAATAAGTATACAGAGATGCAACTTGCTACTGCTTATTACTGATGACTAGCTTATATAAGCAATTGTATTGATCACATGGTAATAATTACATTAATCTTGCTGGGTTTTCTCATGGCTTTCTCTGCATTTTAGTTTCAGTTAAGGTGGAGTTCTTTGATTGGAAATGCCTATAGGAGATGAATTCTGGCTATTGAAGTTGTGTTCTTGTTTCCTTTGCTGCTATAGCCATGTTGATGGTCAAATGAAGCTATTTTCATGTTCTGTCAAGATCTGATCTTTGATGAAAGTAACCAAAGAGAATTCAAAGGAGTTACCTAGCCTTAGGGACTTCCTTTTTCTATTAAGTTGATGTGTCCTAAATTTGTTGGGGTTTAGGGAACACAGAAAAGACCCATGCTGCTTCAGTTTGGCTTGAAAGTACGAGGGTTGGGCCTGTGTTCTTTCAGAAATTGGAGGTGGCACCATGTCTAGAGGGGTTTTAATGCACAATTTTCTAGTTGTCAAATTTAAAACTGTTAACCAACTGAAGCAAGAAAAACCTCTGTGTCAAATGCACTAATTCATTTCTTAATTATTTATTCATTTATTTGAGACACACAGAGAGAAAGAATGGGCACATCAGAACCTCTAGCTATTGCAAACAAACTTGAGATGCATGTGCCACCATGGTTTCTGGAGAGTCGAACCTGGGTCCTTAGCCTTCACAGGCAAGTGGCTTAACTGCAAAGCCATCTCTCCAGCCTAACCATAAGGTTTTGCAGAATCAAAATTGACTTCACATCCCTAGTTATGATTCAGCCAAATAAATGATTAGATATAGGTAAAATTTCATTATATACACCACCAAAATGTGAGAAGCTAGGCCTTGAAATATGTGAATATGTATATGTATACTCTCTTCACTTGAAGTCATTTGATTTTTTCATTCCTTGAATTGTCATTGAAAACTATTATTAAAAGAGCAAAGCTGGGCTGGAGAGATGGCTTAGAGGTTAACGTGCTTGCCTGCGAAGCCTAAGGACCTATGTTCTACTCTTCAGATCCCACACAAGCCAGACACACAAGGTGACACAAGTGTGTAAGGCCACACATGCGCAAAAGGTAGTGCACAGGTCTGGAGTTTGTTTGCAGTGGCTGGAGGTCCAGGCACGCCAATTCATTCTCGCTCTCTTTCTCTTTTAAACAACAAAAAAAAAAAAAAAAAAATACAAAGAACAAAGCTAATGACGAGTGGGGGGAATGGCTAAGAAAGATATATCAGTTTAGCATTCTTACGAAACATTCTCTTTATTCCCAATGTAGTGTTTGCTTCCGCTGAGGTCTACCTTATCCCTAGAAACCCTTTCATTTCTGTCCTCCCTTAGTTCTTTGCAAGAGACCTCTAAAATCACTCTCCTGCCTTGCCTAACATTCTGTTTATTTGTGTGTAATGATCTTCCTGATTGTCCTGAAATTTTCTAAGGACTGGTTTTCAGGCTGGAGATATGGCTTAGTGGTTAAGGCACTTGCCAGCAAAGCCAAAGGACCTAGGATCAATTCCCCAGGACCCATATAAGCCAGATACACAAGGTGGTGCATGGGTCTGGAGTTAATTTGCAGCAGCTGGAGGCCCTGGTGCGTCCATTATCTCTCTCTCTTCCTCTCTCTCTCCAATAAATAAATAAAATAAAAATATTTAAGGACTTTTTTTCATCACTATACTAGTCACGGTACATGGTGCAGTACGTTATTGTGCATGGGACTCAGTAGAACTTTGCTTAATCAAAGCCTTAATCAAGGCCAAAAGTTTGGCATTTGAGCAATATTAATCATTTTAGAAAACTCAGTTGGGCATGGGGAATCACTTTCTCAGCTGATATACTTCTCTACGTTTCTACTGTGTTCCTGAAAGCAGTTCTAAACATAGTCTTTCTCTCTGTTCCACGAATAGCTCTCCTTTTTATTTGTGATGAGCTGACACGAACTTCTTCAAACAGTGAAAGTAGTTGCTCAGATTTAGGAGAGAATAGAGTTCTCATAATAGTTTTAATGCCCTAGATTTTAATGATCCAGTACAGTGACATGAAGCTTTCTAGTGTTTGAATTATGAAACAGTATCCGTTTACTTCCAAGACATTCTAACCTTGGTGATTGCTGGGGATTAGGAACCATTGCTCAAGATTAGAATTGTTGCAGAACAGTAAGGTTGATGAAAATCAAAGGACTCCAGATCACCCCAGAAACTTGTAATTTAAAGTCTATCTGTTATGAGCTATACTTGATGAGGTCACTCTTAACTTTCTCATTTGATTAATTCTCAGTGGCAATCAGCCTTGTGAAAAGCTATGTATAAACTTAATATCCTACTGAAAAGTTGACAGTTAAGTCAGATCTATACAAATATAGTAATTGTCAAACAATTCCTTTTTCTAATTGTGTTATACTTTGATATTTGAAAAATGGTGTTATCACATTTACAGGAAACTGAAATTAAGTATCAACAAATTGCAAGTGAGAATTCTAACAGTGCCTCTTGTGCATAATGGTAAAAAGGAGAGCAGCATTTAATAATTTATTTTAATATAAATTTATTTTATAGCAAAGATTTTTTCTGATTAATATTAATAATTCTGTCCACTTATCTCATTGGCTAACATATACATTTATTTATTTCATTCTGAATATACTAAGAATGAAAAATTGTACAATAACAAGTCCTACTAAATATTTATTCTAGATTGACAAGTCAGAAGAGTCATTCCATGCAATTATGACCATTGATGGGAAGGAGTCATGTACAGAAGCCTTCTTTTTAAATTTTTTTTTTATTATTTTATTTATTTTTGGAGAGAGACACAGAAAGAGACAGACAGAGAGGGAGAGGGAGATAGATAGAGATGGGCGCACTAGCAGTCTCTCAGCTGCTGTAAACGAAATCCAGATGTGTGCCCCCTTGTGGGCAAGTGTGGCATTGCGCCCTTGTGTCACTTTGCATCTGGCTAAACGTGGGACCTGGAGATTGGAACCGGGTTCTTAGGCTTAGCAGGCAGGTGCCTTAACCGCTAAGCCATCTCTCCAGCCCAGAAGCCTTCTTTTGTAAAGCTTGGTCATGAATGGAACTAAAGAACAGAAATGTTTTACATGTTGTTAAAAAAGCTCCCTATTATATATGGATACATTTCACAGAAAGGTTTAACGTGAAAACAGGTGTTCCTCAGGATGATGGATCTTCCATATAAATTTGTGATCTATGATAATGTTAAATGGAGTAAAATAAAAAAAGGACGTAAAGTAAAATCAGTCTCTCCTCAGATAAGAAGCCAGCATACCCAGGCATCAGTCTTTCCATGTCTAATTAACATTGATCCCTCTTATTGAAATTAGTCCCCTCACACAATGATCTTTAAATTGACATTTTCTCTTTAAATGCTAGTGTACAGATACTGTGATGGTCGTTTTAATGTTGACTTCTTTACTTAGTTTAACATTCTCATAAATCTTAACTCTAGAACTTCCTTTATATGATTCCTTGTGCTAAATACTGTGAATAGAATTACATTTAAACTCTCGTTAAAAGCTCTAGATAAAGCAGAGAAGTAAAGTGTATTTTGGATTTATGCTTAATATGCTTAATGTTCTGTGGGTGACTTCCATGTCCATCTTTAGTAAGGACAGAAGAGAATCCTTGGATACCTTTGAATTACCTATACTTAAAGTCAACACTGTCTAATCCAAGTATATAAATATGAATGCAATGGTGAACTCTTCTTTTTTGAATCCTCTCAAATATCTTTTTTTTTTTTTTTTTTTTTTTTATTTCGAGGTAGGGTTTCACTCTAGTCCAGGCTGACCTGAAATTCACTATGTAGTCTCAGGGTGCCCTTGAACTCACAGCCATCCCCCTACCTCGGCCCACCATGCGCCACCACACCCAGCCCTCTCAAATATCTCTATCCTGAACTTAACTAAAGACTGAAACCCCCCATGCTATCTGGAATATAACAGCACGTTAAGGGCTTTCTGATGCTGTGAAAAATGCATTGCAGAGGACCTTGCATACAGTACCTGGGAGGCGGGGGAGAAGGCTCAGTGAGTAGGAGCGTACAAATTTGAGAGCCTAAGAGGGCCTTACTTCAATTCCCATCACTCAAGTAAAAAGCTACACATGGCCACACATGTCTGTATCTCCAGGAATGTGGAGAGTGGAGAATCAGTGTGGCTCATTGGTTAACCATTCTGACTAAAAATATGGCTGTTCCAGAAAGACTCTTTCTCAAGGAAATATGCAGATAAAAATAAAGTCAGACATCTGGCATTCTCCTCTGGCCTCTGCATGCATACATATGGGGTTTATGCATCTGCTTGCACACACACACACACACACACACACACACACATGTTTGTGTGTGGTGTGTATTCCTATCTACCATTAATTTTTGGTGTCATTACATGTAAATATAAGAATATAAAACGTAGAGTGGGAACAAGATTAAAAAATATTAAATAGATGGATATAAGTCCTTGGTTTTAGGTTATGGGGTGTTGGTTTGGTTTCATAAATCCAAGCAGAGTGAGACAACCCAACGACCACAAATATCAAAAAGTAGCAAACAGGATGGGCAGGAAGCAGGAGCCTGCCAGTGCCCAGACCTCTCTGAATACCTTTGGGCTGGAATTCATACCTGTTCCCAGAGACATGCCTTCTGTAGCAGGAATCTGCCTGATAGGGGCTGAAGATGCAAACTCAGTTTCAGTAAATCACCTTAGTCTATGGGAGTCATGCATTCAAACTGCAACATTAACTGAATGAAAATTTTCAGGTACATAATATAGAAATTTTTCTTTATTGACAGGTGAGGTAAAGAAACAAAAAGAAGCAGATTAAGAGGAAATTCTGTATAGTAAGGTCCAGTTGCTCTTTTGAGTAGATGCTTTTCTAGTGACTAAGGACAAAGATGGAAACAAGCAGCCATGTTCAGTTGGAACTTACTACTGGGTAACAGCGTGAGAAGCTGACAGTGGGTAAGCATGCTCTAAGTTATGGCTTGCTTTCAAGATTATACATAGAAACTAGAGAAGCATCGGTGTGTCTACCACAGTGAACTCTATTGGAGGATGGAAATTTGTCTGATTGTTTCAATTTCAGTCTTCTAATCCACCCTGAAGGAGTGGCAGCATGAAATAGTTGAGAGACTCCACAAAACCTTCTCCTAGAAAGGAAGGTATAGGCAGTTGGAGACGTGGGTGGGTCTCTGCAAGATGAGAAGTATGCTAGCTCCTGGGCAAGAGCTGATTGTGCATATGCTACTGGTGGGATGGTAGTACGTTCTAACAAATCTGTGAGTGCTATATGTTCATAAAACACATTCCTCAGTCCCCTTGTCCCTTTCTATGATTTTTAAAAGTTATAAATACATTATAATTTTAAGTTTCTTGCTATCTAGAATTAATCATATTTTTTTTAATTTCAAGATTAGATCTGTTAAATAACACACTAGTCTTCTCAATCAGGTATCTCTCATCCATTGAAATGCTTTTCATTCTTTTAACCTGTGATGGGTTATAGGTACAAGAATAACACTAACTTAGTGTTAACACTGTATTTCTGTAATGGAAACCCTAAATGTTATATATGATGTGTTATTTTTAATAGCTCTATTAATGTTCTTGAAAAGTGAAGGAATTATTACATGTGCAGTGTGTTCATAGGTAGACAGTAAGCATTTAAGCATGTGTGATTTTTAACTTTATTTCTAGGGTATATTTCAGTAATAGAGTTTGGTATATTTTATTCCTTTTTAAGGCTTTGGGTAAAAATCAAGGGCATCTTTGTGTCAGATATGGATCTGCCTTTACTTGGTGGTGTTGATCCTTTAGAAACTTATACATTTATAAAATTCATCATTTATGCAAATATTGAAGACACATGATTGCAAAGTCTAGATAAACTAAGAACTGTTTGCTGGTGAAGCAGAAACTAAATTTCAGCCTGGCTCTGCCTTGAATTTTCAATTAGAATTACTTGTTTGTTACAATATGATTTTGTTCAAAAATAGATGCTCTGAGACAGACAAGGAGCCACAGGCTATGTGTTGAATAGAAGGTTGATTAGCTGGCCATTCTTTAGGAGGGAGAGCCTGCAGTGCTGCCTACGAAGTCATTCTTATTCGGATATTTTCTTGTACTAATTACTAATCCCAATTTGAGCAAACTATTGCCAAGTGTTACTTTCTAGTTACTTATGAATCAGGTTCAACAATTTATCCATACTTCCCTTGCATTTAAACAAGTAAAATGCATTTGATGAACATCACTTTGTGGTTACGAATGTTTTATTTTAAAATCTCTGGCTTTATTATGTCTTCTTATTTTGCCCTGTGTTTACTTTCTATGCACTTTGATGCTTCTCTCTTTTATTTTACTTACTTGAAGAGCAACCAGACCATGTGGTAAGTGTGATGGATGTAGAACTCCTCATGTAGAAGAGAAGTACTGACTACTTTGAGTATGGTCCTATTGTGAAGCCTTCTGTCAAGTATCTTTAATGGGTTCTCTTTATAAAGTGTATTCATTCTCAGTATTCAATTATAATACTTGAGGATAGCACTGCTAAAGTATATGTTAACAGTTAAATGTAATTTTAAGCTTAATGTTCTTCCCATATTATTAGGTTGATTTTAACAGAATCTTATAATCATCTTTGGGGATTAAGTACTTTCACCCTATAACCATGCAGCACTGTGTCTGAGCTGTTCTCTTCACAAGCTTCTGTTTCTTCATACAGTCAATTCAAGGTGCTTCTGCAGTTAGAACAGGTCCCAAGAAGTATTTCAAATTGGCACCAAGTTACTGTAAAAGCAAAACAGTGCAGGATTCACAAAGAAGCCAAATCTAAAATAGGTTTGTGTGTTTGTGTAATTCGGTGCATTAGATGACATTTACATAATATTTACAACTCAAACTTTATATTAAAAATCATATCCCATCACCCATAAAAGTTATTGACCCTGTGGTTAGCTTTATAACAATACATGACTAAATTTAATTGATGACAAGTAAAGTTTGTGAAACAATTTCTTTTGTTATGACTCTTTTATATACCACTTATGCATTTTTATGAATCAGGTTTTTCTCTTACTTCTCTGCTTTTATGTACTTAAGAATTGAAAAAATCCAGGCTGTAGAGATAGATGGCTTAGCAGTTAAGGAACTTGCCTGCAAAGCCAAAGGACCCAGGTTCAAGTCCCTAGGACCTACTTAAAGCCAGATGCACAAGGTGGTACATGCACCTGGGGTTTATTTTGTAGTGGCTAGAGGCCCTGGCACACCCATTCTTTCTCTATCTCTCTGCCTCTTTCTCTCTCCCTCTCTCTCAAATAAATGAAAATAAAATTTAACAAAAAATAATTAAAAAAAGAAAAAGTCCTGTAATAAAAGTTATTGTATTTTGAATTCCATATTATAATTTAGGAAGAAAGAAAATTCTTTATGTACTTAACTTTAATTTCTTTCTGAGAAGCCACTTAAATTCTTTTTATTTTTATTTTAGTTTATTTATTTGCTCACCAGCCAAAGTACCTTGTGTCATCGTTATAACTATAACTATCAGCAAATAGAATCTTTCTCTCTCAGGTATGTTAAGTAAAGTACTATTTCCACATACATGCATGGCTTTTTAAATTCTTCTAGGCTGAATCCATAGCTCAGTGGTAAAGCACTTGTCTAGCATAGTTGAGGCCCTGGGTTCAAACTGCAGTACCAGACACACACACACACACACACACACAAGAGAAACATTTAGTATAAGAGTATAATTTGAAAATAAAATATACCAGTTGTGGAATCGTATGCTTAGTAGTAAGAGCTATTATAGGATTGTTGTGTATTTTCCTTCTTTAGAAATTCTTCTATCATTTCTACCCATCCATCCATCTATCCCAAGGTTTGTTCTCTTGTTCTCGGGGAATTATAATAGACCTTTTGAGGTACAATGACGGAAATAAACCATGACCTTGGAAGGGATATCCAAATATATATTTGTGAGTTATTCTGAGAAATTTTAGTAATGTTTCTTAGTTGATTCCTTTTCACTCTGTCTTTGGAGAAAGAACAGGGCCATATTCAATTCTTCAACCTTAAACAATTTATTCTAGAGATTTTAGAAAACAAATGCCCTATAGGTTTTAGTCCTCAGCAATTGAGAGTGCAGAGGCTTGTGAATATTATAGAAAACACTATTTTTTACAGCACTGTACAAGACTAAATCCTTAAAGTAATTTAAACTCTTTACATAAAAGCTAATAAAGAAATAACCCTCTTGATTCTCTGTTTCCTTCACAAATACTGCAAAAGGAGGCATGCTTCTATGGTTCTACTTTCCTTGAAATAGAATTTCAGAGTACTTCATGTGGACCTGAAATTTTCCTTTATGGTTTGGATTTTCCATTCATAACATGAAGGATTTTGAGATTTCCACAGCAGAAATGTTTGTTTCTTTGTCTCTCTTGGAAAGACTTGTTTCTGATTTTGTAGATTGAGTTAATTCCTGAGGCCACATAGTCAGAAGGCCCAGCTTACGCAGAGGCCCATCTTGAAATATTCATGTAGCTCATATGAATCACTAAGAACATATATTGCTCCTTTGTGCTAGAAAATGTCACAGTTTTTATGGTTGTTGCCATACAGCTGGGATAATAGGAACCAAAGCCATAAAACAGTAATTAATATGTGCCAGAAACGAGCTGTTGTATTGGTTAGTTGCTAATTAGGGGTGATACACTGCAGTGATTGACATAAGTATAAACCATTTGATCAACACAAGTGAAAGGCCAACTATCATCTTCAATGCTGTAATTAAAGCTGCTTTCCTTTCCTCCTCTTCTTCCCTGTTTTTCTCAGTCTTAGAAGAGACCCACAGGAACTAGAAAGGGAAATGATTGGAAGGAAGGCAACTAGAAGGTAGAGTATGTTCTGGAATCTGATGATGAGGTGTTGAAAATGATGTGTGTTGAAAAATCAGGATAAGAGGACTCCTGAGAAAGTTGTTTCATGCCCTGGTAAATGTTCTAGGGCTTTCCAAGTCCTTTGCCTGATGCTCATGTCAGCTGTGTCTTTGTTTATTGTCACTAGTCACAAAAGAAGATACTTGTGCTGTGGACAACACCATGCCTAGAAATCAACATTGAAAAGTTAGAAACTAGGATTAAGACCAATTTCATCTCCAGGAATGTTAGTGTATCTGAAACCATCTAAAATATAATCTGCAAATAACATTTTATGTCATATGCCATAGAGAATATGAATTTCAGATAAGTTAGTCATTAACTTTGATTTAGCAGTTATATATTGCCTATTTCATAATATTTTGTTTTCTTTTTTCTTAAATGTTATACACTGCTATCATAGTTAACAGACTCTTCCAATTTTGTGAATAAGGTTAAAATGATGTTGAATCTTACATGACTGTTCTTTGATAAAAGTAGGTTAACCAGAATAAAAACAGAAGGAGACTCACTTCTTTACATCAAACCAATTTCTAACTGTAATAAGACACAAGTACTTGTATTATGCACATAATATTTACCAATAAGCCTTTGAATGAAGTTATATATCAACCTATATAATTAATTTTTAATATGTATATAAAATATGCATTAATTTTTTGAATAAACAGAACACAAATGTATACAGAAATGTATATTTTCAAATTTGGATAGGTACTGTTCTTGCATGGAATTATTTTGATGGTGCGTTGTATGATATGTCATTTACATGCCTTAGTGAAAGACTGGATAGGACATTAAGATTAAAGTATGTATTAAGGTGTCTGATTGACATTCCACTTGAGACAAGTAGAAATGCTAAAAAATGATGCTAGAAATATAAACAAAAGGATACATCAATGAAAAGTCATCTGAGTATTCCTTGTAGTTATAGAATGAAACAATAAAGAGACTGAATTTGAATTGAATTGAAGAATCCTTTGAATTCCTATGTGTGATACCCTAATCATAAATTTGTTTTGTCCCAGACCAATTACGTCCAGGGCAAGCATGAAACAGTCTAGTTCAGGTAATAGACTTTAATGA
The DNA here is from genome assembly GCA_036365145.1 of Orientallactaga sibirica. Taxonomy (NCBI): domain Eukaryota; kingdom Metazoa; phylum Chordata; class Mammalia; order Rodentia; family Dipodidae; genus Orientallactaga; species Orientallactaga sibirica. The sequence goes on along the minus strand of JAEOAD010000003.1, from coordinate 82,951,472 downwards.
AACAAATTGAGAGACTTGTATTTCCAGAAGCGTCAAAGGAACTGGATTAGAGAAGAGCCAGTGCATATCTTTGGTGTGTTATAGGGCTCATTGAATAAACAGAAACCTGATTATAACCTGTTCCATTCTTAAGATAGGAAATGAGAGAATTATTATGATTATGTTTATCTGTGCAATATGTACAAAATCATAGCTAGGAATCATTTGTACTTTCACTTAGCCAATATTCTAGAGACCCCACCCGACACAGCCTTCTTTGCACCAGTTAGTGCTATTCTAGTTAGTTTATAACTTGCACAATATCTGCCCATGTTTCTGCTGGCAAGCAGATTGCACATCAAAGAGTTTGTTATGCAACTGTGAATAAGAAGCTCAGGCCACTTCACACTGTCACACCATTTCATCTGAACAATCCAGAGTTTTTTTTTGGTTAAGCCTGATTGGGTGTGTGCATGTGTGTGTGTGTGTAAACTGAAGTTTGATAACTTTTAAGTAAGCAATTGAACCTGTATCATACATATATGTAAATAGATAAGCATATATGTTTCCATTGCAAAACATATAATGAGTTCTCTAGTTTGTTTTGAATATTTCCCTGAGTGTATGAATCTTTCCTATTGGAGGGAAGAAAAAGAAAAAAAGATTTGTGGCTGAGTATGATGGTGTATGCCTTCAATCCCAGCGCTCGTGAATTATAGGTAGGAGGATCACCATGGGTTTGAGGCCACCCTGACACTACATAGTGAATTCCAGATTAGCCTGAGCTAGAGTGAGACCCTACATTGAAAAAAAAAAAATTATTGGGTTTTCTTTTTGCATCACAAAATGATTTAATAAGGTAACTTTTATGTCCCACTCTTCAGTTTTTATTTTATTTCTGTGTGTTTTTCAGTATAAAATCTTTTTCAAATATTTGTATTTGACTTTGATTAGGAATTTTACTGCTCATGAGAAACTTCCTCTAACCTGAAAATTCTTTGTAACTCAGACATGGTAACCATACAGGTAATAAGTGACTTGCCCTGATTTTTCCATTCTGTTCTTTAATTCCATTTATCCTTACTTCCTCTTTCTTTGGGAGTTATTTCTTATGAGTGTCAAAGCGCAATTGTCCTATTTGCTTGTTCATATATGCAAAGGGAAATTGTTTTTATTCCTAAAGCATTTTTCCCTTCTACAATTCTGGATTAGATTAAGCAAATACCCTGTTTATGTGAATAAAGTGTTTAATTAAGCAGAGTCAGTAATGATGTCAGAAACAATCAAATGGTTGATTTGTCAGAAATAAACTGCAGGGTATCCATCCTTTGAACGTAATTGAAAGTTCACTATTGAAAAGCATGAACTGGTAGAAAACAAGTTTGTATATGGATCTTGATGAGTTACAGTTATGTAAAGGACTGTGCCGTTAGTATTTGAAATTTAAACTCAGAAACCAAAGCAGTGTTCTCTGTCACTCCTCACCAGGGATGTGTGGACAGCAGGAAGAGTGGAGTCTTTATAGGTAGGAAAGCTCTAGAAAATGTCAGCAATGGGCTGTGTGTAGTACAACATAACCACGATGCTGTGGCACTTGAGGCTAAGGAGGTTTTCTTGTACTCAAGGAAGAGTTTCAATTATGATCAGCCTGGGGGAAGAAATGATTACCAAGTCTCTTTGCTTAGATAAAAAAAAAAAAATGTTTTAGGTGTGCTGGAAGCATGGGGTTATGTACACAGTGAGGTAAGGATACTGAGAAGAAATTTTATGTCTAAGAGTAGAATGCAGATCTCATTTCCCTTACTGACTTTAGAAATTGTCAGCTCTCATGTTCCATTTTATCTCTTTTTGTATCTGTTAACCTAGCCAGTGCTCTGTTCTTCCTCTTGAACGATGCTCATCCTCTGCAGTCGCTCTAAGGCCTTCAACTGACAATATATCAGAGCCTGATAGGTGTGAATTCAGATCATGCAAATATTCAGAAAGATTAGACTTTGTTTAAACAAGATAAAGATATTAACTTAAAAAATAAAAATAAAATCAATTTCCTTGGTTTGAAGAGTGTTCCCTATTCCCTTGGTATAGATTCCTAGAGCCGATTCTACCATGGCAGGTAGAATCTAGTCACTTGACTTCCCATAAGCCAGAGCTACGTTATTGTCAAGAGGAAAGATCAAAATCACTGGCTATCTAGAGGAAGTAATCAAGTAACTTTGAGTATAATTGTTCATTTTCATAATGTGCCCCAAATTTAACTCAGTCAGTTCTCTTCATTTCCTTTCTATAAATGACTTTGTGAAGAAATAAGAACCTATTATGGGAATATCATTCAAATATTCTTTAAAAATATTTAAACCTAACTTCCAATACAGGTCTATGGTGAGTTCTTACTAACCATTAGAGGATACAATTACAATGAGAAAATTATTTTTATTCAATTCTGAGGGGATGTCTATTAAAGTCATGCATAATTTCAGAGCAGTTCTCAAGAGATTAACTTTCTTATGGCAAATGAGGCGATGTAACATAATGCAAATCACACTACCATTACAAAAAGGAAATTAAAGTTGGAAGAATCTGTCAAAATATTATGAAAGTTGAGGAATTAAAGTTTATTGCTTTATTTTTAGAATTTGCACAGACATGCCTCTGGGTATTTGTAAAATGGGAGGAAAATGAAAAAGAGCTGAAACTACCAACTACCAAATGCCTGTGTGTTAATTCGGCCTTCTGCCCCTCTTTTTTTATCCAGCTCTCTCCTTACGCCAGCTAACCATTCTAGACCCACAGCTGTGTGTCTTGAAGAGGTGGGTGATTTCAGTGTTTCTGAGGAAATAGGTCTCCAGCATACTGTGTCCCTTATGCTAAGCTAGATGGCGTTTCATTTGAAATCCTTCAGGATTTGTGAAAAAATCTGCATAAAGATTTCAGGAGCACTGGAGAGATGGCTTAGCAGTTAAGGCATTTGCTTGTGAAGCCAAAGGATCCCGGTTTGATTCTCCAGGACCCATATAAGCCAGATGCACAAGGGGCACATGCATCTAGAGTTCGTTTGCAGTGGCTAGAGGCCCTGGCATGCCCATTCTCTGTCTGCCTCTCTTCTGTCTCTCTCTCTGCTTGCAAATAAATAAATAAACATTAAAAAAAACTATTAAAAAAGGGACTCAGGAATATTTTTTAACTCTAAATATTTAAGGAAAACAGAGAAAGTACTCATCAATATTGTGTTTGGCAACAGTTTCTTTTTCCCAAGATGTTATAATAAGGTTTATATTATAGAATTATATTTTTCCTTAACCTTTCAACTAATCTATGGGCATCTGTCTTTTTAAATAATACAACCAGTGTTCTTACCCAATGTTTTCCTGTAGTTATGGAATCACAGAGATTTGAACAAATCCCTTAAGAAAAATATGTCTTCAAGTCAAATTGAACTATTTCTTTTGCATTGTTGGGTGTTGAATTAGGGCTTCCCCCAAGCTAGGCTAACACACTTCTACTGAGCTACACCCCCAAGCCCCTCAAGTAGAAATTTAACTAGAACTGATTTCCCTCCTACCTGTGCTGATTATTGAAGATAGATTTGTAATTTATTTTATTCAAAAGCATTGAGAAGATAATAGGTGCTTATGTTAGCTGTTCATGAATCCTGGTTTGAATTTGAATGCATGACAGTGTGTGCTTCTGGTTGTGACTATGTCTGTACAGGAAGCTCCTGACAGGGGTCAAAGACAATGAATACATGTGCTTGAGTGCACAAAGCTTCTCCATTATATTTTCAGTTTAAGATACACATTTTATATTTTAAAGGTCACTATAAAGTTCTGAATCCAATTAATTTTATAAATGATTGCTGCTTTATAACAAGACTATAAAAAGATGTGAGCCTTTATAAAGATGAAATGAGTTCTCATCTTTGAGTAGAATTTGTAAATGAAAACACAAAGCTTCTATATTATAGTCTGATCTTATGTATGTAATAAAATACTAAACACTTGGGCTAAAACCAGGTAATATTGCAACAAACCACTTCATTTTGGGGTGTTTAAGGCCCAGTATTGCCTAGGACATTCTGCATATCTTTTGAATGGATATTTTAAGAGAATATTAAATATCAATATTTATACATAAGAAAATGTATCAAAGACTATTTCCTTTTTTTTGTAGAAATTCAAAGTTTGAGATCTTCACATTCTTAAAACTCAATGTCCTACTCTCTTTCCCTCAAACTTCCCAGTTACTCTGCAGTAGCTAATGTGCAGCTTTTGATGGTTCCTCTGGGCTAAGCAGAGATGGCTTGTATTAGAATTGTTTTAATATTGTGTTTAAAAACACACTTTTAAACTCTGAATCTATGTTGTATTGATTTCCAAAAACAAGTAGAATTCTTCCACCCTGGAAAAATGCGTTTTGAAATATTATACTGATTTACCAACAAAACATAACAATTATAATATGATACATCATAAAGATTCATAATTTTCCATTTGTGTTCCTATTTTCTTTGGTGGTTAAGTATGTAAAACCCCAACTCTAAACCGAAATTGGAAAGTTCTTGCAAAAAGAACTCTGTTGTTACAAAGTTTAGGGTGGGAGAGAATAATTACACATAGCTTTTTGATAAACAGTCTAAATTATACTTCAAAGGACAGATGTGGCTTTAATAATCTGAACCATTTGCATTTTCAGATTAAACTTTGCTTGATTGCATAGCACTTGATATGTATACTTAAATCTATATGTTAAATGTTATACTTTGATATAGCACATCTTGTTTGACTTTGTTCCTATGATCTGACAAGCTTCATTATATAATAAACTAGTTTAAATAAATCTTAAAGACATAAAAGTGTTCCTGACAGTAAGAAAAAAAAAATTAAAGTACACCAATGATGTATCGGTTAGATGTTCCAGAGAGTCAAAGTTTTTTTTTTTTTTTTCATTCAAATCTTTGAACATGTGTTTTGAATAAAGCTGTAAGGCATTTTCCAGTAACCAGTGTTGTATTACAAAAATGAGTAAAGTCAAACAAAAGGAAAGCATGTTTCAACATTTTATTCAGTATTGTCACATACTGTTGCACATTTCCTGTTGGAAGTGAATGTGACATTTGTAATATGAATTTTTCAAACTTAACCTTTTATATTATATAAAAATCCCTTAGACTAGTTCATGCATATGAGTCAAGCACAAATCACAAACAATTCTATCAGGGTTCATATCGGTTCCCATATTTTGGAATAATTGTGTCACAACTGTGATGTAAATCCATTATTGTATATTTTAGATGTTAATACTGAATTCTTCTCAGAAATAATCAAGGCAAAGCAGATTACTGGATGCTTGATTGACAAACCTAGCATTTATTTAAAGTTCACACTAATAAATATTATCATTATAATTTAATGTGTTGCCAGGGATAACAAAATAAGTTTATGTAATGAAAAGCAAAACTTTTCTTTTAAGTAGGAAAATCTAAATTCTACAAATAGACATTTTACTGTTTTAATAACTGGAAATTAATGAATTATCTCTCTGAGGTACAAAACAAAATGTCCTTGGAAGTCCTTTTCAATACTGAATAGTGGCTGACACTAACATCATAGAAGTAAGGATGTGAGGCATTGAACTTGTGAAAACAATTTCAATATTTAAAGTGCCAAATCAGGGAGAGAGATAGATAGTCATTTTTAGGAAGGTGGATACAATTTACTTTGGTATTATATTTTTACATGTTTTTAAAATTACTAGATTTGAAATAAAAAATCCACTTTATTATTAACACTGAATTTTTACTAATTACTTCTTTGATATAGAGAGAACAAATTCAATACTCAATCCTGGGGTATTCTCTTTTGTAATAATTAATTACATTGTGTTTTAAAAATGGAAATACTGAAATCCATGCAAAACATTTCAGCAGTTTGTTCTTGCAAAGACAGTTCTCAAGCTGATCAGCTGGGAAATGGATGTTTGGTTTCATGCACTCATGCAAGTGTAGTTAGCAGCTGGCCGGACTCCCTTGCACCGCTCCATGAGGTCCTCAAATCTGCCCTCTAAGGTTAGCAGTATTTACGTGAATTCTGTCATTGTTGTGTCTAGGAATTTAGATAGAGAATTTATGAGGAGGGTGTCAAGACACTTTCATTTCACTGCTCTTCTGAAATCATAGTTGAACTCCTCAGAAAACATGAAAATTTCCTTTCCTCAGTTTTCAAGTTGATTATAGGTTTTTTTTTTTTTTTTTTTTTTTTTTTTTTTTTTTTTGCATACAGCCTTTGTTCTTTGTGGCTTACGTTCAGTGCACGTGAGGGAAATTTTGATCGTTGACCAGGTCTCTAAGATCCATGATACTTGCTTCTAAGATCTGTCCCTTACCTTGATCAGCTGGTGGTGGATTGTTTCAATTGAATGTGTCTGAGCAGCCAAATGGAAGGGTTAATATCATGAATACATTGATTCTAATGTTACATAGCTTTCATAATTTTTTTTGTTGAGGAAACAAATTTTATTTCATCATACAGCTACAGAAAGAGAAAGAGCAGGTGGCACTGCCCTTGTTTGACAGATGAGAAAATTGAAAATGATTTAAAATATGTGGTAGCTATGGACGGTATCTTTAGAAATTTTGGGACAGCCTTGAGATCAAGTTTGATGTAAATTTAGCAATATCCTTCCTGGCTACATTACACTGTATTCCAGGGTCTGTGACACTGACTGGTAGTTATTCGGTATTCAAGAAAGTCATCAAATGCATGAACATAGTCTACAAACAAAATTGCCTAGTTCTAGTATTTTCATACCCACACAGTAGGAAACTACTACAAAAATACAGAACCTTCATGGTTAGAAGACTCCAATATATGCTCTTCATAGATGCATGACTGTCTCTGATATATTTGTGGTAATGATGAACAAAAAACAATCACCTTTTTTGTGAAATTTTTATGGACCTAGACTTGAATAAAAGCTCACATTCTTTTGTGCACTGACCATGTGTTGGATACATGAATTCATTTTATCTTCACAACTCTATAAAATAGTTACAAATGTCATCTCTATTTACAGGTTAGAAGACCAATGTATCATGGTTGTTAACTGAACTTACTGACAGTCACAAAGTAGCCATAATGAAGTTAGAAACATAGTGCTATACTGACGTTAGCTGGATTTTTTCAGTGCTTAATGTATTGGTTTAAGATACTGTTTGTGGTCCAAATGATTTGTCCTTTCTATGAACTGATGGATTGTCTGCAAAGATCTCTTCATCCTCTCTGGGTACAGGAGTTGCTTAGGAGCTGTCTTCTTCCTTGGGAATTAGTTATTACCATGACATTACTGAGGTGCTGAGCTGGTGTTCATATTTCCTCAAGTAATCTTCATTATGAATTTCATTCACCTCTGGCCATAAAACATTGCTGTTTTGGCACAGGAAAGGTTCACATTAAATTTTGGATAATAGGGCTGGGGAGATGGTTAAGTGGGTAAGAGTGCTTACCACTTACTCAGGAGTGCCTGAGAGAGCCCAGGAGGGCTTGAGATCTCTGAGTTGAGATGCCCAGCACCCACATAAAATGTTGGTCATGGCCACACATGTCTGTAACCCAGATCTACAAGGAGTAGAGGCCAGTGAATCACTGTGGCAAGCTTGAGGTTTAGGGAGAGACTGTGTCAAAGCCGTATACTGATGGGTGTCAAAGGAAGGCACGAAGTGTTCTCCTCTGGTCCCTTCCATGCACACACTGAGTGTACAGTTCTATACATTGGTACATATGCCACACACATCACCACCACCACCATGACCACACAGAGTACACACACACACTCTCCCTCTACTTTGGATAATAGTTACCACTTTTTAAACTTTAGTTATTTGAGAGAGAGAGAGAGAGAGAGAGAGAGAGAGGGCAGGCCAGGGCTTCCAGCCACTGCAAAGAACTCCAGACATAGGTGCTAACTTGTGCATCTTGCTTAAGTGGGTCCTGGGGAATTGAACCTGGGTCTTTAGACTTCACCAGCAAGAGCTTTTAATCACTAAGCCATCCCTCCAGACCAACTGGAAAGGAGAAAAAAATACCCGAGACAAGTAAGCAGGACATAAGTCATAGCCTGAAACAACCATGTCCTGTTTTTTCATTGCTTTACCTGAAGTTTGTGGGAGCCATTTGCTCAAAAAGGAACTAAGACACCACCATAATAGGTTTTAACCAAAGAATCCCTTAGAGACCACCTCGGGATATGCAGATATGAATTGAGTTTAAAGATGCCATACAAAGGAAGGGTATGACTCCTTACAATGCAACTGTCCAGACAGAAATTGGCTTTGATATCCATGGCCTCGCAGTGCCTAACAATACCTTCACAAGACCCTCATGATAGGAGAAAAAGGTGATGACATCAAATTGAAAGAGAAACTAATGGAGAGAGGGAGGGGATATGATGGAGAGTGGAGTTCTGAAGGGAAATGGAAAAGGGGAGGGAAATTTCATGGTTTATCGTCTGCAAGTATAGAAGTTGTCAATAAAAAAAAAAAAAAAACTAAGAGATGAAGGGAAAATAAAAAGATGCCATACAAAAATAGCTGGTTTATGTTTGTCAATTGCAAAAAAAAAAAAAATAAAAAAAGTCTTTTGGAATACCTATCATGGGGAAGGAAACTTGATTGCTGCTGGGTTATAGACGTGAGAGTTAGTTCCTCAAGGGACTTCCAGTCTTTAGAGGGAAGACATCAACATAAACAAACATTTATAAAACAGTTGATTGCCTTTTCACAACTGGAACTGATATCCTGTCATCTCTCTACTTACCTACCTACTTATCTATTTCTTACATCCCAATTGCATAGCCATTTACTTACCTATGCATATCTTTCACCTGTCCTTTACATGTATAAAGCATTCATCATAGTATCTCATATATACAGAGTTCTTACTAAGTAGTATTGATATGATAATTTCAACCATTTTATAAACTTGGAATTTATATACAAGAATAGCCTCCGTGTGTGTGTGTGTGTGTGTGTGTGTGTGTGTGTGTGTGTGCGCACGCATGCATGCGTAGACAGGTTCTCACTACATATTCCTGTCTGGCCTAGAATTTGCTCTATAGACGAGGCTGGCCTCAGACTTTCAATAATTCTACCTCTACTTCTTGGATACTGGGATTATAGTTATGTGACACTGTGCCCCATGATTTTACTCAAGAAATTTTTGAACTATAGTCCAAATAGCAACCTTAATTTGAATGAAATATGGAATTCTCTCTGCCCTGCCATTCTGATTTCATACTTTTATTTTTCATGATGTGTGTGTATACTACATGGTATGTGAACTTTATACACTTGGATAAACTAAGAGTAATATTTCAAAAAAGAAAAATATGTTTCTAGCCTACAATCTGATCATGAATTTAACTGAGCATATGATTTATGTCAGGCTGATTAATTGGCAATTCTCTTGTTAATTTGTTAAATATTTATTGAATGTCAAAATTTATGTCCGATACTGTTCAGAAAACTTGAGATATCTTCTTGATCATTTCATATTGAACCTGAAAAAAAATCCAATCATGACAGCTAAGATTTCTCTTGATAAGAAAGCACAGATACCTTTGAAGCACATTATATCATAGATGCACCATATACAAAACCCACAGCATTTTAAAAGATACTTGGATGTGATGGCCACCTTTTATAGAAGCTTTTCATTGACTCCACTCTTACACAGAAAAGATGTGCTTATATCCATTTGTGTAACTAAGATCACTGACAACCCTAGCTTTAGAGACATGTGGCTAATTTGGTGATCTGAATTTGATTATGTTCTACATATGGAAAACAATCAAGTTAGTGCAGGGGGATTACATAGTGTAACTACAGTAAAAGCAATCAGAACACTGTGCACCTAAACACCTGTTCACAATTCAACAAATGAGGCTGGCACTTCTGCTTACAAGATCACTAAATTAACATGGTAAGAGTCACAGAGATCAGAGGTCTGTCACCTAACTCGGTCACTGAATTTTGACACTATGAACTCTTCATTATGGTTAATCAACTATATGTTTGGAAACTGATTCAATTCTCAGGTAACAGGGGATCTGCCATTTATCAGAAGATTTGAAAAGGTAAGATATTGCCAGTCAAGCTGTCTTTAGTTATGAATTGGTTAAAAACAGGGAAAGTAGGGCCTGCAGAGATGGCAGAGTAGTTAAGACACATGCCTGTGAGTCTAAGTACCCAGATTAAGCTCCCCAGGATCCATGTAATCCAGATATACAAGGTGTCATACACAAGATGGCACATGTGTCTGGAGTTCAATTTCAGTGGCTATAAGTCCTAGCATGCCAATTCTCCCTCTCTCTCTCTCTCTCTCTCTCTCTCTTTCTCTCTCTCATAAATAAAATAAATTTTAAAAAGAGAAGGTAAAGTACACAACCTCCAAAAATAAAGCTTTGTCTTTGATATTTGGACCTTAGTTGTTTTTTAAATTTTTTTGTTTGTTTTGCTGTTTGTTAAAGAAGAGTGGTTTTGAAAAATACATTATTTTCATCTTTAAAAATAATTTAAAGGTAGTAATGTGAACAGCATTCTCCCTTCTGTGTAACATGGTAAATTTAGCCCCACATTTATATGTAGCTCCTCGCTGAAACTGTTATGAGAAAGCCCTAGAATCATCAATATCATGAACTAGTATAAGACTTTTAAAGAAGATTGGTTAAAAAAATACACTTATTTTCAGTAGTAAATGCAAAAATACAAAATAGGTCTTGAATCATCTAATGGATAATTTTAAAGAAATATTTCAAAATACACCACAGAATATTAACTTAGACCCAAATACAAGTTAATTATAATAAATATGTACAGTTGTGTTCCTGGTGAGACCCAAAGATAAATAAGAACCCCTTATAATCCATCCCCATGAAAATGTTATTCAGCAGTGGTTCATGGAACACAGTGGCCTGCCAAGCTGGTTCTGAGTTTCTATCCTAGTCTTTCTCTGGTGATTGATGCTATCATGGGTGCTGTATATGCTCAGATAATAAATCACCATGCCCCCATCATATCTGATTGATTTTTGATAAGCATATTGTTAAATTTGCATTAAAAATAACAAAACTGGGCTTAAGAGATGGCTTAGAGGTTAAGGCCCTTGACTGCAAAGCCAAAGGACTCAGGTTCAAGTCGCCAGGACCCACATAAGCCAGATACACAAGGGGTTGCATGTGTCTGGAGCTCGTTTGCAATGGCTGAAGTTTGTTTGCAGCAGCTGACAGCCCTGGCATGCCCATTCTCTCCCCCCCCCATCTCTCTCTGTCTATGCCTCTTTCTCTCTCTAAAATAAATCAAATAAAAACTTCTTTAAAGATTATAAAACTACTCACAGGATGACAGTTATTAGGAATGAAACGTCCATCCATGAGTAGGATAGATACACCCATCCCCATAGTGGTACGCTAAACAGCTCCTCTCTGTTCAAATCATCTGGTTATCTCAAATTACTATCTTTGTGCACATGCAGAAGTCTGTCAGTGGTACCTCCTTTAAATTCGACTAAGAACTCCTGAAAGAGAGATCTAAATCCAAGCATACTATATACCGTTTACAAAGCAGTTTCTCTGAGCAACCCCACAGTGCTTCTATTTTGGGAACACTATAAACAGTCTTAAGAACACAACCTCCTGTGAGTCATTCTGTTATCTTCCAGATCTCATCCCGAGGGAGTCTCATCTTCGACGGCCCCCTTCCATTTCCTCACATGTCTCCCATCCATTTCCTCACACACAGTCATTGCATATCCAAGTTGAAGAGGAACTTCTGCAACACATGACCTAAGCTGGAGCCAAAATTCCCCTACACTTTAACCCTTCCATTCAGTCTCATTGTCACGGCCTAGTCATCCTTGGGGACTTCCTGATAGGACTGCAGTGTTCACTTCTACAGTTCATATTACACACTTAGCACAGTTTCAAATGCCTAGCACATAACCAAAATATCCAAGGCAAAACCCCTAATAGTTACGCTTGCTTTAAGCATCAACACCAGCTCTCCTGTGCTCTTCAGTCTTTGGTGCACATCACACCTTAGCAGAAAGTGCAAAGAAGCTGCTGTCCTTTAGTTTCTAGTTAATAAATTCCTCTTCTGCTCTTCTGTCTACAATACTCATTTTTCCCACTGTAAGAAGGGTTTAAAATTTCTTGGTTCTGGGCTAGAGAAATGGCTTAGCTATTAAGGCATTTGCCTGCAAAGCCAAAGGATCACAGTTTGATTCTCCAGGACCCACGTAAGCTAGATGCACAAGGGGCACATGCATCTAGAGTTTGTATGCAGGAGCTAGAGGCCCTGGCATGCCCATTCTCTCTTTGTCTGCCTCTCTTCTATCTCTCTCTCTCTCTTTCTCTCTCTCCCTCTCTCTGTGTCTCTCTCTGCTTGCAAATAACTAAAATAAAATAAATTAAAATTTTCTTGGTTCTAGCATGGAAACATATATGCTAATATAACCTAATTAGCATTTAACATTTTAAAGAGTACAGTTTGGTGGTATTAAATCTATAATATTGTAAAACCATCCCCAGCATCCATCTCTTTAACTGGTTTCAACTTGGTAAAGTGAAATTCTGGTTGTTATTATTAAGTAATAACTCCCCTTATATGTCCCAGATCCTGGCAATCATCATTCTTGGCTCTAAATGTTTCAAAAACAGAATTATATAGCAGGTTTCTTTTGTGTCAAGCTTATGTCACTTAGAATCTCAGTCTCAAGGTGGATACATGTTGTAGCAGGTAGAATTCTCTCTCTTCCATTTAAAAGCCCATATATATATATATATATATATATATATATATATATATATATATCATACATATACATACACTGTATTTTGTTCATCCATTCATCTGTGCATAGACAAGCATGCCTATCCTTTACCTAATCCATTTCACTTAAAAAATTTTTTGTGAATCTTTTAGGATAACAATACCTTGTGCATTTTGTTTTCTATATAATATTTCAGTGATTTATTTTTTCCTCACTAGAATGTAAGCCATAAAAATTGCCCAGTTTGTTCCTTATTCGATTTGTAGCACATAGGACAGTGAGTAAACTCTCAATGAATATGTTATTTTTCCCTGCACAGTATTTGAATGATGCATTTCCTCCTTCACTTGAATGAAGACAAGACATGTTGTCAATTTTGTTCTGTCCCTAGCTAATAGCACAGCATATGGTCCTATGAGACTACTCAGTAGTGCTTGATAGATTGTACTATTTTGACTGGAACAGTTCCTAAATACATATGCATTTCCTTTTATTTAATCATTAAGTTTTTAGTGTTAGTCTCTTAAGTAATGTCTTAATAAGATTAGCCATAAGTGGGCTGGAGAGATGGCTTAGCAGTTAAGGCATTTGCCTGCAACCCAAAAGATCCTGGTTCGATTCTCTAGGACCCATGTAAGCCAGATGCACAAGGGGGTGTATGCACTGGAGTTTGTTTGCAGTGGCTGGGGGCCCTGGCATACCCATTCTCTCTCTCTTTCTCTACTTCTTTCTCTCTCTCAAATAAATTAATAAATAAAAAAATAATATCATGACATCAAAATGAAAACAGATATGATGGAAAGTAGAGTTTCAAGGGGGAAAGTGGGGGAGGAGGGAAGTACCATAGGATATGGTCTACAATTAAGGAAGTTGTGAATAAAAAAAATAATTAATTTAAAAACCTTCAAAAAAAAGGTTAGTCATAAGTGATCTAAAAGTTTTAGAAATTTATTCTTTCAAAGAAAGAAGAATTTTCTTAGAGGAACCAAATTGATGAGCCATATATTTTCTTACTATTTCCTTGTGTATTTCTTTTTGGTTTACCTGTGCCTGAGAAATATCATGGACAATTTCCCACTATAAAAAATCTTAAAATGACTTTGCCAGATTAAATACTTCACTTTTGACAGGTTATAAAATTCACTCCATTTCTAAAATATTTAGCTTCTGTTACTTTCCTACTAACTATTGATCATTGGAATCCTATAGAATATCCTGTAGGAAACAATCTTAAAACTTAAAATCTTACAAGTTAATTAAGTACTTAGAATGCACATCAAGTCCGAGGTGAAAGCCAGAATTTAGGAACAAAAAGCAGAATGGAATCTTAATCACAAGAAATAAACAGACAAAAATTCCCAAGATGTAGGAGATAGATAACCACAGAAACACATAATTCAAGGTCAGCTAGAATAAAAGAGATTCACAGTAGATTGCCTAATTCTTAACCTTGAAATACTGTAATTATTCATAAAAATAATTCAGAAAAAGCCAAAGGGCGTTAACAAAGAATGTTGGCTTTGGAGGAGACAGACAGGTTCAGGTTTGCAGTTGGTCATGTTCTCTTACTAGGTATATTAGGTAGGTTACTTTTTTTTTTTGTAATCTCTGTTTCAAAACCTAGAAAATGAGCTCAGTGTCATCTATACAAGTGTGTGAATAATTCACTGGTATTGGCTTGTGAGTCCCTGAAACCTTGCTACTTACATGAGTCCAGGGAATAGCTGCTACTTCTCCACCAGACAACTTCTAGCACTTTCATTTATCTTTGGCTATAAATATTGGACACCCATACATAATTTGAAAAAATAGTCTTGATGATATTAATAATTTGGCAAGCATAGAAATAAAGTAGATAAACTAGAAATGAGTGAGTATACTCATTACTTATAGTGTATATTAGTAGGTAAAATGCATGTTAAACTCATCACATATTAAACACATGAAACTTCTCTTAGCAAATAGAGACATCCCAGATAACATGGAATGATTCCTTAGAGAAGTGACATCTGACATCGTGTGTGGGATTAAGTTATAGTGCAGACAAGGACACACAATTATTTAAATCACTTCTATCTCAATGTGTGCCTGTGAAATTTGGTTTTATGGGACTGGAGAGATGACTTAGTGATTAAGGCGCTTACCTGCAAAGCCAAAGAACCGATGTTCAAATCCCCAGGACCCACATAAGCCAGATGCACAGATGCACAGTGGTGCATGAATCTGTAGTTCTTTTATATAGCAGCTAGAGGCCCTGGAGTGCCCATTCTCTCTCTCCCTCTCTCTGCCTCTTTCTCTCTCTGTCTGTGTCTCCCTCTCAAGTACATAAATAAAAACAAAAAAATTTAAAAAATTATTTTATGGAAATAGGCAATGAGACTTCTATGTGGAACATTACCTGCCTTATAGTACAAGAAGACACCAACAGACATTTCATTATTTAAGTCATAAATCAATTCTCAAGACTTTTGAAAACACAGCAGAATGTGGAAAAATGAGTTCATCAAGATATTATGGCTTTTAAGTTGAAGGACAGGACTGAGGAGATGATTCAGTGGATCAAGCACTTGTTGCTTAAGTAACTGAGTTCAGTTCCCCAGGCCCTATGTAGAAGGACAGAAGCTGTGAAAGGCTTCTCTCAGTCCAGTGTGCCTACAGCTAAAAGGGAAGATAGAATTTTCTGGAAGCTTCATGCAGAGCAGAGTGGTGAACAAGTAGATACCCTGCCTCAATACAAGGTGAAAGGCAGGCTTTAACCTGAAAGTTGTCTTCTGACCTCCACATACCAACACACACACACACACTCTAAAAATAAATATTTTATTAAAAAAAGAAGAGTTGTGCCCATAAAGCATCTGAATGTGTAAGTCTAACAGATACCTGACTTTTATCTATACGATCCATCTAGTCATGAATTATCATAAACATTTTGATAACATAAATGGTTTTAAGTACAAATTTTTAATATATTTTATATATTTATTTATTTGAGAGAGAGAAACAGGCAGAGAGGGAAGAGAGAATGGGCATGCCAGTGCCCCAGCCACTGCAAATGAACTCCAGATGCATGTACCCCCTTATGCATCTGGCTTACGTGGGTCCTGGAGAATCGAACCAGGATCCTTTAGCTTTGCAGGCAAGTGCCTTAACTGCTAGGCCATATCTCTAGCCCTAAAGTACACGCTTTTAAAATGATATGTTTTGAAAGATTTGAATCTCATAAATTGTTATAAATTATAGAGTATTGGCTCTTGTAATTTTATAATTCTGAGCTATAGGACTGTTCTCAGACAGGATCTTCTATTTCAAATAGCTCTATGAATTTCGTGAAGAAAGGTTAAAATGTACCTCACCAACTCGCCACCAGTAGAATTCATGAGAAGCAGTTTATAGGATTTACAAATAATTTATCAAAATAAGTGGTGATAATCCCATTCTATATCATTGTGAGATGAATCAAGTATCCATATCTTTGGCTCTGAGAAGGAATGCTAAATTAAGTAAGGAAGCATTCTATCATTGCAATAGTGTGAATCTTGATGAAAGAGCTAGTGGTTCAAATTCTCTTGTGGAATTAAATATGTCAAAACAACTTATACACAGTGAGGCTTATTTTGCATAAAAGCCAAAATCTTGAAAAAATTTAAAAGGCAAACAGTCATTTCATGGAAACAG